>JANBVO010000019.1:0-685712 GCA_030052745.1 Pleurostoma richardsiae
CGCTCCCCCCTCCCCCCCCCCCCCCCCCCCCCCCCCCCCGGCAACAACAAGCCTTCTGATAATGTAGAGTCTGCTGAAAATAAAGTACTGGATGCTAGCGACGACGCGACTGATGGATCTCACGAAGATGACAACAGAAGTACCCATTCTTCGCATGCCATGAGCGGCTTCGATGTCGAGTTGGGTGTACGTGGGTTACAAAACAATCTAAATACCCGCACTAATCGAGACGCGGATTGATAGCGATGTCAGCGATACGGACTCTTCTCTTGGATTTCTAGACGGTGAGTAGCACGTTGCGTCGCGGCCAAGGTCTTATAGCTGATCGGAGTCACGCAAATCTAACTCGTCATCCATATCCGTAACATCCTCGGTGTACAACTTTGTAGAGTAATATGGAAGAACTTTTTACAAGTACAAAGAAGGCAGTACGTCAAGTTGCCAAACACCAAAGAAATTCATACAAGACGAACCATCTCCTTAACGAGTCGTTTAGAGTACGCTATGTCGAACGACGAGGCGAGTCTCCGTTTCTATTTCGTTCATGTTACGGCACGTAAAGCCATATCAGGCCGACAAGATGACTCAGATAGCCAAAACAAAACAGACTGGGTAAGTCAAATGGAAACCCGTACCAAAAACAATACCGCTGCGTAGGTCTCCTCCTGACTCCTGGACTTAGACCTGCAGCACACGATCATAGACAGGATGCTGGGAGGAAAGCTGAGCATCGTACCGATCGGTAACCAGCAGCAGGTTCTTGACCTAGGAGCGGGACGGGCATCTGGGCTGTCGAGTTTGGTAGAACCACCCAATGCCCCATCTCTGTAGCAGGGTTGAATTACGCACATAATCACTGAGTCCTTCACGAATCTTAGCCGAACAGAATACATCCTCTTCCATCATTGGCATTGACCTAAGCCCGATACAACCCGAGTACGTGCCATCTAACTGCCGGTTCGAGAGTGATCACTGTGAGGATGAGTAGATATGGAATCCCAAGTTTGACTACATACACAGACGACACCTGGTGGCTTTTCTGGCCGATATTCCGAGGTTGTTGAAGAACATCTACGACAATCTGACGCCCGGCGGCATCGTGGAGTTCCAGGAAGCTGCTCTCATACTCATGGCTGTGGACAACTCTATTGAGGGGAAGCCGCTACTGGAGTGGAACCGCAAGACCTTGGAAGGTGAATCTATCTTGGATGATTTCACCTTTTGTCACGGCTATATAGGAATGAGAAGAACTGGCCAGGAGCCACTGATCGCGTTGCGCCTTAGGGAGATGATGGAGGATACAGGCTTCGTGAACATCCATGAGAAGAGGATTACGATACCCATAAATACCTGGCCAAAGGGCGAGAGCCAGAAGCTCATCGGCGCTACGGAGATGCAGAACTTTCTGGGGGTCTGCCATGGCATCAGCATGAATGTTCTGGGTAATGTTATGGGGTGGCCGACGGAGCAGGTTGAACCGCTGCTTGTCCAGGTGAGAGAGAACTTAAAGGACAGAAGTATTCATGCGCACTTTCCATTGTAAGTTCTTGCCAATATCCAAGCAGACCTGTTCTTCTCTAACGTACCTAGTGTCTCTATCTGGGGGCAAAAGCCATCGTAGAGATTTCTGAATGCACTGAGTACCATATTTGATAATCTTCAAGTTATCTTCAAAACATACGTCCTGAACCCTGCTGTTGTGATTTCAGTGTCTTGAGTGACTACTGATCTAGAATTCCACTCTATTTGATAGGATCCCAGCCTTCTATTTATATCCCCCAGCTTTTCCTGACCAGACTCCTTCTTGTCCTTTCCAGTAAACCTTGTGAGTGGTTTTTGGGCTCTGGAAGGAGAACAAAAAGAGGGTTTCTGGGGGAGCCTTTGCGGTGCCTGATTTTCCATGCCTACATACGTGGAAGTGGGGAAGTGTGTGTATCCCTTGAAGAGCTCTCTACACCTTGATACTATAATATAGACTTGATATACGTCGGAGCAACCGTAAGCGACTTGAATAACCTAGATGGATTGAATTTGCATGGTGACTTGGCATAGACACGATTGTGGCTCGTCTCTTCTACAGCTCACCCAAGGAGCACGCCAGTCATTGCCTCGTTCACTGATAAGTTTTATGATAGTCCAGCGCTGCATAGAGTTTTATGCTGCGTTAGACCCCCTGGAGGATATCTGGCACAGTAAAGTGAATGGATCGGATTCTGTCGTGGACTCACTATGCTTAGAGGTTATTCACTGCCATGTTCCTATATACCTAGGTATATATAATGGGAGAGGTCCCTCCTTGAATCAAGATCCTGTCCCTCAGCAACCCAACATAACCAAACCGAGTGGCCTTATTTTCCACGGCAAGAACCTCACGCGAATCCATTCCTCGGCAACCCAACAACACGAACACAACAAATTCTATCGTCAGAGTCCGTCCACAGCACAAACTCCACAGGATGTCTGAGAATACCGGAACACAGCTTGTGAAGTGCAGTATCTGCAAGTGCTGGTATGGTGCGGGAGGCCATAAATGCGAGCCTAATGACCCGGACATCGACAAGTACTAGTGAGACTATAGCTGGAAGCGCCTGCTATCGTTATTCCGCTGTAGTTACGCTTTTATAGCCTTGGGCAGCGTAGGTGGTGCATGTCTCCGCTGGGCTGTGGCATAACACACCTCGCTGGGCTCACTAGCAATATACTTGTCTTCAGCTGCTTATATATGATTTACGTTTCCGATGTGCTTGGTGCGTGTAGTTGTCACTGTCCGGTATTTCATCGCGCGTAAAAGGGGGTGGTAGGGCTTGACTTGTTGACCTTCATTCAGATACTCATTCGCTGGCGAGAACGAACCCAAAAGGACCACACGTAGACGAAGTGAAGGCCAAAAATGAGGCGTTTGGGAGGCTTCTCAATCAGACAACTGCAGAACATTCAGCATGTTGACGGGCTCATATGAATATATTGATCCCCGAGCGGTTATGCCGGACGCACTGCTGTGCCGCCGGCCCCTCCTGCTTCAGTCTCAAAGTAGTAATAGTGGTACTTTTAACAAATCACCCAACTACCCACCAAGTTGAAAATTTACCCTTCATTGGCGGAGATGAACGGGATGTGCACATCCAGAACCAAGCGATGTGTTGCTTGGAAGTTGGGGGCAGGATGGTGAGACTCTGCATCAGTGAGGCCGGGGTTTCCCACCTAAATTCTCACGAGCCATGTAAACGTCAAGAAAAAAGGAGCCCCGAGCCTCCCAAGTCCTGCCAGGCCGTCCTGACTTGGCACAGCTTAGAACGGCGGCGCGAACAGGTGCTGAAGAAAACAACCTAGTGGCCGAGAGCATCGGATCCATGGACCCAGAAGTCAGCTCGAACGTCATTGTCGGTCGGGCGAACGTCCCTTTTCAGGAATTCGCTTCTGATGTTCGGGGCCAAGCCGATCGGCCCCATGCTGGACCAGGCTACGATGTGCCGCATGCTGTGCAACTCCTTGGGTCCCATATACTTCATCCTAGCCTCCGATCCAACCCTTCGGCTCTTACATTAGGTAGAGACCCTCACCGGCGATCTATGGAGGTTCTTTGGGGCATGCCCCGTCCTCTACCCGGGATCCTGCGCCTCCAGCACACAGCAGAAGAGTGGGAGGGGCATAAAGGCCAGATCCGACAGCTCTACATCGATGAGCAAAGGACGCTGAGAGAGATCATTGGTGTCATGGCCAGCCACGGATTTGGTGCAACGTGAGTCTCTCCAAATAGCTCAGATCCAATTGTCAGTCTTCCCCGTAGCCTGGTCCGGCTGCTAATTCCAAGTGCAATAGCCCAAGGACGTACAAAGCTAGGATAAATCATTGGGGATTCGCGAAGAACAGGAAGAGGAATGGTAGCCGGAAAGACTTTGCCGAGCTGAACCGCATTATTACACAAGAGAGACGACAGTCAGGGCTCAGTGCAACGACTGCTAAGAAGTTGCCACATATGGTAGACTTCGAGGAGTTGATATCAGCCGGGCAGATCTTTATGCAAGAAAACCATGCCGCGTTTCTGGCTTCGCCGGATTCTCTCCGGTTCAAGGAGGACCTCATTGGTGGCGTCCGCGGGCTTCTGGCCCACCACTATAGCCTGGACAGCAGCTACCACCGCGGCGTTGTACCGTATCTAAGCCACGTCCTGAGTGACTCACAGCAGGCAGTTAACGACCTGGTTCAAGCGTCGTGGTTCTTCCAGCAACAACATCCTACGCAGGCCGGCATGCTGGCCCAGCATGCTTTTGAGATTCCGTTCAATTTCCACCTAATTACATGAGGACTTCTACTCCCTCCTCTACCTAGCCATCAGCGTCCCCCGCTGGAGGGACTCTGGGTTAATGGGGTCTCTCTGGAAATGGATGGCCATCCACGCAAGCAACAGCTCCCTCAACCAAAGACATCGGCTGAGTCTTGAACACCAATTATCCGCCTTGTTGCGGCGGATGCACGACTTCTGGGTGACACATGGCGTCTCAGAATTTTCCTCCGTCATTAGTGACGCTGTCAAGTCCATCTTCGAGGTGGTCCAGGATATGCACAATGTGGACGACTGGTGCATTATTTGGCTCAAGTGCGACTACCCGTGGAACAGCGGGCTGGACAAGGTCGGGGTGGAAAGTCTGATGGGAGAAGTGATGGTCGTGTGGGACACACTCCAAGGGGAGCTCCTGGACGAGGAGGTCCAGGCCTGGCTTCGTTCAATGTCCCTCCATCTCCAAGTGATTCAGAACCTAGAGGCTGACGGTTCCAAGAGGACTTTCGGCGTTGCGGAGGACATCGCGAAGGAAGCGGACACTGCAGGCGAGCAGTACGAGACCGACACCGACACTAAGACAGTCCAGGAGCTTTGCATACGGACCATGGCCCAGTACCACCGAGGCCTGTGCACGATGGCAGAGTCCGCGGCGTACCTATGCTATGGGGGGTCTAGACAATACGTGAGGAGGCCTACGGTGATTGGTGAGGAGCAGTGGGATCTCCGCCAAAAAATCACGATGGATGATCTGAGGCGGTTGGAGACATGGAATACCGAAGCAGGGCGGTGGGCGGAGGTTGAGGCGGCGAAGGTGAAGTGGGTTACAGGCATGTGGTTGATCTCGTATCTCGAATCAAAACAGTGAAGGATGAACAGATAGACACACTTTCATAGATTGTATTAAGACTGCTTGGTTGGTCAAGACCGAGGTGAATCTGTCTCCAGAGTACACTGCTCTCCCTGCATCACCATCATCATCCTACCAGTGTTTGGATGCTGAAGCGGGTCTACATTGACACAAGCCCGAAGATTTCCGAGACGCCAGCCCGGCCAGTGACGTTCTCTGCCAGACTCGGATACAGTAGTATTGAGGGAACCGGCGGAAAGAAAAGGTGTGCAGCAATCAATTTCGGGCTGCTTGAAGAATTGCAGAGTAGCCGATGATAAGTAAGGTAGGTAGGTAGGTGCCTTAGACAACAAAGATCGTGACGTCGATGCAGGAGGCGATACCAGATTGAGTACCGGCTAACAATTATGACTGACTCAAAGGTATTGTTGAGCTAAGGAATGCCTCCTCCACTAACGGGCCCCAGGTGAAGTCGGGCTGTCATTGTGTGTTCATGCGACCGCATTGGCCATCCAGTACGTCATGACGACGCCCAGATCGACAGGTCACGTTCAGCAGAGCAAATTGTACAAATGCCGGCCAGGCGCAGTTCATCGATTGCATCTTCGCCGATAATCCCAAGAAAACAAGACTCCGCCCGCCATACATACCTCGGTACCACAACGAACGAAGCGAAAGAAAGATGTCCGCACTACGAGCCATCACGTCCGTCCGCGCCGCCGGCCTCCGGCCTGTCTCCTCCGCCGTCGCTAGACAGGCGCCGATCGCCGCAGCCCAAACCCGCACAGCCCACGGATTTGGATCGAGTAGACCCGACGACCTCGGCGGGCCCGGCGGCCAAGAGGATCCCTTCCGCCGCGTGGACCAGAACCGGTGAGCAGCACACACTACACACTGCCCAAGTCACAGTCACGTTTCATGTCCCCGCCGCTGACGTTCTTTGGAAAACAGGCGCTTCGCCCTCATCAGCGGAGGCGTCGTTCTTGCTGTCGTTGCAGCAACCTGGATGATGACCGGCAAGCCCGCCGACTCCGCCAAGGACCAGTTCGGTCGGACCCCTGGGGCAGGTACGCCGACGGGAAGTTTGGGGGAGATGTCGGGGAGGAAGTCAGACAGGGGCGGCGGCGCCTTCAGGAGCGAATAAGCTGGAACCATTCCTCACCAAGCATGGCGGCGAGCGGCAGTTGCTATATCCGCTCTGACCGTCCTTCTTATACCGAGATTGAACCCGAAAAGTATTGCGACGGAAAGGTAGTCGGCGGTGGTTGGTCTTCCATTGTTGCAACTGAAGACAAAGTTGGGGATTATCATTGCCATGGAGATACATTCGCTAGCCGATAGGACGGCATCAATGCAGTATGTGACGCCGGGCCGGACATCGAATTTCCCTGCAAACAGCCTGTCTGTAGCCGTCCGACAGCCGGTTTGGATACGCCTAGTTGCCGCGAGGAACATAAGAATTCTCAGACTTTCACTGCAGCAGTACGGAAGTAGCATTCTGGTAGAGCTACCTCGTAATGCCGACATGGTTTACTTGCTGCATGATTCCAACTTAGATTTGAATTAATGATTTGGAAGATAGACTAGGCGTTGAGAATCCACAGGTACTTAAGATGCACTTAGCTCCCGTCTTACATCGGAATCGTTCGAACCGGTGGGATCATATTCTGAAGCAACATAGATCGACTCGCTACATTCTAAAAAGTATGTAGCGTCTCTGCAGAGGGTGAGTTTCCATCCCAAGGCGACGCTACTAGCAATGACCAGTAAAGTCTTCCCATAGTAGCTTGCCTCTTTCACCCATACACTTGGTGGATTCGTGCAAGATTACGAGAACTTTGAAGGTGTTTGCTTTCGGACCCATGCTCGATAGGGGGTATCAGGCCGCCCGTGCCCAGTCGATGGCTCCCTTCTCATACGACTGGTTCCTAGAGTCCCACACATGAGCCCGTTTCACACGGCTACGAACTGAAAACCAGTACTCGCCGTCTCGTTCGCGCCGTTATTTACCAGTAGCCGTCGCTAGCGACAGTGACGTACAGCCCATTACTAGCCGCTTTGACCGAGTAAACGCCCGAGGCTGCCCCAACTTTCTGCCGGACGATGAAGCGCTCCCATGTCGACGCCGTCGTCCGGATGGCCGCAAGGGTGTAGTCGCCAGACTGGTCGGCTGTTACGTACTGGCCCGTGCTGGCGAGTTGTAGTGTGCCAGCGTTGGGGACATAGCCACTGGTGAACGTCGCCGCGTCGCCGGATGTAGTGGCTGACGCGACGAGGTTCGTGTCCGCGCTGGAGGCGGCGACATATGCGCCGCTGGACGCGACCTGTAGCTTAAAGGTCCCGTACGGGTTTTGCGGGAGGTCCTGGCAAATGGGTGTCCCGCTGGGGTTGGGCCGCGTTCCGATGAAAAATAGCTCGTTCGTATAGGTGTTGCCGGTACCTGCTCGCCTGGTCAATACTTCTGGGCCTAAAGTGAGCATGAAGTGACACGCACCCCAATCCGTTATATTCGCGCTCCATGCGGCAGCAACCTGCGGGTTCGCATTTGAGTACGCAGCAATGATTACGCACTTCCTGTTAATGGGAAGTTAGACAGCGGGCAATACCACTAGGAAAAGGACGATAATGTCGTACCATTCGTCGCCAATAGTCGGGTCGACGAGCTCGGGCATTGTATATGACCACACGTTTTGGACCCATTGGGTATCGTAAAGCACCTTCCCCTTGTTAGCCTCCAGTTCCATCCATATCTAGTTAGGAGGAAAACGTGAACGGCTCACCTCGTTCACAGGGATGAGCGGCAAGATCTGAATCGCCGCTATTTCGCTCTTCTCGGCACCCCAAAACAGCCAGGCGCCAGACTGCCAGTCCTCCACGTTCCCTATCGTGATTAGGTCTCTGACTTCCGGCTCTGGGTAGGGGTTGTCGCGGTCTGTTGAACTCTGCTCGGGGTACAGATGCCAATAGAGCTGCGATGCCTGCTGCTCCGTCGCGATCAGTAGCTTCGCGTAGTTGACGTAGTCCTGCGAAAGCGTGGTCGACGCCCAAAGAAGGGCGCCGTAGTAGGCATTCACAGCTTCGCCGGAAGACTCCTGGTCCCGGCTCCCCGCGCCGTTGGCAATTCCGGACGCCCACGAGTGGCCCGCAAACCAGTCCCGGCAGCGGGTGATAGGGAAATAAGGATCCTGCGGGGATGGATTGATGATGTCTCTGAGATTGCCACATTGTTAGCGCGACCTGCTCAGTATACCAGCGTTGTTGTGGAGGTGGAGATAGCTTACCGCGCGAACCAGTTGATGTAGTCCTTGTGCTCGCTCAGCCAAGTTCCGTCAAACTTGCCGATGACGGCTGCCACGGTGAGGAAGTAGCCATAGTGAAAGTGGTGATCGTTGTAATATCCATTGCCAAAGTCCACGTTGGCGTCCGTCGCGCCAGCCTTGTCGATGACGCCTCCCCACGCGGTCTCGTAAGCGGGCACTGTCGGCGACGACGACTCAAACCAGTAGTTGAAGGATGTCTCGAGGTAGTCAATCACTGGCGTGATGAGATCTGAGCGTCCAAGATTCTCCCTGAGCGATTAGAAGTATCCGTCAGTAAGTTGGTGGCACGCTATCCGGAGGATAGGGAAAAGAAATCATACGCTATTAGCGCAAGTCTCGCCTTAGCGGCAAGCGTGCCTCCCCAGTAGTAGAAATCACCGGGCACCGGTGCCTCGGAAGGATCGAGCTGCGCAACTTCGTATTCGAGACCCTGAAGGACTGCCGACGAGCAGGAAGAGTCCACTGCGCGGGGCGGGTTCCAGGAGATTGAAGTGAGCTCGTGGAGCATGCGCCACTGGTTGCCCAGCGCTGGGTACATCCACCCCTAAATTCGTATTTGTCAGCTTATATTCGAAATGGAGGATGAGGAAACAGACCTTAGTCGTGAGATACCCGAGAGACGTGGTTGAGGGGAAATTGGGTTCTTGCATAGTGAGCCGGTGGTGTGGCCAGGTCAGCATAAGGAGCTTGCTGCCGTCACCTACCGTATCCCAGGTGAATATGAGCGTTCCAGTTGTATCTGTAAAGGCGTAGTCGAGCTCCACCGCAGTTGGGTAGACTTGGTAATACTGATCTAAAAGTGGTTTGTGTCCGGCCTCAGCGAGCATGACAAGGCGTAGAACGCCAGTGAACGGAGCCGAGGCACGGATGGTGCCAGAAGCAGAGGAATCAGACGTGGCGGTAAGTGTGACGCTCGACAAAGCGTAGACAAGATACGTTGTTCCCTTGGTGTCGGTCACCGTGAATTCGGTCCCAGTCGCGCTCTCTGCGGCTTTATCAATTTTCTAGGTCAGATCAGAGGATGCAATGAACATACCGCTCTCGCCCACAGCGAGCGTCTTCCCATTGAAGGACTGAATCCCGCCGTTCGCAGGTGTCAGCAACGGAGTAGCTGCGTTGTACTGTAATGTCAAGTACGGCGAACCCGGGACGAGATACGCTGTCATAGTCGCGCGTCCTTGAAAGTACTGTATAGACACGGTCTGGGTGTCGAACCTAATCGCCTTGTGATTTTCGAAAGCGCCCGAATGCTCGGCAAAGGACACACGCCAGTCGTTGTGCGTCGGCTGCTTGATGGAGGTCCCGTCCCACTCCCTGTCGGTACTGATTCCGAACAGGACGCCATGACCATCAAGATTGGACTCATATGGGAACGGACCAGCGGCGGTACCGGTCCCAGGAGGAGCGGCATAGGGGGCTCACCACGAGTTGGTCGGAAACTGGGCACTTATTCAGAGCTCAATCGGGGTGGGGAATAGAGCTCTGGAGGTCTAACTACTCACCGGAGGGTTCAGATCAGCGAAGAACGAGCTTACGGGAGGAGATCCACAGGTGACCTGACCGCCTGCGATGCCGACGGCTGAGTCAGTGGCGATCGGACCGAAGATGCCACGTTCATCGAAACTCTGGAAAAACGTCTCCTTCGGGACTCCACGGCGAGTGTCATTCTTCACATTGCCGCTGATGGCTGTACTGTCCAGGCGCGGGACGAAGCCTGCAATGGAACTAGAAGCGAGTAAGAGGGACAGGAGAGGGCTTAACATCGTCGAGAGCACTACACTACTACATAGACTAAAAAACTTCTTTTGTCCGTAACCCGAGAGTCAACCATGCAGGCAGAATCGGCACTTATAAGTATCCTTAAATGAAGCCATCGGTGGAGAGTTCGGGCTTGGATTACCGCAGCATTCCAACGAGGCCGTGGTTAGAAGCTTGGAGAAGCGTTCTCGGCCATATTAAATTCCTAGTTGTGTCACCATTCCCGATATAGCTTGCAGGATGAGCTCAAGCGTAACTGTTACCCCTAGACCAGCGTAGGCCTTACCATAAGCATACCAATACCAGGGGCCCATTTTGCGATCCGTTCTGGGTCAACCAGGGGCTCGTCCAATGGCGTCGCTGGCGTCGGCGGTACTGCAGCCGTGAATTTGACCGCAGCAGTCTGCTGATGGCGTGGATTGTGAGAATTTCGTGCCCAGAGGGACGGCCCGCAAAAGCTAAGGGACGTAAACGGCTTCCTCTTCAGGTCATAACTACTTTACTATCTGCAGACACCGGTCGTTTGCTTATATGGCGGGAATGAGCTCTATTTTCTGGCCCAATGAAAAGACCAGGGCAATGAAATCAAGAAGTTCGTCAAGATTAGAATATCTTCTCATCACCATGCGTGACGCGACTGTTGATACAGTATTATCCAGATCTTGGGCCTATGAATGACAGCCCTTCCACTTAGGATACGGGAATTTCCTATTGGGGCGGTGGCATGATGTGATAGAATTAGTTTTGCGGCTAGGAATTCGTAGCAATATCAGGAAACAGGTGGTGCAAGATCCTTAGCGCTGTAGTTGAGAGCAGGCGGATGCGACGTCGACCCTGGTGCGGAGAGCGAAGGAGTTGTAACGTTGCAAACTTGGAACAAAGGTTTAGACTGAATGAAGCCCCTTTTATGACCGCAGGCTCCTTTGTGCTTGACCACATCCAATGGCCTCGGGGAATTGCCAGCCATAGAAAACCGCAACTTCAGGATCAACAGATCAGGTCATCTATGTGACCACTACCACCGTGACTGCGAACAGTTTCAAGAGCAACCCATACAGAGGCTGTTTTTATGACGTTAATACCTATTCAAGTCAAACCACCGACCATTGAGTTGTTCACCGGCGTGTTGCTTTCCGGACAGCGTTTACTCGACCTCCTTACAAGGAGAACTGAAATGGCTAATGAAAGGGATCAACACAGAAAGGGCAGACTACTTTCTCATTGTATACAATCTCAAATTAATGAATTGAATGTGAGTGGAAAAGAATATGTCAATACAAAGCAGAGCAGATGCGTTGATGGACATGGATTGACGAGGGAGATATTATGGCTTTCACAGCAAGTCAGGAGTAGCGCTTCCATAAAGGGAGAGAGCTACACTACAATCAATTTAGACTCTGCCAAATGTAGTCGAGAGAAATTTTGCGAGTTACTTGGTTGGAGCACACTTGAGTCAACGGTTTCGAAATCTCACAACTTCGAAAATGAGGAGAAGGTGGCTTCCCTCTAATTAGAATGGCCTTGTTTACTTACATTGCCTGTTCTAAGGACTGGGCAACCGTATCAATACCCGCCTCTGGATTTGCTGTATCCTTCTCGCATCCACACAGCGTTGATAATACGAAGTAGTCTGACGTGCCAACGCATTCTCCGCTTGTTTGCAATGCTACTTGTTGAGGATTCGTGGCACACGCAAGCGGACTCCACAATTAGGCTGAACTGGCTTCTTCCTCCCCCAAGGCAGAACAGCTTAGTTGGCCAGCCACAGCATCTTCTCACGCAATTTTGTTCTTGTTGGTTGATGAGTTACTGAAAGATCGGTTGAGATTGAAGTTTCCATTGGAACAGGCCGCGGAAACACAATTCTCGAAGTGGAAACAATGGCCTTCTCCGCATGGAAAGAGAAAATGTAAACGATAGCCAAGCCCAGAGGCATCCATGCACGCCAAGCTTCCTCAGAGGACGGACTATCGATCACCTTAGGGCATAATCCTTCCAAAAAGTGAAGGCTCCCTAGGACTCGCTTAAGGACTCTAATCAAGGACTCCACCGGAAGACTAACCGGGCCCAGGGAAGGAGAACCTCAAGGCAGTCCTTGACGTTAATCCTGAAACAGCCTCCTCTCTCTCTCGCTCACGGGTATATGACCCTCAACAACGCCAGCTGATGTTTTGATACTTTTGTTCTTTCAAACAATGCCTATTATCGAAATAACCGTAATCGCCATCGTTTCATGATCAAAGCCTATACCGGTATCCAGTCATCCTCTGCTCGAGCTTCTGCCAACGTATCGCCGCATCAACACTTCTCATCCTCAGCGTCGACATTGACGACTTAGCATCACACTTCAGCGTAGCCAGGCGGCATGAAGGGGGAGCAGCACTCAAAGCCGCCGCCCCTACAGCACATGTCTCGAGCCGTGAGCGTCGTCTCTCACAGCTCACCTCCACCCCCTTCTCACGACCTCGAAGTGAGAGAGAATATCGTGTTCGCCAATGTTCAAGGGGCCACCGAAGCAGACAGTCAACCGACTCACAATGGTGATAACGGCGCCAAGGTCGCTGAGCAACATCGCGCCCTGCTGAATCTCCCACCGGAAATCTTGCTCCTCATTATCCGCCAGCTCGGCCTGAGTGACGTCGTCAACCTGCGCCGCGTGTCGAAACGCCTCCGAATGCTAGCAAGCCCGCAGATCGTCCGGTCGCTTCACACCTCCGAGGGAACGGACTTCGATGCCCTACTAGAGTCCCATTGCAGCACCTGCATGCGGCACCTTCATCGCGGCACCAACCGGCTGCGTACCACGCCGTCTACCCCGGGCTACCCTCTGTCGTCACTGTGCGTGTGCTGCGCACGGAAACAGCAACAGACTGTCGATTCAAGGCTGATCAGGGTTCAGTACAGAGGCCACACGCTGCTCCGGCCGGGCCTCAAGGTGCAACTTGGCGACTACGAGGAGTATTGGGTGTGCGGGTGGTGCGGATGGCCGGTCCTGCCCCAGCAGCAGAAAGTACTTCCGCATCGCGAGTGCTTCCACGGGAAGTGTTATCGGGCGTATGACCGCTATGTGCTCCTCTTCCTCCTGTTGGGACTGGTACAGTTCACCATCGGGGTAGTTGCGGCGGCGCTGGTATGGAGCTTCTTCAGGAAGGACGCGTTGGTGTTCTGGCCGACGACGGTGAGTGAGAGGCTACCCGGCAAAACGGTTCCCGAGTGTTGGGTCCAAGAGGCTGGCTGATTGACCATGTTCTGATAGGTCAATTTCATCCTGCAGTGGATGATGCTCTTCATGCTCCTATTCCGGGGCATCTTCGGGGCGATGTATGGTCGCGCCTTGTTCATTGAGACGACGATGCTCTGTCTGTGGATCGGGCCGCTGTACAGCATATCCCAAGAAGATTATCCTGGCGACAGCGGACATATCTCGAGGAGCACAGTAGCGCTGGTCTGCTTCATTGGGATAAACATGTAAGTGGGCAAGAAAAGGAAGGTAGGATGGCGAGGGGACCGTTGACGCTGACGACCTTCTCAGGATGTTCCGCTTCCTGAACGTCTTGGGGAATGTTCTTCTGTGCTGCGACTACGACATTACGAGCCGTTACGTTCCGGGACTTTCCTCTAGGCAGCGTGCCGGAAACAAGTGGGCGTCCGCTCTCGTCCTGTGGACATACCCGGAGGTTGCGAAGCAGGAATTCCCGAGACGAAACTCGACACAATTCTCTCTGCTGTCTTGCCTTTTGTTCATCATCGCTCCGTGTCTTGCTTGAAGGGTGGCGTACGAGAGCGCCAAGGGAGCTACATCATTAAAGCCCGTAGACACTGACCGAACAGGACCAGCGGACGGCCCGGAGAGCATCTCACAGAGCTGGTGGTCGGAGGAGGAAACGCTGCTCCTGTATGTAACTATGATTAGGCATTGCAATTATTTACACTTCCACTGACGATACTCCAGCTGTTGCCTCGGCAAGAGTGTCAGTCGTAGCTAATGATCATCACCCCCCCATTCTACTAATGTAGCCTGAAACCCCAAATTCGCCTGTCGAGACGTTGAATCCGCGTCTCGTTCCCAAATAGATACATCCGAAACCGTTACTCGCGAGCAGCGGTTACAAACAGCACGCATACTGGGTCGCGTCAAAATCGTTGAACAGGTGCGTCCGCGCCCCCTCGTCGTCGACCACCTCGAAGGAGCTGCCCCTATAGCGCCCCGTCACATCCCTCTGGTTGGCGACGGTCGAGGAAAAGGCGCTGCCCTGCAAGCCCAGGAAGAACTGACTGCGCACCATGACTCCCATGTCGATGGCGCCCTGGAAGTCGAACGCCAATTCGTTGATCATGCGCGTCGTCTGCTCGTCGTCCTTGGCCAGCCGCCACTTGTGCGTCACATCCCAACCGCGCGCCGCACCCGCCTCGACGAACTTCTCCACCTGCACGGGGTCGCCGCACGCCAGGTACACAAGCGGCTTCTTCGCCCCAGGTGTCCCGAATTGGGCCCACGCGCGGTCAAGCGCGTCCAGATCGACGGCCAGCTGGTGGTCGAGGGAGCTCCAAATGCTGTCGTTCTCCACGCGGAAGTGCACGCCGTAGAAGTCAGGACGCGGCATACGCTCTAGCAGCCGGTGGATGATCTGCCTCGGCTCGTCTAGGAAGCGCACAGCGTGTGACAGATCGTTCCATAGCCGTAGGTCTCGACGCGTTGGGTCGTCCGTGATACGGAACAGCAGGAACTCGGAGTCGACGTCGACAACCGTGATGCCAGCCTTCTTAGCCGCCTCTGCGCGAGCAGGATCAGTAGCCGCCGCCGCCACCTCCTCCTCCTGACGCTTGTGGTACTGCTCGTTGAAGTAGTTCTTATACGGCTTCCCCGTCCAAAAAAAGCTGTTGATTTTGATGTAGCCGGGCGCATCGGAGCACAGGATCTGCCAGCGGTTCTTGACGTGCACGGTCTTGTCGAGCTCGTCGGGATGTATGATCTTCATGCGTGGGCAGGCGCGGCCCATCTGCTCTCGTAGGTGGTCGGCGTCAAACCATTTCTCATAGTTCAAGTAGGCGTCGCCGTTGAGGAAGTTGAAGTCCTTCAGGTCCTTGGAGTCGCGCAGCGGCATGCTGGGCAGAACAAGGTGCGAGCCGGTCTCGACGGCCATCTTGAGGCACACCTTGACCTGGGAGACAATGGAGGTCAGCCCGGCCACCATGCCGACGCAGTTGAGGTACGCCTCGTTGACGTCCCAGTCTGCGCGGTCGCAGGCGTCCTTGACCGCCGAGTAAGCGAAGGGCGCCGGGTGGCCGGCCGAGAAGACCTGCTCAAAGTAGTTCTCGACGTGCGGGGGGAGGGCACCGTTCTTGTACGCCGGCGAGGCGCTCGAGAAGGACCCCTTGCCGGACTGCCACGTCGAGTACTCCCACGGCAGCAGGCGCAGGCTCCAGACGAAGAGTAGGCCGAAGGCGAGAGCCCCTGGTATCACGAATCGGCGGTTGATCATGGTGGCGGTCGGTGTCGCATTCCGCTGCTCTCGCTCGCTCGACACTGCAGGACGGTCGAGGCGTCCGGGGAGGCTCGCGATGTCGCTGTCTCGAGGCGAGTCCTCGAACGCGAGAAGGGGTTGCGACCGAGGGTGAGGAGGGGAGCAGAGGCGTCGAAATTGCAGCTCGTGTTCACGCGCAGGCAAATCTTGCCTCGGGCCTTTCAGGGGCTAACGGCGTGGAGTGGCGGATCCTTTCCTCGTTGGGCCCAATAGCATCATGCAGGCCATCGCCAAGCCCGCCCCTTTTCCTGGAATTTAAAGAGGGGTTATGGTTAGTTAGGTTGGCAGCCGTTCCCAACTTCCCCGTGTTAGGGGGCGGGTTAGGCTTAACGTTAAGCTTCCCCACGTTGTCTAGGCATTTGCAGAACCCCCAGAGCAGAGAGCATCGGCTGCGCCGGCGCAATCCCGTTAGAGAGTATTGAGAGTCTCTCGCGGAGACCGGGTTCATCTGGCTTCTCGCAGTCCAGACACGATGACGTGCGGGAGAAGCAGCCAGAGCTGCGCGGGGACAAGCGGTAAAGCTGGAGGCGGAGCAGATCACCAACAGATAACTGACAAGCTCGCCTGATTGCTCTGACGTCTCCACGCTATTGGTAAACCCATCCAATGCTGAGGCGCGGAAAGTCAGCCACATATTTTAGCTTCTCCTATCCAGCGGCCGTGCCTGCATGCTTGCAGAGCACGGAGTACTCTGTACTCTACTCCGCACTCCCTATAGTTCACATGTTTGTTGCTACCTGGTCTCCCGACTACTGCCGAAAGGATTTGGTGGGAAGGAAATCGGGTGCGAAGATCATAGTTAACATTCTGTAGCGGGTAATAACGTTCGATCAGTGCTCGTGCTCAGCGGCGGAGGAGCCTTGAGACACATCGCGTTGCTGCCGACGGACACCCAAGGAGTCTGGTATCTTGAAAGGTAACATAGACGACGGAAGTAGTGCGTTTATAAAAGTATATCTTTCTATCCGTGCTGTATGAAAGCGACTTGTACTATAGCTTCTTTCGAAATATTACGTCCTCGGGATGTCTGAACCCAGCCGATTAACATACGGAAACGGACGCTGCTTCAACAAAGGAAACCCGCCACAAGCCTCATAGGGAATCAAAGCGCACGCCATTGCGTACCAACACCTAGCTGACCTCAAACTTCGGCGTCAGCTTACTCTTCTCCCTCGCCGTCCCTGCTAGCTGGTAGATGCTCGACTTATTCGTGATGTCAAATACCGAGACCTCGGCCCGCAGCTCCTTGGCCAGCCACGACCGCAGCTCGACTGCCACCAGGGAGTCGATGCCGTACGCGTGCAGCGGCTTCGCCGGGTCCAAGTTCGACACCTCCACGCTCAGCACCCTCGAGACCTTGAGCAGCAGAGCTTCCAGGACAATCTTGTCCGCCATTTCCTTCGAGGCCGTGGCGGCGAGGAGAGACGCGTAATTGATCTCCTTCTTGGCGACGTCCTTTTTGGTCGCCGATGCCCCCGTGTGGCCGAGGTGGTTGAAGAGCGGGTCGCTGGACCATGAGGGCAGCTGATAGCCCTCGACCGCCGTTTCCTGGGGTAGCCAAAAGCGAGGGAGCACCTGGGATTGGATAACAGGCAGCGACTGGGTCAGCGGGCGACAGTGGTAGTCGAGGACGGCGTGGAATTCGTCCTCTGCCATGAACGCCCAGCCGCTGGCGCGCAGGTGGTCCATGAGCTCCGGCTTCTCGGCTACGAAGCCAACGCCCTCGACGATGGGCAGGTCCAGAGAGACGGCCTGGAGTCCTTGAGAGGCCAGCTGCCCAGCCAGTGCGTCCTGGAAAGTGCCACCGGCCGCATAGTTGGCCTGCTCGGGGTTACCGATGATGCCCACCGTGGATGAGAGCATTATGAAGAAGTCTAGCCCAGCGCCTAGGACTTTGTGGAGATTCCTTGATGCCTGGACCTTGGGACGGAGGGCTCCGTTCCATTCGTCGAGCGACATGTGCTCGATGCGATTGTCCTGCATCAAGGTTAGTGGACTCCTGCTGAGCATCGCCTGCCGGGGCTTCTCCACTCACCTTCAGTACCATGGACCCCTGGATGCATCCCTTTACGGGCGGCATGAAAGCGAGGCAATCAGCAATTGCGTTCTCGAGAGACGGACTGTCCGTGACGTCGCATACTGGCGTCACCACTCTGTCGCATATGGATCCGAGTTCTTGGATAAGTTCCTTCGCTGAGTCCTCGACTGGGCCTCGCCTGGACAGCAGTATGAGGTTCTTGGCCCCTCTAGACGCCATCCAGCGTGCGACTGACCGCCCCAGGCCGCCTAGACCACCAGCGATCACGTACGAGGCGTCAGGGTCGAACTTGGATACGGGCTTTCGGCTTGGGAGGATTGGGACCACGTCATTATCATGTGCCTCGAGCACCACTTTGCTGATGTGCTCTCCTGATTGCAGTGAGCGGAATGCATCCTGTACCTTGGAGAATGGATATGCCACAATGGGTGTTCGGCGTGCTGCCGCATCTGCGGTGTTCAAGAGGAACTCAACCATCCGCTGGAAGCCGGCTTGTGTGCGAACGGGATCAAGCAGCGCTCGGGCTCTGAGCTCAAAAGTCTCAAAGCGCGCATTACGGCTTGGGTCACCGATTCTGATGCAGGCACTTAGGCCGTTTCCCGCGACGCCGATGTCCACGAAGCGGCCAAACGGTGCAACGCAATCCCACGTGTCCTGGAGCGCTTCATTGGCGAGAGAGCTGAGGACGACGTCGACGCCCCGCTCCTGCGTCATGCGCTTGATGCCAAGCTTGAATGATAGATCGCGGTTGGAGAAAATGTGATCTCGCGGGATGCCGTATGTCGTTTCTAGGAAGCCACTCTCCGCCTTGCTCCCGGTTGTCGCAAATATTTCGGCTCCTTGAAGTTGGGCAAGATGGACAGCGGCCTGCCCGACATCGCCGGTGGCAGAGTGAATGAGGATGCTGTCTCCTTTCCGTATGGTGCCTGTCTCGTGAAGGATAGAGTAAGCTGTCATGTATGCCAATGGAATAGACGCTGCCTCGATCCACGGCATCGAGTCGGGGACCTTGGCGAGGAAGCCTCCTGAAGCGCGGGCGTGCGTTTTGACGGCTCCTGAGATGGACAGCCCGAACACTCGGTCGCCGACGGCGAACCTGGAACCCGAGCCCGTTTTGGTGACGATGCCGGCGGCCTCAAAACCCAGTGGCGACTCGTCAATCTTTCCAAGCGCTGATGCCAGATCGCGGAAGCTGAGCCCGCACGCCATGACTTTGAACTCGACCTCGTCGTCTAACATACGCGTGTCGGCCAGTGGGTCGTCTTCAAACCGCAGGGTATCCAGCTGCCCTAGCGTGCCGACCTGAAGAACGAGAGAGCGATTTGGATCTGCTCCGAGCTGCTTCTCTACGACACTTATGGAGCCTGCCTGCCCTTGAATATGCTTCGTCATGTAGCCTGCTTTCACCAGCCGCGGCACGTGGATTAGCCCGTCGACCACCCGGAACGAGTTCTCTGTTCCGTTCTGGACTGCGTCCAGTATCTCTAGAGACTTCTCCACAATGACATTCGTGCCGTCGCTCTGCTGCAGCGACAGAGAGGCGAACTTGAAGCCGGGCCTCTCCGACCGAGCGACTCTTGCAAGGCCAGTGACCAGCTCTGTGTCTGCGCTAGGAAGGGTGGCATTCCCCCCTCGAGTGAGCCAAAGTAGTTGCTTGCACTGTGTCACTACCCGCTTGATGGTCTCGAACTGTTGCTCTGTAAGGCTCTCTAGAATCGATGATTCGACTTCGCCTACGAGTACGCATGTTGCGTCGGATAGATCTTTATCCGCAGCATCTATAATTGTGCTCGTTTCGCAACGGCCGCGACAGGTTAGAGCCGACGATATAGCCGCAGCGATTTCGCGCTGTAGGGCAGATGTGTCGTCAATGAGGACGTATGTTACCCCAGTTGCTTGACTAGGTGGCTCAGCCGAGGCCACAGTCGACACCAATATCGAGCTCATGTGGTGCGCTGAACCGGGGAAGTCATCAAAGACTGCATCAAGACCGGTAAACCCAGCCGTGATCAAATGCTTCCTCCACCCATTTGCCGTCATGAGAGGACCCCAGATCCGATCAGCGTCCTCTGACAGCCACCATCCGGGTAGCACGCCAAAGCAAAAGCTTCCCAGCAGGACGTCCGGGTCGGTGATCTCAAATAGAAGGAGCTTACCGCCTGGCTTCAGGAGATTCCTGGCATGCGACAGAGACACGTCGATCTTCTTGGTTGCATGCAGGACGTTGGCGGCAAGGATGAGGTCGTACTTCCCGGCAGCGAAGCCCTGCTCGAGCGGGTCCTTCTCGACGTTCAACACTCGGAAGCTCATGTTCCCCAGCTCGTCCTTGAAGATCTCTCTCGCCTGCTCGAAGAAGGAGGGCGAGATGTCCGTGAAGTCATAATGCTGGTAGCGCGGGCCGTGGCCCACCAGCGTCTCCATGACTGGCCTCGTCGCACCGCCCGTACCGGCGCCGATCTCGAGGATGCTCATCGCCGGGTTCTTGTGGGCCAGGGCATCAACGTAGTTGCATAACTGGGCGTAGCACCTCTGTGACCCGAGCCCGTGCCGGTACACATCCTCAGCAATCTTGTCCCGGAAAATGACGTCCAGAGGGTCGCGGGTTCCGCCCAACATATCAGGCAGCGCTTGGCCGACAGCTATGATGAGTCTCCCTTCTGGCGTGCCTCTTGTCTGCACTCTGTCCTCAAGCTCTTTTACGTCGCCAGAGATTGTCCTGTCTGCACAGGTGCTGACGACATGCTCCATCCATGACACGTATCGCTTGTGGTGCCAGTCCATCTTTTCCATACCGTCTTTGGTGATAGAATCCAAAAAGCGCCGTATATAAAGCAGACAGAGTGCTTCGCAGTCTTCCATCCAGTCTGTTGGGTCCTCGTGGGAGGACATAGGAAGCCGGAACGCTTGTGACGCTTGTTCCTCGTTCAGGAGCGTTGGATCGGGCTTCCAGTCAATATTGAAGGCTCCCTGCCTCGCCGAGTTCGAGAAATCGGTCGCTGCTTGTCCAGGAATTGTCTTGAAGACGAATCCTGATGCGTAAACCATTGGCCTGCCGGTGGCTGCATGAACCGCCGTTACAGAGGACTCGGCTTCGGAACGACCACGGAACCGTGCTCGAGCTGCTACTAGGTATGCATCATGAGAAGCCTTGGGGCTAGCAGCAACCCATAGCTCATTCACATAAACTGGGACTCTAGGCTGCCGCGATTGCTTCGATTCAAAGACCAGAGGTGCAAGATTGGCCTGGACTATGCCATCGAGAGTTGCCGGGTGGACCAGGTGGGGTTGGATATACTGGTATGGCATGGTCTCGCATACCTTGGAGATCGAGGATTCGACTCGCGTATACAAGCTCAGATCTGGTCCAGTCCTAACATCCATGAGCGTACGGAAGGTCGGTCCAAAAGCGAGACCAGACTCTTGGAAGTTGCGGTAGAGCCTGTCCACTGATACTTTGGTGGTACAACTATCCTGGGCAATTTGTAAATCTTTGTCGCACCTCTCCTTCACCATCACTTCCTCTAGGCCTTCCTGGCCTTCAGCTTCATATTCAGTCTGGATAAGTCCGCGGCAATGTTCCCTCCAGTTTCCGTCTTCAAAGGTCGAGAGTTGGAACTCGTGCCACGGGGTGGTCACCGGCAGGCTTGTTTCCCGATATGGACGCAAGCAGAACTGCGATTCAATGCCGAGCGAGTCATCGGGAACCCTCAACGCAAGATGGAATGAGACGTCCTTGAACCGGAAGCCCTTGAGAACCCTACCCTGGAATGCGAGCTGCCGGCTCGCCTCAATGGCCATCACGAGCATCCCTGCAGCCGGGTACAGGATCTCCCCAGACACCTTGTGATCCTCGACCCATGGATTCTCCGACAAGCGGATGTAATTTCTCCAAATCGCATTGTTTTTATTCCAGTCGAGCACGGGCGCACCTAGCAGCTCATGGCGTCCGACCTGCCGCAGGCGAGACTGTCTGCTTCTTCTGCTCTCGACCCAGTACTCCTTGGAGTGGTTAAACCGGTAACTGGGCAGGTCAGTCAGCATGAGTGGTTTTCGACTGCTCGTCAAGCTCGAGCTATTGACCGCTAAGAGGTCCACGTTATATCCCTGGCAGAATAGTGAGCCCGCTGCACCCAAGGCGCTGACGATAGCTGACTCCTGGCGTTTCAGAATCGAATGGTAGCCTACAGCGTTGCCACCCTTGGTCTGCTTGACAATGTTTGACAATGGACCCTTCAGGGCGCTGTGCGGACCGATCTCAAGAATGTCGGTGATGGTCATAGGGCTAACCGAGTCCTCTTTGTTCCCATTGACTTTCGCTGTCGTACCACATCCCTTGAGCATCTGTGTGACCGCCTCACAGAACCGCACCGGTGAAACCAAGTTCTCCACCCAGTAAGCCGAGTCCTGCAGCTTAGAGAGTGGAACAGGCATCGCGATCGTCGAGGAGTAGAAGGTCGGGGTGAAAGGAAACCCGAGGGTCCCGGGCCGAACCTCTCCTATCGCATCGAGATACTCGGCAGCCATAGGCTTCATGTACTGAGAGTGGTACGCCATCTCGACGTTGAGTTTCCGGGCGAACTTCTTCTCGTTGTTGAGCATCTCGACAAGCCCGGTAACTTTGCCTGCATCTCCGCTGACAGTATGGCTATTCCAACTATTCATGCAGGCCACCTCCAACGTGCCTTCGCTGCCTATTTGGTTGATACGCTCGATGCTAGCCCGGGTCTCTGCTAAGTCCAGGCCGACAGCAGCCATACCGGTCTTGGACTGGGTCCCAGAACGCGATAACTTGGCGCTCAGCTTTCCGCGATAATACGAGATCTTCCATGCCGCCTCCTGGGATATCGCCCCGGTAGCGTATGCCGCAGCAACTTCCCCCGAGGAATGGCCTGTGACAGCACGAGGATGAATATTCCAGGAGGTAAGTAAGTCGACCAGAGCAACTTGGAGAGCGGTGCATATTGGCTGACAGAACTCTGGGTCGTCGACCCGGGAAGTGTTCTTCTCCTTCGACAGCTCATCTGAAAGCAATCAGCAGCAGATCAACTCAACTTCAGGGCGATACTTTTACTTACACGTTAGGGACCACTGGCAGCCCAGGTCATTGAGGTATCTATCGGCCGCAAGCAGACTTTGTCGGAAGACCGGATATGCCATGAGCTCCATACCCATCGCTGGCCACTGTGCGCCTTGACCTGTGAAGACGAAGGCTAGCTGTGGCTCTGATTTTGCTCTAACTGAATTCTGCATTTGCGGCAACGCACTTTGTAGTGCATCTCGGGTTGCTGCGACGCTGAACGACCGCCAGGCGTGATGTGTCCTCTTACATGCCAGAGTATGACTGAAGTCTTCCACAAAGGAGGCCTCCAGCGACGGCTCCTCCATGTCCATCGGTCGGGAGCCGAGATAGTCGCTATATGCGTCTCTTAAGCGGAAGACGCCCTCTTGGTCATGAGATGTCAGGACAAAAAGTTGAGGGCCTGCTTCGGCGGAGCTCTCCTTGTAATGTTCATCCCCGTTGACCCCATTGGCTCCATTGATTCCATTGATTCCATTCTCGGAGAGATAGTACGAACCATTGACTAGCCCTGTTGCGGTTTCATGAGTATCTCGTGCGATAGACTTGGAGAGCTGGGGATAAGGATATTGTACCTTTGCGATTGACTCCGTTCCCGTTAACGACGCCTCCATTGACGGAAATAGGCTTCAGAAGTAAGTTACTCCTTGGAGTCGTGTCCGTACGATGGTTACCGACTAGGTGGTGTTTCTGCAAAAAGTGGAGGGCGTCATCCATCACTATGTGCGCATTGCTGCCTCCCACTCCGAACGAGTTGATAGACATCCGGCGCAGCCCAGGCTGCGGCCACACAGTTGCCTCAGTCGGGAACCTCAGATGCCACGAATCTTCTATCTTAGGGTTAACTTTCTCAAACCAGGTGTTGGCCGGGATAACTCCGCGCTCGAGCGTGAAAACGCCTTTGATCAGCGCAGCGACACCGGCCGCGCCCTCGAGGTGTCCAACATTGCTCTTCAGGGCCCCGACATAGAGCGGCTCCTCTTTGGACCGGTGAGGACTGAAGATCTCACCAATTGCGCTGGCTTCAATCGGATCACCAACAGCCGTCCCCGTTCCGTGCGCCTCGAAGAAGCGTGTCACTGACGGATCGAGGCCGGCCCTGGTGTAGACGTGTTTGATGAGCTGCGCCTGCGCCGCTTTGGTTGGCTGCATGATACCCGGCGACCTGCCGTCTGAATTCGACGAGGAATTGCGGATTACGGCGCGGATTACGTCTCCGTCCCGGATGGCGTCGGAGACACGCTTCAGCACGAGGACGCCGAAGCCTTCGCCTCGAGCGTAGCCGTTCCCCTTGTGATCGAAACTCTTCGACTTCCCGTCTGGCCCAAGAACACCAGCAGCGTCGAGCTTCAGTGTCATCTCCGGGGTCAGGATGAGGTTGCATCCGCCCACCACGGCCTGGGTCCAGTGGATCAGCATCCCGCCAGCCAGGTTCAGGGATCATGTCGCGCACGGAGCGCCGGAGCACTCACCATGGAGATCTCGCGGAGCTTTAAGCTCATACACGCCTCGTGCGCAGCTACTAGGCTACTGGAGCAGGCTGTGTCGATCGTCACGCTCGGGCCTCGGAAATCGAAGAACCAGGAGACCCTGTTACTGAGCATGCTAGCCACGGTGCCAGTGGCAGCGTACTTGGACGGCATATCCAGATCCTTGACGGTTATGTCATTGTAGTCCGAAGAGAAGCAGCCGACGTAGACACCGGTCTGTGATCCGGCAGCAGTTGAGAGCGGGATTCCGGCTGTGGACTAGTCATCATCATATCCGTTGAGGGATGGCAAGCGACTAAGCAACCAACCGTTCTCGAGAGCTTTGTAGACGGACTCAAGCATCCCTCGCTGCTGAGGGTCCATACTAGACGCCTCAGTAGGCGTGATGGAGAAGAAGGGAGCATCAAAGGCGGCGATGCTCCCCTTGAGGAAGTGGGCATATTGTGCTCGAGTCTTGTCCACGGTTAGTCTCCGTGGCGAAGCCTCGTCTTCTCCTGTGAATCTTACAGCGCCGCTTCTTTCAGCGTCTGGATGCCAGAAGGCTTCCGCGTTGTATCTCTCTGGCGGCACTTTCGTCCGTGCGGACCTTCCTGCAAGTAGGGTCTCATAAAATCTCTCCGGGGTGTCTCCATCGCCAGGGAGCCTGGCATCAAGCCCTATGACGGCAATGGGCTCGTCCATGTTTGCTCACTCCCGGGATCACAGCGGAGACAGCTCGGCACAAGCCGTCCTGAGGAACTCAAGGAGCAATGACACTTCTTTACTTCTTCAGAGATGTACGCCCGTTGCCAAACATGCTCGAATGCGGAGACACACTATCTATGTCCGCGACAGGCTGAACGTAATGGTAAACCAACACGACTCTCTTAGTCCGTCCTACCATGCTCTTTACTTGGGAACCTCACGCCCTACTTCCTCTTCCACTCTTGTTCGCGATGCCAGCTCATCGTGCCTCTATGCGTATGCACGCTCCGCTGCAGCCAACAGCGGGTCGCTCGCCCAACATGGAGTAGTTGCCATCGTAGTTAGATGTTGGTCTATGCGCCGATCGCTTGCATGCTGAGCCATGCAAGTAGATCTAGCAAGTGCCGCGGACTTTGCACGGCTCAACGTCGGAGACGGAGACCACGGAAGAGCATATGGAGCCGGGTTACATGGTTGATTAAAGGCCCCGCAAGCGAAGCGGAGCCGAGAATCACGACAAGGCCAGTTAGAAGTGTGAAATTGGACCCATGATCATGCCAGAGGATGCTTGGAACAGAAGCGGTCCCTGCACTAATTGTCTGCCCCTGTCACCCGGCAGCTTCGCTGGCTTTTCACATGATGTCTGGCCGCCCAGGCAGCTGAGGGACAAGTTATCATGGGTCTGAGGGGTCTCCCGGGGGGGTAACTTGGCCAGATAAATATCACATTTGTTTCACGCTTTGAGAGGCGGTGAAGACTTGCTTCTTTTCAGCTCTTTATGACAGTCGGCGGCTCTGTCACATTTGCTTGAAACTGTTTCTATATCAGCCCTATTGTGGCTTGCGCCACCTGCAAACTCGCGCTGGGCCGCCGCCAACGGCGCGCGGAACACCCCTTCTAGCCTGCCGTGACCATTGGAAAGGTGGTCACGGACGAACACAGTCCCCGGGGGTTCCTGGGCAGCTGTTGGGGGTTCGTGGGTTAGCGCCTAGCGGAAGCACCGCTGTTGGCGTGCTAAGCCTGTCCCCTGACGCGTAGTATCAGGCCCTGACAGCGGGATCCTTGCCAAGATAGGGGCACCCTAGACGGGCCGAAGGAGTAGAAAAGAAACGGCGCCCGAGCCGCGCCCCAAATTGCTCACGGAGAGGGATCCGATCCGTTTCTTCACGACCTTTTTCTAGAGCATGACTTTCCGTGGACTTCTCTTCCCACACTGCGCTTCCACACTATCTATATCATCTGAACGCGTAATTTGATTCGCGGCACCTTTTAGGCCCCGAAAAAACACACGGTCGCACGGTCGCACGGCCTCCCGTCTAGAGTATAGGAGACAGACTTCCCGCCTCGGACCGGCCCGTGGGCTTCATGGCTGATGGACACAGCCAAAAAGCGCGGCCAGAAGGGCAGCGGAGGCGGTCAAGCCGTTGATCCGCAGCCACAACTCGGAAAGACTCCCACCAAGGCCACATCGGCCTCCACGCTCACCGCCTCTTTGTCGTCAGACTACCCCCACAGCACTTCGACCGATAGCGGCCAGCAAGGCCCTGGCCCTGGCACCCCGTCCTCGCGGAAGCAGTCCGGCGCATGGGATCGCCGGCAGCTGCAGCAGCTCCAGCAGCAACGGTCGGCGGGGACGGGAACGGCCGATGATGTACGTGTTGCGAGATTCCTGTCTCCATTCCATGCTGTGTCCCATGTGCTTGCTCCGTTGCAGAGATAGGAAACTGACACCTCACAGGATGACCGCTCTGATGAGGATAGCATAGCTCCAGATATCATCTGGCCACGGTCAGAGTCGGACGACTCGGATGATCCCGCACCGAGCAGTCGAGCCTCGGAACGGTAAGCGACTCCGGCGTAAATCGTCGTCTACCCCCATGACAGCACGGTCGCTTACGATGGACCCAATCAATACAGCGGGAAGTCCAAGGGCGGTGGGTCGAAACCAGGGTTCTTCCGCTCCCTCGCACAAAAGTTCAGCAAGAACTTCAAGCGTCAGTTGTATCCCTGGCCTCGCATGGCAGCTTGGGGAAGTTAACCTGGCATGTCTTCCTGCAGGATACGGGTTCATTCCAAATGATCAGGTATGGGCATAGGATTGATTATGCAGTTTCTTCGGCTAATGCGCTATCGTCCCTGTCTAGCAAGAGCAAAACAGAAACAGTAAGGCCTAATTGTTGTCCTGACGCTGCCGTATCTGAGCTGATCCTTGTAAAGTCATTCAGCATCAAGTCATCCAGGAGTTGTTCGAGGGGAGGTGTCACCTAGCACCGGTCGTGAGGCCCAGGAGTGTTCTCGATGTCGGCACAGGACCAGGAACATGGGCATCGGTACGTCGTCTCCACCTGCTCTATCCTTGCGCGTGGCATGCTAATCACATGTAGGAATATGGCAAGTGGTGTCCCATGTCCCTCCGGTAGCGACACCCAAGTATTGACATTCACTTTGTAGCCCAGAGGCATCCTAACAGTCATGTGCTGGGGATAGACATAGAGCGCGTGCGGCCAGCACACAAGGTCTCGAACTGTCAATTCCTCATTATGGATGCCACCGAAGAGTGGACGATTGACTCCAAGTTCGACTTCATCCACGTGCGCATGCTGGGCGATGTGCCTGGCAAGTCCCAGCTGGTACAATCTATCTACGACCATCTGAATCCCGGGGGGTGGGTTGAGTTTACGGAGTGGATTGTGCTCTTGCAGTCACCGAACCACTCCTTCGACGGCACCGCGTTTCACAAGTGGAACCTGTTACTACGCGAAGGAAAGCGGTCTCTTGCTAAGTCGATGCGATCATGGCTGCTAATAGTACAACAGGTCTGGACAAGCTCGGGAGCTCGTTGTACTACCCAAAGGAGTACAAGTCTCTGCTCCGTAAGGCTGGTTTCGAGAGGATCACCGAGACCAAGAATGCCGCTCCAACAAACGCATGCTACCCGGGCAAGAGGATTGAGAAAGTCGGTTCCTTGATGACGGCGAACTGGAACGCAATCATCGAGCCATTGACGATGCCTGTATTCACAGGCGCTCTTGGCTGGACCCAGGAGCAAGTCAAGTCGTTCCTGGTCGATGTCCGAAAGGAAATCGGCGATACGCGTTACCACTCATTCATGACACTGTGTGACCAACTTCAAGCTCCTCGCGGTGAACTCGCTAACAGATGCTGTAGGATGACCATCTACGGTCGAAAGCCTAAAGACAAGGACGGATCTTCCTCGACGTCAGCATCGATATCATCAGTCCAGATATCACAATCGGGCACAACTGCAACATCATCGTCTACTAACACCTGAAGGGATCGCGGAAGTTGACTATTACTGAGCGCCGGCGCAGCAGGAACGAGAGAATATGTTTTGAATACTTTTAGGGATCTATCTGCTGTAGACGTTATTTAGGTCGCGCATAGATGAGGTCTGGATGTCATCTTGATCGGCACGGTTAGCAATAATACCCACCACGTAAGAACGAGCGATCTAGACAGCGACAAATGGTGGCGATGGACCCTACGAAAGACACAGCGCTGAATTCGCAAGTCCTGACCCGTCTAGCCGAGTGTTTACCCTTTCCCTACCGCTGCGGTGCAAGTTGTCACGAGGTTTCTTCCGGCGGAAATGCAAGAAGCAGTGTCCCGATTATTGGTTCACTGACTTGTCTTAGCCAGGCAGGTGCTCCGCGCCGTCTGCATGCAGCTGCACGAGAGGATGAGTTGTACACGCCAACTACAACGTCTGCATATCGCGGCGGTCTAATGCAGCCTTCGACCGGCCCGCTGCAGCGTGGCCAAACAACCAACAACCTTCGTTATCTTACAGCCAGCTAAGCCCCGAGAGAGAGGTGGTGACCAAGTCCGCAGACGCCAACCCCCGCTCCCGGAACAGAATTCGGAAGGGTACGACATGCTGTGCCAGTCCGCCCTCTGCTCTACAGCGTATCTCCTGTCTCGCATGATGTCGTGGACAATCAGTGATTACCGCCCGCGTCCCAACTATTAGTGGTGTTCTTGCGAAGCGTACACACTTTCTCTGTCCACGCATGCTCACTCAAGACACCCATTCGCCCAATTGCCCAATTAATCATCACTCACTGTAGTCACTACTGGCGCTGCCTATTGTCTGAAAGATGACGAACCGCACTTACGCGACGGTGTACTCGCCGTCCTTCCTGTCCATCATCTACGACAAGTACGTCTTGGGCTTCAACATGCGCTTCATCTGGGGCTGCCCGACCGGCTCCATTCTCCTCCCATTCTTCAGCGAGAACTTCTCGCGCGATCATCTCGACTGTGGTGTTGCGACAGGCTGGTTCCCCGCCGCGGCACTCTCGCGGCCATGGCGCGCCCATAGCAAGCAGCGCCTCGCGCTGCTAGACCTGAACCCCAACCCGCTAGGCGCGGCGCGTACGAGAGTCCTGTCCGTGGCGACGGCGACGGAAGTGCGCTGTATAGAGGCGGACGTCACAGAGCCGGTGCCGGAGGCCATGAAGGGCGAGAAGTTCAAGTCCATCTCCATGTTCAACCTATTCCACTGTATGCCGGGAGGGAAGGCGAAACTGCAGGCCATAGACATGTTCAAGGACCTGCTCGCCGATGACGGGGTCTTGGCGGGCTGCACAGTGCTGGGCGCGGAGCATGCGGCGAATTGGGTGACAAAGCTGTATCTAAGGTGGTACAACAAGTGGGGAGTTTTCAACAACTGGGGCGATAGGAGGGAGGACTTTGAGCAGGCTCTTGAGCAGGCGTTCGAGGAGTCTGAGACGTGGGTCGTGGGAACAACGTTGCTATTCAGGGCTACGAAGCCACGGAGGCATGCCAATGGGGCGGTGAGCGTGGAGACGGGGGATGCACCGTGAACAAGAATGTATGAAAGAGAGGACGTAACGCAAATAATATCCATGACTGGTAACGATTGGTATGTTCAGAAGTAGGGATTAATTCAGAAAGTCATCATGGATACAATCAATTATGGTATGCATTGTTGTCAACGCCAAATCGAAGATGGGGCCAGAGATAAAATTGCTTCCCTTCCGTCTGTGCTCTGTTACAGCCAACATCTTCAAGGTAGTCTGTTTGTGGGTTAGATGTCCAGTCAACCGTGCTTCTTGTTGCTAGCACTGGAGTGGCCTGGATGTGGTGCCGTGAGCTTGGGGATGCCGTCGCGCCGTTACGGCGCAAGAGGGAATGAAAACAGATCAGAGCGTAGTTGCTTATGATCCCCACAAACAGACCATCTTTTGCACTAGCCATGGCACAGTTGGTGCAGACCCCTCGAGTTATACTCGTTTTAAGGGATATCCTGACTGGTAAGGACAGACCAGGGCGTAGTGAAGCAGGTGGTTGTTGGTACGGGCTAACCCCTTTCCCTACACCATAAAGTTGCGAAAGGAAGTCCAAAGCACAAGTTTGCTTAATGGTAGAATAATATGTATCAATGGAACTTCACTGTCAGCTAAAGCTAAATGAAAATGGCCACCAGCTCTGCTCCGTACCCCAACGGAAATTCTCGTGCGCGCAGAGCCGGAGTTATGCTTCTGGTTGGACGTAATTGCTATGCTGACTCAATCTCGTCACTGGTCGCTTTGGGCCCAGAAGTGATCTCGACACCGAACAATGGAGCAACATTGTGTCCCAAGAGACTAACAGCTAAGCCCACCGCATCGGCCAACAAAGTAAGGACGCACCCGAGGAAACTCTGGTGCCCTTGCTGCGTCACTCAGAAGATTCGTAGGGGCCAACAGACAATCCTGTCTAGGCATACAGCGAAGAAGGTATTAGTACAAATGAACCGATACGTCTTCGTTCAGAGCAGACAGCTCGTCGGTACCTACAGCCAGCGCACACGAGGGATATCATCTCGTTGCAAACATCGACTCACTCTGACCTCTGATGTCATTGACATACACACACCAGCGGACAATTGCGGTGTACGGATGAGATAAGATGTTGCGGGGGGAAAGCCCTCGGGGGGCAGTATTAAGATTTGACTAAATTAACACGTAAATTGTCTACTCGAAGTCTCTCAAAGCATTACTTGAGAGCTGGAATGAACTTTGTTTTACGTTATGCTACCTATATACTTTCCGTCGAGATGAAGCGCTCTCGTAACATAAGAAGAGACGCAACTTGAATACACAATCAGCTCTATGCTCGACTTCCTCATTACCACCTTGCCTCCCCGCCTAGATCCTGCTGACTCCCCTAAGAACTTCCTCTATAAGCATCGGCCTTGAGAACAGATTTATAGTCGCCAGTATAATCCTGTCTTCTCATCCAGTCCTCAATAGTCTTCGCCCTGGTCGGCAAGATCCTGTCAAGAAACTCATAGTCCCTCTGAATAAGTCCCTTGTTTCCGGCACTAGCCTTGTAGAGATTGAACCAGTTTTCGAAATTCTGCGCATATGTCATATGGAGCGCGTTGTCATCCTTCACGGAGGCGAATCCGATCTTGGTGTCCCCCTTTTTCGGCAGCTCCGCCCACGCAACCTCGTTCCAGGCTTGCACGGGAATCGGCTGGGCACGAGCCTTCTTTCCCGTCACAGCTGTGAAGGCCTTGGCGAGCTTCTCTAAGCCTACGTGCTCGATTGCAATACCGAAGTCCAAACCGCGGGCTTCTTTGCGGTGGGAGAGAGCCCAGTCAGCGTACCATCCGAAAGATTCCAGGCTGACGAACGGCATCTCTCCGTTCTCTCCAAGCGGTAAGGCAAAGACGTAAGTCCCGCCTGGCTCCTGATGCGGACGAAGTGCCTCATTCAGCATTTCAGCGTACGGGCCGGAGCGAATGATCGTCCATGCCATGGTGGCATCCTTGTCTTGACCATGCATCCACTCTAGATCGGGAGAGTTTTAGCCTGGAACTGAGAGTTAAGGGTGGAAGGGGATTATGGCGGTCTCACCTTGCACTCGAGCTTTGCCTTCATAGTGGCCAACGTAGAGGTCCGGGTTGTAGTTGCTGGTTCGCTGATTGCTGTCCAGACCACTATAGATCAGGTGTCTCACTCCTGCCTTTGCACTCAACTCGAACAAACGAATGCCCCAGAAAGTTTCGAGTGCCTCCCCGAGGGAGAAGCCATCCGTGTTCACAAATACGGCGTCCGCGCGAGCCGCAGCAGCGGAGAAGGAGGCCTCATTGTAGCCTACAGAGCTCCCACTCGGTATGAGCTCAACACCAGGGAGAGCTGCGATCTCCTTGGCACGCTCTGTCGTTGCGCTCCGCGTAAGGGCAAGGAGATGATATTTCCCGGTTGAGGACAAGACTCGAAGTACAGCTGCACCCTGTGCGCCAGTTGCTAGAGGTTTGAGCTACGATTAGTCGAAGTCTTCAATTCTCAACCGACGGTTAAAGCAAACCGAAACTCCCGAAGACTTCGAGGTTAATTAAGGGATGTTCTGAAAAGAGTACATACCGCCTATGACAAGAACGGTTGTCATTTTCGAGGCCATTGATTGCGGAGATGGCTTTCGTTTCGAGGCTTCCGATGTGTTGTTATTTCATGATACCTCTCTCACATCTGGTGCGGCGCGTCGACTTACTTATAGTCGGCCAATGTTCATCAAATATTTGGAATCAAGCGTAGAATGAAACCGGACAACTTCTTGCGCCAGCATGATCCGGTTCGAAGTCGCCGACCACTCCGGCCTTTGAAATGTATATGAAGATGCAAAGGCTAGTCATTGCCTAAGCAAACGGCGATGCACTGATGTTCGGTCGGGAGTCGGCGACTGAGTGCACCAGTAGAATGACGAGGCTAAGAATGTACTACCTTGAATATTAATCACGAACGTCCGGCGCAGTAATGCCTTTCTAGGTTTGCCGACGGTTATGAGTTGCTTGATCAGTAATCCTGAGCGTATATCTTTGGTCGTGGGCCGCCCGCGCTTCTGGCCTTGTAGCTAATGCTGGTTGCTGACAAAGATTTGCTTCTTCAGCAGACGCAGACTCTACCGGGGGTAGTCATCGACTTGGCCAAGCAAAGCATGTATTTCTTGCAGCCCTCATGAGCCAGGAAAGGGCCCGAGTTAAGGAATGGCCAAACAGCAATACCATTCTATACTAAAACTGGTATAGATATACGTCAGCTCTGTGGTGGAGATGTTACCTTGAGTTGCCTGGTGCACGAACGATCTTGGTTCAGGCAGTTCTTGTCCTTTCACACAGTGACATCAGCGGGTTGGTTCACTTAACTAGAAGAAGCACCAAATTTCAGAGGGCTTGACCTATTTCGTTCGTATAGATAGACATATCTTGCCTTACTCATTAGAGACCCGGCCTGCAATATATCTAGAAGAACTATGACTCTTTCGCCTCGGCAAAGCCCAGTAGCCATGTAGCTATAAATCCGTCGCTGGCGTTAGTGCATTAAGCTCGTTGATAAGAAGTTTGGGTCCTAGATGGTTACCGAAGAGTAGGCTCGTGTCATGAACGATACTCTAGACTATTTTCTCGTTGTCAGCGGTCGAAGGATAGCAGAACGGTAGTATTCTTCTTGATTCACCGCCTGGGTAAAGATGTGGTTTTGATTGTCCGGCTTACGCACCACACGTTAGAGTAATGATGTAACTACTGGACGGAATTCGTATACCTTCAGCTTCTGTTTCTCTTACGGTCGTTGGGGCCGCTTGGTCTCATCTCTCTGGAGAAATGACCAAGGGTTCTCTGTTTGCTGGCTACGCCTTGCGTCATGGAAAGGATCTTCGCTCGAACAATTCACATACACTGGGCAACCCATCCACGCTCTTCACATCCTGCCTATCCGCAAAGAAGTCGAAACAGTGCTGCACAGCGCTTGGGTCATCGTATCTCCGCAAGCATCAGTCATGTCAGTGGGCCGATGTGGGCCGATTATCGGCCGAAATCCTTGGCAAATCCGGCATCTCAGGTTGTGAGAGAGACAAAATAGCAGAGTCCCGGCGGTCTCAGAGTCTGCGTTAGTATGACCCCTTATAATAGATCAGACCTTAGCATTCCAGTCATCTCTATATTTCACGATGGATTTGCATGCTTTGCTCTAGTTACAGAACTGGAAGGGCTTCGCCATAGGGAACAGCGCATTAGCATCGGCGTATCTGGTATTTTGGAGGGGAGGTTGGCCTGTATGAAAGGGCGAATGGGTCGATGATACACACTATTATACACCTCAGGTGGCTGAAGGAACCAAGTGTGGAACTAGAAGGAACTCGGTTCGCCACGGCAGTTGGTAGTCTGTCACAGCATGGGGGCTGAAAGTTCTATTAACGTTGCCGTCTTAACCGTTTCAAACTCTAAGAGTAGATCGCCAGGTCTGGAGGAGGCGGCTCATATGGTCCCGATTATCTTTATTCTCCTTCCTCATATGTCCCAGCGCCAATAAAAGTGGAACTCTGACCCCCCGTCTAGGCTTTGGAAGCCCAGTAGGACGACGCGATTCCACGTGAGGTGCAACCTGCATGTCATACCGTTTGGTTCCCGCCTGGGTACAAACTCTGCGTCTGATACTAATTGCCGTTGTCACAGAGGGACGCTATGTTCCTGCGATAGCGTAGGGTAGCAGATATTTGGCGATCGCGTTTAATGGTCGAGCACCAGGAGGCGATCTCACTCTGCGAGGTTGCTGTCGTTCCTAGCCGTGGTTGTAGCGCAGCTAGGTCCAGCAAGGAGCTTCAGCATGGACGACTGCCGATGAAGTCGAGGAATGCGGAGACAGCCTTGATAAGGCAGCGGGGAGCAGACAGCCGCGCCCTCCCAGACCGGCAGTGGTGCCTCTCTCTTACATCGTCGGGTCGGGATCGCCATTGGCGCATCTCTCCCTTTATCACCGACTATTGTGCCGCCGTCTCTTCTGCGACGATAAGGAACTGCCGCAATGATAAACGGCTTCCCAAAACGGTTTCCCTCAGGATGAGCAGAACCGGTTTCTTGGAGTTTGTCCGCAAACTATATAAGCTGATGTGAAATCACGGCAGAGGATCGACAGAACATGTTTCCTGTGCCTCGTCCGCATGCAAAAGGCGTCTAGGCTGTAAGACAACACTGCACCGACGAGCAGACACTATTTTTCACCGCGTTATTGCAGCATCACTTTTCCGCTTCCGCCTGCCCACAATGACACAAGTCCCGCCTTCTCCCATGATCCCTCTCGACGATGAGAAGGACAAGAGGATCGACGGGGCTGATGTTGCCGCCAGCATAACTGCCGTGCCAGCTTTCGAGGAGGAGACCAGTTCTTCAGATGGCGACGATGCGCTTAAGCTGGCGGGAACCCATGCCCACCAGTTCGATGAGAAGTACTATCGCCGCCTCCGACGCAAGATTGTGAGTCGACCCGTCCCGCCCTGGACTCAGGCACGAGATGTCATGGCAACAGTGGCTCATTTCTTCTTTTTAGGACCTTCATGTCATGCCTCTTCTCGTCTTCGTCTACTTCACCCAGTTTTTGGACAAGAACATCCTGTCCTACGCATCTATTATGGGATTTCCCGTCACAGGCATCTGGTACAACGACGTCGCACAGGCGTTCTACATGGGATTTCTCGTCTGGATGTTTCCCACGCAGTATATCGGCCAGAAGTTCCCTATCGCAAAGTACCTCGGTTGCCACATAATCGTCTGGGGTGGCCTCGTCATGCTTCACGCCGTCTGCCACAACTTCTCGGGCTTCTACGCGCTCCGATTCTTCCTGGGAATGCTTGAGGCCTGCGTTTCCCCGAGCCTCATCCTCATCGTGAGCATGTGGTACAAGCAGAACGAGCGTGCCACCCGCATCGGCTGGTTTTATGCAGGAAACCTCAGCACGTCCGTCGTCGGCGGCGGCGTCGCCTATGGGGTCACCTTTTTCAAGGGTTCCATCGAGCCCTGGAAGCTTTTGTACCTCATTCTCGGCGCACTCGCTGTCATCAATGGCATTCTCGTTATCCTCTTCCTCCCTGATTCCCCTATCACCGCCCACTTCCTGTCACAGGAGGAGAAGATCGCTGCGCTCGAGCGCGTCCGCCTCGATCAGGCCGGCACGCACAACAAGCACATCAAAAGGTACCAGATCGTTGAAACGTTCAAGGATATCCGCACTTGGATCATGTTCCTCATTATTATGTGCATCGGCGTTCCAAACGGTGGCAACTCTGCCTTCAGCAACATCATCACCAAGAGCTTTGGCTGGACTTCTCGTGAGACTCTGCTACTCGATATGCCCCGTACTGCCATCGGTGGCTTTGCTGTCGTCGCTGTCGGCTGGCTCTCCGACCGCATCAATGATCGCATGACTCTGATCCTCCTCTTCACTCTTCCAACGCTTATCGGCATGATCATCATGACTACGATGCAATATTCGGGCCAGAAGGGCGTTCTCCAGTTCGCCCAGCTGTTCCAGAATCTCTCAGCGCCCGGCTTCCCGCTCTGCTATGCGTGGAACGCTAGCAACACCGGCGGCCACACCAAGAAGGTCACCGTCAACGCCTTCACCCTGTTCACTTTTGGCGTCGGCTCCGTCGTCGGGACCTACATCTTCCTGCCCCGGGACGCGCCAGGTTACATCCCCGGAAAGGCCGCTATCGTCGTCCTGACCGGGGTCATGATGATGTGCTGTGTCGCTATGGCATACGTCAACGTGCGCTGGAACAGGCAGAAGAGGGAAGCGCTTGAGAAGCTCATTGCCGACAACGGCTGGACAGAGCAGGACGTCGAGCGCGAGCGGGAAAAGGCCGCCTTCCTCGACCTCACCGACAGGGAGAACGTTTTCTTTGTGTACACTCGATGATCTGCGTTTCCCGTGATGCTTTCGAGGTGTCACGGACGTTTCCATCTTTCCGGTCAGGAGGACAAATAAATGGGACAAACATAGAGATGCAACAATGCACTTCTTGGCTCGAATTTTAAGGTCAATTACATGTAGTTGACTAGGAACTATTAAATAGACCTTACGGTAACGATGTCCGGCTACAATGAAATGGCAGCCACCTTACACAAGCCTGGTGCACACCGCTGAGTGTACCTGTACGTCTCCGCGCTCGTCCCGGCGAAGCCATTCGCGCAACCTTTCCTCCTCGGCTGCAGCCATTGCTCTGAGAGCCGTCAAGTGCGGCAGACCGAAGAAGTCGCCGAACTCTAGCTCCGGTTTGTTTCCGTAAAGACACAGATGAAGGAACAAGGCTCTCGAATGGAAACCGCGGTATGCCTTGTGTGCGTTGGAGGCCATATACATCGGCTTATCCGAGGCGTTCTTTAATTCACGATACAAGCCGTCTTTTCCCAGCAGAGACTCGCCATATTCCACGTCTTTCACATACAGAGAGTGTAGTACCCCCCTCCCTTCGAAAATGTATTCATGATGTCGCAAATAATGGATTGAGGTCGAAAAAATGCCGATTCTCGTGAATGTCTCTCCGGTGTTCTCGCACGGCCGCACGACTAGACAGTGTATGTTCATGTCGCCGTCTCCTTCCGCAGACGCAGCGATCGGAAGAATAAAAAGTTCGTCCCCATCGCTGACCTTGTCTTGTCCATCTTCATACCAATTGTAGTCCTTCAATGGGAAATGACTGATCCGTGGGTTCCGGTCAACAACGACCCCGGTACTTGTCGACCGAGCATGCAGCAAGTAACCGTACAACACGGCGCATCCTGAGTCCACACTTGTGAAGAGGTCATCGAGCGGCCCCTTGGACTTGCATGCTACACTCTGAAGACTGCTCAATATCATGAGATTCCGGCGATCTTTATAGCACTTCGGTCTTCTGGTCCGAGCCCAAGACCACGTAGGTATACCATGGTTGATGCGCACATGTGTGCCCTCTGTACGGCGAAGGGTTTCCCAAAGCATGTCCTCGACGAACGTTTGCTTCCAAAGACCAGCAAAGTAGCTGTTGTCAGTATAACCCCCCAACAGCTCAAACCTCTTTGCCAAACCAGCCATTGCTGGCAGAGTGTCTCGTTCCATTGTAAGCTGAAGTTGGGTGAAGTCCTCAACCAGGCTTCGCCACAGACTAGCGAGTGTAGCTTTCGTGCGGTCATCGCCATAAGCCATACTGAAAGCATGCTTCGCTCCAGAGTCAACCCATGAGTAGCCGGACTCGGTACAGGTTGAAGCGCGGCATTCGAAAACGAGCTCCAGGGGTGTGAAGAACAAAACCCGGCGGGAGAGCATCCGCTCTTGGAACACCCAGGCTCGCCTTAGCAGCGGGGACACATCATCTTGGCTAAGCCCATTTCCTGCGGCTCGATATTGGAAGAAAGCCGGGTTAGAAAACCTCCTCAGCGACATGCTCCGCCCTTCGTGATCGGCCTCAAGAAGCGTGACGTCGGGAGTCAAAGATTGAAAGAGACCGCTGCTGCTGTCGGAACCCGATGCTGCTGCCAGAGTGAGCACCGAATTTTCGTAGATGCTCGCCATCTCTCCTGCTTCTCTAGTCCAATCTTCGATATCATCTTGTAAGATACAGAGTGAATCGATCCAGAGAAATCTGTAGCCCAACCTGCGCGTGAAGACGACAGCGTCCTGAAACGTCTTTGTCAACCTGTCCCATGTTATGCCCTGCTGAAATTCCCGCAGATTTTTAATCGTCGTCTCAAGAGGCATCGTCATCTTGTTTGTTCCCCAACAGTGGCTGAGACAGAGGTATGGCTCCTGTTCTCTGCGACTGACGTATAGTTTGACATCTGATGTCAGTCTGCTCAGACTGCTCTTTCCAAGATCCAGAACTCGCGTTGGGAGAGACCAGCGCAACTCTTGAATGTTGCACGCATTATGAGAAGAGGAGCACTGCGCGAGGTTAGAGAGCGTCCAACTGACGTCCCCGGCTTCCGCAGTGTTGTTGCATCGCGAAGGTCGTGGACAGATGCTACTCCATATCTTCTCTTTCGATGCCTTTTCTCTTTTGGACATTACCACGTCTGAGGGATTGTTTCTTGAGACATTTACCGCCGGGCAATGCTCGCCTCCGGGGATAAAGATCTCGTATCTCGGTGAAGATATACGATGCTCCCAGTGTCTTGTGGAGGCTTCTGAACTTGGGCATGCATGAACTGACGTTTTCAAATCGGGATTCGCTTGTGCTTTCACCCAGTCGCCGGGGCTGGTGTGCAAGGGATGTAACATGGTAAGCGTCAGCGAGAGACCCTCTGGGCCATCCTCATCGATAAACTCGAGGACGACATTTCTGAAATTGAGGCCAAACTCTCTCTGGATCTCCTGGGCAGCTCTCAGCACGAGAGAACATCCCTCGCAGGCGACTGACACCACATTCTCTGTGATCCTTTTCAACGTGATAGAGTACGGTGCGTCTAGTGCTGGTAGCCGACTGAACTTTCGCCATTGACGGCGCAAATGCTCCCTCTTGAGGTCCAGGCAGACGGGACAATCTGCCGTAGACTCTAGGAAGGGTTTATCCATTGTTGCCGCCATCACTGCAAAAAAAAAATGAGAAAAGAAGGAGGCCCAGGGTCTCAGGAAATAAAGCAGGGCGTTCGGGAGAGAGCTTAGGACAGATAATCGAAAGATCTCATGAGGATGGTAGAAGTCAAAGGCCAAGGTCCCTTAGGGAACTTTAATTGAAGGATCCTGCGCAAGTGCGGGTTCACTGGGCTACATGCACACGTCAGAAATCCTGGATGGATGGAGCTCCGCCACAGTAATAAGCGAGTGGCAGCCTGCTGCAACCTGCTAATCAAGGTAGGCTGACGAGGTGATGATCGAAACATCTCGACTTGTGAAAGCGGCACAGAGGAGGCCTCGATACACTTAAGCAACAGGATTAGGTACTTGGAGCCGTGACCACGTATCCCTTTGGCCGTACTCATATCGCCAGAACGTTCAATGTCAGCCCTGCGGCTCGAAACTGCGGCTCCCCAAGAGCACCTCGCTCGTGCGCTGGAGGCACTGCAAAATTTTGAGATCGGTTACCTCACGAGAGACATAAACGCTGCGATTGTACATGCAAAGACTTCGGCGAGTGCCTTCCCAGACTGTGACGAAGGGCGGGCAGACGCATTGTCAATCCTTGGTGTCTCCCTCCAAAGGCGCTATCAGACGGCTACAACAAAAGACATCGGTGACATCGAGCAAGCCGTCCGAGCCGCTGGAGATGCCCTAAAGCTCAAGATCAGGGACAGCCGTAAGGAGGACCTGCAGGACTACTTTCAGAACCTGGAACGCGGGATCGCTTTTTACTGCAAAGAGACCAAGGAAGCGACGCACGTTGAGGAAGCCATTAAAACACTTGATGAAATTGTCGAATCCACCTCCTACGACAGCCACGCTCGGGCATTTGCCTTAGAGGCCGTGTGCAACTTGAGCAGCTTCGGCTTTGAGCAGACAGGGAGTCTCGATTACTTGGAAAGAGGAATATCTGCCGCGCAGGCTGCAGTCTGTATTATCCCAGAGCAACATTCCCTAAGAACTGCCGTTTTAGGAAAACTCGGCGACCTTCACAACGACAGCTTTCAACAGACGAAGTCTGTTTCGAATCTCGACGGAATCATTGGCATCTCTCGAGAGCTTCTGAACATGAAGCCAGACAACCACGCGAATCGATTGCGCCTTTTACATAACCTCGCCGTCTCATTCTCCCATCGCTATGATGTAACAGATGACCTAGTCGATATCGAGAGGGCCATCGAGTACGGTCAGACAGCCGTAAAACTATCACTTGAAAAGGGATCTGGGAGGCTGCTACTCCCGGAGAAGCATGTGCTTATCCACAACCTGCGAAACCATCTACGCATCTATTTCGAGCGGAGCAAGGAGTTCCCTCAAGTGAACGAAGCTGTTCTTGACAATCTCTCTATTCTGAACTTAAACACGAACGAGGACACAAACTCTATAGAGTGGCTACGCCGTCTTGGGGACGCTTTTCAGAGGCGTTACCAGCAGGATAACCGCGTTGCGGATCTGGAGTATGCGATTCTGTGCACCGTGAGGGCAATGCAGTCAGTCAATGACTCGCACGAAAGCTGGGAGCAGCTGGAGGACAGTTACAGAGCTCGATATCGGCTCTGGTCGGAGCACACGGGTAAGATACCGGATAGCGAGATTGTCATCTTTGGGTTTGGAGGAAAACGTGGAGGTACCTGGGTGCCACCAGAGCTGAAGCTCGGGTTAGATCTCATGGTGCCCTGCATGATCTTGGTGGGGGACTTGCCTTCAGATATGACATCCTAATCTCTCACAAGCTGACCGGATCCGGTCTCATTGATACTCGGGGGCCATGTCAGAGATCGAGGAGCCTGAGCAGCTCACTAGCCGTGAACCCAATTCAGTCCCTGAGGTGCAGAGCCATACCTGCGCAGGCACCTGACAAATGAACACTGGAAAGATGCCAGAACAGTACGAGTAGTCTGACAAGCTTCCGAGTATACACCCTTATTCACCTCCCCATCCTTCTGACCATTTTGTAAGTTCATGAGCATCATTTGTGCGAGCAATTTGCCCTCACTTAGACATGAACGAAAAAAATGTTGGGGAACGGTCTTACCGGAATGACTTGACAGTCTGTAAAGCGCAACGCCCGGAGAAGGGTTTCAGTATCTTGTCGGCTCACCCCTCAATATTCGACCACCCACACAGTCGGTGTCTACCATACAGTCCGTACCGTCTGTGATGTGCGGAATTGACATGACGATGGAAGACAGGGGAGTATCGCCTCGAAACGAATCACCTATTAGCAGCGCGAGGAAAGGAGAATACTTCAATGTTTTCGGCTTGGTAACACGCCTAGCATGAGACGGACCACATGAAACTGTCGTTACCATCGCGCTCCAGGACATCCAGGAGAGCAAAGAATCTAAAATTGGTAGCGAGCCAACGGGTTGCCACTATCACGCCAAATATGCGACGGGCATCGACGTACTCCGTACTCCTGTCTATGATACGTCATGTACGTACGGCCTCCTAGGGGCAGGGGCAGGTGGATCTTCAGATAGCTAGATGTATGCCTGCAGGCTGGGAAGCACCCCCGTGTACGCTACACCGCTGGGCGGCTCGATGCTGTAGATGTAGTTCCCCCACCACGGGCCACCACCCCACCATAACCAACCGGTCCACACGTCCGAGTTGTCCTGCATGTACGACAACATCCCGGTCAGCGCGCTGATGCATTGCGAGTTGGCGCCTCCCGCGGTCTCGCCGATGATGCCACGCTTCTTGTTAGCCTTGAGCCACGTTGTCGCCTCGGTGACGCGCTCCTTGCCGATGGTCGACGAGACGCACGCAGTCGCAGTGCCAGACCCGTCGCTGTCTAGGTATTGGTGCATCTCGTAGATAATCTTAGAGCCAGACGAGTCGGCCGGATCGGTAAGACCGGCCATGCCGGTCGACGTCCCGCTAGAAACCTGAAGGGTCATCAGTGGACGGCTTTAGTGAGCAGGCAGTATGACGAGAGGGACTTTGAACGTACCCAGTGCCACGCCCCGGTCCACGAATTTCCCTCGACGAATATGTACTGGGTCGTGGCACCCCCAGCGCGGATCCCATCGATAGCGGCCTGGTTGAGCTTGGCTACGAGGTCGTTGTCCATGTCATGGAACTCATTGTTGGTATCAAAGATCGTCAAGTTATTGATCGCAAACCGCTCCGCGACGGTCTTCCACCAAACCTGGAACCCATCAACGTCGGTGATGATGTTGCCGTAGTATCGACCTCCATCTGGTCAGCGGCGATACTCATTGGCGGGGGGAGGCAGAAACGAACCGAAGTTGTGTGGATCAATAATAGCATATCCGCCTCTGCAGGTGGTGTCAGCGATCGTGTGCCTCCCTCGGTACTTTCTTACCTTCCAACTCACTTCGCGGTGATGTAGGTGACAATCTAGTCCGGTTGTTAGCGCGAGACATCCTGCATCGCGAATTCTTGGCATGCACCTCATTGAGCCCCTGGAAATACGTCTCGTTGATCGTCCCCGTTAATTTGGTTGGGATGACTCGTTCACTGCGGCCATCAACATCCCGTCACACCGACAGATAGTACTCATCCAACATACAGCATGATAGGAATCCGGAACGTGTTCATGCCTTTGCCCATAAGTGTCTACGGGGCCGTCAGCCCACCAGTCCACCAGTCCTGGAGAAGGGCCGCTTTATTGATGCTCACGTCAATGGATGAATGGGCCGGCCAGGTGTAGTCTTTGTTTAGCTGGCCCGGAAGATTCGTATTACCGAACTCGGCACCCGACTGATTGACACCAGTGAACAAGAACTTGCTCTTCCGCTTCTCCTTGGTCGCTACACCATCCTGAGAGGCCAGCACCGAGGAGACAGTGGTGGCACCGAGGAGCAAGTCAAGGAACTTCATAGTGATTCAAAAGAACCTGAACAGACTTGATTAAAGCTGTCAATGACACATTCTTCCCGTCGCAGAGCAATTATGCGACACCACAAGCATCATTTTATACTCGTTGACTCATCGGACTCCCCGCCGGCGGAGGTCCCTGCTCCGCCTTGAATATGTATGTGATAATAATGCCAAAATGCCAAAATGCTTGAGAAGGGGTAAGTGCTATAGTACAGTCCAAACGGCACTGGAGAAGGAAGAATATCCTACAATGAGCCTCAGACCATGCATCGATTGGGCTGTCATGTGCCGGGCCGAAGCTATGGAGCACGTTGAGAGGGAATAATACTCACAAGAAACCAGGGTCAATCCTGAAGCTTTTGAGGCATTCAACCCTGTCCTGGGTCCCGAATCTCGTTCACCCTGAGAACCGGGCAGCAAAGTGGCCGACCGAATACCCCTTTTGGTTTCGGGCATGCTCCTTCCGCGCCGGTAACCGTGGCTTATTTGAAAAGGTAAACTGCCTAAGTGGTGATCTTCCGTCACCAAGTCCCCAAGTAAAGGGGGAATAAAGATCAAGAGAAGATCATCGAAACTCAGCGCAACGGTGAGAGCACGTAGCCAGTCGCTTGACCGTATTGCCTGGCCCGTTCGCGGCATTCTATTGCTGCCGCGTTCGCCCCCAGATACCTTTCTCAAGGCGCATCGCACATACAAATGTTCATAACAGCTCTCAAAAGGGCTGTGAGGACTAATGTCGTAGTTCCAGGCAGTAATAGAGCGAGGCCTGAGGAGGCCGTGTGTCGTCAGGCTCGGCGTTGTGGTCGCAGCGGCGCCTGCCCTGGAGGCATCACTGTAGCAAGAGTAATGGTGACTATATGGCAGGCCTCCTTGACCGAGGATGACAGAATATCGTCAACGAGGCTGTTACCCTGGATGCAGGACCTAGCCTGAGAAGAGAGAAAAGATGAATCGCCGCTGTCGCTGGGAGTCCGTAGATCACGTGATACATCTCGTGATGTTCACAGCAGCTTTGAGGATTCTTGGTCCGTGCACTGCCGACAGCCCAACCGAAATATCTAGATCGGCCAGAGGATGAGTTCCCGATATCGAGGCTCTAGCCGGTAGCAAAGGAACCAAAATGCAGCCCACGCGGTGTCTCCTGAGGCGGTCGGTCTGGAAAGGTAAGACACAAGCCCCTCCACACTTTCAGCTCACTCGATCTCTAATGCGACACCTCTAGGGCCACACATTGTCCCGTGAGTCTCTGCCACCCGGTTGTCGACCAAGACCCTCCGTTGTCAGGAAAACTGACGACGCGCCCAGTCTCCCCATTGTCCGGCCCGCTCCAGGAAAGAAGATCGCCCCGATTCGGACGCAGGCTCGCTCCGCGACGATTTTACCCAGCTTCGTGGGGCTCAAGTTCCAGGTGTACAATGGCAAGGTGTACCACGACGTAACAATAACGGAGGACATGGTCGGCCACAAGCTGGGGGAGTTCTCACCGTACGACAACACCTGCAGTTTCCCATGGCCGGGATGAAAGTCTAACTGACGTGTGCTTGCAGGACGAGGAAGCCGTTCATCTGGGACAAGAAATAAAAGGGAGGCGAGGACGAGCCTGTGCGACAAGCTGCATGTCTGGCGATGGGGAGAAGGAGCGACGAATTGGAGGACGCAGCATACTTAGGTGTACGGGCTTCAAGTGTATTAAATACATGTATCAACAGCAGACTTCACTGCTTGCGTCGCGTCGCACATTGGATGTCAAGATAGACAGGCCGGCGCGTTCGGATCAATGCATATTTATTGGTATCATTTCTGTTGTCAGGGGAAGCTCCTTTCGCGATGCCACGCACCTTTTAGAGAGTGAAACGCCTGTATCCGGTCCGAGCCGCATCCTCCAACGCCGAGCAACGCCGCCCCAAATTGCATGTGTTCATCCTGACTTCCGCCCTCCGCCTCACCGATAGAACTCGCTCCTCTTGACGTTGACACCGTACTCGCCTACCGCCATGCCCAGATCCTCCATCGTAAGCACCGTGCGGTTCTGGCTGCCACCCTGTCCTCCGCCACCGAAGCCGGGTCGCTGGATCCCCAGTGGACCGCCTCGCCCCTGGTCCTTGCCGCCGCCTCCCGCCTGCCCCGCCTGCTGCTGGCCCGGGATGGGGAATCCCGCTGCGGCGCCGAGATTGCCCATCGGGTTGTTGGCGGACGTGTTGGAGGCGCGAATGCGGCTGTACTGATAGGCGTCGGCGGCGATGTCGGCGACAAATTTCTGCGTCGCCAAGGCGAGCAGACGCGCGAGGCGCTGATCCGTCTGCGGGGGGGGGGGGAGGCCGGCTTTCGTCATGTAGTAGTTTGTAACCGCATCCGGTATCTAATCAGAGACTCGTTAGTACAGCGAGGAGGGACGCAAAGGGCGGCGTGTCATCAGAGCAGCAAATACGGGAGGAGTTTCGGAGTGAGGGCGCGCGTACGACAGGAGCGTAGTCATCCATCTTGTTGAGGAACTCCTTGAGGGAGGTGTCCTTCTTCGTCGGCAGCCTAGACTCGGGCGGTGGCGCCGCCGCAGGGACGTCTTCATCTGCAACCTGAGCGCTGTTTGGCGGCGCCGAGCCCTGCTCGGCGGTTTCTGCTGTCTGGTTCGTCGCCATTCTTGATATTTTTTGGGAGGTTTGATGCGGCGCCGTGCTGATGCAAGACGACTGCAGGCTTGTGTGTGGGAAGCCGGAGCATACGTCGACGGCGACCGGACCGGAGCCAGGAATGCGGGCCGTCAGTCATGGAGTCACGTGATCTCCCCAGCTGTCGCTTTCGGCTCTCGGCCCTGATCGGCAGCTGCGACGAGGACGTCAGGTAGGGGGACGTCAGGAAGGAATTCTAGGCAGCGGGCAGTACTGAGAGAGATTGACAATCCAAGGAGAATCAATCAGACTCAATGATCACCTAGTATGTCATAATTCACGGCAGTTCTGAGCGAGCAAACACCATGAGTCCATTTTTCTGCTCTGGTGTTCAAGGAGGTACGTAGGTACCTAGGTAGGTATCTTGTGAGCTGATGTAGGTATCTCGACATTAGGAGCCACTCCGTGCAGTCCTTAAAATGCAAATGAGGTCGATTTCCGAACGCCATGATGAGCAAACATCTGTCCCCCTTCATCTGGTTCTCTTCCCGTTACACACCTCCGAAGTAGCCACCAAGTTCGCTTTGTGCATGTTGTTCGGCACCTGGTTAAGACTATCTTCTTCGGCTTCGTGTCGCAGGCATCGACTCGAAGGCGTCATCATCGGAGATCTCGTCATCACTAATCTCGAGAGTCTTCTGCTGAGTTGTCTTCTGCGGTGGCTTCTGTGACTGAGAGAAACTAAGCGTGGTCTGCTTCTTCTTGCCAGCAGCGGCGGCAGTTCTAGTTGTCGCGCGGGCAGGCTGCGCTCGTTTGGAGCGCGGTGGCGCTGGTGGCTCCTCGTCCTCATCCATGATAACGTCTTGTTCATCATCGCTGTCCTCAAGGATGGGTGCTTTCTTTGGTCGGCCACGGCCGGGAGCCTTCTTCGCAGTAGCAGCAGCAGCTTTTCTCGCAGGCGCCACACGGGCCGTACTCTTTACCGCCGCACCACGCTTAGTTTGAGCCGGCCGTACAGGCTCTTCGTCATCAAAGTCATCCATGAACATGTCCTGATCACCGTCGTCCACCGCGGCTTGCCTTCCCCTTCCTCTGCCCGTACCGTTCGTCTGTAATGACTGAGGAGCTGAATCTCCAGGCTCCCAGGCGTCCGGTTCGTCTGCCCAATGGCCTTGAATATCAGAATCCCAATCTTCCGGAGGAGGCTTGAGCCTTCGTGCCGTGCGGCTAACTTGGCCGGCCGCAAACTGCTCCTCTTGCTTCTTCTTCCACGTCTCCATGGCTTCGTCTAGTTCGTGATCGTCTGGATTCATACGCAGTAGGTCTTTGAGCTGATTTCCGAGCGATCCGTTGACAAACGCCTCTAGAGCTTGCTTGTCGTCCTTTTCTACGAATTGCGTGACCGCGTCTAGTAACTCGCCCTGTGGGAGCACCTTGAGGGCCTGCGCCGACAGAAACTCCTGGACGAGGGCTTCGACCCTGATCTGATTCTCTGGGTCAAGAGACTCCATTGCGAGTTCAGAAAGCTCGAGGTCGGCCTTATCCCTTTCTAATACCACTTAGCCAGGTCCAGATGACATCTTCACGGGGAAACCTACTGGAGGTGCCAGTCTTCTTGCGATAGAAGTAGACGACGTCATTCTGGTTGGCTACTCTCCCAGCGAACCGGTTCGAAAAGCGTTGAGGATTTTCAACATCGTATTGGCCACCCTCGGGGGCGGTATATTCTACCTTAAGCCTGATGAGCGGCAAAGGCGTCTCCTCAGTTTCGATATCTCCGTCCTGGATAGCGAGCCAGCCCTCATTTGCTTGCTCAATCATTTCGTCGACGATCTGCATCAGCCTTTTCGTAATCTCTTGCCGATTGTCCTTTTTCAGATGGACTTTGTCGAATCTCTTGTCCTTGGCAAGAATGATCTCTCGGGTCACGAACGGCCGGACTGTCTTCAGAGGAATCTTGTCGACCTTAAAGTCTTTACCAGTGACGCTCAAGATCGCAACATGCTTTGGCACCGCTTCGCCCGGTACCAATGAGGTCGCAACTGATGAACCAGGTTGCATGACGTGAAATCCTGTCTCTGGATTCCGGCGAGGGTCAATGATGCATTCATGCTCGTGGCCCCATACCACCAGGTCGAGCCAGTCTGGCAGGATACCCTCAGGCAGGTAGCTGGTTGCTGTATGTGCATGATGGTTCTGGTGGCAAGCAAGGATGTTGAACCAATCCGATGACTGCTGCTTTGGGCGGAACCAGGTGACTTTGTGGTCTCTGAATGTCCGGAACATCCGCTCGTCGCGCACGTTGCTCAGGCCGTACAGGGCGAGTTTCGTTCGTCCTTTCTGCAGGAGGACTGGCTTAACCTTGATGTTGTCCGCCTCGGGAACTCGACCGAAATAGTTGACCAAGCCAGCAACTTGAAGGAGGTCAAGGGAGCAAAAGTGCCCCTCGCCGCTGGGGTCGTCATGGTTGCCGTGGATGGAAAAGACGGGTATTGAAATGTTGATATCGGGATCCTGGTAGTTGACGTGGCTGAAAGCGCCCTCAAAGACCTCGTTTGCATCGCTGAGAAAGTCCAGCTCGCATGGCTTCATTCCGAGACAGTTCTTCCGGAGGGACCGCATGACTTGATACATGGCTTTGCGAGACGGCTTGTTATCGTGGAAGAGATCGCCAGCGAGGAGGACCATGTCAACCTTAAATTCGGACTCGTCAGCTACAGTTCAGAATCCGCAAATCATATCGCAGCAGCGAGCGACTTACATCTTGCGTCTTCGCAAGGTTGAGGACCTCGTCGAACGTCTTCCAGCTGTCATCTCCACGGGTGGGGTCGCGTTCCTCGTAACCTACATGGTTGTCGGTGGCCACGAGGATGCGAATCGTGTCTTCCTCTAAAGATAACAAGACAGTCAGTACCTCACATTCCCGTACCACTGGCATACGTCATGCAAGCCAACATACCTGTGGACTGCGGCATCTTGAGAATCGGACTGATTACGAGGTTCCCAAACCTCCGAATTGCCAGAGTGAGAAGGACCGGGTGGGTCTATCGATGGACTGGCATCTGTGAGATATTCTATGAAGGCATAGAAGAAAATTTTGCCAACGGCCTGCTATTAGGCGGGGGACATGATGCGCTCATAAAACATTGCCAGCCTTCCTCGCATGATGAGATGGAGGGGAAGAAGCGCGTCGAGCTACAAGGCAGCAAACGCGAGTGCACGTGATGGCTAAGCCGTATCCGGAGAGGCCATTAAGCCATTGCTACAGGTCATGTGACTCTTAGTCTCTTTTCGGCGACCATCCGGGCGGTATACCGCGGCAGAACTCCCTCGCCCGATATTGTTGTCTCATTGAGCTTCGATCGTTCACGGGCGCCGATTCTCCGCCAAATCACTCTTAGAGTTCTCTGTTCAGTCGGCCAGCATGTCTTTCCGACCGAGCTCCCGTGGGGGACGCCTCCAAATCCCCGAGCCTCCCTCAGATGATGAGCCAATTGCCGTGCCTCGTGGCCCGAGACGCACGGCGAGGCAGACGACTCGACATGCCATCGCGTCAAGACGAACCGACAGAGCCGTGACCCAGCATCAAGGGTTTTCCCACTATGACGATGAAGATTGGACCGAGGAGGTTGAGGAGTTTGATGGTACAGAGTATACAAGCCGCCCTTTAGGTCCGTCCTCTTTTCACTTCTTTCTACCTCCCGTTGATCTTCCACTTGGAGTCCCAGCAAAGTGCCAGATATGTCGAAAGTCCAAGAGTCCCCTTTGGCGCGTCCTTTCTTTCTCTTCCGCTTTGAGAGGATTTCCGCACGATGCACAATCCAAAACATATTCCAAGAAAGCCTCTAAAAGACATCACCAATCTGATGCACCTCGAGCAGCGCGAGGCAGCCCAGCGTCCGCCCATATCCTATAACATAGAGAATGCAGACGCCGCATCTATTGGGCTGTCAAGGGGGATATATCTCTTGGATGATATTTCTGCAGTTACGAGGGGCGATGAAACATATATTGACTCTCTCATAGCAGACGATGGGGGCGTGCATGATCATATCAACGACCCCAGCGCCGGCGGTGTTACTTCTGATGAAGATGACGACCTCGTGGATACAGGCGTCGGGATGCTCGATGAGGGTGGCGGCATGGCCCTTGACCTAATGGACGAGGACCAGCAGGAAGTTCGAGATGATGAGCATGAGGAGCACCAGATTGACATCGATCAAATACCTGTCACCATCTTCGACGCCAGGTCTATGGGACTCAAGGAGATCAACAACCTGGGCCGATGCCGCGTCAGCACATATAAACCCGGAAATGGTGTTGCAGAGCTCTTGAGCGACGACCTGGACAAGTACTGGCAGTGAGTCTCCACGCTTCGCAGCTCCGACAAGATCCGAGTCCTCTCAGCTTCCTGAAGGTGTATGCGCATAGCTAAACATAGTCGTTTTCAGATCCGACGGGGTCCAGCCGCATCGCCTCACATACAAGTTTATCCGCATGGTTGAAATTCGCGCTATTCGCTTTTACGTCGACTATAACTTAGACGAGTCCTACACGCCGACTCACATTGTCTGGCAGATGGGAACGGGAGAGCACGACCTGATCAAGTTCGCGGAGTCCCGGCTGACCAACCCAGTGGGATGGCAAGAGGTACAGATCGCGGGTTGCGGCGGAGGGGACGACGGCGACTCGCTATGCTGCTTCGTGGTACAGATGCACATCAAGGAGAACCACCAGAATGGCAAGGACACGCACATTCGGGCGCTCAAAATTTACGGTTATGATGAGCATGCTGATCCTGGCCATGTGGACCCCGTCGAGGAGATGTCCCAGCGTCTGGACTCGGCGCGCACTGGGGCGGACGACGCAAGCGATGATCTACTGCAGATGGAACTTGAGCGACGACATCTGGGGCAGTCGCTCCATGTGTCTGCGGGACTGGATGCGCTGGACTTTGCCGAGGATCCGATCATTCGCTAGGACATCGACATGCTCCGAGCTGAGGTTGGATTGGCTGAGTGCCCTTTGGTTATAGAGTCATTATCACCAGTGAGGAGGACTTTCGTGTGACTTTGGGCGGACTCGAATCGGGCTTTATTGGAGTTTCACGGACGGCACGGAGGCTGATTGGACTTGCATAACGATACCCCAAGATACCCAAACAACGGAATGCTCTCAAGGGAATTGATGAGTTCGTAGAGGCGATTCACATGGGTTTGTTGCGTACTGCAGAGTAACGACTGAGACGGCAGCACGAGAAGATGAATATCACGGCTCCATATTCCATTGTCATACCACGATAGCGTGATATAGGTAGAAATCATATAACAATTCTTTTTATGCCTCTTGTTATCTTTGTTTTGGCCACTGGGTTCGCTGACTTGTTGCGATCGGTTCTGGCACGGGCTATGGATATGGGCGTACCTGATAACGCGGGACGGCGAGGCAGAAACGACCCCACCCCCACCTAGACAGACAGATGATACATTCACTGACTGCGTATTCCCGACTCCACTCCGCACCGCGTCATATCCGTCGCTTCGCAATCCCTCCTACCAGGTGAAAAGGTCAGTCACACCTTCATTACAGCGGGCCGGCACTTTCCATTTCCTCGGCGGAAGCCCAAGCCATGTCCGCCATCCGCGAAGCCGGAGCAACGATGGCCCCCGACGCCCGCGCCGCTCTCATCTCTGCGTTCGCCCGGCGCCTACACGCGTTCCAGGCCCAGGCGCGGCACTTTGAAGTCGTCACCACAGTCCACAATGCCGCAGATCTTCTCCGCCCCCAGCTGGCCCCCGCGACGCCGCCGCCGCGTCAGCACGGGCCCCGGACGCTGATCGTACTCGACTCGTCGTTCAACCCGCCGACCAAGGCACACATGCGCATGGCGACCGCGGCGGTACAGGAGCTCGCTTCTGGGGACGGCGGCTCGCGGAGAGGCGGACTGCGGGTGCTCCTGCTGCTGGCAGTGAACAACGCAGACAAGGGGGCCAAGCCGGCTGCGTTTGAGCACCGGCTGGTCATGATGCGGCAGTTCGCGGTGGACATGCACGACGAGCTGCGGGGAGAGGAGACAGGTGGAGTAGTAGAGAAACAGGGGAACACAACTACAAATACGGAGAGTGAAGAGGGCGGCAAATCCAGCAGCAGCACTCCTCCCATCGACATCGGCTTAACGACCTATCCCTTCTTCCACGAGAAGAGCGCATCAATCGCCTCCTCGGCGTTCTACAACAGCGCCGTCACTAGCGAAAGCGGCGGGGGCACCAGCACGAGCCCCATCCCAGGAGACGCGGACTCGGCGACGGCGCCAGAGCAGGTGTTCCTGGCGGGCTACGACACGCTGATCCGGATCTTCAATCCCAAATACTACTCACCGCCCATCCCGGCGGATGCCGGCGTCACGACGGATACCGCGGACAGGCGAAAGACGCCGATGCAGACGGCCCTAGACCCGTTCCTAACGCGGGCGCGGCTACGCGTGACGATGCGGACGGACGACGGCTGGGGCGGGCGCGATGAGCAAGAGCAGCATGTGCGGGCGCTGGCTGAAGGGGGGGAGCTGGAGCAGGTGGGTGGGAGGAGGGAGTGGGCGCGTAGGATCGACCTGGTCGAGGGGGGCGGCGAGGTGGTGAGCAGCACACTGGCCAGGCGGGCGGCGAAGGAGGGGAAGTGGGAGGTGCTGGGGACGCTGGTCAGCCAGAGGGTTGGGGAGTATGTCCGGAGCGAGCGACTGTACACAGAGGATGCGTAGTGTGGACCGAACATATGACAGAATAGACTGTAGAACTCGGTGCCTCGGTTTCAAAAGAAGATGTCACGTCTTGAGAATATCGGCCATCTCGAGCATCCCCCTCGGCGAATTGATTTTGTTCGGGCCTCAACGGGCCGTGGTTGCGTTCTGACCCGCAGTCGATAGGTACCTACCTGGTAAAGGTGGTGATCACCGAGGCACCATTCCCAACTTGAACATCTTGAGGACTTGTCCACGACAGAGCAAGCCTAATAGCAAATCTCATTAAATCTGATCTATCTAATCTGGCTAGACCGCAGATTCTGGACAGAGATTTCCAAAGCAGTGACAAAGATTGGTCTTTGGAGCGGCGCTCCATCCAGGGTAGAGGTTCGGCTGTACAGAAAAGAAAGGGTCGGTGATTCGACCCCACACGGAGCCGGAAACTTTTTGGCGGTGAGTAGCGGCAGGAAAAAAGCTGCGGTCTCGCACAGACCAGGTAGGTCTTGTATATAACGCCGCCCGCTCCTCGCCCATTTCAGATTTTCTCTTCTTTTTTCTTCACGACGACAATACTCTAGGTATGCACCCCCTACATTCATTCGGCTCCACGCAGCCTCGCTGCCTCACAGCACCAGCTCCAAACAACCCGCTAACTCGTTTCCTTCTTTCAGAGAATCATTTCTATAGTAATCGTCTCCTTCTCGGTTCCCTAAAAGAGCCGCAGAATCCACCCAGGTTGATGAACGGAAATCCTCGACGCCCTAGGGTGAAACTCTTTTGGCTCTCGCTCTGCCCGCAAGGGTGGCGGTCGGGACCCTTCCCTCCGGGGAAGACCTGGCTGTATAGAGAGTGGTGATGATCTCTACCCCGATTTTCCTGGGGTCTTGCCTTCGGGCGCCCGGGCGGGGTGGGTGTCGGTGGACGTCTGACTGGCCTTATCTTTTTTTCCTTGCTGTCTTAGGCTTGTCCCGGGACGCGAAGAAGATCCGAGAGGTGTGTCTGAAGTTGATAGTGTTGCGATCAAATCCTTCCCTATATCGACCACATCGACGCGTCTTGGTCTTACTGCTTTGGAGGTGGCTGAATCACGTCCCGCATTCTCCCCTGCAATACAAAAATGTCTTCCGCACTTCTATTAGAGTGACGTTGAAGCTGTCTACCAGGCGTGGAGTCGGGGCTCCAAACCGCGTCATTGCACGCCAGTTACGTGCCTTGCGTCTGCAGCTCGAACTGTAGCCCGATCGCTACTACTTCATGCTGAGGTACGGCCCGCAACCCATCGCCGACTATCTATCCGAATAGTCTTAGCACGCGGGAAAACCAGCTATGCAAACAGCATCTTGATGTTTCGCCCGAAGTCCCAGCCCCAGTCGTCATTGGGCAAGGAACAACGTCATTACGCGGTCTTTGCTGGCCGCTTGAGTCTGTTTCCCCGTAGATACTCCCATGATCGCGCGTTCACTTCGAAGTCCCGCCAGTTGGACAGACCATCGAGTTGTACCACTATCATCTGCAGCCGTCGGCTCGTTTCTTCCCTTTCGAGTTGTTTGTTTTAGAATGTCCACGTGTCGTCGGAGATGGCTTTTGCGAACATCTCCTTCGGTGCAGATCCCTCCCTCGAAAAGACTGGAGTCTTACCAAGACGGATCTGCGGTCGACAAATCGAGGAGAATGAGGAAGTGAGCACATAGGGACTTCTTTCGTGCCTTATCTTATGAGCGTTATCTTATGAGTTATAACCCTTGATGGCATTCCCACAGGCTTGGAGACATCACTGGGGGAATATACTCCATTCCTGAAGAACTCGATCACTCTGCCGTGTGTCAATGATACGGACAGACCAGTGGCGTGTCTGCACCTTAAGACGGGGAAGGTGTCACTGTCATTATCCAGTTGCCGAGTTGGGGCTTGGCCGACTCTTGGCAGTAGCAAGACTGACCGAATTCAAATGCCAATTAATCAAACGTCCCCCATGGTTGCCCGGCATGCATTACAACTTTAGCATCGCGGCCGGGACCAGTGTGGCCTGAGCGCGGCGATGGAGCCGTTGTCAAGTGACAGCATCATCCTTCGCACACTTTTTGCTTTCGGCGAGATTTCGCATCGCCTCGAGACGCTCTTGCAGCGCACGAATCACAGCTTTCTGCCCATCTCCTTCTACATGGCCTTCACTAGTTCATTGCTGTGGGCTGCAGGCGTGATGCCATTCTCCCGCTTCCCGACCGTTGGAGTGAAGTTAAGGTTGGCAGGCCTCCCCCCTTAAGCTACCTATTTTTGACTTGCCCAAGCTTGCGGCACCGGGTGCCACCTTACTACAAGAGCAGGACCATCCTCTCGAAGAGGAATTGGTTGCTCTTATCTCCCGCTTTAGCAAAGGCTGCCAGACCTGTCATTTGCCAATGGCCGCATGCTCTGGCATACCGACTTACATACCTCAAAGCTTTGTCGACAAGCTGCAGCTGTGGCAGTATAAACTGGGACCGCTTCCTTGGCAGGTCTCCTCTGCGACCTGCTAAGCCGCAGAATGCGCCCTCATTGTCCACAACGGCAGGTCGAGTCGGACGGCGTCAGATTCGTTCAAGTCACGCAAGAAAACAAGACACGCCATCTAGGAGTGGATGGTGGGACCTTGGTAGGGCCTTGCCATTGCGTACCTATTACTGCGCAGGATGCCGTCATAGAGGAGGCATCGTCTTGTTGCCAAACATACTGATATGCACTCAAAGAGCGATGATGTCCCTCGGTATGCAGTCGTGGACTTCACGGGGCAAACTGCACGGCCGAAATGCATCTACGCAACCTCCTCATTTTGTTTCCCTTCGCGGGCAATGCCGTCGCTGCCTCTGACCCTGGGCTTAAGCTCGTGTACTTCAAGCAAGCCAGCATCCGGGCGACGTACTTTATCGGCTCAAGCAGCAACTGGAACTTTGATCCGCATGCTATGGACAGGGAGGACGTGCTACCCATGCTGGCACGCGACGTCTTCTGCACCATGGCGTGGAGCTGGTACGACGAGGGCTTCTGGTGGTTCAGCAAGCTGGCCAACGGGTCGTACATTGCGCTTGGCAATTACATGTGAGTCGCCTTCCCATCACTGCCTTCCTCCATCAGAACTAGTGGGGTGTGAAGGAGAGGTGATTTGCTAACGAGAGCGGCGTCTAGATTCCGCTTTGCAGCCCTTACAATGTTCGGTAACCCGGAGCACCCGGACAATTGGGGTATCTGGAAGACGCCGGAGATCACAGTCCTTCCGTACGCTCCCTGCCTGTCTCGAGGGCAGGTACCTCCTCAATAGCATGTAAAGGCGTGGCTCGTCATGTCAACGGCAGGAATGGCTTTGCACCAGTCCAGATTTCAGTCTGTCAGGCTAGAGGCTATCGCAACATTCGCAAATACCGTCAAGCACGAGAATGCAACTGGACAATTGCCCTAGAGTCGGGGTGCCCGAGAGGATTCAAGGGGATATAAGTGTATTCCGCATTCCCTGGCTCCCTCATATCGTCACCAGGGTGATCAAGTATCTGCCGAGAGCCCCTTGATTCAACTATCCAGTCAGCCAGTTTAAGCATACTTGGACTGGTGGAGTCGGTCTCGTTAGCACCAGAGCCAGCTCGTGGCAGCTGAGACCTAGGGCTGAAATGGGGCTAGTCTTGCTAGAGCTAACAGAAACCAGCCTCGGGTTATTGAACCACTAGGCCTCCCCACGGGGAGCTTATTGAGTCTAGAACGGCTCGGAGGCCGAGGAAGAGGCAGAGAAACGCCGTCCCGTGAATTCCATTGTGTCGGGAACCCCGTAAGTGCGTGCTGAACGGTCTAGGTTGTGGGGTCGACTGTCTAACCAGCTGTTCCTAAGAGCCGAGGGAAGCTGGGAGGTCAGGCGCGGCCTGGCCATGAGTCTGTGATTGGACAATCACAGGTATGTTGCAATGAGCTATACCCACTAGACCATTGCGCTGCGGAGGTGCGAGACCCTCCAGACGAGAGGCTCTGATGTTACTGTCGACGGGATCAGCTGTATAAGTAGCGGCTGTGAGAAAGCCTGGAACTGTACACCCGGATTTCACCAGCAGCAGGACGTATCAAAAGTCGTAACAGTCAACCGTCTTTCACCCTTTATTGCGCAATCCTTGACAAAAGTTGTCACGATGAAGTATAACACTCCCTCTCTTGTCGCCGCGATACTCGGCCCCCTAATCGTCGCTGCGGACTGCACTCATAATAACTGCCTTCGAGGTATGCCCCTAAGCCAGTGCAGCCGGCCATAAGCAGCCTAGCTAAACATGCAACGCAGCGGTGATTGGTGAAGCATTTCCTACTCGGGATGGCCTGGGCGATTGCGGTTCGTACCTGAGGGTTACAGTGACTCCTGCGACCGTGTAAGTGTTCCGCGCTCGGCAGTAATTGCTGTGTGAAGACCATACTGACCGATGTCAAGCACCTTCACTGCAACTGCTACCATCTCCACCGGCATTGTCATCTCGTCAACCGAGACAGACGAGTTCACCGTGACGTTGCCGACTACGGTGTCAACGGAGACGGACGTGGCGCTGCAGACAAACACCATTGAGGAGATCTCCACTCTGGTCGAGACGGTTACGACAACTACGACTGTGGACCCATATGTCACGGCAGCTCCTCAGCGTGTGGTCATTGCCAAGCGTCAAGCCACGGTGTCCGGCTCGACGTTCCCGGCCTACGCCTCTGCATGCTCCTCGTTTGCCAAGTACTCCTCGGCCTGCTCTTGCCTCGGGGTCTTCGCCAGCACCATCACGGTTGCGGCCCCCTCAACGACTGTCACCATCACCGCAACCAGCACGAGCACGTCCTTGGATATCTCCACGGTCTCGACCACGGAGACAGACTACTCCTCAGTGACAGCCACGACTCTCGTCACCAGCACGGTGCTCCTCACAACCACAGATGCCAGCACAACCACCACCACGACGCTCGTGGTACAAGCGACCCCCCTCGTCAATAACGGCGGCTTTGAGTCCGGTTCGCTCAACCCCTGGGTCGTCGACTACCCGCGAACTGTCAGCGGCTCCGTCACCTCCGGCGGGCCTAGCGGTTCGTCCACGTACAAGCTCGTGACGGGCAACCTCTACGACAACAACCTCTTCCAGCTGCACCAGACCCTGACCAGCGCGGCAGGCACCGTCTGGACCTGCTCGTACGACTGGTACTTCACCAGATACTACGAGACGCGGTACTCGAACGGCAAGACGTACGTGCCGTACGTGCACGTGTACATCGGCGACGACATCGTCTCCAACAGGCAACCATCCTCGACCTCGGCGGCGTCGTGGCAGACGGCGTCGTTCACGTTCACGTCGACCGGGTCGGACATCCTGTACTTTGACGTCGCGAGCCCGCAGCCGCAGGGCGGACGGACTGGTGGAAGCAACACTTTCTATCTAGACAATGTCGCCTGCGTCCAGTCATCCTGAGGTAGCTTTGATAGTGACGCTGGTATGCTAGACTTAGATATGAATGATAAGTTCCGCCTGTGCGACAAGCACATCTCATTTATATGATTCTGACCTGATCCCTGAGCGGCTGTTTTCTGTTGACTGCCTGGGCTCGCCACGGACGATTCGCAGGTGCTACTTTTGATGGACAATGGTAAGTTGGTAGCGGATACTCCGGTCAGATGCGATAGCTGATACTTTAGGAATCTTGCCCGAAGAAAGAGCACCGCAAGTATTCATGCTCAATTTCTCAACACTGCGTCCATGGCACTCGTTCGTACAGTCTTGTATCATTGGCTGGTCAGCGTGTTACGGTAACACAAGCATCCATCCATACGCAGTCATGACTTGTCCCTTATAGTTGCCATAATCAGGTAGGTATCGATCAAGTCGTCCAGGACAAAGCAATCGATTTGGAATATGCATGGTGCTGACTCACAACGAGGGGCGGCACAACCCTAGGGCAATGAGAATTCGTCAACCTCCAACACAAGCTTGCTGGATGCAGAAGTCGTGTTGCGCATCCTCAGCCGAAGAAAATAGGCAGTGTTGAATTAAGATTGGATGGATCGTGGGGCATACATGACCAAAGAGGCGATCTCCCTCTATTCAGGAGCTGCACCCATCAGTCAGCGTTGTAACCTGTGACAGTAAACCCCGAAATCGGATGACTGTAGCCAGTTTGGCTCCTACTATTGGCTTGCCATGGAGACGGCCATAGAGCCCGATGATCCCCCAGAGTGTGCTTTGCGGGCCGTTTCCCTGAGAGCGGAAAACTAAGATCCATTTTGACTGGGTGTCCGATACGATCAGGGCATATATAAGCCCGAGATCCTCTAACTCTCAAGCTCCGGGACATTCGTCCTTGATTGTTCATCCCCATCCGACAGGTACCCACAAGGACGAAACATCCTTTAGTCGAGGGTCTCGAGATGCCTTTACTCACTCTCAAAGATGGCAACACCATATACTACAAGGACTGGGGCAACCCTTCTGGGCATGTTGTTACCTTCTCGCATGGCTGGCCCCTAAATAGTGACAACTGGGAGAACCAGATGTTCTTCCTGGCGAACCATGGTTATCGTGTCATCGCCCACGATCGGCGCGGCCATGGACGGTCCAGTCAACCTTGGGACGGTAACGACATGGACACGTACGCCGACGACCTGAATCAGCTGTTCGAACACCTCGACCTAAAAGACATCATGATGGTCGGTCATTCCACCGGCGGCGGCGAGGTCGCGCGGTACATCGGCAAGTACGGCACCAGCCGTGTCAAGAAAGCCGTGCTGGTCAGCGCGGTGCCGCCGCTGATGCTCCAGACCGAGGCGAACCCCGAGGGCCTGCCGCTCTCGGTGTTCGACTCCTTCCGCGAGGCCATGGTCAAGGATCGCTCCCAGTTCTTCTTGGATGTGCCCACGGGTCCGTTCTTCGGCTTCAACCGGCCCGGAGCCAAGGCGAGCCAGGGGCTTATCCAGAGCTGGTGGCAGCAGGGGATGATCGCGGGCTTCAAGAACACGTACGACTGCATCAAGGCGTTCTCGGAGACGGACCTGACTGAGGACCTGAAGAGGATGGACATCCCCGTGCTGATCCTGCACGGAGACGACGATCAGGTCGTGCCAATCAAGGCGGCCGGCCTGAAATCTATCGAGCTTGTGCCGAACGGTCGGTTGAAGATCTATCCGGGGGGGCCTCATGCGCTGCCGAATATCCATGTTGAGGAGGTGAACAGGGATTTGCTGGATTTCCTGCAGGCTTGATGTAATGCACCAATATCAAATATTCTTCATAATTGAAAGCTACGAAGGAAACTGTTGGTAGTCGATAAAGACAGGCGCTTCATTAGAGCGCTCAAGACTACAAAAGCGCCAGGCGAGCACAACTGATAGCGCCATTGTTAAACGCGTGAGATCACTCCCTCAAATTTATACTTTCCTATTTGCCCATGGGCCTAGATTTAGGGCGGCCTCCTGTCGAGCTGTAGACGCGGAAGTCCGTATTAATACAGTGTGCGTGATACATAGATAATTCTCGGGCGAGCTTCTCCAGAACCCTGACTTCTACCGTAATTGCGGTAATATCTCGTTTTAGAACAATACGTTCTGGCCTGATACTGCGTCGGCTCGGTGTCAATAAGTTACTCTCGAGCTTCCCCTTCCCAACGAGCAGATCCGCAGCGAAGCTCGGTATGTCTCTCAACATATCTCGGAGCCGCTCCTGACTGAGCAGGCCGCACAAGTTCGAGAAGGTGACATCAACGGCCTCGTCGCGCAGTCCTCTGACCCCCTGGACTGTGGTGGTATAGGTCTCTTCAACGGCCGTAAGGAAAACATCAGTGTCAAATCCGCCTAGACGGCTTCATGGAACTTACCCTGAGCACTCGCTCTCAGTGTCGAGGTGAGATACTTGTCGGCGATGCTGTACATACCCGTGTGGAAGATCATCGCTGACTCTGCGAGAGGGAGTTCGTAATCAAAACGTTACATGAACTCAAGCATGGGTGGCTTCAGCGACGCCTATTTATGTTATCTTCTTCAAGCTCAATGGCCCCCGCTCACGGACTCCCGGTAGTGCAACAAGATTCAGCTGGTCATCGGCAGACTGTAGAAGGGATGGGACACGTTCTTACCACCCAGGTGCAGGAAAATGCTTTCAAGAAGTCGGAGTGGATGGAGGGGATAAACTTGTGAACCCTGAGAATGTCATGTTGGCGATATAAACCGTAGCATCAGACCTTAACAGAGTCCCGTAGTACGCTAGCCGATATCAAATCCTCCCATGCGTCCTCCTAATTAGTGTCAATGAAGAAGGAGAAGACATGAGACCCGTCGTATTGTTGTTGATTGTTGTGAATCAATCACGCCTGCAATCAGCGAGCAGATACGTATGTGAAGCCGCCTCCCATCAGAGCGCATATTGTCTTCCACACGGTCTCATATAGGTAGGTTGTGGACATTCCTCGGGTACTGTCATAGCATGGAAACCTCCAGACAGCCAGCTAAACGCCAGAGTTCTCTTACACCGGTTGGAGACCGCTCACTGTGGAATCATCCTCGCTCCAAGATTCGGTGTCTTAAGGAAGAGAAGGCCTTTTATGCACTCTTCGAATGATGAGCCGGTGCCTGGCAAAAATAAGGAAGACCAGCAAAAATAATTGGAGAACTTGGGAATCGAACCCAACACCTTTCCCATGCTAAGGGAATGTCATACCACTAGACCAGATCCCCAGGTTTCCTATTGAAAAAGACTGCCCTAGTCCGGCCTATGTGAACTGGCTGCGCCAGAATTGTGGAGCGCCAATTGATCCCACAATTCCCCACAGCCTCCAACATGTAATAATGCACATACAGATCGCTGTAACATCTTGCGCATGTCAGGCATGCGAGTGAACTTACTGTGTAGGCATCTAAAGATAGCATCCATTTTTTAGTAATAAATCTAAGATGCAACTGATCTCTCACGACTCCTCCAAGGCTTCCAAGGCAATAGTTCGAAGAGGCTTACACGCAAGGGGGGAAGAGAGTCCTCCACGTGCATTGGGCAGGTAGTCTATCGCAAAGCAGAGGAGCCCGGAAGTGAGGGCCTGCTTATCAAGCTCTCGTCGCCTATCTCGCGAAGTCGCATCATGCATACGACGACCTGGAAGGGATTCTCACCCCGCTCGGGAAACAGACCTCTCTCAGCATGAATCCCCGGCGCCGGCAGACACAAAGCTAGAAGGGCGTACGAGGAAGGCAAGTCACCTAGGCAAGAATACGGAAATGGTCTCTGGTTCAGACAGGCTTATGGGGCCTTGCAGAGAAAGCACTAGCGGGGGTTGGATGAAAGAGAGAGGCTTCCCTCCTGTGATTCTTCAATTATGCCTTGACATCAACACGGGACTCCATGCTCATTTCGGCGGGTTTCTCTTCGGAAACGGCACTCGAATCCGAATGACATCTCACAGCTCCATGAATCCAGTCAATATTTCAGAAAGCCCGCCCAGTTCCTGCAGCCGTATAGAGTGAAGCGTAGCTTCTTCCTCGGCGCAATGTCCCAACGAACACCTCCAACTCATGGTGGCGATATCGCCCTTAATTGTTGACTGGTGGCTATGCCGTCATGACGCTTTCTTTATCACGCGGCCTAACAATGGGTCTAACGATGGGTAGACTCCATAACGCCATCGCAAATTCCTTCGAGGGCTCGTATGTCATAGCCTCATCGCCTGAATAGGGACGTCCTAGACGCGACGTCCCTTCCCTTTTAGATCCTCCACCCTTCAGTCAGCGAACACGCCTATAGTATTCACGAAGAATGTTGCTGATCGTTATGCTTCGCGCACTCAGACAGTGCGAGGATTGACCTGTGCTGTATCGTACTTCTCAATACCGGTGCCGTGTCGAGTAGTCCTTCGGGCTGACGACGAGACCGCGCCCCTTCCTCGCGCCGCGGTAGACTGTCTCGATAATGTCGATGAGCTCCTGCTTGTCCTCGAGGACGAAGTTGAGCTTGTTGTTGTTTCCGGTGCCGAAGTCGCACATGATGTGCTTGTTGCGGAAGAAGAACATGATTGTCATGGGGTCGTACAGCTCGTACATGACGTTGAAGTCGGGCACCTGCTTGATGTCGCAGAGGTAGATGACGGCGAAGCTCTTGACGCGCTCGGCGATGCGCGCCAGCACCTCGTCCTGCCGGATGCAGTCCGGGTCGCCGTCCGTGCCGAAGCGGATCACCACGACGCGCTCCTCCTCGCTGAGGATCGCCTGGTCGACGTGCCAGCCGCTATTCAGGTGTGGGAGCAAGATCGACATTCTGGCAGAAGGCCTGATATTTGTGTGATACGATGCAAAACACCAACGTGAGGCAGACGAGAGTGGTTGAAGTGCGAAGTCGTTGGTGATGCCTGCAACGAGCGACCGCGGGGCGGCTTTCTACCTAATGAGGTACTCTTGGCTTTCTAGAAATTCTTCGAAACTGGTTGGTCCGATAAGCTGTTTCTCTGATAAGGCTCTGTGTATGGAGGCAGGGAAGCCGGAATAGATTTAGTCCGGGCCCGGATCTGCTACAGAGCCTTGTAATAACCAGTACTTATTAACGTTAGATACGGTCGGATAATATTATGACTCCAATGAACTGTCCTTATGATACCTTTCGAGAGGCATGGGACAGTCGTCTCAACGTCTCTTCACAGTCATTGGCTATGGAAAAAGGAGCGAGGCGCATTACAAGCACAGAAATTAAAAGCTCAATCGCAGAGAAACGCCTAAAAAGACACATACATGGTCGAGCAAATGATACCGATCTCTCTACCAGAACTCATCCCATTCTGACTGCGCATGCCGTCCTGTTCCGCCTTGCCCTACTGCAGCGGCTGTCACGTTCACGACATCTCTCACCCAGGCTTCGTGGCAAGACAAGTTTACACTCGATCATCTCCAGGCGACGGCTCATTGAATATACGGGGATCACTTTAGGTGCTTCACGTTGCTCGGCTGCCCTTCTACTATACAACAGAATCCCTAGCACAGGACCTTCTCCGACCTGGCTTTGGTCTTCCCTCGGCTTTTCCTTAACCGTGTTCAAATGCCTTCCCACGACTTGAACACATCTGACAACCTGCCAGCACCATCCAAAACCAAATCAGACAACCAGAAAGCACACAAGCCCAACCCTTGTATCACAAAACGCCGTTCGCCCTCACAATGATAATGGTTGATGATGATGGAGTCCCCCTGCGCGAATTCCTCCCAAGAGCCAGTGTTTCCATGTACCCCCATGTAAGAGACGTATATACCACGCTCCGAGGCCAAAACCTTCCAACTTGTGGAAAGGTGCTGGAACAAACGGATCTCTCGCTCTTGATACGGCCCGAGTAGAGTCGGGACCTAAGGAGATGCGTGACAACTCAGCATTATTTGGTATATAATGATGCTGATCGGTATGCGAAGGATAGAGCCTGGACGCAAAACTGCCCGACCTTCGGGCTATGCTGGATAGTGCGGTTTATGATGCGAATCGTCAAGACCCTTCCACGTCTTCCTCGTCCATAATGTTACTCGCCCGCCAGGGGAACCGTGTTAGCAGATCTACCCTGTAAACGTACCACTCCTCCCTCTACTCCTGACACTGCCCATTCCAGACCCTGGCCCAAGACCAACGCCGGGGCCGCCCCTCTCCTGCACGCGCCAGATCCACTCGATAACCGTCTCGTAGCACAGCACAAACTGTCTTAGACTTTGCACCATGCTCAGGCGCTGACCGCGAAAGTCCTCCACCGTCTTGGCTATTAAGTCCTCGGCATCGTTGTCCATCCACGACACGTCCAACTGCCCGGGGCTGCCCGGATGACTGCTGGTTGATACAACGCTTTCCCTGCTCGGCGACATCAGCAACGGCACGGCCGCCCCGTTCATCGGCTTCGACAGGGCGAATGCCTCCCTCGGGCTAGTGCTGGGACTGACGGACTCGTCGCTGTAGTCGCGCGGCTCTTCGTCCATGCTCACGTCGCCCTCTGCGTCGCGCTTGACCCGCCTCAGCCTGGTGGAGTCATTGAGCTTACGCTCGATATTGCGGTGGGCCCTGCGCACGTTCCGGAGCCGCTGCCGCTTCAGCATGTCAATGACGCTGTCTACCGTGCAGAACGCGCCGGTGCGACCGCAACCAGCAGAGCAGTGCACGAGCATGGGCCGTGCATGGTCGTCGTCCTCTGGCTCGTCTTGCCATGAGAGCGGAATAGCGTCGGCTTTCCGCTTGGGGCTGCGACTGCCGCCGCTCCGGCCCCGGGGCGATGATTCGCTGCTGCCTACTGACTCTCCTGAGTTGTGCCCGGAAGCAATGGCACCTGGGACATCAACCGGGAGAGATGAATGCTGCATTACGTTGGCGAGCTCGACGAGGGCCAGAAGGTGGCTTGGCTGTGCCGGTGCGCCGAAATCTGGCCAGGAGGGGTAGTGCAGATGCGTGATCTCGCGGATGGGCGCAAAGGGGTGTGCTCCATGCGAGAGCGCAAACTTGCGAATGATCACAAATGGCGTCTCGTTCACGCCGTTGCTGGTGGACTGTGCTGGCGTCCCGTTGCTGCCTTCCAAAGCAGTGGTCGTATTGGCTCTTCTGCGCCCATTTTCTGTGGCAACCATTGCACCACCGAAGCCGAAAGAGTCATGGTGCTGAAGAGATGCGGAAGTAGTCCCGCTTGACTCGCCGGACAATGCATTCGAACGCATTGCGGTGTTCGACTCGGACCGGTGCTTGTCAATGTCCAGTGACACCTTCTTCTCACTCAACAACCGCAACTTGATCGGCCCATACTCACGGCCGGTCCAGTACGGATGACACTTCAGCTGCCCGCCCTCAGACTCGGCTGTGAGCATCACAATTACCCGGACATCTTCGTCCCATATGACGGACCAGAAGTCCTGAACCACCCGTTAGTAACCAAGGCAGGACCCGGGGGCTGGGGGGCCAGGGGGGTTAGCAGAATGGGCACACGTACTTCGAATGTCGCCGGAAGCGGTCCCTGACTGGCGATGTAACGCTTGTTGCTCCGGCTGGCCTTTATATGGCTCGCATTGACGTAGTCGCACACACCTTCAGGTCGGCCCTGCAACTTCACTCGGGCATGCTCAAAGGGTAAAATGTCCTTGTATCGGTTCTTGCCACCCTTTTCCACACCGGACAGCTGCACTTTTTCAGCCTCCTCCTTTGCCGCGCCGTTCTGCACAGCGGCATTGAACATGGAATATGCCTTCTTCATGCGCGATTGCTCCGCTAGTTCGATACTGAGGAACTTCTCGCTGACCTTCTTACCATGATCGGGCGCATCTGCCGCCTCTCGTAGCCACTTGGGTAACGACGCGCCTGTATCGAGGCCGCTCGGCACGGATATGTCCATCTGCCCTACACCGTCGACGAGGTCCTGATTCTGCCGAATATTCGCGAAGAACGGATTAGCATTGTCGTTGGACGTAGGCAGCATGACACCTCCAATCACGGGTGCGATGCTAGGCCTGCCGCTGCTGCTGGCGGCACCCGACAATGAGGAGAGCACAGGGCTTCCCGACGTGCGGTTCGGGCTAGTGTCTACTAGCGATGGATATGCTTGCGCGAATGAGTTAAACCCGCCACGCAGTATCGAGCATGTGCCAGCGTAACCCTCATTAGTGAATTTCTTGAGCATATTCAATGAGGAGACGGCGTCTCGCCGCTCGGACGAGAATGCGTCATAGACGACGAGAGACTTGGTGTCGCGCCAGCGGGCAAACTTCTCCCGGTCCGCGTCGTTCTGAAACGTTTGCTGCAACTTTTGGAGGTTGAAAGTCGCCCGCTTCAGCAGCGTCGTGGGAATACATAGGTTCAATGCATCCTTGATCCGACATTGCGCGTACTGAGGGGCAACACGCAGGTCGAGGAGAAGAAGTTGGGAATCGGATTCTGGGGCCTCAATGAGATCTTTCAACTCTTTTGGCGTGATCAAGCTCGGAGCACCAGGTTCCAACTTTGTAGGCACCGTGTCGCTTCGGCGACAAGCAAAGCCCAACTTTGTGGGATCTGGGGACGGAGGATCGGCCTTCCCCTGGACCAAAGACAGGCGTGGATGACGGTCGTCCACCTTAGCGATGCCTGAGCGGTTCTCAAACGGCGACTCGAACTGCGCAGGTGATTCGTGCGTCGGCATACCACCAAAGAACATCGACGGAGGGTTCAGACTAGCCTCCGAATTCCGCTTTGAGTCGCATGAAACATACGCGGAGTCGTGCAGGCTGTTGTTATCCGCGTCGACCTCCATTCTCACCGCGGACGGATCCCGCATCTTGCCCGTCAAGGCGGAGGGCTTTGGTATTGATATGTCCGAACCTGCGTCGCTGGTGCACGTGTGCCATCTGGGTGGTCGAGGCCGCAGCGACGGCGGTGCCTGATTGACGACTGCCGGCGTGCTGGGCCCGCCAAGGCTGGAAGTACCAAGACTGAAGCCTGATCGACCTCTGTTGGCATCGGCTTGCTTCCGGAATGCCTCAAACTCTGGGTTTGCGTCAAGTGGGAGCTGCTGTGGTATCGCCGCCTGAAAGCTCTTGACTGATGATGTAGGGGGGCTCCAGTTACTCTTCGGCATGTCGGCGGAATCACGATCATTGGTTGGTTCGACAACGAGTCCGAAGTAGTTCGGAGACTCGGCGCGAGCATCCTGGGCCTTGACCTGCTCAGATGGCGTTGATAGCTTCTGCTGTCTTGGCGGAATCGTTGTTGAAGGGGACAGCTTCGGGGGATGTGGCTGGCCAACAGAATACGGTAGCCGTGGTGATGTTATTGGGGTCGTTGCCTTGGTCGGCGGCCTTGAGTGGGATTGTGAGGTTGTACTAGAGTGCGACGGTGACTGTGGGTGAGCATGGCTATGCGACTTGCTCGAGAGCATAGGCGGCCGGGCCGTCTTCATATTGTAGTAGACCGTCCGGTCCGGACCAGCACTGGACGGTTGCCGGGGCGCCATGGCGATTGCTGCGTCGAAAACGTAGAGGAGAAAGTCGCAGAAAGTTGGCCGACGACTGATTCTTCCCGACTTTGATCTACCCCAGGCGTTTCGTCGAGTCGTTCATATGAGCGGCATCTTCACGTGCCCCACGGCCTATGCTTGTTCTGTGGAGCTGTCAGTCCCGTGTACGGTGTTAATGGTCTTGTCCGATGGTTAACACGAGGCGTGGTCTGTAGGGAAGGTCTCAACCGGGCAGACGGCGCCAAAGGACGCTGGTCTTCGTCGTGGCAAGTGGGAAGGGCATTCCTCGGTGCCGACGACGAAGAGAAGTGTAGATGAGATTAGGGAAGCCGGGAATGTAATGGCTCCCATCGAGGTACTCGTACGATCTGCCGAGGATGAGGGGAAAGGGGCGACGGGCACAGAGCGATGATCGAGAGGACGTACCTGAGAAAGTCTGCAGGTGCAGAGAAAGGAAGTAGGTTTGGCAGGAAGCTCGGCAGAGAAGATTGCCTTGCCGTTATGATCGTCAAGGGGGCGGGGATCGCGTTGGTAGTGGGTTCGCCGCGTTGATCGTCGAGTCGACTCGGTCGATATCCTGATCCTCGAGGTCTCGAGGGACAGAGTGAGGGGCTCTGCGAGCGTGTTCCTTTGCTAACGAGCCGCAAAAAAATCGAGGGAACACAATCCTCCTGTGTCCTCTCAATATCCACCCTTATACTCCTATACACACACGCTTACGGCGAGCAGTCGGTCTCGCTCTGTAGAACGTTCGTATCGTTCCGGTTGGAGTCAAGAGTTGAGATTGTCGCGATACGGGCCGGTGTCTGGAACTAAGTCGACTGAGGGCCGGTCGGTCAGAAAGGGTCGCACAGGCTGGTGGGTGTGAGACGGCAATGGGGTGTGTGTGTGGTGGGAAGGGGAAATGGCACAGGGACTTGAGGGAAAAAACGGGGGTAGCGCGCTGGTGCCGATGGTGAGGTCGTTCAACGTCGAACGGGGGGAGGGATCGTCGCGCCCGAAATGGACGAGAAGGGCATTAAAGTACCAGGAACCTGGGCGGGATACGTATACTTCTACCTGCGGTGCGTACCGGGCCACGAGCCTGGGTATCTGTCAGGTTTAGATGATGTACCCCCAGATAGCCAGGACGATTTTTGCCGCTTCCGAGGCCAGACTGAGCAGCGAGACAAACAAGACAGAGAACTAATTGAAGAAAGAGCTGCTTTCAGCTCGATTCGGGTCACAGAAGAGGCTGAATCAGTTGCTGTCCTGCAGTTTCGCTGCTCGCTTTCGTCAGTCTCGTCCACCGAACTGGGAATACCGTTGTTTTGACTTGCGGCGAGACCCCGCCGCTGGACAGACTGGGCTGAATCTTCGTGAAGGCACCGGACTGCTGCTTCGCCTAAGTAGACAGGTGAGAAAAGAATTCAACGGGACGAGGACCAGACGGAGACAATTGTATCGATTGTGTGTCTCGGTAGTGTCAGTAGCGCAGCGCAAGAAATCGGGCTGTCGGAGGGGGAGTTGGGGGGGCGGTAGGGGAACCAAGCTGCGGGTGGAGGGTACAAGCAGGGATGTACTGGTACATCAGTTACGTATGCCCTGGCTGCAGGGCCGCGGCGGGTGGCGCTTGCAACAACGTCATAAGGCGAAATCCATTAAGCTTCCGGGGCCTGGGTTCACGCGCATGTACCCCAGCGCGGTGCGCACTCGCCTCCAAATCGGAGGTATCGATCGGTGGACCCCTATTTCCCAAGTCACGCGGCGGCGCAGCAAGCTACGAAGCTACCTCTTTCACAGACATCCTCCAAGCAAGAGAAGATGTATCGACCTAGCAGGCAGCGACATCAGATGAGCAAACACGATCCCTCTTCGTCATCGATTCGCAATTGCTCCCTCCACCAAACACAACAGCCGCCCCCGATTTTCCACGCTGTTCTGGTGCTGCCGGTAAGACATTCGGAATCAGCTTATGGCACGGTACGGTAAGATGTCCGCTGCCGCCTTGCCGGCCACTCGGTGGACAAGCGTCCGGTCAAGCGGCATGCAGAGGCTGAAGCGGTGTCCAGAACCCAGGGTTCCAGTTCCTCAGTCCACAACAGGAGCATCTGGACTGCTCGGGTTACACGACAGCGCCGTCTTGCCTTTCACACGGCCACCATCACGGCCTGTCGTTGCTAGATTTCGCGGTTCCTCGAAGAAGACCATCCCCATGCATACAGTGTTCGTTCTGAGCACAATGGGCGGCGGCGACGAGTGGCATCGCCTCCTCCAGTCTCAGCCGCCTATGCTTTATAGCGTATCTCCGATCAGGTGTCCTCCTTTTGATAATAAAGACAGGGGAGCTGCAATATAAGGAATCAGGGTCTTCACTCTCAAGCCGGCTTCCCATTAGCCTACGACCCGCTGGGCGCCGAGGTGTGCCATGTTCGACCTGCCTCTTGTCTGGAGAGCTGGCTCCGTTCCCACACCCGATGGATCCAAGGAAGACGTCTGACAATGTCACAATCATGACAAGAGACCAGGATCTCGCAGCAGTCGCAAGAAACTGGCCGGATTTGATGCTGATGGTTCTTGAAAGGGTTCATCCCGCCCACCGCGAGTCCTGCACGACCGCCAAGTTACGACAGAATCGCCTGATTCCCGCCTCGCTAGCGAAGCGTTTATCTGCTTAGTGCTAACCGACCAACTGGCACATGCTCATGGAGGGACGGCCAGGACTGTCAATCCAGGGGTCTAGAACGGGATCGAATTCCGCTACAAAGTGCCTTTCAGCCTATAGACGGCCAAGCCTACCCGCCGCTCCTACGTATGTATGACTTAAGCTTGCCTGCCGTGTGCATTGCGCACCCCCAGATATCGCCGGGTACCTTGCCCTGCTTTTTGGCGTGCCCAGGTACATGAAGACAGCACAACTTCTTTTACCTTCGGCGAGTCATCCCCCCTCCCGCGTGCCACGCTTCCAACCCGCCCGTCCGCCAACATAGCCACGAGGCTCTCCCGATTACTGGGCTCTTTGTAGTGTCTCAAAAGTTCTTTGAGAGCCAAAGAGCTCGCTATTATTAACAAAGGCACACGTCTACAATAACAAACCGCATTAAGTATCCACAGTGTCGAGCTGAGAGCGTCTGGTTGCGTGGGATGCTTCTGTCGTCACTTCCCGTGGCCTCGTCGCGGAGTCACACTCAGCCTCCGAGTCGAGAATCTCTGCTCACTTCGACGTCATCGCACATTATATGCCCCAACACTTGCTGTGTTCTCGTCGCACTGCTTTGATTGCGCTATCGCGTCTCTATCTCTGCTTACAAGAATGAAAGGTAGCGTATCTCACTAAGAGTTTGCTTTACAGGATACGGGAAAGGGACTTTCAAACGTGTTCATAGATCAGTTTTTTAAGGACACTCGGGAATATAGGAGATCTTCAGAAATTCAATCCACATGGAGAACCAGAAGCTGCCTGCTGGGTGCCGACTCCTCGCCATCCCACCTCCCGGAGCCCGGACCTGATTCAACCCCTCATGCCTTCGGCCCATCGGCAGGACCCTGCTTTTTGGCTTGTCGACCACCCTTGCATTACAGATCACACCCCCAACTGAATCCTAGCCATCCTGCGTCGCCGTGTCTCACGGAGGAGATTCTCCTCCCATCCCACTGCATAAGATTTTAGTCGCGGCAGCAAACAGGGCTGCGAGGCAGAAAAGCTTGGAAGGCCAGATCTTAGCTCCGCTCCTCGCGGGCGCAGTCGGCGGTCTAGAACCCCTGGCAGCGTCTCGGATGGGAGATGGCCCCCCGCTTCGGCCACGAGCCCGTCTCCGCGCAGGTGGCCTAGTACGTATGTCACACATGTGCGTCGCAGCCAAAGATTTCCCGGGGAACAGGCTCTGCTCTGCCGGACCCGGAGTCGTTGCACCATTTAGATGACCTCCCCTGCTTCAATCATGTGTGCTCTGTCAGCTACCTTACATTATCAGTTGCGTGCCGTCTCTTCATTGCGATACTTTCCTTTTTCCATTGAATCCTTTCTCTCTAGCACTGATGGGCTCTTAGTCTAGACTTCGTCTATGCGAGTCGTACGATGGCGGCTCTCGCAGAACGCGGCGATTTCACTTAGCCTAGTTTCTCCGGGACGATATCCTCGAGTACATGTATCATGCTGGCTTCTGACTCGCACGGAACGTGGCCATCATTTCGTTTTCATGCGCATCTCAACTGTCAACCTTACCCACGAAGTACTCATACCGCAGTGACATTGTCGAAATTTTCCTCAGCCCTCCTCGTCCGGGTAAACGCGGCTGGTCGAGGACTGGGGGGTTCGTCACCTTGTAAGTCTGCAGAGTAGAAGAATACCTAGGTAGAGATCGAGCTTCCCCTTCTTTTTGGGGTGGTACGAATTGGCTTTGTTCAGAAAAGGTACCGAGGCGGTGTCCCGAGAAACCCGGGAATCCCAACTACTCGGTGCGGGCCCCACCCGGATACTGTCCGGATCGTGGCCCCGCCGTCTCGGTCCGTTCGGGATGACGTAAGGTCATAACCAAGCACCGGAAACTTGAGTCTCATATTCCTTTCACCTTCTTGTCGGTGTCTTATAATATTATAGCCTGTTGGCTTCCAACACTACGTTGCGGTCGGGAGTATCTCTGCCAATATCCGCTGCAGAGTTGCCTCCCAAGGGTTAACCGTAGATAATGGTCAGGCACTTGAGCCTCCCTATATCTTCCCGGCTTCTTTGCTGCTGGTAGAGACAGTGAGATAATGGTCCAAACGCAACGCAGCTAGAGAACCTGTCAAGTGTAGTAGGAACTTCGTGGTGGGGATGTGCGTCTTTTGAAAATGACAGGGCGGTACTCGAGCTGCGAAAAAAAAATTCCGTAAGTCTATTGCAACGAGACGGTCGAAACTAGCAGGCTATCATCGTGTGAACTCAGACTATACTCAGCTTGAGCACATACATTGAAGATTGATATCCGGATCACCAGTTCCGGCGAGGAGCAAACCGAGAAAGGCGAGAAGTTGTATGTATATGTTGACGCCTTGCCTGCAACCGTGTCTTGTCCTCATTATGAAGCTAGCCGTTGTTTCATGACCGTGAACAGTCCGAACGATCTGCGACGTCCCTTGGAGTGGCGGGGAGCATGGAGTTTGTTTTTTCCAGAGTCCGAAGCGTAACAGATGCTCTACGTAAGGGAAGAGGAAGGCCTTACATCAATAGGATAGGTTTTATGCTGCCAGTCGGGGAACATGGATATGTCAGGGCTTGGACATCCTGAGTTTCAGATCACACTAAGGTGATGAATGTGGATGAGAGGGCTACTGGCTGAGCCCATAGCAACGGGAGGAAAGGCGTCTGAAGAGGACCCTGTAGACTGAGGGTTTGGAGGAAGACAAGCACAGCACACATTCTAGGATGTGGTATTTATCTTGGCCATTTTGACTGATTTCCGCGTGACGAGCCCTTCGCCTTGCCTCAAGGTCCCACGGAGAGAAGAGGCTCTCAAACTCCGGGATGGTGGAGAGGCATCTGAGCTCACCGTCCCTCTAGCCCTGCGACTTTCTACCGAGAGCCATACCGGCCGTGTACATTACTCTCCTAACGCCAGTACAATGCAAAACCATGTGCTTCCCCGCCAACCAGCCATGCTAAAGAAAGTCATCTAGAGATGTGTGAAAGGCCACGCCGCATACGTATACAACTTGAATAATCGTCGTCCATCATACAAGACCGCAACCGCGCGCTCGGCCATGTCTCGTGCCTGCCCCTGCAACACGGCGGTTCCCTCATAACCGAATGTAGATGTCGAGGCAGTCAATCCTCCACTCCCTCCGGCCCAGTAGGCTCCGCAGCCACTCTAACCCCAGACCGGTCCACTCTGCCCTCGCTCGCAGGATCTGGTCCGCTGCGGCGCCGACCAGCGCATTGGCCGTTGTGTTCAGCATATCCGCGGCGACGTCCGCGGCGCTTATCTGCGTCTCGTTGAAGGTTGGAGAGTTACATTGCTGCTCTGTGAAGGACGAGGAGGGCCTCGGCTGGAACCAGTTGCTGTGGAAGTCGAAGAAGCAGCGGTCGGACCAGTTGCATGAGGTCAGGAAGAGGACCAGCAGCAAGAAGGAGCAGTAGACGCAAGGTCGGTTGAGGAAGTAAGTGCAGACGAAGAAGAGGAAGACGAAGGCCGGCGAGGCGTTGGTGGGGATGAAGAGCAGGGGCAGCCAGCTACAGAAGGGAGAGATCGTCAGTGGGGCTCTGCTTGGAGAGAACGTGGGAGTAGAGGCGGCCGCAGGCGTACCTTCGCAGACAGAACATCGTGAAGGATATCGCTGAATCACAGATCTGTACAGGCTATCACGCAGGTGTTGTGGGGGGATGTGAGAAACTCGGCCCGGACAACAGATTTCCCGAGACTTAGAGCGTGCGTGAATGAGTTGGGCCAAAGGACTTGGGTCGCACACGACACCCGGATCTTTGTCGCCTAAGCCACAAAGCCAGGCAAATCGGCTCGAGACGGGAGTGGGCGTGGCGCGCTATCCGAGAACAGGGGCTAGCCTTGGAAATATTCGAGGAGGGCACGCTCAGCTCTCTCTTTCACCCAAGAAAGCGGTTTGTGGTAGTTAAAGTCGCATGAAGCGCCTCACAGATGGCGACGAGGCATGTGTCTAGAACGGGACCCCGGAAGTAGTAGTTGAGCTTGGCTTATGTAATGAGCGGCTCACCCGAGAAGGTACGTACCTACCTAGACAAGGTAGCCGGGTGCAGCGGATGCAGCTTTCTTCCGGGCCGGCGCGCTAGTCCCTTCCCGTTGTGGTGCCGCCGTGAGCCAGTCGTGTCTCACCTTATCATCAGCCCAGTTTGGCTGCAAAGTCAATTTGGTAAGCAGCTCCTTCCTACCTATCGACCTACCGTAGCTAGAGAAGACGCCCCACCCACGAACCTGGAGCTCCCCCAGCCATTCGCGTTTGCCCGCCATTGATGAGCTGGCAGCCCAACCCGCCGACCTGCTACAAAATTATTTTTTGGGCAGACGCCGCAACCTCACCTCACCTCTCTCCCACCGCCAGTATCGCCGCCGCCTTGTTTTTTTGTCTTGAGCCCTTTCTGGAGGCGTGTACAGTATTTGCAGAACCGGTAGAGTCTGCCGCTGCTGCCTCGCCGCCCGAGAGTGGACTCCACTGTTTGGCCTGTATCATTTCGGCGGGTCAAATCACGCGGCGAATTTCCTCGTCTTCTACCCTCGTGCGTCCATTGATCGACAGGCGGAGGAAGGAAAGAAATCTTCTCCTCCACAAGACCGACTTTTTGTTCAAGATACCCGAAAACCCTGCATCATCCGGGCGTTTCCCAGCTCGATCCGGCGTCCGTTTACCCAAACGAAGTGACGTCGTCCGGGGGGGAGAAGAAGCTAGTTGCCCGTTCGCCACACCGACCCGGGCACCTTCTTTCCTCCTGTGCCCATGGCGAGCTACAACAACAACATCGCTGGTCGGGGAGGAGCCTCGGATGGTGACATGACTGGAAGTGGTGGTCTCGACTCGATCCTCGCTCAGCTTCGCCGTCAGTCCAACCAAGAATCACCGACCTCGCAGCAGACCCCCGATCTGCTCTCGCACTTCCACCCATACCATCACCAGGGTAATCAGCCCTACTTCAACCAGCATCCGCCCGACTCGCCAATGGAGGAAGCCTATCAGTCTTCCCTCGATCTCCCGCCGGCTCCTACACCACCCGCGGGGCCCGGCATGTTCGGCGCGTCGCAGCCGCCCACTATGCTGCTGAGAGCTGCGCAGAATAATGCCGACCGGACAGCGAACCTTCTCAACCTCCTGAAGTTCAGTGGCGGACAGGGAGCGCAGTCGGGTCTCTCACAATCCACGTCCACTCAGGCGCAGGAAGAGGAGTCGTCACCGCGGGAGCCGCTTGTGAGACATGCCTCCGGTAACACAGCACCCAACATGATTCACGCCCCGGCACCGGCTGCTGCTGATCCGAGCGGTCTGCTTGCAGCCCTTATGAAGGGTCACCTGCAGCCCGAGCCGGCCCCGAAGCCAGAGCCTCAGGCTGTGACATCGACATGGAGCAGCAGTGCTCCCTCTGAGAACACCCAGCAGTATCTCTTGAACCTTCTCAACCGTCCAAAGCCAAGCCAGAGCGACGCGGTATCGAGCGAAGCCACGAAGCCGATGACTCTGACGCCTCAGTCGACGGCGGAATCTGTCAATGACCATCTCAAGGAATATCCCTCTCTCGAGCGAGCTTTAGCAGAAGCCCGTAAAGACCCGCCTCCCTCAGTGCCATCCGTGCCTTCCGTTCCGACGAGCTCTTTCGATTTCCAGCCGAAGGACTCGGGCTCTCCGCAGATGAAGTTCGAGCTGTCGAGCCATTCTAGCCGTGGTGGCACTCCGTCAAAGTCAAACATGTTCAGTTACAACAATCCGTTTGATGACCTTGCTGCGTCTTCGCCATTGAATCAGACCCCCAAATCGTCAACCACCCCGGCGGGTACCTCGGCTGTTGGCCAGGCTGTCGCCGTTCCCATCCAGATCCTCAAGAAGCCGGTAGCCTCGCACCTCCCCCAAAATGTCCCTGGTGACAAGCGTCTGGGAAGCTCGAGAAGCCCAATCGATAGCCCTAAGCATACCAGACGCAAGCTCGATGCTACGACGTCTCATGCTGGCGACGATGGTATCGTACGACATACTCCTCCTCAGGATGAGCCAACCGACGACGACTATGCGCACGAGAAGGCCAAGGAAACCGTTGCTGAGGCCGTCAGTGACCTCGCTGCGAAGGCTGACAGGCAGGCAAAGGAGGCGGTTGCTAGAGCCGAGCAAGAGCAAGTCCAGGCCAAGATCGCAAGAGAGATTGAGGACATGGTGACTGCCCAGTCAGAGCAGGAGTTCGAGGAGTCGGCGCATGCCGCAGCCCAAGATATCAAGAAAGAACTGGACAGGGAGGAGAACCAAGAGGTACTCGAGTCTACCCTCCAACCTGACATTGCAAAAGCCGTGAGGGATATTGTCGACGAAGCCGCGCAGGGACCCGTTGCCGACAGCTGGGAGAGCGCCGAGGCTGACGAGATTGTTGTTATCGAGGAGACAACAAGCCCTGTCAAGGTGTACAACTTCCCCATGAAGCCGTGGATTTCCATTAGTCTTCAGGAGATGGACAAGGAGAACGACATTCGCCCTGTGTTCCGGGACGAAGCTATTCTCGATATTGCTCGGCTGAAGAAGGACTTTGATCAGATGGACCGTAACTTGGTCGCTGCTTCTGAGTCTTACATGGCTTATGGGATGTCCAAGGCTGGCGGTCTTAGAGTGATCAGGCAGGACGACGGCCGAGATGCCAAGCTCTTCACCGACACGAAAGACCGCATTTTCAACCTTGCCATCTCTTCCACGCCGCCGGACCAGAATCTGCCACATAAGGAGGGCATCATCGGCACGGGCATTAGTGGAACTGTCTACTGGGTCCAGATCAAGGACGGAGACAAGGACCACCTGGAGGACACTCATCCCGAGCAGTATGGGTTTGCACTCCCGCCGGTCAGCAGCCACGAGGGTGATGCTCCTGGCGGCGTTCTTAAGACGAGGGCTCGCGCCTCGACCGTTCATCCCGAATTCTTTGCTGTCGGCCGGGGTAAAACCATCAACATCATCTGGCCCTCTTTCATCCTACAGAACAACTTGATCAAGCCTGGTCACGACCGTGTTGTTGACACCGAGAAGCTCGCCAAGGAGTGCTCGTTGAAGATCAACACCGGTAAGGCAGGCAAGGACTTCACATTCAGCCAGGATGATACTGTTGTTGTGTCACTGGACAAGTCTGGCCGCGTCAAGTTCTGGGATGTCCGGGACTTGACCGCTGCGAAGGAAGGATCAGAGCTCCACAACCCCATGCCGGCGCAAACGTCTCTGGAGGTCAAAGAGCCGCTGCTGACACTCACGACTACCCCGGAAGGGGAGAAGGCGTGGCCCACCTCGGTTCTGTTGCTGGATAAGTTCCGGCCATACCAGAAGCGCGGCGCCTTGCGGTACATGATCGTGGGCATGAAGCAGAACCACACCCTGCAGCTCTGGGATCTTGCGCTCGGTAAGCCGGTCCAGGAGTTCAACTTACCTCACAGCAAGGAGTCAGACGCTGTATGCAGCGTCGCGTATCATCCAGCTTCCGGCATGATTGTCGTTGGCCATCCGACTCGCAACTCCATCTACTTCCTACATCTGTCCGCCCCCAAGTACACGATGAAGAACCTCTCCCAGGTTGACTACATCCAGAGGCTCGTGGCCCAGGACTCCTCAATTCCGCAGCCGGAGTCTACTGCCGTCATTAGTGGCATGCGGGAGTATTCGTTCGCCAACAAAGGCGTCCTGCGAAGCCTGCATCTCCTGCAGAATCCTTCATCTTCATCCGACTCTGACGAGCCTACTCTCTTTGAGCTGTATGCCATGCACTCGAAGGGTGTCGCTTGCATTATGATCAAGCAAGCTGAGTTGGGCTGGACCAAGGATAACAAGGTTATGGCTCCGGTGGATGCTGAAAAGGCTGGTGTAGTGAAGATCACAAAGCTGAAGACGCCGCCGCCGGCTGTCCACCCTACCGAAAGCCACGGCGTTTCCGCCGAAACTCCCAGCCAGATCCGCTTGGCTATCCGCAGCAAGGACAAGGAGAATGTTCTCTCGGCTTCTCAAGAAGATGTGACGATTTCTGCTCGGAAGGTTGCGGACCGTTCTACGTCGCCAACGAAGTCAAAGGAACCGAAGGAAGAAGATACTGCCCCTGCTCAGCCTCCTGCCACACCTGCAGAGAAGCCTGAGAAGAAGTCACGGAAGAAGAAGGCTGCGGCCGCGGCCGCTGCTGCCGCCGCGGCTCAAGCTGAATCTAACGGAAGCAGCAACTCTCCGCGCGTCGCTCCCGTCACTCCTCGCAAGGACGCTGAAAGAATCTCCCTTGCCTCGCAGGGCTCGTCGTCTTTCTCTCAAGAGGCAATCGAGTCGCGCATCAACACTATGGAGAACCGCATCACTCTGAATTTGGGCAAGGCATTCCGGGGTGAGATTGACGATCTTCGTAAGAAGATGGACGAGGACCTGCGCGGACGTGATGCGATCTTCGAGAAACGCCAGGGTCAGCTCCTCGAGATGGTCTCACAGGTTCTCAACGACAATACCCAGCTTGTCCTGACCAAGATCATCCACGAAGAGTTTGAGGCCTCTGTTTCTCCTGTCATCCGTGACCTTGTCACCAAGGCGGTCGCGGATCAGCTGAGCGGCAAGTTCAATAGCGCGATTTCTTCCTCAGTCCAGAAGGAGATGCAGAAGTTGTTGCCGAATGCGATCTCCCAGGCGCTGCAGAAGCCGGATGTAGCCAAGTCTATGACGGATCGGGTTGTTCCTTCCATGGTCCGCCAGGTTGACGAGCAGCTGGTCAAGGTGCTTAACAGCCAAATCATTCCGGCCTTCACGTCCGTCGCCACTCAAGCTGCCCAGCGAGTCGGAAACGATGTCCATCGGCAGGCTAGCGAGGAGATTGCTCGGCTCGAGCGCATCCAGCGGGCTGACAGCAACAAGATTGACCAGCTCGTCGCTCTCACCACTCGCCTCTCTGATACCATCTCGACCATGGCGTCGGCCCAGAGCCAGTTTCAGGGTGAGTTTCTGAAGTTCCAGGCACAAGCCATGCAGCCACCGCAGCCGCAGCCGCAGCCGCATGTGCCTCGAAGTATCGGCCATGGCAGTCAGGGAAGTGGTGCATTCAACAGCCCGCAGGCGCACTCCACCCACATGACCGTCGGCCCTACCAGCTCCATTTCGCAGGCCCCATCCCAGCCGCAACCTTCCAACTACGGGCCTCCCCCGAGCCAGGTTGTTCACCAGCCCATGACGAAGGAGAACCGCGAGCGGCTCGAGATGGAGCAGGCGATTGACGACATCGACGCTGCAATGGCAAACGGCTTGTACGAGGAGGCCATGATGAAGTGGCTGCAGAGCGGCAGCCGGAAGGAAGAGGAGATCTTCAAGCGCTGCCTCATCAAGTACAACCCGGCCTTTGTGAGGGAGCTCAACCCTCTGCTTCTCCTCAGTGTTGCAGCAACCATCTCCGCCGATATTGAGGGCGCTCTGCTGCGCGAGAAGCTGGCCTGGATCGAGCTGGTCTTGATCACCTTCTCGAATCTGATGTCCACTACTGTAAGTAGTCATTCTCCTGTTTTTCTCTCTCAATTTCACATATATTCTAACAGCTGTTGCAGGACAATCAAGTACGTGAAGTTACGCCGAAGATCATGGGTATCATCAAGTCACGCCTTGAGAGCCTATTCATGCGCATCACGAATGCTGCGCCCGGAGACCCCATCCTGAAAAACTTGGCCTCCATGATCCAGCTTACGAACCGAATCAACTCCGACGTCCAGATGCTCGGTGGCTCCCACCCCAGTCCTTACTAAACAGACATGGACGGTGTTAAGCCGGCAACGTCTACGGGAGATGTGGCGGGAGAAGTGAGAGGGAGGAGTCTGCCAGCCGCCTGTCTAACAGCGGTTGCGTGTTGTACGAAACTACGACCTGCATTTCTTGCGGCTTTAGTACCTGCTTGGTTCTTCATTTCGGTCACAACGGTCCACGGCACACACACTACGTGCACCATGAAGCGTCTTGGTCGTCCCTTCTTAGCGTGGCGTGTACTGGCCAGTGTTTGTCGGTTGCTCGTCCCGGAGCGAAAAGCACTTGGGATATTTGGAAGCGACGAACTCGTGGAACAGGCGGTCGAAGGAACCTCGGGAACACGGTCCTGCTTTGCTTATTTGGTTGCTCGGTTGAACATCTTACTCGGCGCAGTGAGCCTGAACCACTCACTTTCTGGCATGATTCGAGAAGTCCTATCACTGCTGTGTCTCGATCTCTTGGGACCAGGGAGTGGGATGGGAACCCTGCGTTGTGAAGATCGCACTGCGAATCTTCGACTCCTGCAGTCGGCCCTCCGGCAGCAGGAAGATGATGAGGTGTCCCTTGTTGTCCACCCGAACGTTGCCAGTCAGCGACCACGAGATGCGACAAGTAGTTCGTTCGATGAGGCGATAATCTGTAGTTATGACGGGGTTTCTGTCGGAGTACGTATCGAGAGGTCGGGTGGAAAATGAGATTGACTTGGAACGCGACGTGTCTCAGCACAATGCTGTCCTTCTTGATCGTGACGAGCTCACTATGGGTAAGGCAAGGCACATAATGCCGGTGACCGACTGCGTAAATAATGGTGCAAGTTCGTATCTCGACTTTGCCGCATCCGTAGGTGCTAGAAGCGCCAGCCATCCCCGTTATAGCTTAGCGTGGCACTCTGCACAAGTGGCAGACGATTTCCAATTTCTAATATTTTGTTGGGCAAGATGTCTCGAGACTGCATCTGTAGGGAACCCAGGCATGCCAAACCTCAGATACAGTCGACCGGGACATTGAGGGCAGATGATTTAGATCCAGCGGAGAAACACCATGCCACCAGAGCAGCCGCCGCCGCCGCCGCCGCTGCCTTCCCCTTGGAAGCGCCGCGGGCCGAAACCCAAGCCACCGCTGGAGCGGGCGCCGCGGCGCACCAAGCCTCTCGAGCGCGTCGAGCGGTCGTACCCGCGCGACCGCAAGCTGCAAGTCATCAACTTCCTGCTGAATCACCGCGTCTACCTCCCGCTGGACGCGCCGGTCCTGCACTGGCAGGCGCCGCGGTCGCGGGGCGGGCAGCCGGCCGACAACGGCGCGCGCGAGGAGAGGCGGGCGGACGGCAAGCTGGTGCGCAGCCGCCCGCCGACGTACGAGGAGACGGCCGAGTTCTTTAAGGTGCCGGTGAGCACGGTGTGCGGGTGGTTCCATAGGCGGGAGAGGATCCTGAACCCCGTGAAAAGGAAGGTCAGTCCGCGTCTTGCGCATGTCTGCGGCCCGGAATGTGGGGCCGTTCAGGCTCCGCTTGACCGGCTTGGCGGCCTGCGAACACGGCCTTCTTCATCAGTTAGTCGTGGAGATGTTGACAAGGTCTTTAGAAGGCGGTGCGGAAACCGAGGCCGCCGGTGCCGGCCCCAGGCACACAACACCCGGAGGCGCAGGACGCCGAGCGCGGAGCAGGCTCCGTTGACTCCTCCGCCTATGTGGACGCCACTCTGGTTTCGATCTTGGAGGGGTCGAGTCCTGTTGCCGATGAGCAGGTGATGTCGGAGGATGGGGAGGCAATGTCGGATGACGAGGCGGAAGAGTCCTCAGATTATGCTTCTGTGAGACGGGATGAATCGCGAGTCGGTGACATTGCGAGTTTCGAAGACGAAAGAGCTACTCGAGGTCCCAGTCAGGACACCCTGGGTTTTTTCGAAGCTACGAGTCCGGCTTCACTGCGGGCACAGTCAGCTAGCACACTGCGAGCGAGTGATCCCAGCGCCCAGGACATAGGTGCCGCTCCCTCACGAGGTGACGGCGGGCGGGCGACTCGCGCCAACCGGCCAGGGGAGCGGGTCGCCGGAGGCCGAGATGCGCCATCCCGAAGCACCATGCCCGCGGGGACCCAGCCGCAGGCGACCCCGGCGAAGATCGCACAGCCAAATCCCCAGGCGCAGCAGTCCCCAGTGCCGCAGCACGCCGGACGAAATCCGACAAGGATTGCTCCGGCCCCGGGGCCGCCAGCGCCCGGTCCTGTCTTCGCTCCACCCGACCCGCTCGAGGAGGCGTTCCGTGTCGCGTTACGGGCTATGGGCCAGCCTCAGGCTCCGGTGGGGCGCCCGCTCATGCCTGACCTGCGCGCTCAGTACGCAGAAGAGCATCACCATCATCATGCCCAGGTGCCGCATCAACATGTGCCGCCCTCCGGGACGCCACCCTGTCAGGGACCGTTTTCCCAGGAAGCACCTGACCAGGTGCCGCCGCATGAGCAGACAGTGACGGTACGGGTGTCGGAGCTGTGTGAGGGCTGCCGGCACCGCATACTATCTCGATGATCTCTCGTGAGCAGGCTGGTGCGCTGTCTTCTGGTCGCGGGGCCGTATACACTCCTGGGACCGGATATTTGTCCGGCTACCCAGATTAGAGGTTAGCCGGCCGTGTTCACCTATTTTGATGTTGCTTTGCTTGCTCGGCGTCATATCGTCCGGAGCCTCTGCCGTCGCATGCCTCAATGTGAGGTAAGTTAGGAGTTGGTTGCTATTGCTTGTTGTTTGTCGGTCACGTCTGGCCGTGGCGTTTAAAGGAACAGGTGTCTGCATATACACCTTATGGACTGGACGTTAGCTTAGGAACCCTCGATACCCTGAGTCGGCCATGGCTCTGTAGGGGCGCTGTAGGAAACAGCTTATCCCTTCACTAGTTCGCAATACAGCTGAATCTTGACCTGAAGACTCTATGATTATGCGTCTATAGAAGTCCCTTCGCGCTGTCTTGACTGCTATACACAAGACAGCCAAATATTTCGGTCTTCATGGGTTGCAACAAGACATATCATGAGCCCAGTCACGGAGTGCCCTGGAGCGAGATTGTAGTTGTGCTTCAGGACAATCGCATTGTGCCACGCTGCCCTTGCGTATTATGATTCCCCGACGAAGTATTCTACATGTTACACTACACAGCCTCTCCGTCCTGACGCCACTGGTCAGCTTGAACAGGCATCCAGCTCCGAAATCCCCTGTTTATCCGTCCGCGCAGCGCCAGCCAACCCAGGAGCATCATCACACAGATACTAAGGCAACAGCGACCACCATGGAAACTCCCCTTGCCGCAATCAACGCCACAGCTTCTGAAGAGATACCTCCTTGTCGTCGTGCTTGTTCAGGATCTTCGCCGTCGCCAGCTCAAAGTCCTCCTGCGTGACATGGACTCTCCTTTCCCGCAGGGCGTACATACCCGCCTCGGTGCACACACCCTTCAGCTCGGCGCCAGAGCACCCGTTCATCTTCTCGGCGATCTTGGTCAGGTTGATGCCGCGCGTCAAGTTCATCTTGCGGCTGTGGATGCGCAGGATGTCGGCGCGGGCCTCGACGCTCGGAGGCGGGAACTCAATCTTCCGGTCGATTCGGCCAGGACGCAGCAGGGCGGGGTCGAGGATATCGAGGCGATTCGTCGCCATGATGATCTTGATATTCTTGGTGGGCTCGAAACCGTCGAGCTGGTTGAGTAGCTCCAGCATAGTACGCTGGACCTCGGAGTCACCGCCGGACGAGCCCTCGACGCGAGAGCTGCCGATGGAGTCGATCTCGTCCATGAAGATGATGGAGGGCGCGTGCTCGCGCGCCATGACGAAAAGCTCTCGCACCATGCGCGAGCCCTCGCCGATGTACTTCTGCACCAGCTCGGAACCGGACACGCGGATGAACTTGCAGTCGGTGTGGTGGGCCACCGCACGCGCCAGCAGCGTCTTGCCGGTTCCGGGCGGGCCGTATAGTAGGACACCCTTGGGCTGAGCGATGCCGAGAGACTCGAAGAGCTCGGGATGCTTGAGGCCAAGCTCGATGACCTCCTTAATCTCCTTGATCTGCTGGTCCAGGCCGCCGATCATGTCGTAGGTGCTGTCGGGGACCTTCTCGACCATCATGAGGGAAACGAGGGGGTCGACGGAGGAAGGGAGCATCTTCTCGAGCTTGTAGCTGTCGGAGAGGAGGGTGACGCGCTTGCCGACGGTGAGCTTGGCGATGTCGACGTTGTCGGAGACATCAACGACTGCGGCGGGGGGGATTCTGTTAGCATATCATGGCTCTTTTAGGTCGACCCATGTGCGATGATCCATCATGTGAGGCATACCGTATTTGCCCTCCGGATGTACCTTGACGAGAACCTTCTTCGTGCTCATCACCTTGACGACCTCGCCGACGTAGGAGCCAGGCTGCTGCAGCAAGCCCAGCTCCTCGCGCAGTAACCGTACCCGCGAGTTGTAGTCATTTCTCTGTGCTTCTAGCCGGCGGAGGACGTTCTGGCCCTTGAGGATCTCCAGCTTCATCGCCTCGATCTTGTTCTGGTAGTAGTTGTCGAGCGCCATCTTGGACGACTGATGCTCGATGGAGCTCGGACTTGTGGGGAGGACCGGAGGAGGGCCGCCTAGTTTGCTCAGCCGGGGATGGGCAGAGCAGTGGAGGCGAAATGTGATGCGATCCGAAACAAGAGGAAGCGCCGCCTGTGATCACTTAAGTAGATGCGAAAGTCGGCCGTTTGATGTCGTGGAGGATGGTTGCTGTGTTTGTTGCTTTGGTGTGGAGGAGGAAGCGGTGGTGGTGGCGTTTACGACATGGAAGCTCTGGGAAAGCCAGCCCAGCCAAAAATGGAGCTCTGGAGGTTGCCGCCGCAGGTGCCCAGGCACCGTCAGGCCAACGCGTTCCGGGCCTGGTCACGTGCATCCCCATATCAGATGCATACCTACCTACCTCTACTCAACACCGTTTGCCTCGCCTCAGCATCGTGAAATTGCAAGATAAACTTTGTATTCTTGACATTATCTATCAATTAGACCAATTCGGGTCGTGACTTGTGATACCTCGCTCGGCACAACATCCTCGTTGTCTGTCTGCGTGATCCGGTTTGGCCTGATTCCCGTCCCCGAACCGTCGGTCGGCATAGAGAAAACACAACAAGCCGTTCGGATATACCGAGGACAGCTCACTCTTCCCGGTCCGTGTCGATCGCGGTTCGTGCCATGCTCATCTAGAAACTTTGCCGTGAGCAGGTCAAGTGGCTGGCTAGCAAGCGGAAATACATATCAGTACACATACAGGTGCTGCTTGCTTGACGTGTCTTCTCACCCGCTTCTTGTCGAGGCCGTCTAGTCCTCCTGCGGATAGTATACCTTACACAGCGATGGCAATGTAGGTTGACATGCCTGCCGGCATCTATCTACATCGTGCACAGAAGGCTGTTCTGGTCAAAGCGGTGTCCCTCTTTCGTGATCAGTCGCCGAAACACTAGCTATCATGTCCATGGTTCGGTCAACGCCCCATGACCGGCCCGAAGACTCTGTCTAAGACTATCGGTAGTCTGCTCCACGCTACATACATGATACTTCTAAAGTAACCAGCATCGACAATCAAGAGGACAATATCCCAGACCCCCGGGTACAAGGACCAGCACTTGCCCTCGTATGTAAAGCAACTACCCCGAAGCACTTCCTGAAGATGATCCACCGCTTGTAGTGCCGACGAACACAACAAGCACAGCAGCATACGTCGCCGTCGAGGCCAGCGTCTCTAGATTGGACACACGGACGACCAACGACACTGCCAGTGCAAACAGCACCACCGCGGCCGAGACGGTGACGAGGCTCTTGGTCTGCGACTGGTCGATTGTCATGATGATCATAGGCACCACCAGGAACGCCCCTCCCGCGAACGCAATGAGCAGCCGGACCACCCGGTCGACCACTGCGGATACCTCCTTCGGCGCCTTGCCCTCCTGGTACTCCTTCTTGCGCTCTTGCTTCTCGCGGGAGGAGAAGGCCAGTCGCGAGGGAAGGTAGCGCATGAAAGCCCTGCGCAGCGGGTCGACGCGCTCGTGCATCGTGTCCTGGAAAGATGAGTAGTGCGACTGGAAGGGGTCCCGGAAGTCGCTGGGTGACTGGAAGTACCGCTGGAGCAGCATCTTGCGCCTGCGGGTCTCAGCTTTGTCGAGGGCCTTGTGGTTGCGGAGATACTCGTAATCCCTGATAGCCCTTGCTGCTCAATTGTCATTTCAGCAATCTGGCCGGTGGCTATAAGGGGCGAGAACCAGGTTCCTATTTACCGTAATCTCTCATGGTGGTGTTGAGGTCCTCGAGCTCGCTCTCTGCTGCTCCGCCATTCTTCTGGATACGGCTCTTCAGCCGAGCCAGCTTGACTTGTAGTTGGACAATGTTCAGCCGCTGGAGGAACTCAAATCGCAGAAAGTGGAACTCCTCTTCGTCTTCGAGAGACCGGTTGACATAGTTAAAGAGGTTACTGCCATAGTCCTCTGGTTCTTCCATGCTGTCAAATCATCCTGGCCTTTACGTCCCCACGATATCAGCTCTGGGCTAGGAGCCCCCCTTCGACTACAGATAGTCTTAAAGAATGACACCGCGGGTAACGTGGCTGAAATTGCGGAAGCAGGAACTAGCGAATCCTAACAATGCCTTCTGTCTGATTATTTGCTCGCCCGTGTCTTTCAGATGCTGGCCTCTGGTGACCTCTGGGGGGCTGTGACCGGTCGGGTGGCTGTGTCCTCAGCTGCAAGCCCCTCGATGCTGCGACCGGGCTGCCAATCAAGCCTGCATTTGTTGGCGGCACCTCCCATGCTCGGCCTCCACGGAGGGAACCGAAACTGGCGTAGCCCTCTTCGGCGGCTGCTGCGCTGGTAGCTGCAGCTATGCTGCAGCCAAGTCCCTAGCTGTCTGCCTTGCGAGGATGCGGAATAAATGCTGCCAGACCGCTCCAGTTCAATCTGTTGCCATTAGCACAGCATTGGAAGTTGGCATTGTGCCCTGTTTTGCTTCCCTCCGTGTACTCTTAGGGCGCTATGCTTACGCGGATAGACGAGAGCTCGGCGTACCATTGGGAATGGGACCCGCGGGTCATCCTCAACACCAGCAGCTTGCCGTCAGATGACGAGATCGATGCCGCGTACAAGACGCTCCTGAACAGTTTCGCGCAGGACACAGCGCCCGGCCCTCTGCCAGAGTGGAGGACGCAGTGGCCGCCGGACCAGCGAGACCGCATGCTTACCGTGGTTCAGGACGCGTACGAGCACCTGAGGTACCTCGTCCGCGTCCAGGCGGGCATGCCGCCTATCCCGCACCGGTTCGGCTTTAAGAGCGCCAGCGAGGAGCATGCCAAGAGGTTGTTTAAGGACCTCTCATTACGCGGAAAGTCCACGGCAAGGCTGCACGGCGAGTCTACGGAGCGTGTAGTGGTCCCCGCGGTCGTGAAGCCCGAACATGTCCTGGAGAACACCTTCATCCGCCGCAGGTCTTCAGTCCGCAACCTGTCGCGGATCACCAGCCCTCCAACAACGCCAACGCGGAGGCAATCTCAGCAGAGGCTTCGGCGGAAACCCTCGCGCGCCAGCTCGGCGGCCTCGAGCCTCAATGAATCCCAACCTAAGGTCGTCACACGCAAGCCGTCGCGGACATCGCTGCTGTCCCTGGCGTCGGTTGGCTCGCAGGTGTCGAACAGTTCCGAGGCCGGGGTGGACGAGAGTCTGGAGGCGATGCTCGAGCTGGTGACCAAGGGACGCACCACGGTCGCGGGGCTCCGGAAGCGGCGGTGGCTGCGAGGGTCGGTCGACGACGGCGCGGCGGCCATGGCTGGAATCGTGCAGCACCTCGATGCCCTGTCCGCCAAGATCGTGCAGTTCCAGGGGCTGCGCAAGACGAGTGTTGCTCCTGCTGAGTATTCCTGTGCGTCCTTCCCCTCACTGATCTCCGGATACCCTCCGTCCTAGTGCGCGGTGGGGTGCTAACGCAGCTGCCATAGTCGACGAACACATGGCGCTTGTCCGCCTGTTTGACGACGTGCGGATGACGCTACGGCGTCTGCAGACGCAGACGGATAGCAACGGCGTGGATGCCGGCAAGGGTATCCTCGAAGAGCTGCGGCGCGAGAACTACGTTGATCGGCTGAACGGCATCTTGGGGAGCTGAAGCCGCCTTGACAACGGTGTCGCGCATTTACCAGCGCAGAGGGATCTAGGGTTCCCCCAAAATCCCGCTCAAACTCCGTGAGGCGTACGGATTACAACTACACACGTAGACTACTGGCCGAGGTCTTGAGTGGCGGCACTTGCGCGCATAACACAGGGGTCTATGCACATCAACAGGTCGCATGAAATGCCGTCTATGCCTTATTGCAAAAAGACTTTCCAACCGAGGCCATATTGGACAATCGCTATCGATTTGCGCTCGCCGTGGGAAGGTCACTGATGCCGATTTCGAGCGAGATCCTCTGGCTACAGGGTTCGAGAACAAGAGTGAGCAAGGATGGCGCTGAACGATCAGATTGGGTGGCACCCCGGGGCCATGGAGCCTGGCTGAATGGCAATGCTGTTATGAGGTCTGATACCAGTGTGAGTTGGGCATATTTAGGGATCTATCTAAGTGATTCGAGCATGTACAGGAGTTAGGAAGTCTTGGGCTCGGTGTGCTCGATGGTGCTCAGCAGTTCGTCACGGGTTCATGATGCCGCGGGAGTACGAGTCAGTCAGCTCTTTGTTCGTCCCATATGCCTAGAAGCATTCAAGTATGTGCCTAGGTAAACGGGACGGGACGGGCCTCGAGACAAAACGGCTCGAGCCGGCCTCAGCATCAACTACTGACGTGTGTGTACCGTTTCTTGTCTTGCATCAGCGCGAATACGGCTCGCGATATTGGGGTCGGCGTGACTGTGCCCCATGGCTAGAACCTCGTGTCGCCAGAATCTACAGTATTTGTTAGTGGTCCGGCGGCTGAGCCACTTTCTTATCTAACAATTCCACCAAATCCGCGTGGTCGGAGCCGATCCGCGGAGGGCTTGCTGCAGGAACAGAGAGGAGACCCAATGGGCGCTGCGGAATCCCAATGTGGCACGCGGTGCAGTAGCGGGCTCTCGCTAGCACCTCGTGAGGTCTTGGAGAGGCGAATGAGAAGCCGCGGCGGAGGGAAAAGGGGTGCTCAAGCCTCCCGCGGCCGAAAAGGGGACATGATCGTCAGAGGGTCTGAGCACCGGCATGCGAGAAGAAGGATCGGGCAGAGTCAAGAGAAGCTTCTGGTGCTGCTGGGCACGACGGAATGGGTGGGCATAGTTAATGCGCGCGGATCCTGACAAGATGAGACGCCCCGCCATATGTGAGATGCTATAACTAGAGACAGATGGCGGCCGCAAACCTGGGATGAGAACCCGGGATGCGGTTGTCGATTGCCTCAGCATGGGAGGGGGCCTCGGTTCCGGAACGGAGTGTCGACTGCACGGAGTAGGGGAGGAGATGATTGATGACTACTAGGAGCAGAGGTCTGCTCTCAAATCACTCGATTGCAAGAAAGACCGTCAGATGTGACCAAATTGCTCTGGCGCTGTGCACACTCTCCTGCGAGCAAAAAAGACGGTGCGGTCGGTATGATGATATCAGCCCATGCAGCCATTGAGCCATGGCATCCCGCTCTGTCCGCTGCCTGACCAACCAGACGCCGCGGTTCTGCTGAAGGAAAAGAAGAAGCAGGAGACACCAAAGTGAGACATTGACAAAAAAGAGAGGCTTGGAAAGAAGGAATAGAAGGAAAATTCTGTGCTGGACCTGTTTGAGGCTCTTCCTCTCTCTTCCTCTAACTACGGGCTTTGACAGCTCAGCTCTCGGTTTTAATATTTGGTCGAACCATTTTGCGCAATTGACTCGACTCGCACCGTTAACCGCCCCTGAGCTGCCCTAGTCCACCTAGTTGATCGATGATCGGTGTGCCGTTTAGGTTATCGGCAGAGACTGTGACGCTGTGCTTCCTTTCTGTGTGACCTTACTTTCACCTCCTCCTGGGCGAGAGGCTCAATTTCGCGACAAGAGTTGCATTGCCCAGGGATCCAAGCCGAGCACTCGGTATGTATGCCCTGCTGTTTCACAGTTATCACAGTTATCACAGTCAGCCCTACTTGTGCTGCCCAAGCCGCGTGCACAGCAAATTATCCCCCGCCCGTGTGTTTGCTGCTCTTCAGGGGTTCGTGGAGCTTATCAGCTTCCCGCAATCTCCAAGGCGCAGAGGCCAATTCCCGTCCCTCCCCCAACCGCGCAGGTACACGACCGCACCTTGAATTTTTTTCCCGCCTTTCTCACAGGAAATCACAAGCAGCAACAGCGGCAGCGGCAGCAGCAGCAGCAAAAGCAGCAGCAGGAGCACTGCAGACTGTGACTATCCGCCTGCTCGGTGCCCAATTCCCCGCCGGGCTCTGCACGACCGATGATCGCGCTGCAAATCCACCTTGCGAAGTCCGTTTGACGACGATCTGCGAGCTCGGAAGACCCACAAGACTGACGGGCCACCGACCTCCGACGACGAGGACCAGCTGAGGCTCTCGACAAGACTTCATTCTCCTCTGAAGCTGGGCGAACGAGGGCAGCCGGGTTCTCGCCGTCGTGTGCTCGCGAGCGGTCACACCTGCCTGTCTTCGAGACCAAGACCACAGAGATAAATGCGCGACCGACCTCCACGATGCCCTGGCAACCACTGCCCCGTATCGCCTTCGCGGTAGCGACATACCCCTTCACCCCCCAGAGTCCCGAAGACCTGCCTCTCGAGATCGGCGACGAGCTCTACATCATCGAAGAGACCCCAGATGGCAGCTGGCTGCGCGGCTACCTGGTCGCTCCACCCTCTCTGCTCGCCGGCCTGACCTCCGTCAAGGGCCAGACCCTCGAGGCCCGCGTCTACAATGGTATATTCCCCCGCAGCTGCGTCGAGGTCCGCGAGATGCTCGGCGAGTCGGACGACACCGACGACAACGAAGAAGTCAGCGAAGATGGCGAAGCTGGGGGTGACGATGCCGCCATGGCCGGCATACAGCGCGTGGGCAGCGACTCCGCAAAGAGTGGACTGACTGGTGAGGCCAGGAGACGGAGGAAAAGGAGGGAGAAGGGCAAGGGGACCGAAGGCAACAACCCTGCCGAAGGGCGTGGTATGAAATGGAGCAAGGAGCTGCCCAACGGCACCCAGGGCCGGCTGTCCATTCCCGTGAAGCGCGACCCGGACACACCGCGGCCCCAGGCCCCGGTGCCGATGCTCAAGATCGGCGACGAGACACCCACCTCTGCCTCCGAGCCACTCATCGACGAGATCGCCTCCTGCCTGCGCGAGTGGCACTCGACAAACCTGCACGAGCTCCTGCTCTCGCGCCAGTACGCCAAGCTGGACAAGCTCTCGCAGCTCATCACGACGCTCTATTTCTCGCGCCAGCAGTTTCTGCACAATGTCCTGACGGGCTGGGAATACCGCAACCTCCGCGAGAAGACGGTCTGGGATCTGGTCAAGGTCAACAAGCTCTGCGGAGGGGAGGTCATTGTGCGGGACCCCAAGGAGAGAGGCCGCGTGCTGACCGGGGACGACTCAGTAGTGGAGATAACGAGGCTGCAGTCCGTCATGACTCTGCTGGACGAGCCGCCACAGGCTGCCGTAGAGTCGTCTGCGCTCCACCATTTGCTTGTCGATGTCAAGGGCTTTGCGGGCGCGTCGATCGAGGCGACGACACTCGTGCTTTATCTCGCCACCAAGCCTGCAGGCGGCCTCGTTACGCAACTGTCTGAGAGCTACATCATCCAGATACCAGCGGGCGGCATGATGGGACACCTAGGCAAGAACGCACAGGCGCACATGCGGACGCTGTTTGCGGACCTCTCACCGTCTGATATCGGCAGTATTCCTTCAGCAGAGACCGAGCTGTTCCTAGTGGTCAAGGTTCGAACCGCCAGGCAGATCACTGCGGGTAAGCCCAGCTCACGATCTGGCGTCGGCTCCCAGCGGGATACCTATGCGAAGGACCTCAACAAGCCGCCTTTGTCGAGCGGAAACAAGTCTATGCGGAGGAGCCTGATGTGGGCGCAGAAGAGCACCCGGTCCGCTTTCTCAAGAGGCTCGCCCATGGCTAAACTCGATGAGCAGCCCGAAGAGAGACCGATGACAGGACCTGATTCCGAGAGCAGGGACGGGCCGCCGCCCAGTACGGCGGGCTCCAGGGTGCCTCGCATGTCCATTGATGGCACTGTCAACATGGTGGCCGACCGGACGATAGGCGTTGGCGTGCTGAAGCTGAATGCGATGATGAAGCAGGACGACGAGGTCGAGCACGTCCTCGGCGTCTGGTCGCCGTCTGCGCGCTTCGTCGCAGAGAAGCAGGATGGCGGGGAGGACTGGGACCCTCTAGTACGCGAGCTCATGGAGAGCAAGTCGGGGCAGTACGAGAAATCGCGGAGTGCGGAGAGGCTGCAGGTCCACCTGAAGCCGTTTGACGCGCCGGACGCGGACGCCCTCATCAAAGCCACGCCGACGCTGCTCGCTGGCATCTGCAAAACGAACAAGATGGGATTTTCCGGTGCGCCCACCAAACCTAGGTCGGACATCTACGTCACCCTAGACGAGGCTGTCCTAACGAGGCAGACGCTGCTGTCAAGGTACGGCGGTAGCGCGACAGCCATACCCACCACGGTGCATGGAAGCAATCTGCAGGTGACACTCGAGGTGCGGAGGCCGTCGGGGGAGCGGATAGATAACTGTATATATCCGTCCTCCAACAGCGACGGCTTGAGCACTTGGAAGTCTGCTGCAACGGAGCGAGGAGAGCCCTGGAGGCAGACCTTCAGACTGCTGCTCTCTGCGCAGGATGTGTTCACCTCCCACGTGGTCGTGTTCCTTGCTGACCTGCCGAACCCCCCCTTCGCCATTGCGTACATGCCCCTGTGGGATCAACGAGCTTTTGTCAGCGACGGCCCACACGCGCTGTTGCTCTACAGGATCGACGAGCACACGGCCACGGCGCAGCCAACCGCTGGCACGGTCAAAGGAGGGTACCTGTCTCTACCGTGGAGCGCAAGAGGAAAGGGAGAGCATTCTGCCGACGTGACCGGTCCATTGGCCACGCTGCGGTTAGACACCTACCTGTGCAGCACGAGGTTTTCGCAGGACAGAGTTGTGTTGTCTCTGTTGAAGTGGAAAGAGTTGCCCAAGGAAGAAGTGCCGGATCTCTTGAAACAACTCATCTTCGTTGCCGAGATCGAGGTCGTCAAGCTCCTTAGCGACGTGCTCGACTCGCTGTTCGGGATCTTGGTTGAGTATTCCGGCAACGACGAGTACGAGGACCTCGTCTTCACGGCACTAGTCAGAGTCCTTGACATAGTGCACGACAGGCGATTCAACCTCGCTCCCCTCGTCGACCACTATGCCGAGAGCAGGTTTAACTACCCCTTTGCGACGCCATGTCTAGTCCGGTCATTCACAAGGCTGCTAGAAAAGCCCACAGAGCCGGAGACGGCTCGAAAGCTGAGGGCCACGTTCAAGGTTGTCCGGCACATCCTTAAGTTCATCACCCACGCTCGAGGCCAACAGAAAGCCAAGGAAGCCGGAATTGGCATTACGGGCTCTACACCTGGATTTACACGTCATCTCCGAAGCATATTTAAAGCTCTGGACTCGCTGATGCGGAGCACGGCGCCTGTCCTGGTCGGCAGCCAGACGCTCGCGGTGCAGCATTTCCATACCTGGCTCCCTGAACTTGCCGGCCTGCTCACGACTGAGGAGATTCTGCATATCGCCATCGATTTCATGGACTCTTGCTCCTCGGTCAAGGGCAAGCTGGTCCTGTATAAACTTGTTCTGATCATCAACTACGCGAAGCTCGACATATTCGCCCACCCAGAGCAGAGGTCCGCCTTGAGCGCTAACACCGTCAGGTGGATTGCGCCGCACTGGGGCCTGACCGAGGAGGTGACGGAGCAATGGAGGGAGCAGGTCCGGCTATGCTGCTCCGTTCTAGCTAGCCAGGTCGATCACCTCGGTCCCGAGATACCCGACTACATCCCCAAGATTCTTGAATCATACCTTACGTTACAGGCTCTGCCCCAGAAGTCAAGACATCGTCTTTCCCTGCTATTCCCTACGGCATATCCCTTCCCTTCGAAGCCGACCGGCGAAGAGGTCACATTCGACGAGGCACTCGTCGAGCTCTCGGCAGTCCTGTCTGCACTTTCCAACTCCCCTAGCGGGATGCAGCTGGAGCTAGCGTTAGATGACCTCGGCGTCGTGCTAGACAATACGCTTCGTGTCCACATGAGCATCTTGCAGGGCGAGGCTTTCCCGGCCAACTGGCTAAGTGTACATATTTTCCACCACAAGTCGACGATGCGGACGCTCCAGTACCTTTCGACCATTCTGCTCGAGTCGTTCCTGCCCGACCCTGACGATGCTGAGAGTTTTAACACCGAATTGTGGAAGATGTTCTTCTCCACCATGCTGAAGCTAGTCGGCAGCCCATCCTTGGCGCTGGAGACGTTCCCCGAGCAGAAGCGGAGGGCGGTTTGGAAAATCGCCGGCGACGTGAGGGAGCACGGCGCAGAGCTGCTGCGGAGGACGTGGGAGGCCATCGGGTGGGAGACGAGCCCTGACGAGCGGCAGAGCTACGGCCTAACCAAGATGGGAGGCTACCAGGTTCAGTACGTCCCGACGCTCGTCGGCCCCATTGTGGAGCTGTGCCTCAGCGTGCACGAGGGGCTGAGGAGGATGGCGGTAGAGGTGCTGCAAACCATGATTGTCAGCGAGTGGACGCTGAGCGAGGACTTGTCGGTGATCCAGACAGAGGTCATCGACTGCCTCGACATCTACTTCAAGTCCAAGCCTCTCACCGAGAGCATCCTGCAGAAGCTCTTCGTGGGAGAACTTCTTGATCGGTTCCAACCTCTGGCACAAGAACCTGACGACCCCTTCTATCTTGCCATCCGGGAACTCATGGCCACGGTCGATGAATTCCTCGACCTGCTCGTTGCCGTGCACAGTGACGATGTATCTGGCGAGGCGTCACATCTCATTAATCGCTTACGTCTGATGGAGTTCTTGCGGAATATGCAGAAGGAGGAGATCTTCGTCCGCTACGTCCACCAGCTCGCGAATTTGCAAGTTGAGGCGCGGAACCATGCCGAGGCCGGCCTGGCTCTACGCCTTCACGCCGATCTGTACGATTGGGACCCCATCAGGACGACGCCTGCACTCATCGACCCCGAGTACTCAGCCCAGTCGCATTTCGAGCGCAAGGAGCGCATCTACTTCGACATGATCAAACACTTCGAAGACGGAGAGGCTTGGAGCAGCGCGCTCGACGCATACAAGGAGCTGCAGACACAGTATGAGACTAACATCTTTGACTTCGCTAAGCTGGCCCGCGCGGAGCGCGCCATCGCCACTATTTATGAGACCATCTCCAAGACCGACAGGATTGTCCCCAAGTACTATAAGGTCGCCTTCAAGGGCCTGGGCTTCCCCACCTCCATCCGCGACAAGGAGTACATCTACGAGGGCTCGTCCCCCGCCGAGCGTGCGTCCGCCTTCACGGACCGTATGCAGGAGCAGCACCCTTCGGCACAGATCGTAACGGGGAGCGAAGCAGCCACCGTGGACTACGACGTCGAGGGCCAGTTCCTCATTGTCTCCGCTGTTAGCGTCCACCGGGATCTGAGCCACCACGTCTTCCAGCGTGCGCGGGTGCCGGGCGTCATCAGGGACTACCTGCTGAGCGCACACCCGCAGATGTTCTCCGTGAGCAGCAAGCGGGTGACCACGGGCCCCGTGGCGGAGCACCGGGCGGAGAAGGTCGTGTACACGACTGCTGAGGCGTTCCCGACGATCCTGCGGCGCAGTGAGATCGTCAACGCGCACGAGGTGGTGCTCAGCGCCAAGGAGACGGCGCTGGAGCGCATTGTGCGCAAGACGCAGGAGATGACAGCCGTGGAGAGAAAGATCCTCGACGGGGAGGCGGGCGATGATGTCGCGCGCCTGCTGGTCGACGCGGTGACCATCTCGGTCAACCCAGCCTCGGAGAGCGGCGTCGTGTCCTACCGGCAGCTGGTGCCGGGGAGACATCAAGTCACGGCAACGGCCGCCGAGGGCGAGGACGAGGTGGACCCGGACGAGGAGGAAGAGGAGGTGCAGCTGGATCCGCAGGAGAACGCTATCCGGATGGCGCTGGTGGACCATGCGATCATGATCAAGAGGTGCTTGGGCATGTTTGCGAGAAGCGCGAACCCGATCCTCAGTCGGAGTTATGAGGATCTGCAAAAGTGTGAGTGTCTCTATCTCCTCCCATTCCTTTCTCCCGTGGGTGTATCGTTTTGCAGAAAATGTCATGCTAACCAGGAATCCCCGGCCAGACTTCGAGATTACCTTTGCCCCCGAAATCGCAACTTTCGCGCCACCGCAACCCGCTCGCGATGCTATGCCCACCACACCATCCCCGAGTTGGCCGCGCACGCCTCCCTCTCTCGCGCCCGCGACGCCCCAGCATCACCAACACCAGAAGAGCACAGCATCCACGGCCACAACCACCGCCAACGGCACCGGTGGCGTGGAGGTCTCCACCGTGCGACCAGTCTCGCTACGCCAGGGCCGAGGTGCGCGGCTCAGCTTCCTGGGGGGTAGGAAGAAGGAACAGGTCCCGCCACTACCGACCCAGCCGTCACAGCAGGCGAACGGTGACGGCGGCGAGGGCGAGGAGACAGCGAGCAAGAGCAGCAGGGAGAACCTTAATAGGAGGAGTTTTTTCCGGTCACAGTCGTCAGATACGGGCAACAGCCAGAACCAGGGCCAGCAGCACAACCAGCAGCAGAGACCGGCGACGGGCGGGACCACTGCTACGAACGGGGCAGAGGCGATGGCCGGGCTGGGAATAGCTGGCGGGAATGGTAACTACGAGTGGGGCACGGTTACGGATCGCAATCATCACCACCACGGGACGCCAGGGACGACTGTCAGGGCGAGCTCAGACCTGAGCACGGGCTACGCGGACAGTAGCAGGGAGAGGGAGAAGGGCGGGGCGGCAGCGGTGTCGGTGCTGGAGACGATGACGCCGGGCGATGGTGGCATGGCGAAGAGGGGAAGCGTGAGGAAGAGGCTCAGCATGCTAAAGCTGGGGAAGAAGACCAGCAAGGGTAGCGGGCTGATGGGGAGCGTGGTGGACGAAGAGTGACCCCTGAGATAGAGAGTGGGTTCTCGGTACATACGACACGGCTTTACATACGCTTCGCGAGAGGCAGGGAACGAGGGCTAGGAGACACAGCCTCGTGGTATTCGTCATTTTAGGGAGGCACCCCCTGTTTGGTTTGTCTGTTGATGGCTGACACTCGGTCGTTTTCTTGGCTTCCTTCTGCTTGTTGTTTTGTTTGCTCTTCAGGATACCATACCTGCTCAGTTCTGCATTCGTTTGCAGCTCTGCTTGTTGCATCGCTCTCATTTTGTCCATGCGGGGTACTTCAGCGCGGTGTGTTCTTCGCGGTCTTCTATCGGGCCTCTTCTTCGTGTTGTAAATAAGGGGTGTTTCGTGCATGTGCTGTGTGGGCATGCTTGTAGCATATATGTATCTCTTAGGCTGAGTGTGCAATGGAGAGAAAAGAGCCTGCCTGGCAGAAGATGTCACTTCGAATGCTAACAAGTCTCTTTACACGTACTCGTTAATCTCGAACTGTGTAACATATGGTGGATCGCCACAAAATACCAACAACAGCGAGGGGTGTGAGGCCAGCCAGGGCCACAAGCATCCCTCTACGCCCTCGGGCACCCAAATTCTCCATCCCTGGATTCTAGCTGCTCTCCAGCATCCACACTTTTCGCAGTCTCGCCGTCTACCTGCACCATGTCCGAAGATACTTTTGTGGCAGCTTTGGCGCGCTCTTTCTCCCTTGTACTATCTTTCTCCCCCATAACCTTCTAGGCTTCTACTGCCGCCTTTTCTCGGCCTTATTCATACCTCCCAGCGTAACCGACATTCATCTCGTTCAGAACGAGCGCATCTAGATCCTCTTCATCTTCTGTTCCAGATTTGTCCTCCTGCTCTTCCTTGCCTCCTGCAATGCGATCCATCTTCTCCGTTTCCGGACTTTCTGGTAGCGGGAGCCACTTCTCGGCCGATTGCCCAAACTGCAAACCATCCAGTAGTTCATGATCCATCGTCCGTTCGGTAATGCTGAGGTATCTGAACGATAAATATTCGTCATACCATAAGGTCGAGTAGACCAGAATGATCGCGATGATGAGGAGGGTGATCGTATAGCGAAAACGGTAGGTTGACATAGACATTCTGTCAACCTCAACGGCCGCCGAGGAAGGGAAAGCAAACGGTCCCTGGCTGTGGAGGCTTAGCCTGACAAAAGCTATAGCCAAGCTCGCGTGATAGAGCAGAACGAGGTTTCGAGAGAGTAAAGACCGAAAATCCTCGTCATAACTTTGGTGCTCGACTTCAGACCGCCAACGCCGTATGAAACGAGCCTATGCTCATAGGAAAGACAAGAGATCTCTCACGTACCATGACTTAGCCAAGAGACGGGGCAGCTAAGAGATATATATATAGCCTCTAGGCGAAAGAAATATACAGTAGGTTCATCCAGGGTCCTTATCTACAAGTGTTCGCTCTAGGCTAAAGTACCATAATACCCGGGCGAACTCAATCGGATTTGCAACCGAGAGGGGATGATGTCTTCCCGGAGAATGGATCTTCGGCAGTGTAAACGATGATAAATAGCAGCTTTTCCGTGATAAATCACTTATTCTTATCATTCTGCTATTTAATTATTAAACCTAAAAGGCTGTAGAGAGACTGAGAGCGGCTATGTGTACAGCGAGCCTTGTTGCTATACATGAGTCTTACAATCCCTACAGTGCATATTTTTCTATGCTTCCGGATCTCCTGTGACTTGTTGGCCAAAGTTGGACCTAGAACCACAAGCGCAACACACACAAATCGCTGGTGCCCGATCAAATGGTTAAGTTTCTAGCAGATTCGCACATCCTGCAGATATGACTTGGGATGTGGTTACACGACAGCCCAGCTTGGTAGGCCTCCCCCACTCCTTGTTTGTCGTGTCTGTTGCCTGCCAACATGGGCCGACTCCATGATCTTGGCAACAACTTAAGATGTCCCCCTCACCCAGAGCCTCCTCATCCCATTTTCGATTTGTCTCTCCAAGTAGTTTCTTGGAAGCCTCTATATTGGAGCTGAAACTTGCAACATGGCAGGGCTCATGCTGATATACATCGTCGTGAGTTCCCGTAACTTCGTTCTTGAGACCTTTGGAGGAATTTCTAACAAGGTCTAGATTATTTTGGCTCTCGTTGCAGTGGCTATGTAAGGTCCTATAAAGCCGAAGCCAGGAATATGAGTTCACTGATGCGACTGCTGCAGATACGAACACGTCGATGCCTCCTCTCTATCTCTCCCTATTCCTCCGACTCTGACTATTCTGACCTTCATCCTGCCGCTCCTGGCTGCTGCAAACGCTCTCTTTCTGCCTCGGCTTCTAAGCCAGAGCGTCTCATCCTCGCAGTGGCACCTCCTCCACCCTGCCGTCCTACAAACCCTCCAAGCAATCTTGACAACGGTGCTCGCGACGCTGTTCCTCTCTTCCGCCGTTCCCAGCGACACATTGAACTGCGGCCTCACAACTACCTGGCAGAGGCTCTTCAGCGCCCACGACGCCAGCTCGATTCAACGCATCCAAGACGCGTTTGATTGCTGTGGCTTGAATTCTGTCCGGGACAGGGCATGGCCCTGGCGGGCAGCTGGGGTTGTTCAGTGCCCCGAGCGATACGGCCGGTCTGACGCCTGTGCGGTTCCGTGGCGGAGCGCCATGCAGAGGAACGCCGGGGTCGAATTTGGTGTCACGATAGCTGTGGGACTTCTGCAGGTCGGCACTGACTTCCCCCGACACGTCTTGAAGTAATGTACTCGAGCTGATATCATGACCGGACTTTCCAGATAATTAGTTTCTTCCTCGCAAGACGTTTCAGGCCCGATCGCCGCGAGGGCGGTTGGGCTGATCTCCTCAACCGACCTCGTATGTTACCGGCAAGCGGCAGGCCGCTACTTCCTGGGCAAGAGACAGAATCGGATGATGTTGAAGAAGGTCATAACAGAGGGAAGCAGAAATATGGGTCTACAGATGGACAACGAGGACTTGGCCCTGGTCCATCTACTGGAGGGCTTCCAGAAGTACAGAACGAATGGGGAGATGATAACTAATAAAGGTTTCGGACTCGGTGCCGGTTTAAGTCTGGAGGTGTTCGTTGGGCTGGGTATTACTGTTCTGGGCGCCTCTAAAATCCTTCTAATATCGTTCAAGCTGGCAATATTGACACAGGCAACAACGCAATCGAATGCTTCTCTAGCTCCAGATTGTCTGCTCCTTAATGTTCACTGATCATTGTAATACCCTGACTACTGACACTGCTGTACGGAGGATAACTATTAGACGTACTAAGATTTCGCTGCTCGAAGGAGCACGTTGGATCAGTCACAACTCCGTGGAGGCGCTATTGATCTTCCAATGATGGATGGATGCCTGCCATTGCTGCATAGATGACACGCAAGCAATGGCGTAGAGCGTCGTCTGTCATCCGCTTTCCCTTATGTGGAAGCTCACTGCGCTATTGGCGCATCCGAACGACCGTTGACTCATACATAGCTAGGGGGTTTAACCCCTAAGGTAAACACATCGCCAGGATTAAACAGAGACAAGACTTAGCCCATGTGTCTCACAGCATCGCCGTAGCTATGACAGAAAGGCCGGATCCCGAGAAGTTCATCGCAGTCATGACCAAGATACCCCGTGTGCCTCTTCCGCCGAACGACATTCGGCCAGATATCAGAACAGAACGTCTACTCCTCCGTGCGCTGCGCCAGGATGACCTCCAAGACCTACACATCCTCTGCCAGCAGGAAGGAGTCATGAAATGGACAGCTCTCGGCCGCACCAATGTCAATCTGGGTGAAACGCAGGAAAGACTGTCGCAGTTTCTCCCTCCGAATGACACGAAGACCTTGAAGTACGCCATCTGCCTGGGTGAGACTGGCGAGTTTATCGGAATAGGAGGATGCAGTGAGCTTCAAGGGTTATTCGGGTGGCCGGACATTGGTTACATGTTCAAGCAGGAAGCGTGGGGGAAAGGGTACGCGACAGAATTTGTGAGAGCGTTCCTGGAGATATACTCGGGCTTGCCGAGGGAGCAAACGGAAATCCGCGTTGACCCGCGGTCGGTCGCCGGGGAAGGGGCCGTTGTAGAGGAACGATATCTTGCTATCGTCCTCGAGGGCAACGAGAAGAGCCAGAAGATACTGACAAAGTGCGGCTTCGAGTACTTTCTGACATTCCAAGGGAGGAGAGGAGTTATCACTACGTTTCGGTATTTTCCGGGGAGGAAACCGTCCTAGTTGGCGGGAGTGATGAAAGTGTACAATCTACTATCAGAAGGAAGGACTTCAAAGTATTCGCGGTTGAGTCTCTCTTGCCAGACTCAGCTTTATCCTATGCCAGCTTCAAGCTTATGTAGTAGTCGACGGATGAATCTCTCACAACGCTTGAGCTTCTCTTGCATGAGAGTGCATCACCTTTCTGAGTTACTGACGGAATACAGCTTCCGGAAACTTTCTCGATCCAATCAATGTACGTGGCAGATAGCCCTATAAAACTAATATCATTGCGACGGGCTTTATCTCCTCACAGTGCCACTTCACCATCCCTCTGCACCACAGTATCTGACAGGTCCAACACGGGCAGATCCGTCATGTGCAGCTTTGTGCTCCCGTACGGACGCAGCTCTACCTGTTCAACCGGGCCGATGCACCGCCTCTCCTCTGGCAGCGGGACCCGCCCAGGGATGCTGTCCAGGTACAACGGCCAGTCGATCAGGCACGCCTTGGCCGTGATGACATTGGGCGGCGCCCCGGGTGCCCAGATGGGGTTCGCCAGCTCCCGGCCCGGCGCCGCCTGCCCGCAGTAATGGTACTGCAGCGTGCTCGGGTCGATGGCGTAGTTCCACGCGCTCGTGTTGGTGATGGTCCAGTCGCGCGCCTCGGCCGGTGCGTATCCTTCCTTCATGGGCGCGTTGGTCTGGTAGTCCCACGGGATGGTGCTGGAGTTGATGCTGGAGATGGAGAGCCCGTACAACAGGGCGCCGTAGTGCACCGCCACCGTGCTGTTGATGCGCGGCTCGACCCGGATGGAGGTGCTCAGCTTGTAGGCCACCTCGGTGGTCCCGGCGTCGGTAATGGCAATCTTGTGCATACCCGTGGCTGCATCCGGGTCGACTGAGCTGGCTGAGCCGTTTGCTACAGCAGTCGTGGTTTGAGATACGTCCGCCCATTCCGGCACCCGCACGTAAAAGTCAAACGGCGCGTCCGTCGTGATGTTGTACAGGATATTAAGATCGAACGGGTAGTTGGTGTTCGTGACAACCGTGACCTTGGCTCCATTCTTGAGCGTCGTGCTCACGTTGGCAGGGGCCAGCAACGCGTGTGCCAGTCCCGACTCACCTGCGTACACGTACGAGGCCGCCAAGAACTTCGGATAGCCCTGCGGGTGGTTGACGGTGCAGCAAGGGTAGTTGCCTTCCAGTGTGTACATCTGGCCCACGGTGTTGACATCCGAGAACGGCGTAGACGTCAGGTTTTTAGACCACGGCTGGTTTGGCTCAGCCATGTACTGCCTCGCCCACCAGTCCGGCGTCACGGCGACGGGAAGCGCGTTGTATGCTGCCAGCTCCGCGCGATCCGCGTACCAGTTCTCTCCCAGGGCCTGGTAAAGGTAGCTGAGTGAGTACATCACCTCGACAGCCGTGCATGTCTCTGAGCTGTAACGTTGCGTTAGCTCGGTCTCGATAGCGAGAACGAAGGGAAAAGACTCACCCCATGTAGCCGGCCAGTCCATTGATGTATTCATCAGCAAGGATCGAACCGGATGCCGATCCATGGTAGAAGAAAGTCCAGTTCACACCCTGGTGAGTCAGCGGCACGAGCGATTCGTTGTGAAGGAAGCGGTAGTACACGGCAGTAGCCTTGAGGCCTTCTCCTTCATTGACGCCATGCTGGTATTCCCAGGGCAGGCTCGACCAGAATGCCTCGTCCTCCCGATTCAGCTGCTCCCACTCGCCTCGAGGAAACACATCAGGCCGGAACCAGTAGTCCCAGTTCACGCCGGCGTCGTAGAGATATTTCATGTTCTCCAGAAGGATCTGCGAGTTATTGCCGGGGTAATAGTCGAATAACCACTGGAAGGGGATCATCAAGTCCTGCGCCCTCGAAATGCCCCATTCAGTGCCGCCCTCCGAATACAAGTCTCCGTCGTGGTAGATGAAGCCCGTGTAGTTGTCGGCAAGCATGCTGTTTGCCAAGACGGCAAACCTCTGCATGGCCGTGACGATCCTGTCCGTGTAGTCCGGATCAGCTTGGGCGAGCTGCATCAGACCCAGGCACAACAGGTTCCTTGGCCACATGTTGCGGTTAGTGCCGACCTCGTAGCCAAGCCAGCCGTCGGCCTGCTGGTGATCGAGCACCCAGTCGGTGGCGTTGCGGACCTGTGCCTTGAGGCGCGAGTCGTTGACGCCATACGCCAGGGGCACAATGGCATTGAGCCAGTATGGGAACGCCTCGTGGAGAAGACTGTACTCTGAGGTGCCGCCGATCCAGGCACTCTGCGAGACAAACTTCCAGAAGTCCATTAGATGACCGCCGAGGCCGTTGGCCTGCAGCACAAGCTGGTCGTGAAGCCATCCCTGGGGCTTGATCTCACCCAGGTTGAGAGGCTCGAATGCAAGAGGAACGACTAGTTCACCTACCTGTTAGTTCCTGTGTCCTTTATATAATGCCTGTGAGCCCGTCACACTTACGTGGCTGTACGTCCGCAGCAGCCGCAGCCGTAGCGGCGACCAAGGCACCGGCTGCCTTCAGGATGAGGGCCTTCATCTTATGTTGACAGCGTCTCCTCTTGATGCCGAGCAGAGACAGCCAATGCAGCGCGTGACATCTCGCCCGTACCTACAGAGAGGTATTCAGCCTGAACTTATACCGCAGCACACACGCGTTGACATCCTCGGCGGGGCGCCTTATCTGTGGGAGCAGCTGTCGGCAGAAGAAGCGCGTATATGATTGCAGGCGTAATCCTGATAGGCGAGGGTCTTACGGGCCCAGCAACATACCGAGTACAACCATGATAACCATAACCAGGGTGTCGCATATCCGCGGGCTACAGTGTCGATGCGATCCCCCCCGCGGTGGGCCACGCCGTGATCGGCAAGATCCATCGTTCGACGGGGAAGATGGGACCGAAAACTACCTTCCGTTCTTGGCCGAGCCGGCCGCTCCGGGGTCCGATATGCCACCGCTGCACCTGGCAGTAGGCCGTGAAAAGCCGGACGCTATCTGCCAGGGACAGGAAGAAGGCGTCTATCTGCCCTGGCAAGACTCCTATATGTCAGGAGTTTCACGCAGACCCTGCGGGATCCATGATTCCGATCGTATACAATTACTATACATAGCAGGTGCCTTTTGGCTCCATCGGCCTCGACTTCGTACCCCATGGATTTCTTCCGATCCTTTCCTCAGACATTACCCGCAAGCAGCGACGCCACTGGTGGCTAGCACTTGCCCTCCTGGTTAGGGTTATCAATACATCTCTGGATAAGGCGCCCTTCAAGCTGCGCATGCGACAAGTTCCGTCAATTAAAAGTCCGCCATTCGTTAATAAGCAAGATCCACGGCGGGGTTTCAAGGATAAGCTAGAAGCAAGGCGATGCTGGAGAACCCCAGAGTAGAACACGGGGTCAAGTCGCCATTTGAACGTGAAGCTGTCACGTTGAAAATCATGATGCTTAAATCCGAAACACTGAGGTTGGACCGAGCCGAGGATGGTGATGGCAATTTAAACCATGTTGACTAGAAGGATTGGACACTATTGATAGCTAATTAAGGGAATTCTTGATAGCTCTGCTACGACTGGACGTAGCTGTCTGCTAGACCTCAACGGGTGGCTTCTGAGCCGTCACGACGGACCTACGGCGATGTGAGAACCTTGAGCAACCGCACTCGGGAGAATAGGACTCACAGCTCGATGTACGAATGTATAGAGGGGTCATTCAACTCCTTCCTTAGTTGAACCAAATACAGCTGGGTCTCTTCCACTGACCACTGGGCGGGCAAAGTGTGATTGGTTAGCATTCAATGCCTGGATGACGGGACGGTAGCACTCACGTCCAACATGACCGTCAAACCGCGTAAGGCAAATCCCTCGAGGCCATCTAGGAGGTACAGACGCAACCAGGCACCCCAGTTTTTGAGCTCCGGGTCTTTGGGCCACATCCCGATGGGAACTTTAGTTCTGCGTTCGGTGATGTTCGTGAAACCGCCGGCAGCTTCGACACACTCGCGTGCTATCTCGCACGTCGCAAAACTATTGCCTATTTTCTCGCCAATCCCGTCGAATATCGTCTTCCAACGGGCTTCCGCTGTATCTGGACTGAGGGTTCCGTCGTCGCTTTGTACATTGCTGGACAGTTCAACCTGTTCTATCCACCCACCTGGTTTGAGATGCCTGTCATCTGTGAGTTGCAAAGCTTTTCGCGTGAACTGCAGATGCCTACCTCAACACCTTCCTGTGAAATGCTGTCCAGTCGGGCACACATCCGATCATAGCCCTCACATGAATGAAGTCGAAGTAATTCTCTGGATACGCCCAGTCTTTATTCATATCATCGATTACAAACTTGCAGTTGGGCGGCACGTATAGCGGCTGGATTGGGGATATGTCCGCGCCGATGACCTCTGCTGATGGATAGAGATCCGCGAAGTCTCTATGTTAGGACAGATTAGTCGTCAAATGACGTAGTTTGACTCAATATCGGAATATAAAGGAGGCCGGCTGGAGGAGCAGTACGCGGAGCTTGAGAGTATCGTAAAGGACTTACATGGCCCACATGCCCGTTCCGCAGCCGATATCGAGGACTCTCTATTTGTAAGTATATTCGTAAGTATCAGTGACGATTTCAGCTTACGGAACAGAGGATTTGGTCGCATGTGACTAACCTGAGGATCGCTGGGGATGGGAGCTACGACAAGTTTTCCCCTTAGAAGCAACCTATATAGTTCGTGGCTGATGCAGACGGTTAGCCGTCCAAACAGCAATTGTCGAAAGGAACGCAGATCAAGTTCATACGCGATGTCCTCTGCCTCTTGTTGACGCTCATCATTAGCACTCCTGTATAGATAGATCTGTTAGTTCTCTGTCCCAGAGATGCCGACAATCTTCTATTCAGAAGATCCACGGACCAATAAACACTGTCGCCCGGAGCGTGATATCGCCGCCCATTTTCCCATTTGTATCGTAACGCAGTTGACTTCAGGCTTGTCGTATCGCTTCCAAAGCTTAAGCGTAAAAGTGTTAGTATATTGTGCGAGGGGATGCCTTCGACAGCACCCACGATGACGCCACGTAGGCAGAGTCAGAATCATCTGGAACATCATCCTCGACAGAACGTAGTAATTAGCTTGACCCGACGACTGGAGTGCAGCCCGACTTACAACTTCGATGACATTTGCGACATTTCCTGGTGTCGTGTCTTGAACTTGCGCAGAAGAGCCTGTTGGTGGAGTAGCCATGGCGTGAACACGCGGACAAAGAGATTCTAGACGCCCGGAATCACTGTGCAGATGGATGAAAAGACAAAATCGAGTCTTGAGAGTTCGAGAGCTCAGCTCTAGGGCGTCCAGATTGCCACGAATCGGTCGATGTTTATCATTGGAAGACGTAATGACGTGGCAACACGAGGTTGCATACGGAGCTTTCCCGGTAATGGAAATCATCCTGTCGGAAGTGTCTGATATTCTAAAGTCGTCCGGTCAAAAGTGACATATCATTCGGTGTGGGCGCATATGAAGAGGGGTATATGTATGCACTCAGACCCATTTCGTTCGGGAGCGGAAGCGTGCCGAAGATCTGTGATTCAACGACCATATGCTAACGTTATACCCAATATGCAGTGTCACGTTTGCGGAGTCCTCGAGTATCTATGGTAGGATATATGCCCTGTCATCACTTCGATCTAGTAAGTTTATTCCAGAAGGCCAGCTAAATTGACCGCTGTTGGGAAGTGTGGTGAAGGATCAGACCCCGCAAAGGCTCTCTCTGGAAGACTCTCTTTGTCTCCCTCGCTATACTAGTTAACTGGAAAAGCCCTGGAAGTACATCACCGTTTCAGGGAGCACTTGGCAGATATCTTTGTGTCTGGCCGATATCTCCAAGCAATGGAGTAACTACACGATTACGGCGGATACCGTGGGTAGCGCGGGCGAACGGCAGCGAGATCGATTTGTGACTTGAGAAGCTATGTCGAGCCATGAGCAGTAAATTGTATACCGCTTGTCTGAATCATCGGTTACGAGAGATATGTGTCAAATCTCACCTGATACTAAAAGGAAGATGAATGAATCATTACCTTGCCATTGGTTTCCTCTCAATATTGCCTCCAAGGACGAACGACCCAGCAAGAGAATCATAGCCTCGAAACTGGAGTCATCCGACAGAATTGAAACGTCTAATATGCCAGAGCAGTGTCTTGAAACCTAAGGCAGTCTTATTGATTCAGCAACGCACGGCGCAAAACGATCAAAGCTCGCCGACGACGGCGTGCGTGGAACTCTGGTCTAGGCAAGACTCAGGGGCGCCAATAGCAGTGAGGAAGCCACACTGGAGTCGGGGCGCGCTGACGGAAGAAGGTAGTCTCTTATGTCGTATGCGAATCTTAGAACTGCTGTACACCGCATGGAGTACCAGATATGAACAGCAGCCCTGTACCTAAGAGTACAGGAAATCTCTTTGGTGAAGCGGCATAATCTTGACAACCATCTGCAGGACACCGTACCCATCCTGCCTAGCGTGCAATGGCGACCTGCCGAACTGGATGTGGACCAGTGCGTCCGGCATGATGTCAGCTAGGCATCACCTTGATGTTCCTGTACGAAGACGCTGAGAGGCAACCGCCCAGATAACGTCCTTGGCTAGTCAGCAAACGGCATCCCATGACTCCAGCTGTCTCTACCCTGCGTCCGTATGAAGTTGAGCAGGTTGTTGATTCTCGCCGGCAGTCTGTCGGCCGGAGCGCCAACGATCGCATCTGTACCACGTTGACCAGCTGACACCCAAGGAAGACGACCATGGTAGAACGCGTCTGCGTGTTCCGAGAGCAAATGCGTGATCAACTTCGAAATTGCAGCTCGTATACTAATCTGGCGACTGGTCGTTTTCATTAATCCAAGCATTCAACATTCCGATCTCCTCGACATCATTACTAGTCTCGAACAATTCTAAGATCCTGTCATCTGCAGGCGTCCACTCTCGCAAAGACTTCAAGTGGGTGGCGACAGCGTGACGGCAGCGGAGTCTGGCAAAATAAAACGCTCTGACGAACTGTATCTGGCCTCTGGGCCCTTCTATGCTGGCACCACTATGCAGAAGCAGTATGAGGATATCGAGCCGACCATGTTCTGCAGCGGCTTCGAGGGCTGTCCTGCCATATGAAGGAGCAGGAGCAGCGTCGCATTGAGCACCCTTCGCCAACAACAGCCGTACCATGCCGATATGACCGCCCAGTACTGCGGCCTGAAGGGGCGTCGCTCCTCCGACTTCGTACGCTGGGGCATTGACGTCGGCACCTTTATCCAGCAGCAGGGTTAACAGTTCCATGTCCCCAGCCCCGGCAGCTGCTTGTACCACAGTATACGCTCGGATGTCCAAATTCTCAGTAATATCGTAAACACCAGAATCCGAAGCAGTGCAGTACACCATGTCAACCATCTCAATCAGGCAGTGGCGACTCACAGAGAAGGATGGGCTCTGAATCAGGGCAGATAGCGCTGCTTGACTCTCTGGATTTTGTCGAGCCGAGACTGCTGCACAATCCCAGATCTGGGCAAAAAGTCGTTGGTTTCCTGATATGATGGCGTGGCCCAAATCTTCTCCACAAGGGGTGCAGCCATGTTCAAGCAAAAACGTAATCATATCCTCTCCGGATTCAGTATCACCAAAAACTTGAATCGCTAACGCAACCAGCGATATTTTCTCTTGTCTCATCCTGTAGTCTGGCTACCAGTCAGCAAGTCTTGTCCACTGCTTGATTCTTGCTCCTAAGAGCAGTCAAACAAACCGTAGTCGTCGTCAACTGCAGGAATGAGGCAAGGGCGAATTCCACCAGCAAAAAGGAGCTCTAGGACGCCTCTAGCTGCGCTGGCAACTGCTATTCCCAGAGCCACTTCCTCCGTGTCTGCCCGGGAAGCGTCAGCATCCCCGGAGGGGCGCCATAATAGAAACCTCTGCAAGAACGCCGTGTCTTCTGTCGAGCAAGCCATGCGCACCGCGGTGCATAATGTGTCGGGGTCGTACTGGCCGTTCAGCAGCCATTCCGCGAAAGCGAACCACCCCTCCTCAACAGCAATGCGGGCGTAGGCGAGCCTCTGGCGCTCGGTGGGGCTGTCGTAGATCGCGTAGAAGTGGATCAGTGCAATTGTGTTCCCATAGAATATCGCGACGTCGATGCACCTCCCGATAAGGCCGTTGCTCAGCAAGTTGTTCGTCGAAAACCAAGTGACCAGAGTATAGAAAAAGTCGACTCCCGCGTCTCTGTGAAAAGAACACGTAGCCGTAAGAGTGTTCACAAGGCAGGTCTGCCTTGTCTGCGGACCAAGGTCGCTAATAGTGGGCAGGAAATAACGTGCCGCGGACCATGCCCTCCTTTCGATCGCCCGAAGGAGCAGGAGCTCGTCGCGCAGTAGCCTGGCCCCTGCCTTTTGTAGTAATTCAATAATCTCGATGTTGTCCATGTTGATCGCCATTGCCATCGGAAGAGTCATCCCCAAGTACCGATCTCCTAAATCGCATCCACCCGGTACTGCATAAGACAAAAAATCATACCCACAGCACGGTCTGTCTTCCCCCGCAATAGACTCTTTCTTTTGTCCGAACCTGACGTTCTGATCGAAGCCATGGTTAGGGTCGGCTCCGAAGCGTAACAGAAGCTTCACCAAGGAGATTTTCTGAAGTTTAATCGCAAGCTGGAGGCAAGAAGCCACCGGTCTGCCCTCGAAGGGCGGCACTTCTGTTCCGACCCTCTTCTGGTTGAGTAAACGCTCGCAGAAGTCGCGCTTCCCTGCAGCCGCCGCCGCCCAGAGCACCGAAGTCGGTGGCGATCCGACTGTAATGTTGCAGTCAAGATCGCTCGCCATAATCTGCTCAACGATATCATCGTTGCCGTTGCATACAGCTGCAATCAGTATATGCATAAGATCTTTGTCCGAATGAAACGCGCATCCATGAAAGGCCGAGTCAATGACTAAGTCGGTGACAGCTGTGCCCCTCTTAGACGAAGAAAGCCCCTCGCGTACTGTACAACGCCCATGATATCCATCAGCTGATCTTATAGAAGGGAGCACAGTCCGAAGCGCCGGCAATGATGGGCTTTCCTCGTGTCTTTGAATAAAGGAGAGCCGGTCGTCGGGTAAAGAAGCATTCCTGTCGAGGGGCTCAGTGCCCCGGCCAAGGAGCATTCGTACAAGATCGATGTTGTCTGCCGCGACGGCTATTTCGAATATTGTAAGTGAATCATTACATCGACAATAACTCTTAGAGAGATACTCTGTTCTGACTTCCATGTTCATACCCACGCCCGCTCTTAACATGAACCTAGCCGCTTTGGGATTGCCGACTCTGGCGACACTGCCGTAGATATTCTCAATCAGTGACTGAGCCACTAGCTGTGCGGAGCCAAGCAGGCTCTTTACAACGTCTCGCATTAGCGGGAACTCATTAATATAGCGGACGATTGAAAGGTCGGAAACCTCGGTTGGATCATGAATATTGTTCGACAATGTGTAGAAGAGCAACTCGAGTCTGCTAGAACCACGGACACTATCCGGGCCAGCACAAATGTCCATGGCTAGTGATAGATGCTTTCCCGGTTCACTTTCTGGCATGAGGGTCGCTAGACGTGAGACAGTTCCAGAAAACCGATCGGCGCATTTGTTATCTTGGCCGTTGCTTCGCGAAACGAGTGACGCTCTCTCCAGCAGGTCGTCGCCAGTTGAGATTTCAGTACTGGTGAGGAGTGGAGCTAGTGCAGCCAGATCTGAGATGGGTTGTGAGTCACAATTTCTCTGATGAAGCCGTCGCAGTGGAACTAACTCTGCTGCTGCTCGCCGAGAAAGAGGAACCATGGCAATGTGACTGGCCACGGGTTTTCACTGAAAAATACCGGAGGGGGGGTCCGAATGCAGAATGGCAAGACTTTGAGAGTCTCAGGAGTTGGAACTGTCAAAGATCATGACGAGTTAGACTGATAGTATCATCATTTTTGACGAGAATTATGAGGAGATTAATCAATAACGCGGTCAACGAGCTAAGAAGGAGATGCGGCAACCGGGATACCACCATTATGTGGTACACATTCGCCCAGCACTGGAATTCCGGAATTACTAGAGAAAACATATGTGGAATCGAAGAGAAGGAATATATTTGTTCTTATCAATGAAGTATTTAGGGATTGAAAAAGCTGACGTACCTCTTGTGAATCTCTCAGTCATTGTTGGGTAACCATAACGCGCAGTAGCTTTAACAACTTTTGCATGCGGTAGCGCTTTCCCACTCAAGATCACTTCGCTCGCTTTCTTCCGTCGCCATCTGTTCATGTTGGGAGTAGCTCTTTCCTGTATGCGGTTGATGACATGGCGCCATTCCTGCTCGGCGAGATTCTTCACGAAGGCCCACTGTTTGAACATCCTTTCATATTGTGATTTGCTTCGAGTCGAGTCAGCTCTATACCGCTCAAGTTAGCTGGGAAGAATAGTAGTAATTCCCACCTTGCGTTGAAGCCGTGAAGTCGCTCCATATATTCCATGACAGCTGCTAGAGGCTTATCGTCCTTCATATATAACTGGTAGATCAGTGGGCGGAACTTCTCCCAATCAGGGTTCGTCGGCGATACTGCTAACGAGGTTGCCATGATAGCAAGTAACAAAACGGATTGAAGATTCTTCGCTCTTCGCTACTAGTAAAGCAGAACAAAAGAAGAACCAGGAGAAGGTATCGCTGCAGACTGACCGGATGGACCATGGATAGAGAAGTGGTGGAAAGCTAGAAATCGAAAGGGGGAAAGGTGAATGGTCATATAAACACGTCTATAGGACGTCTCTCGTCGCACCATTTCCTGCACCCTGAATACTTAGGCAGCAACGTCAGTTACTGAGCAATCGGGGGTGAGACCAGCTTCGATTGGCGCAGATAAGCTGTGAGATCCTTGATAGGTAATTGGATAGACTCCAAAATCTTGCGCCACCAGCCCATTACCCTCCGTTGCCCGATTGAGTGACTTGAGAACATTCTGGATATTGATTGGTTCTTAGCCAGAATCTTGAGCCTCAGATCGGGCTACAAACCGGCAACCGGCATTCCCAATTCCAACAGCCGCTATTGTTTCCCCTACTCCACGACGGCGGCCTTATTGAGGAGTGAGCGTCAGCGTTGCCGTTTCCTTACCTTGTTTCTATGTAACAAGTTAAGTAAGGCTCAAAATATCCTACATTATTATTGGTATCTTCCAAAATCTCGCGAGACTAAAGCTGTCTATTGACCAATCGCTAGGAATGCAATGCTTCCCTGTCATGGGCTACGTGTACAAGGATGTCCTCTTGTGACACTGGCTGCCGTCCAGAATCTCCCTTGCTTCATCGCCGTGAACCGACGAGGCAGGGCATTGTCATGCATAAGCTTCCGCTTTTTGATGATGGCATGACTAGCATGCTCACGAGGAAGAACTGCGATCTTAGAAGAAGCGTAAGTGTATATATGAGCGTGCACCAGCCCATTTGGCTGTCTGGTGAAGACTGCAAGTGATCCTTTGATTGCATTAGTGCTCGAGACACTAGACACTATCCTGTGTATTCCGCAACACATACCACTTTCCACCACCTATCCTGAATCCTTGGACATGGCGTCGCTTGAGGCAACCTTTGTCATTTCTTCTCGTCGAAGAGCTAGCTCTAGCTAACAGTGCCTTCTAGAACAGTAAGAGCTATCCAGCACCGCGAACGCCTGGTACCAATTCGACTCACGCATCCAGCGAGTCCAAGGACCATCGCAAATCATATGGGTTGGGGGTTGACAGGGATTATAACCCATCAGGTCAGGCGGTTGATACCAACGATGAAGCACCGAAACAAGACCGAACCTTGAAGAAAGAAGCCGTGGTTCTTGACCGGCCGTGGGGAATTGACCCAATGACCAACGACCACTGTGTAGGAGGTGGTATGGCTAGGTCGAGAGCCGACAACCACATGCCGTTGCAACGTTGGCTCCACCAGTCTCTGGCAGAGGAACCTTTTCATGCTATTGGTGTGGTGCTTCAGGGGGATGTCATAGAGAGTGGAAGACCTGAATAAAAGGGGAAAGTTTTGAACCCTATCATTGTCCGGAGCCTCTGGGAGTGTCATAGGACGTAGCGGCTAGTTTGCTGTTAGCAGATACACATGTGACCTGAAGTTGTCAAGCCAAAGAAAGGACTCACAAAGCAAGGTTCTCTCTATCCGTCAGATCGAGCTGCCGCGCATCCACTATCTCCTCCGTTCTCTCGCCGCCCTCTCCCACGTGCTCCATGATGCCGACCTCCCGCACCAGACCTTGCTTGATCAACTCGTCCCGCCTTCGGTTCTCTCTGACTAGGTACCAGCGTAGGTACAGCACGATAACAGTTGGGAGCACACAGGCAACGCCGAGGATGACGGCCCAGGTGACGATATAGCGTGGCTTGTACTGGGGCTGGAACAGCTGGGGCGAGAGGATGTTGCCGAGGCCATAGCCGACATGGTATAGAGCGATGACGGCCGTCTTCTTGGTATGACCCGCCGAGCAGTTAGCCGCCCACACCATGACCACGCTATAGGGAATTCCTCCCGTTGCCCGGATCCAGATGGCCACCAGAAGCCCCCAGCGGTTGCTCCATGGAAGGCTGATGAGCAGAATAGATGACACGATGGGCGGAATGTATGATGCAGCTGACAGCCACGCGCGGCAGTCGCGTGTCTTCGCCAGAATGATGGCCGCCGCGCCGAGAGATATGAGCGCCGTGACCCCGTTGATGCAGCCGAGAAGGGTCGTCTGAAGGGTGGTGAATCCGAAGGATTTGATGATGAGCGAGTATTGGTTCGTCAAGCCGTTGGCCATCTCCTGAGACCATGCGTGCAGGAAAAAGAGCCACGTCTTGGGGTCCTTTATCGCTTCGATGAATTGGTAACGCTTGAAGCGCTTCTGTTCGATGCCCGAATGGTTGGACTGAATACGGAGGATCGCCTTGGCGCGTTCTTCGGTGGTGAGAAAGTGCGCCGAGAGCGGGCTGTCCGGGAAGAGGAGCCAGACCAGGGCACCAAAGAGCACCGTGAGGGTTCCGGTGATGACTGATAACCCCCTATCAGTCTCGCAGTCTCATTTCGTTTTTCTAGGGGGCCACATACCCATAAACCATTTCCAGGGCGCGAAGTTGCCCGTCTTGATCCAGAGCACGCCATATGAGAGCAGCCCGGAAGTGATCGGGCTGGAGTTGCCGATGGCCCACATACAGGGCATCAAAACCGCCTGCTCGTCATAGGTGAAGAACATAGAGAGGATCAAAAGAAACGCAGGTACGATACAGGCCTCTGCCAGGCCAAGCAGGAAGCGAACCACGAACAGAGACGCAAAGCTGTTACACGGAATATGCAGCAGCAAGATACATCCCCTAAAGGAGTGGTCAACTCATGGTCGAGTCTCAAAGAAGCTATGGGGGAAACGGAGTGGTTGTCCCAACTCACCATATGATTAGATTGATTGCCAGCCACCTCGCCACAGGAAAGCGCTGCAGTGCCAAGTTCTGCGGCCATTCTGCCACCAAGTATCCCAAGTAAAAGATAGAAGATAACCAGTTGTATTGGGTAGAGTTTAGGTGAGCGTCATCGAGAATGCCCAAGATTGCTGAGTTTCCGAGCTGTGAAAGTTAGCCAGAGCTCTCCATCCATAATGCCTAGGGACATGATACTAAACGCCAGTGACGCGCGAGAGTGGGAGACGTACCGTTTGCTTATCAACATACATGAGATGATAGCCAAAGCACAGGAAAGGGAGGATCCATCTGACGCACTTGTCCCGGATCCTCTTGGCCTCCTCCGGCTCCGGAGGGTCAACCTGGACCTGCGAAAAGAGCTTATAGCTCTCATCTGCGTACTGGTCAGGCAACTTTGCTGTCAGAGCTGCATCCGCTATTGCTTCGTCCGTTGCCGTTCTCTCGACCCCCGTAGAGGAAACATCTTCGATCACCTTCAGGGTCATAATTGTTTACTACCTCTTTTTTGTTCGTGAGACAAGCGGCGTCCACACCGAACCCTGAGTTGGAGAAAGTCGGCTTTATACATGCCAGACTCTTAGACATCTTATCTACGGCATTTCACCATGTCCCACACCGATTGCGAGCTCTGTTCCCGGTCCCCGGCTCTTCCAATGCCTTTGGGTAATGGTGGGTACGTGGAGGTCCTGCTTGTCTTCCGGCCGGCATTGATGGTGTGATGCCTTGACTGTTAACTGGATTCGTTGCGCATGCGGATCTATTTCCGCTTGCGAATAAGCCTTCTCCGGTGGAAGCTTATCCCTCAACGTTGGAACAGAACGGGTGTATCCGTTCGTTATCGCAATCCCGCTCTCGTCTTGCGTCATGTCAGAATTCAGCGGCCCACGTTATCTTTGATCAGGTACGCGGCAACTCCGGTTACGGATGGTATAATACATCAAAGTTATCCTATCAAATACGTGCGGCCGAGCAAGCCTCTATCATTGTTATTGCTCTCCCCAAAGACAGATCACCATGATGGAAACACCTCGACTCTCTATCGCTATTATCGGGGCCGGCATCGCTGGCCTCGCCGCAGCTATAGCGCTTAAAGACCACCCCAGTATTGATATCCAGATCTACGAGCGAGCTGCTGAGCTGAAAGAGATCGGCGCTTCTATCGCTCTCGGACCTAATGGCATGAGAACGCTTGACAGATTAGGGGTACAAAACGCGCTTGATGACTCTATCGCATTCCGGAACAAGTCAGGGTTCCCTATGATTTATCGGTAGGTTCTGGGAACTAATCATCACCTTGCCACCCTCTGCCGCAATCTGACCTGGTGATGTAGTCATTACAAGACCAACGAGATCGTGTCGACAGACTCGCACCACGGGGATGTTGACTCCCGCCATCTGACGGCGCGCTATTACCGCGCGCACCTTCAGGAGGCGCTTCTCGAGCATGTGGACCCGTCCCTGATTCACCTGTCTAAGCCCTTTCGCTCCGTCGCCTTCGACGACAAGGCTGGTAAGCTGGTAATCTCCTTTGGCGATGACTCCTTTGCCACGGCCGATCTCCTCCTCGGAGCAGACGGCATCCACTCGGCCGTGCGGCGCTTCTTCGTCCCCACCTCGGCGCCCGTGTGGACCGGCTGGGTGGCTTTCCGCAGCGTGTTCCCCATCTCGCAAGTGGCGCACGTCCCGGACCTGCCTGACGAGGCCATTCACATCTGGGGTCCAGACCGGACTCTCTTCCTTTCTCCGCTAGGTCGCGGCCTCTTTACTGTCGTCGCCTCCCACCAGAGCGATCCCGCCGCCCCGGACGCACCCTACGCGGACGCGACCTGGGATTCGGAAGGCGCCGACCTGTCCGTGCTGGAGGACTACTACCGCGACTGGAGCCCGCTGGCCCGCGGCGCGGTCGCTGCGGCACTCCCTGCCACCCGCGTCTACCCTAACACGGCTACCGCGGAGGGGCTCGATACTTGGGTGCTGGGCGACGGCCGGGTGACGGTGGCCGGCGACGCGGCGCACGCACACGGCGGCGCCTTCGCAGCCGGCGGTAGCCTGGCTCTCGATGACGCGTGGGCGTTCGCGGCGTCGATCCTGACCGTCTCTCCCGAGACCGCGACCAGGAAACCCTCCAGCGCGGACCTGTCGAAAGCCTTGCGGCTGTACGAGGCGACGAGGAAGGCCCACACGGACCGTGTGCTCCGGACGGTGCACCAGGGGAACAGGAAGAAGGTGGAGAGAGTCGGGAAGCTCGAAACGGACGAGCAGCTCAGAACGCGTATGAAGAGTCGGGAGGACCCGGTTTGGATCCACGAGCATGATGTCCAGGCCGCATTTTCCAAGGCGCTGGCCGCACAGGGTGAGCATGGAGAGAGCCAGGCTAGGTTGTGATTTCCCCGCCGCCTCTATGCCGGCCACGAGTTGTCTCTTGAAGTCATCATTGATCCAAGAAGGTTTTCCTCAGCGAGCCCGGACCATAGTCCCAAGCGTCCGTAATCAGAAGAACCTGACTGTTGTCCAGCACTGCAGTGAAGAGCATTTCTGGTAAAGAAATGAATTTAATCTGACAACAGATTCGAGCTTAGACAGAGAGAAAGACCTTCACTTTATATGGTTTACCACGATTTCTCATGCTCCTGTCGGATAGTTGCACAAGCTGGGCTAACTTACCCAATGATGCTGGGTGTCATTTACGCAAGGTAGTTGCTGAACCTCGTTCTTGGTAAATACATGAGCTGAAGTTATCCTAGACTACCTGTGACTTGAGCGCCGACGGGAAAGAGAGAATGATGAAACATGATGAAGAAATGCTTGGTCAAACACCGGTAACCGTAGGGAGTGTTCGTAAGACCATCATCTCACCCTCGCAAGTTCCGCTGAAGCTTTGTCCCCCTCCGTCGTCCTCACCGTCTCCCAGACCCTCAAGAACTTCCCGGTCTCATCCCTCTCCCCCAGAAGTAACACCTCCATGACCGCCGTACTCCCGTCGACTTTCTCGAGTGTGACGATGTGACGATCCGCAACCTTACGGTCTTCCTGGACTAGGAAGACCACCTTGACGGAGATCTTGCTCACGAGGCTGCGAAGCTTGTTGAGGTGGGCGACGAACTCATCGATATTGCTGCTGTGCCCATCGGTGACCTGCACGTAGTCCGGACTGAACCACTTTTGTACTGTCGGAATGAGGGCCTCGTCGGGGCCTGAGAAAATGGCAGTGAAGAGGGCCTCGACCTCGGTGGTTGTGAGGGGTGAGAACTGAGACATGCTGAATGCGGTGGGATGTGAAGTGTAGACTCTGGATTTGGTCAGGGGTTTGAAAGTTGCGAACACCTCGAGACGAAAGATTTCTGCGTGGATATCTGTGAAGTCAGAAGCTTGATCTTTCTACTCTTTCACAAGATGGTATCCTGTCCTGGTTATATAGCACTGCAATCTTGATTCTGGACGACTCCCTCCGTGGATAGTCCGGCGTAATTCAATCCTCGACGGAGTTTCGAGTCGCGATCTGAAGAATCCTTCGAACAGCCCACATTGGGTCGTTTTCCGACAATGCTCGGATCCGAAAGGGCTTCCGGAGCTTGTGGAAAGCCCGACGGTCAGTCTTAATTCCTCCGCATCTGACAGACTGGCAATTAGGCGACAAGACCCTTGCCCAGATATCAGCAGACCTAACTTGAGTATGACGTGGCCTGCGCATACTTCCTCGGAAACGCACAAAGCTCGCTACAAGAGTAACAATCCTGCTTGATAGTCATGGGTGCCTACACCTGTAGTGTACGGAAAAGAAACGCACAATGTCTACCGCGCTATGGAAGAGATGACCTGCTGAGTCAGCAGCGCCAATCCCCGAAAAAGCTTGATGTCTGTCGCTTAGCGGCGGCAGCCCAGCATGTAACTCAACCGCGATGTATCGAAGCGAGCGCCAAGAGTTGAGTGAGCCCTCGAGGAGGAATTGATTGAGTGCGTCGAATGAGGAAGACGCTCCTCCGTGCGCAGTCCGCCTGACTTTCAATGGCCCTCTCGAGCCGGCCCCTCCGGTCTCTCCGGCCTCTCAGATCGCGTCTCTCTTCCCATCATCCCTCACCTCCCCACCATCCGTCCATCCGCCGCTTCACTGAGGCGACATCCCACCCCCTCAGCCGCGTCCAGGTGTTCCTCTCCCGCAGCCCCGACCCCTTCCTCAACCTCTCCATCGAGCACCTCCTCCTCCAGAAGTCCCACCCGGACTCCACCGTGCTCTTCCTCTACACCAACCGCCCCAGCGTCGTCATCGGCCGCAACCAGAACCCCTGGCTCGAGGTCAACCTCGGCCTGCTGCGGCGGGGCTTGCCCTCCCCGGGCTACGACAACGACGCGGCGGCCGACCAGGCAGAGGTCACGCTGGTGAGGCGCCGGAGTGGCGGCGGCGCCGTCTTCCACGACGCGGGCAACACGAACTACAGCGTCATCTGCCCGCCCGCGTCCTTCGACCGCGACAAGCACGCGGAGATGGTCGTGCGCGCCCTAGCATCACTAGGTGTGCCGGGGGTGAGCGTCAACTGCCGGCATGACATCGTCATCGCCGGTGGGGAGGATGCCACCGGCGGCGGGAGGAGCAGCACTGCAGATGCAGCACCGCAGAAGTGCAACGCGCAGACACCGCAGACGTACAAGGTCTCCGGCTCGGCCTACAAGCTGACGAGGCTCCGCTCGCTACACCACGGCACCTGCCTGCTCTCCTCGCCGAACCTGGCGCGCCTCGGGCCCTTGCTGCGGTCACCAGCCGAGCCGTACATCCGGGCGCGCGGTGTGGAGAGCGTGCGGTCACCGGTGCGCAACGTTGGCGTCGGCAGGGCCGAGTTCGAGGCCGCGGTCGTCCGCGAGTTCAACTCTATGTACGGAGATGCCGACGTGGAGTGCGAGGTCGGCGAGGAGGCCCTAGATGTGCCGGAGGTCAGGGCGGGGTATGATGAGCTGAAGGTGGGTTGGTAACGATGGACCGAGGAGACCAGGCCATATAGGAGCACGGCTGTCTCATGTCTGGCCGTTCTCTTCTACGTATTGATTTGGTTTCGCTGACCCATCGTCATAGTCGCTGGAGTGGATCTTCGCCCAAACACCGCAGTTCACCTTCTGCACCCACCCTTCCGAGTCGGATCCGAGGGAGCGGCCTCCGTTGCCACCCGATGTTCCGTCAGATGTAAGCCGAGTGGTAGACACCCCTTTGATGTCGCGTTCTAACCGGACATGTAGTTCCGGGCAGCCTTCACCGTCCGGCACGGCCTAATCCAGCAGGCATCCGTGTCAGGAACCCCCAGCCCCGTGTCCTCCGAGTCACTGCTTGATCGGTACCTCCATCAGATAACAGACTGGCGAGACGCCTTCAAGGCAAACGAGTCCATCGGCCGCTGGCTGAACCACCTCTTCGGCAACACGACACGGTAGCCTTTAAAAGCGGCGACGGAGGAAGCACTTGGAAGCCTCCGCAGGGAGCGGGGGTGTGTAGATTATGTATCTTCCTCCATATAGACCTGTCTAGACATGATACCCCGACCACATATGATACATGCCGATCCCGACCCGCTCGCTACTCGATAGTCGGTGCATTCATAACCCCGCGCCCGAACCAGTCCGCCACCGTGCCGAACCTGTCCTCGCTCCTCTCCAGCTCGTCCTTAAACAGCTCGTGCCGGTCCGCGTTCTCCTCTTGCGCCCTCCTGATCGCCCGTATCGTCGCGTTCGCCTGCGCACACTGCGGGCACTCGGCACCCTCCCCGTCCGCGGCCCCGCCGCCCCGCAGGCACCGCTGGTGGAAGCTGTGCTTGCACAGGAAGTGCACGACAGGCAGGTCCAGCGCCTGACCGCAGTCGGAGCACCGCGTGGCCTGGAACACGGCCGGCTTGGAGCCCAGGTCCTTGATCTCGGCCCGGCGCTGCTCCGTCTCGGCGCGGAAGCCCGCCACCCGCCTCCGGTTCGAGGCGATGTCGCGCCGCTCCTTCTCGATGGTCTGATGCAGGTACGGCTTGATCATGCCCATGGTCGCCACGGCATTCTTGCCCAGCAGCTGGACGACCTGTAGCGGGGCCATGAGGCCGCCTTTGTCGATGCGAGCCAGGACGTCGGCAAGCTCATCCAGCCCGGCCTCGTCGAGCACGCGTGTGTCAGAGGTGAGGTAGGCGAGGGCGGCCGGGTAAAGCTGAGGCTCTTCAGGCCCATATCTGTGAAGGGCCTTGATGGCGCCGCGGGTGTCCTTGGCGGACGTGTAGGAGCGAAATATGTCGAATAGAAGGCCCGACTGCTCCTTGACGAGGGTGGTCCCATCATGGAAGTCGGACAGGTGGGAGAGAAGGAGGACGTTTGAGTTCTCGATGGGTATGTCACGGCCTTCGATCAGCTTTTTCGCCTTTAGCTCCCACTCCTCACGGTGCTGCTCGCCCTTCTTCTCATTCGATTTGTGTAGGTACATCTCGAATAAAGTTGTGTAGATGTCGGTCTTGTCTGATTCCGACAGGCTCTCGTCTTTAAGGCAGGCCTCAAGAAAGACGATAAACTCGTCCGGATGGTCGATAAAGGACGAAAATGCCGTGCGGGGAGCCGGTGGTGTGTACTCGGGGGCAGGTCCTTCATCTGTAGTATCTATCACTACTGCACTGTCGCTTACTGTAGGCTTGACGTTGCCTTGGGTTCCTGGTGACGCGACTGCAGACGAGTTCATATAGGGCAGCGGCAGGAGGCTAGTCAGGTTCTGCACGGCGTTTGCGGCACCAGCAGTGAAGCCTCCGGAAGCAGGGGTGGCGGTCTCGTCGGCGACCACCTTCTGCACCCTTGGTCTGTACTTCCCAGTATAGTAGTCAATGAAGAGTTGCGTCGCGTCTCTGGGACAGTGTTCAATGAGAACTCGGGCGTATTTCATGAGACACGGATACGCCTGTGACAGATTAGTCCAAATGCGAACATGTCTTCGATGGCAAGGGTTTGTTTCGGCATACCGTCTCGGGATCTAAATGCCAGATAAAATTCAAGGCATCGTCGTAACTCTTCGAGTCCTCAATAAGAATATCCACTACCAGGTCATTCTCCCCGTGCTTCTTGGCGAGGTATGCTGCCTGGTCGTAGTACCCGCCCTGCCGACACATCGTAATCGCCGTATCTAGGTCGAATTTGAGCTCACCAGGCGACTTGATGAACTTCTCCAGCTTTTCAATGTCCTTCAGCTTCGCGTAGCAGTTCAATAGCAGGGTCGTATGGTCCGCCGTGGCCTTGTGATGCTCGTGCAGCTCCTCCAGGTATTCTATAAGATTGTGTATCCTCTGGGTATCAAGGAACTACACAAGTCAGATCATACCACTCACGTCTAGGAGAAGTGTTTCGTACCTTTCTGATAACCTGGGATGGTTCCGTGCTGTCAATCGCCTTGATATACTGCGTCATCGCAGCATCGTACTCCCCCTTCTGATATAAGTAATCGCCATACTTTCTGAAGATCGCATTCTGCTGCTGTCCGTCCATCCCAGCCTTCTGTGCCAGCGCTATAGCTAGCTGGTACAGATTCCGCTGGTACAGCATCTCCAGTCTCTGCTGCAGCGTCTTCTCCTTATAACGGTGCACTTTGCCGTCCTGCGTCAGCGTGAACAGGTTGCCCCATATCTGGAAGAGCGCCTTGACCGGCGATATGAGTGACTCGGTGTGCGCAATTACCCGGAGATCCATCTCAAGGAGCGCGAACGTTGACGCGTTGAAGATAACGTCCGCAGTGGCCCCGCCGAACCGCCGCCGTATGGTGTCTGGCTCGCTGCTTGCGGGCGACGAAGCTGGTGGGGACACGAGCGCAATGTAGTCTCCATAGACAGATACCAGGCTCTTAGGCGCCTCGTACGCACGGGGCGGTCCGCGGCCATCGAGCGTGTAGTAGTAAATGGCGTCGTCACGGGCGACAATGATGTCGCCGGTCCGCTTGTCGACGGTCATGCACCCGACGCCGCAGCCCTGATCCTCTACCGTGCGTGGCGGCTGGCCCTGTCCCCTGCCTAGCACGACCAGCTTCAGTATTCTCGACGTCGTCGACAGGAACAGGGTCGTCACGCTCGCGTCCACGTGCAGCTCAACGCCGGTGATAGGCTCCTCAGACTCGTAGACTATCCTCTGCTTGGCGCCACGGTCATGGATTAAATCCCCGCGGATTACCGTCACGGCGCCATTTGCGAAGCCTACTGCCAGTTGTGACAGGTCCTCGGTCGCCGTGAATGCCGAGATTGGGAACTGCTTCTTCCCGTTGTTGATAGCCAGGGTGCTCAAGCACGTCGGCATGCCTGTCTTCTTGACCGGTCTATCTAGCGCCCACACCTTGAGTACCGGCTCGCTGCTCAGGTCCTCCGCAACGGTGACCAGCAGGCTCGTCCCTTCGACTTGGCGCATGTGGGTGACGCTGCCCGTCTCGTGCGCCTGGAAGGCCCGGACGACCTTCCAGCTGGGGCCGACGATGCGGACATGTCCGTCATAACCGCCGAGGAAGAGGCTATCGGAGCCGGAGCACACGCTCGAGATCTCATTGCTCTCGAAGAAGTTGCGGGTTTCGTCGTCGCCGAGCCGGACTTGGCTGACCTCGAAGAAGTCGAAGGACTTCCACTGTTTTCGCCGCGGTGTCAGATTAGGGAGGCACAAAAGACACTTATGGCGAATGGAACAGTGCGCTTACCGAGAGTGCCATGGTCGCGTTCCTTTGCCGACAAGAATGAAGACTTGGAGCTCCTGTTACATGTTATGCTGGCCGGACCGCGCTGTCGAAGCTGGTTGCCTGCCGCCAATGACGAAGCTCTGGTGTGTGGATGCGATGGATTGCGGTTCGCGGCTCCAGTCAGTGGAGGAGAAGCTGGCGCCTCTTTGTGGCTGGTGAGTCTGTGGCTGATGACCTACCTAACGTCTACCTAGATACCTAAGGTCCTGTACAACGTACTATCACGACGTCTACAGTTCTTCTGAACGCATATTATTTGGGTCGTGAATATTCTCGATAAGTACCGATGTCCTGAAATGAACAGTGATGTTGTTCAGGTTACCCAGCTGACGGAGACAACCGCGGCGGCGTAACTTACCTATCCTTCATCGGCTCCTCGAACCGCAATTTAGACTTGCACGTCACAAAAAATAGACAATGGCGGAGCTCATTGGTCTCATAGCCAGCCTCGGCGCCATTATTGCAGCCGGCTTTAACGCTGCGAAGGCAGTCTTGAAGATCGCTGATGAGTTAGGCACCGCCGGTACCGAAATTAGATGCATCGCCACGGACACACGGGCCGTGACATTGATTGTTCTCAGGTTGAAGGAACGCCTGGAGAACACCAAGACGGCCACACACGACGTCCGGGATGTGGCTGCAGAGATTGCTTCCCTCTGCAAGGCAGACATAGAAGATATTGAGCGGTTTGTGAAGCCTCTAGCGGCCTCTGCCGGCGATGACGCCGAGTTCAGACGGAAGGTGAAGTGGCTTCTTACTAAGTCGAAAGTGTCGTCGCGGCGAGCATCTCTGGACTCTGTAATTGACTCTGAATCTTTTTCTTCTTCAAACCCTGAGTTTTATGGATAGTGAGCATGTGGCGTGAGGAATTTTGCCCTTTAGCCTGTTGGAATCGACTGTATACTGATAGACACAGCGAACACGTCAGAGTATATCCATGAATTGATGCTGGGGACGCAAACCACCAAGACCACACTTCTCAATGCAGAACAGATCGATCGTGAGGCGGAAAGCCTTTTTCAGTCAGACTGAAAAGTCTCGTATGCAGCGGTATTGCAGATCGAAAACGACGGGTCCTGTGTTAGGAAAGACGACGTGGCGGATATGGGATCCCTTCAATCCGCAAGCGATCACAAGGCAATTGACTTTGGAAATAACGACATGAAAGAAATACAGCTTCTCAAGTCGGGTCTCAGAGTTGCGATACCGCATTATCTGGACAGCATTTCCGATGACGACCTGGTGCGGATCGCGGAATACGTCCGCTTGCAAAACCTCGTGAGGCGATTTAGTCTTACAGTCATGTTCTCTATACAAGGGGATGAAGGTGGCGGTGATCCAATGGAAGATGGGGCCTCTTGGGTCAGTCATGAGTGGCATGCCATCCGTGATATCTCAGAACCGGACTGGGCGATGAGGAGCGACTTGAATACAGAACTGGAGATAGCGAAGGATGAACTGAGAAAACGCCAAGCGGAGATCGAGCAGTTGAAAGAAGAGCTTGGCCGATTCCACTCCGAACAGGCTGCGAAGGGAGAGGCTGCGAAGCAAGCAGCTCTGGAACAGAGGATTAGGGAGGAGTTCAGCGTGTCAATCGAGAGGCGAACTGAGGCGATGTAGAGCGCGAAAGAAGAGGCACAACGAGAGATTGAAAAGGCCACGAGAGAAGCCGAGCAAGCAGTAAGAGAACACGTCGAAGCTGAGAGTGTGGCCAGAGTCGGGCGCGCAAGGTTTCAGGCAGAGGCTATTTTAGCACGGGCGGATCTGGCGACAAAAAAGAAGAATCTGCTGGAGGAGAGAGAACAAGGAAAGTTGAGCGCGTTGGAAGAGAGAGCAAGAAGAGAAGCTGTAGAAGTTACAAGCGACGACTTCGCGGTGGGAACGGATCAGAAAAGGGGCTGGAGACTTCTAGGATTTGCAAAACTAAAAAAGTCATAGTGTAGTCAAGTAATAGGTAGGGGAAAACCCTCTTATTTCTTATTCGCTCTCTGGGACTCTTTTGAGCGGCTCAGAGATACCTACCTAGCTATTGATAAATGTAACATGTCCCTTCAGGGGCGAGTGTTGGGAGTCGCCTTGCGGCTAACACACCAGTCACAACGCGGACCTCCACTGCTTAAACTGACGTATGAACGCACCGTCTGGTAGCTCCTGAGGCAACTTCCCCTCAGAGTTACCCATACTGGTGCCAACATCTAGCATGGGAACCATAGACGGTCTCCCGTGTGCGCACTGAAACGGAAAGGCCGTGGCTCTTAGTCTCTCCAGCAGCTTCGCGCACTCATCCATGGTAAGCGGGTCGTTAAACATGATTGCACCTATTAACGCGACTCAGCACATCATTGCTCGACATAACAGAAAATAGAGTCTCACCCCTGCAGGCCCTGGAGTTGATCAGGTCCAGTATTCCCGGCGGGCAGCCGTAAATGCGCGAGACCCAGGGATGAGGACCGCCAACCTCTCCCGTTCCACACCGAGACCCGGCGTCTATCTCCACCATTGCGCGGAGGCTTGGGTCGTCGTTAATCCTCCACATCTCCTTCCGGATGAGCTCCACTAGCAGCTTCGGATCCAGCCGGCACCGCTCGAAGATGGCAGGCGGCAGCTTGCGCACCGCCAACTTAGCGACCCGCCTCGCCTGTGGCTGCGATACCGATGCAGTCGCAATCTGTACGTCGTACACGATTCCCCATTTCTCAAAGTGCGGCCGGGCCCTCGTTAGCAGATCATACTCTCTCGCGGCCAGCTCAAACTGCAAGGGCTTTTCCAAGGCTTCTGTGACAGCAGTCCACCTATCTCCTCCATCGGAGGCGTCGATGGCAAAGTAGTCCTCCATCAGCGCCTCTACACGACACCGCTCATCTGCTGCGTGCTGGTCGATGAGGACCAAGAACAATGAGCTATCGGAGTCCGCTGCCGCCCCGCCTCGAACAAGCTTGGATGGCACCCTGGCCAAGACAAACTTGTTATCGACTTGTGCAATCACTTCTGCTTTGCCGAGATTTTCCTTGGTAAGTCGTCCTGATTGAGCAGTAGACGAAGCTTCATCAATAGCGTTGATAAACACAGCACCGGAGGCGGGGCATTGGTGGCCCGCTGGCCCTATCCCGCTCCCAAGAGTCTCCGATACGTCCGGTAGTCGCGGTATCGGAGGCTCCGTGAGGTCAAACGCCGGGTTCTTCCACTTCGACAGCAGGTTTTGAACCCACTCTGAACGCTCACTAGCCTCTTCTTGCCGCCCCTGACGCTTACTGTCAGGTTGGGGAGTCTGTCCCTTCGAAACCTCCAGGTCCGAGGCGGCACCTGATTGCAGCACAAAGCCCGTTCTGGAATCAACAACCAAGCTGAATTCAGTGCGCGGGTTTCTCCACACAAAGGTATCACCTTCCGCAGGTGTCGACCAAGATGCTGGTTCTAGTGCATGAGGGTCGATATCCATGAAAGGCTTTCTGGTTAGCTTTCCAGCCGCATCGACCAGTGGTGGCTGCGCTGAGATACGTGAAGTTATCCTCGACACCGGTGTACTGTGTATTGCTGCGGCATCATCTCCACTTCGGCTCGAGGGTGGGACGGTGTTAGGCAAGCTAGACCGAACATTTTTGAGGTAGCTAGGCGAATCACGACCTGCTTTGACTCTCGACCAGGAGCCGAAGGGAGACTCTGCACGGCTTTGCAGAGGAGCCCGCTGTGAAGACTTCGAATTTGCGGAGACTACAGGCGACTGTGGTCTCTCAGAAGTTGCGCGAGGACGACGGGATTTGCCTGGTGACGTAGTACGGCCGACTGACACGGTCTTAGAGAGGGTGACATCCGATATCGTTGTGTTACTAAGGTCCTGAGGGCCGCTGACATTAAGCAGCTTAACTGCCTTGGGACTGAAATGATGTTTCTTTAGAAACTGATAAAACATGGCCCGCAGCAGATCGACAATGATACTGAGGCTCTGCTGCCGGTCATCAAGCAGGTCATCCACATCTAGATCCTTCTTGTGGATATCTAGATCGATGACCAGCGAAAACATGGGCCAGCGATCGACGCCCTTCTTTGCCTTTAGTTCTCTTTGTGTGAAACCTTCAAGTATGCGTTGCTCTCCAAATTCATCTGAATCGCTTTCAGCCTCGACACTGCCGAAGCTTGAGTCGGCGAAGATCTTGTTGACCTCCTCGTAGAGCACGTTACTTCCAGCCCGATTCGGAATCGGCTCGATTCCGAGACTGACGAATTGAACCCGCTTCGTCGCGACAGGCGTCAGGGAAACACACCCGGCGATAGACAGGAGTGGTGCCGAAGCCCCGATTGTCACCCAGTCATCTGCCTCCGTGGTATCGCACAAGGAAGCCTGACAGAGGATACTGCATGTCCGAGAGATGTACGCACTCCTCGACTCACCTCCTCCGTCCTTCACCGCCCCACCCGTCCTCAAGCGTAGTGCTTGAATCCCGTTTGCATCCCGGAATGAGATTGAGACAGAGTGTGGCCAAGCAAGCAGGACGGCGACAGCGTCCAGAACTAGCTGATCCCATTCCCGACTGGCCCATGACCTCTCAGATTGCAGTGCTCTATGCTTCACACGTACAGGCATGGAGCCGAAGAGGTCACGTACTGTGATGCGCGTTCCATGGGGGAAGGTCAGGACTCGATGCTCGGCCAACGCGGGCATGTGGCGAGCCAGGATCCTGGAACGGTGGATGCTCATGGAATTATGCGAGCTATAAGACCGGTGATGGGACGCCACAGAGAGCAGGGAGAGGGCTGCCACAGAGGCAAGGAATGCCCCTTGCTTGCCATAGATATCAGGGCGGTGCGGGTACTTGGACGTGTAGTACAGCTGCCCCAGCCCGCCATCTTCCTGGAACTCGGAGGGTAAGATGCCTATACCGTTGTCCTCGACGGCACAGTTGCCACGGGAGTAGTCGACGGAGACGTTGATCTTGGTAGCCTCTGCATCGAGCGAGTTCTTGATGAGCCCGCAGACGACACTGTTCAGCGAGGTGATGACGACGGAGGACTTGATCTGCGCTGCGACATCCCCGGGCAGCGGCTTGATGGACATGGCCACAGTGACATCTCGGAGGGGTCTCGAAGCAGTCCAGGCGGCGGCTGAGGGAGCTTGGTGAGGCGGACGAGTGCCGTTAGGGGAGGAGGATGCGAGATATGCTCTCGCTGTTCTGCGCGGATCTTTGGATGGTGGAGAGCTCCGAGGGCCTAGAATGACGTCACGTGAGCGGCTGCCAATCGGGTGCCGCCCAATGCGCTGAGCTCCGAGCTTCTTGAGGAGATCGAAATAGAAATCCCGATGGATGCTCGGGGTGGTGAGAGGTGAGAGATTAGGCTGCGCTGCTGATGCCCTCACAGTCACTTCATCCGCCTTCTTCAAGACGTAGAAGCCGTTGCTGCTGCTCGGAGGCGCGCTACGCTGTTCCGCCTCCTCCGTAGTGATCCATTTTCGCGGAGCTTCAGCGCAATAGCGGCAGGACCCCTGTTTTCCCGTGAAGCTTCTCCGCATTTCCACACCCAGACACCCTCCCTCCAACTTACGTTAGCCCAGTAAGCCCAGCTAGAGCACGGAGTAGCGACAGACCCGAGACCACCAGGCCGTTCATCCATTCCACACACTCCAGAGATCCTCTAGCCAGCCCGTTTTCAGCAAGTCGTCTAGCTCCGCAGCATTCCGTCCCCTCACCATTCTACTCTACTCTACGGAGCGATCGGGCATCTGAGACCTCCATTTCGTCTGCCCCTGACGACCGCACGAAGTCACACGACTAAGGACGAGGCCACCCATCGATCCGTCCCTCCTCCCGTCAAGCCGCTTCGCCCTACGATCCTCTCTGGCCCTTTTTGTTGAGAGACATCATCTTCTCGTACAAATTCTACACGCACAGGCGACATTCGCGGCCTTTTCATCGTCACTGGGCATCTGAATGGCAATGACAGAGTCAGGTCCTCACGGTATCTAACGAGCTCTCTCCTCGTCCCCAACTCCTCCGTCTCTATCTTTCTCTCTGTCTCGTCGCATCACCTAGCAGAACCCCCAACGATGCCTCACTTGCCGACCAGGCTCCGCAGAGGGAGCTCCTCGAGCCCGACCCGCCGCCCAGCTGACTATCCCGCCTTCGCAGACCGCTCCGACCGCCGGCGGCGCCCCTTCGCGACATGGGTCAAGAAGCTCACTGGCTTCAAGGGCGCCTCGGGGGACCATGGCAGCTCCTCCAAGAAAGGTCACACCAAGTCGGTTGCGAAGAAGCGTCCCTCGAAATACAATAACCCATACCCCCAGTCCGGACGCATCGGCATTTGCGAACCAGCCGCGCACCGAAGCGAAAGCCGCCAGACCTTCTCGACCGCCCACAGCGCCGTGACCTCCAGCGGGACATCGATCGGCGCCCACAGTGGCTCAGCAGACGCATCTGTGGATGGCCATCCTCCTCCTACCGCAGGCACCCGGTCAATGGCACCCACGGTGTCGACCGACCACGAGGCCGCACACTCCATCGCCGCGCCATCTCACGGCGCATCATCGCTAGCGGGGACGAGCCGTACAGCAAATGGCATGGACTCGCGGCGGGGCGGCGACAGCACCTTCTCGTCGCCCGCGCCCTCGGTCCAATCGCTCACCACGACTCTTACAACGATTCAGTCCCTCGCGCCCAACGGTGGCAACCCCACAGCTGCTAACAGCAACACCTCGGCGCACCACGCATCACACCAGAGCAACAACTCGCAAGTCATACACTTTGACCAGCCCTTCCCGACGCAGTCCCCCGCCTCCGCCATCCCGGCCCATCTGAATCCCTCCGGTAGCAGCACCCACCCGGGCCATCCGACCACTTACACGACCGCGACGGCCAACGGCCTGCTCACTGACAATGCGTCCATCTTGACGCTCGCCTCGTCCAGCAAGCGCCGCCGCCGCCGCTCCTTTGACACTGATGCATCGGTACGCGCGCTCGCGCCCAGCTCGCTATTCGGGGGCAGCCGTGAGTCGCTGCCGCTGTCGGTGCTGTCGGCCAATGTCGAGGCGGGCACGCCGGGGCTGCACCAGACTCGGTCCGTGGCCGAGCGCACCAGCATATACTCTGCCACGGGGATCCTGGCCAGCGAGCGCAACAGCTACTACGCTAAGCAGAGCATCAACGCTGGTGGGGGCGGTGGTACCGGCGCCACGGGAGGCGCGGGTGATGGGGCGAGTGTGAGGAGCGGCCTGCTGGGTCACGGGAGGGCGGACAGTGTAACGGGGAGCATCGGAGGTATGACGAGTCCGCTGGCCAGCCCGAGGGAGGTGAGCGAGTTAGACAAGGGGAAGGACGGGGTCAACGAGAAGGACGAGGACGGCGTGCCAGAGAAGGAGTGATTACGCTTCCTTCTTCGCGTAGCCATCAATACCGTTTCTCCACTACGTTTGGGTCTTTCGGGGGGTCATTACAAGGGGCAGTCCTTCCGCGAGGATCGAGAGGTTACGGGGGCTGCATTAATTCTTTGGCTTTGTTTGGCGTATGATGGTCACTATCAAACTCCTCTGGCAGCGGGCTTAGAAAAGAAGGCCGAAGACGGCGGGACATGAGACTGGGAACGGGAAGGGCGGCGGGTGCAGTCTCGATATTGGCTCTGCTGTGGGACAGACAGAATGAAGGCCGGCCTCTTAGAGAAGAATGAGCTTTTTGTGCGATACCCAATCAAAAATACAATATACAGTTTTGAAGACTCGGTGATCGATGGTATGCCAGCAACTCCGGGTTTCCACGATGCATGCTTGTTCATCCCCTATCAGCCTGTTCCGAGCATTCTGAGCCTGCGTTGCATCTCATCGTCCTTCTGTTTGAGCCCCCGCAACCATCCCAGCCGGTGCGTGCTGGCATTGTAGATACACCGCCAGACTCTCCCCTCAACCTCTCGTCCAACCGTGCAGTTGGGTCATAGATGAACGATTCGTCCGCTCAGCAGATACGGACTACGCGTACGGCAGCGGGCTCAAGTCCAGGCCCTCAACCGAAAACTTGAACGAGTCGTTTCTGCAGATAGCAGTGTTAGTATAACGGTCTTTCTAGCAGGGCGAATATCTCGACACCAGCCTGGGTAGATGGGATAAAGAGATACATACCTAGAATAGCTCCCCGCCGCATCCAAGTCCAGCCGTCCACGGATGCAGTCATCGAAGTCCACGTCGGCGCACACGATCCCCTCGTCATCCTCCCACTGTGGACCTGCCAGCACGTCCCCGAAGGGGGAGACGATTGACGACCCGCCGCGGGAGATGAACGGCACCGCGGGCTGCTTGACGGCATTTGGTGCAATCCCGTTCGCCGCCGTCGCGTCCGCCTCGCCCTCGGCGGCCACCGCCTCCTCGTTGACGATCGTCTCCTCGTGCACGACGGACTCTTTGGCGCACAGCACAATCTCGTTGCCGTCCTCGTCAAGCACCGACCTCCTCCGCGCCACCTTCCCGCGAGGCGCCGCTTCGCTCCTCAGGCTCGGCAGTGCGATCTCAAACCCTTCCTCCGTGATCGCCGAGCTGCGGCGCCTGCGCGGGTCGTACACCGGCCTGTCTGCTGCCGCTGCCACGGCCTCCTCTCGGTGGCCGTTCGTCGCCGGCGCCGCCGTGCCGCCGCGCACGCACATGTTGGAGCTGACGACGAAGCACCTGCCCTCGACGCCGACGGTGCGCAGGAGCCCCAGCCAGGCGTCGCGGCCGTCGGCGGTCGGGGCCAGGTACAGGTTGATGTTCTGCGCGTACAGGGCCTGGCGCAGCAGCGGCATGTAGCTCTCCCAGCAGATGGCGGCGGCCATGTTGATGCGCACGCCGCGGATGACGGTGCTGACGGCGCGGAGGGTGGCGGGCGAGCCCTGCGCCCAGATCAGGCGCTCCGAGGCCGTCTATACTGGATGTCAGCCATTTTGGTCTCAGCTTCGGGGGAAGGCCGGCAGCATGTAACGTGGACTGAGACATGTATCCATCCATCGTGTGAAGAAGGCAGAGGGAGACGTACAGGCATGACCTTCCTCCGCTTTCCGATGATGCCCTGCTTGGGGCAGACGTACACCGCCGCGCAGTACAGGCTGCCGCCGGCCTTCTCGATCAGTCCCGTCACCAGAAACACGCCGGTCTCGCGCGCGATGCGCTCCAGCTCCTCGCGTGTCCCGTCGCCCCTCTTCCGCGCCTCCGCACCGTCCGTCCCTTGCGGCTCATCACCCCCTACAGCGTCCCCGGCCAGCTCCCTCCGCACCCACGCCCTCCCGGCCCCGGCGCCACCGTCACCGACTGTGTCGCCGAGGTCGACCGCCTTTCGGAAGTAGTCCAGGTACTCGTCCCTACCGGCCTCGGAGCGGGCACCAATGGCGCAACCGAAGGTGGCGCCGCGAGGGTAGCCGCCCAGATAGGCCTCTGGCAGGAGGAGGATGTCAACACCCAAGGAGGCGGCACGGTGGGCTATACGGGAGAGCTGGGCGAGGGTGGCGGCGGTGGAGGCCTGGGTCGCCGGGGAGGCGGTTGCGAGGCGGATCTTCTGAGCCATTTGTGTCGAGGGTGAATGTGGGTGAGACTGACTATGTTGTTGACTTGAAGTTGCTAAGTGAGACTGTCATCAGCCCTTGACTCCTTATGAAAGTACGATGAAGCTGGTCTGCAGTCCACAATCTCAGTTATGCACACCAACAGTATGAGCTACGTTGGGAAAAGTCGGCTTACGGTAACGTGATTCCACCCCCGCTTTTGGTCGTTTTGACATTGAGAGTGAAGCTCTCGTCATGGCGCTCCCGCGGGAACGGTGGGGAAAAAGGAGGGGCGGCTTGGCCCCGTCCCGCTCTGGAGGGCATCAAGGGTCCTACAGCAGCTGGTGGCTAAGAGCTTACAGCGGCTCGATGCACAATTTGTCACCTCTCTCTAACCAGAATCCTACTGATATAAATACAGTTGCTACTCGCTGGGAAACCCAAACGACTGCAAGGTCATGCCGTGGCTCAGATACCCATAGGACACAAGCTCAGCGCAAGATTCCGCCGAAGACGGCGGACTTACATGCTAGAGTCACTACCACTCTTCTACTGAATACGTGTTCGACCAAGAGTATTGCGTAAGATCTACTGCAACAAGCCGAAGTCCTACGGACTTCGAAGAGGACATGCGAAGCCGCCGTGCGCCATCGAATCATTCATGGCGGAATTCCGCAAGGATGACAAAGCAACACCAGATGGAGACCGAAGGCGTGACCATCGGTTTTCGGATGCTGGCATGAATGAGGCAGCCTCGAACCCTTCAGGCGCCGAGTCTGGCGGAGTTCCCGTCGTGGGATCCTGAGCACCGGTCATGCCATGTTCAGGGGGGTGTCTTGGGCACCTGCTATAAGAACCAGATATCGACACGTCCTGTGCCCCAGCTAGAGTGTTGGTATCACCAGCAGCCTTTCAAGCGATCATCGTATTATTCTTGTCTCTCCCGCCAAACATCCTCAGCCCGAACTAAAGAGCAAGAAAGATGAGCAACCCGACAGTCTTCGTGGCCAGCGCGACCGGCACCATCGGCGGAGCAGTCGCTCGGCAGCTCAGGGCCATCAACTGGGGCGTGCGCACCACGACCAGAAACCCGGACTCTCCCGCCGCCAAAGCCCTGGCGGACATCGGCGTCGAAGTCACCAAGGGCTCCTGGGACGACGAGACCGCCCTCGAGGCCGCCATCTCGGGCACCCAGCTGCTCTTCCTCAACCTGTTCCCCGACCTAACCGACGCCGGCCACGAGCTGCAGCAGGCCCGCGCCATCATCCGCATCGCCCGGTCCGCCGGGGTGTCGCACCTCGTCTACTCGAGCGGCTTCCGCATCGAGGACCGCGGCGTCGACCCGGGCGAGCTGGCGGCGCGCGTGCGAGCGTCCAAGCGGCGTATCGAGGAGGAGACGCAGGCCGCCGGGTTTGCCCACTGGACGATCCTGCGGCCGGGCTTCTTCATGGCCAACTTCCTGGAGCCCAAGGTGCGCATGTACCCCGGCGCCACAGAGACGGGTGTCTTCACGGTGGCGTACACCGCCGACATGCCGGTGCCGCTGGTGGACCACGAGGACGTGGGGCGGTTCGCGGTCGCGGCGCTGCGGGACCCGGCCCGGTTCGGCGGCAGGGAGGTGACGGTGGCGAGCGAGATCGTCCCGCTGCGCGAGGCGCTGGCGCAGCTGTCGCAGGTGGCCGGCAAGACGATCAGGGGTTACTACCTGTCGGACGAGGAGATCGAGCAGCAGAAGGGCAGCAACATCTTCCTTGGCAGCCAGGTCGCCGCCCGCAAGATGGCCCAGCAGGCGGATATGGAGGAGATCAAGGGCTGGGGCATCCCACTCACCCCTTTCGTAGAGTTCCTGGAGCGGGAGAAAGATGCTGTTCAGCAGACCTACCGCAATGTTAAGGAATGATTTACTTGAAGGTTTAAGCGGACGCATCCCTCAGGGGTCGGAGGAGCCCTCAGGCTGGCCCTGGTGGATTGGGGGTCTTTTCAATGCAAGAAGCACGCATCTTTCGAGTTCAAAGAACGTGAGTCGTTACTATGATTGCATGTTAACGAAGGACGTGGCAGTAAGCCTCAATTGAGGATTTCTCTGGTGTTGCACTGCATCTTGTGAACCCAAGCACCACATCAAATGCTGCATCACCAGCGCCGGCGAGTAGAGTAAAATACACGGATACACCGATTCGGAATGGCGCAATTGCATCTGCCGAGGCGATAAGATGGTCCGTGCTTTAAGGACCCTTCAGGTAAGTCAATCGGCCGATTTTAGTGCAGCTGCAGGTGCCGATAGGTACCTTTGTAGGTCACTATGGAGGGGCCGATGGCCGATGGCCGATGGCGGGGCCCGTCGATCAATTGGAATTATTTTTTGCAGGTCTGCGGCTTTGACTCACCTGCCACCGCCGCTCCGGGATCACGACACGGACAGACCAAGCAAAGGCCTTGACTGAGTGGCAGACACGACCTCAATCCGTTCTTTCAGCCTCTCTTCCTCTTCCTCGTTCTCCTCCTCCTCCTTCGCCGACCGTCCATACAGTAATCGAGCGAGAGAAGGCCCCTCACCGGTCTCGCCCACCATGTCCACCTTCGGCCAGTACTTTCGAGTGACGACGTGAGTCCCTCCGCCTTTCTTGCCCACCTCCCGCGGACCCGCGATCGCTTCGCGCCAATTGAAACAGACTTTTCGCTCACCGTTGTTCTTACTGCAGCTATGGCGAGTCCCACTGCCGCTCCGTCGGCTGCATTGTCGACGGCTGCCCGCCGGGCATGGAGCTCACCGAGGCCGACATCCAGCCCCAGATGACGCGCCGGCGGCCCGGCCAGAGCGCCATCACGACCCCGCGAAACGAGAAGGACCGCGTGGTTATCCAGTCCGGCACCGAGTTCGGCGTCACCCTAGGCACCCCGATCGGCATGCTCGTGCTCAACGAGGACCAGCGGCCCCGCGACTACGGCGGCGCCACCACCGACGTCTTCCCCCGCCCCTCCCACGCCGACTGGACCTACCTCGAGAAGTACGGCGTCAAGGCCAGCTCCGGCGGCGGCCGCAGCAGCGCGCGCGAGACCATCGGCCGCGTCGCCGCCGGCGCCGTCGCCGAGAAATATCTCCGGCTAGCCTACGGCGTCGAGATCACCGCCTTCGTCACCTCCGTCGGCGGCGTGCACCTGTTCCCGCCCACGCCCGAGCACCCCTCCCCCTCCACGAACCCGGCCTTCCTCACCCTCCTCCAGACCGTCGACCGCAAGACCGTCGACAGCTTCCTGCCCGTGCGCTGCCCCGACGAGGCCGCCTCGCGCCGCATGGAGGACGAGATCGCCGCCTTCAAGGCCCGCGAGGACAGCATCGGCGGCACCGTCACCTGCGTGATCCGCAACGCGCCCTCCGGGCTCGGCGAGCCTTGCTTCGACAAGCTCGAGGCCATGCTCGCCCACGCCATGCTCAGCATCCCCGCCACCAAGGGCTTCGAGATCGGCTCCGGCTTCGGCGGCTGCGAGATCCCCGGCTCCACGCACAACGACCCCTTCGTCCCCGCCCCGGCCCCCGCGGCCCACGCCCACCTCACCGGCGCCGAGCGCGCCGGCCTGCCCCGGCCGAGGCTCACCACCAAGACCAACTACTCCGGCGGCATCCAGGGCGGCATCACCAACGGCGCCCCCATCTACTTCCGCGTCGCCTTCAAGCCCCCCGCCACCATCGGCCAGGCCCAGACGACGGCGACCTACGACGGCTCCGGCGAGGGCGTGCTGGCTGCCAAGGGCAGGCACGACCCCTGCGTGGTGCCGCGCGCCGTGCCCATCGTCGAGGCGATGGCGTCGCTGGTGTTGATGGATGCTGTCCTGGCGCAGCAGGCGCGGCACACGGCGCGGACACTGCTGCCGCCTCTCCCGCAGACGATAAGGGCACCGCCGCCGACCGGGAATGGTGTGAGCGAGGAGGTGCCGGGAAAGAAGGTGGCGTAAGGCTGGCTCGGAAGATGGAGATGCGAATATACGGGGGCGATGTCAATACGGGATGGGTGTTTAAAAGCTCTTGAGTCATACAACATCAGAGGCGTTCGATAGAGGCAATCAATCTTTTCGGTCATATCATTATCGGTGTCAACCTTGCTGTGGTATCGTGATCTATCTACTTGCAGTGGGCCTGTCTGAAGCTGACAGGCATCAGCTATCGATAAAGTTCATGCTTTGCTCGCACGCTTCGCATGGCTGAGACAGAATGGAAGAGGTAACACAACCTCGGGCATGACGGCGTCGCGAAGAAACAAATAAAGGGTATAATCCTGACAATCTCATACCACTGACCCTTGGCCTCGCATGCCCCGAAAGTCGTAGACTCGTGTATGTGCGTTTACTCCATCATTAGCCTCGCGCAATCTTATCTTGGTTTAGACGAGCTGAGCGTCGTCAGTCCCTATTTCAACAGGCTGCTGCATCGGCACTGCTCCCTGGTCCGAGTCCTCGATGCTCTCCTCCAAAAGGACCGACACTTCGACCTCCGGCTCAGCGGCATTCTCAGTAGCTCGTGTGGCAGCGACAGACTCCGTAGCGGTAACCTTGACTGTCTCGATAATGGTCTCGTACTCAGGCTCCTCCACCTCGACAGTCTCTGCGTTACTCACCGCGGGCTCCTCAGTCGCTGTCACCTTCACCGTCTCGGTGACAGTCTCAAAGACCCTGATCACCTTCTTATGTGTGACCGTCTCTGCCGGCTTTGGCGAGGACCCCACAGGAGGTTGGTGGATCTGTGACTGCGAAGCGCAAGGATCAGCAACAACAGCAGAAGACTGCTTCACGATACTTGCGATCGGCTCCATGGCAGCAGGATGGACACTGTTCGACGGCACTACAGGTACCACCGGCGTCTCCTGTGTCTGCTGGGACATCGCGTTCGTGTAGACATGAGCGGCGGGCTCTTGTGCCTGTTTCTGCTGCTGCTGGAGATAGATGCTCCTCAGCAGTTCCGCATCCGTCTCATGCACACGACCTCCTTGGCCCGACGCGTCGCCAGGCGCCGCTCGAACGGCGAGAAAGAGTATCAAGAAGCTTAAAAGGGCGATGACAACGTTCTTGCGGTCCTGCATGAGGACTCTTCCGCTCTCTAGCAGTAACTCGGACAGCGATGCGGACTGGTAGGTGCGACGCTTGCTCTCGCGGCGTTCAAAGGCTTGTTCGGACGGCGAAGGCGGCGTAGGCGGCGGCATGTAAGAGTCAGGGTGATGTTCGGTGGAGGCGGCATCGTGAGCTTCACGCTGCCGTGACTGAGGCGAACTATGGCCATAAATCTCGCGGAGACGCTCTTCGTCCCTATGCCGGCGTTCCAGGCGCTCGGTGTCTGCGGCTGCTGAAGTAGGTGGCGGCCCGATAGGTGAGGCGTGAATGACGGCGGCTGGAGAGGAGATGGCAATACTATGAGGGGAAGAGCTCTGAGGACCAGCGGAAGACGTCTCCACGACCTCACGCCCGTGTATGATGGGCGGAGACGAGACCTCAACGTGGGTATGCTCTCCCACGTAAGAATCCTCCTGCCCGTTCATGTCATAGTGCTCTCCCTCCAGAGAATGGCCTTGCGCTTCCTCGAGCTGTAGCTTCTCCAGCTTCTCCAATTCTGCCTGTATAGTTGGTTCAATAATGGGCTCCACCTCGATATCGACACGCTCCATTTCCTTCCAGCAGGCGTCCCATGCACCGGCTTTCATAAGGCCGTTGCTAGCATACACCTTAATCCGGAACACCCGGGTTTGACCCAGCTCCTCATACTTAATTTCGCCCTGGCATGTAGAGCACCAGTGCCGCTTGTCGTCATGCCTCCGGGCGCCAGCGGAGTGAGACTCGTATTCATCCTCGTTGTCATCCTCACTATCGTCCAGGGACATCTCGTTGGCGGGACCAAGATAGTGCCCACATTGGAGGATACGGGCCCGTCGTCTCAACGGCAGATCAAGTGCTTCAAGGAGCCTCTCCTCCAGCACCTCGTAGTCATTTTGTGGATGCGGAAGCAGAATTCCGCGCTCCAAGACTGTATCGCCAACTCGGTCCTGCAGTTGACGCCATGCATCTCGGAGATTCTTCAATGATTCACTAGGAATATAGGGGTAGACGCCGTCCCTACTGTGGACAATAGTCGAGTCCATTGCATTCAGAACGTCGCCCCAGGGCCATCGCAAGGGGAGAAGCGTTGCGTGAAGAAGGACCAACGGAGCCTCTTTTTTTATCTTGAATCGGGGTGGAGTAGATCTGCCCTTGGGTGAATACTGCGCGGAGACAGTCGGGCTGCCTAGGCGAGATATAGTTGGGAGGCCATTCCCTGAAAGGCCTGTATGGCGTTTGGCGGAACGAGGGGAACCAAAGAGAGACGGAGCCGGGGACGACATCTGAATAGCGCGCACCGATGATGGACTGCGAAAGGCAGGGCGCGGGGACTGTCTGGCAGTCGGGATGAACTCTTTATCATAACGGGAGAGGTCCGAGATGCCCGAAATGCTGGACAACCGAGGTGACCGCCCGAAGTTGGACTTGTAGTCCCGATCAGAATTGCAGTCGTCCACCTTCTCCGTGCCTTCATTGCAGTGCTCATCAGATGACCCCAGAGAGCTCCTCGGGCTGCGGTCGCTGAAGACATCGTCATCTACATCATGCTGGGAGCTGCTGTCTCCTCCCTCGCCCTCGGAGTGGTGGGCGTTGTGTGTGATTTGGGTGCGAGAATCGGATGATCCACGACGGTTGGAGATGGACTGCACGTCGTAGGACACCTCACTGCCGCCCGCTCCGTAGGACTCGCGCTCAGCAGAGCTCTTGACCGAGTGTGTATCATCATTATCCTGGTCGGTAGACTTTCTGCTGTCTTGTTTCTCTATCCGTGCGACCACGGCTCGTGCAGCAGCCTGGATTAGAGCCTCCGTCCGCAGAGAGTGTCGTCGGTCTGAGGATGCCGATTCGCGCCGAGAAGAGCCGTTGATGTCTTCTTCGTTGTTGTCATTGCTCTCGTCGTCGAGGGTATCATGCGAGGGACGCGGGGTATCAACGTCGTCTTCGTCATCAGCGCCGTCATCCACAACCGTATGCTCCTCTTGGGCCTCGTCCTCTTCAATTGCGGGTTCTTCGTCGCAAGCAGCTAGGGGCTGTACGTCCCCGCACTCCACTTCGCCCGCGTCCGCGGTTTGAACGTCATCCGTTGGCTCATCATCAATCGTGTCATCATTATCTGCATCGTTCTCGAGTGTGGTTCTCGTCGCAGTTCCCTCCTCGTCAAGGGTTTCCTGCTTGGCCGGATCCTGGGTGCCTGCTTCTTCATCGTGACTGTGTTGCTCGACAGGCTGTGCAACTGTTTCGTCATCCATTGTGGCACTCAGGCAAGGCTCGTCGACGTGGATTTCGAAGTCGAGGTCATCTGTTCTTCGGGGCATCTGGGAGCAGGAGTTGGTTGGAAGAGGCCGCTGAACAGCAACGACACTTTGTTTATAAAGAGGCAGATAGCCGTAGCAACGGAAGGAGCTTTGAGAGTTGATACAAGCAAGCAGGTAATAACTGAGAAAGAGTTGTTATGAGTCGAGCATGTGCCGGCGGTTCCAGATGTCGTGGGAGTCTGTGACTGGTTGTCCCGTGGCCATGATCGGGGGTGGTCACTCGGTCACTCGCGGCTTCCCTGTCAGTTGTGTTTACTCTGGTTGCCCGGCCAAATTGCTGCAGGGACCTGCATTGCGTAGGTACCTGTCTGTACCTAGGTAGTGCGCCACAAGTGGCGGCTCACCGACATCTCATCAATTGGGTATGCAAGATAAAAAACAATTCCTAACTTCTCTTCCAGCTGAGAACTGAAGAGATCTTCTCCAGGATGCTTTGCATCATAAATGCAGACATTCTCGTATCTTAGTACCGGTCAAGTCTGTCCTCTGGAATGCGCTTAGGCCAGGGTCCAGAGCCGCACATTCCAGTTCTCCTTCCCCTTGGTTACGTCATCTCCGCCGAGCATCTCGACGCACTTCAGCCAGTCGTCTCAGTGGCCCATCACCAGCCAAATCCAGTTTCTACTTCATGCAACACGCACACCTTTTACTTAGACAACGCTCTGCTAAATCTTCTGATGGTCTGCATTCAATCTGCTACTACGTCATCGCAGGAGTCTGGAGGGCTATGTACGACCACACTTCACGGACTCGCAGCAGCTGGGCAGTTATCCTGGATCCAATCGTATACCGAGATTCGGTCTTGGAACCCGTGATGCCGATTGCAGTGGATAGGCATAGACTGAGTGGTCTCTGCCGCCATTTATACAGTCGCTAGCGAAACAGCGTTCCGCCCGAGACATATATCCCTCCCCGGATTGTCAACGCACGAACCCTGGGGGTGATTTGGCCTCTACACCGTACGCCAAACCGGCTCCGCAAGTCCCATGCTGACATGCTACCTGTTGAAGACGTCTGTCGCCCAATCGTAGTCTGACGTGCCCCGTTTTACGCATGGTGTGCTTAGTACGATGTAATGCTGAGTTTCATAATCTCAGAAATCCACCTGCTTCGACTGGAATGCTCGTTTCATCCTAATACAGTACAGTACCTCGCGCACGCAACTCACTTTTGGGACTCAAATCAAATCCATATTGTATGTGATACGTATGTACGGTATATGTTGTACAGCTCGTCAGGAACACACAACAGACAGAGCGCGAGGGGTCTTTAACCCGGGCATGCGGCCAACTGCAGAGGCCCATGTATGAACTGAGTGCTAGGTATCGAATACTGTACCTTGCTTCGCTCGTTCAGGAGGTAGTACAGTTACGTCTTCGAAGCAAGCTCTTGATATCTGTGTGCTGTTTCTGCGAGCCGTACCCGACGGACTACGGCAAAAGGGCCGCCATCGGCGGGCAATGATGTACCTATGATAAATCTGTCGATCGGTCAACTGGACGGTCCGACGCGGCTCGACGAGATCGAGATCAAGGTCCGGGCCACGACTAGCAACGCTACGATTGTCAATTAGACCCCAGGAAGTGCAAGAAGTGTGATTCCTCGGATGCGGATCCGAGTCCCGTAAGTGAGGAGCACGGAAACGTGTAGTGTTGGGGGGCCAACAGCGATCTAATCCTTACATCTTGACATGGGAAAATGAGGTGGGGAAGGCGGATGGACGGATAACGTTGAGTAGCGCAGAATCGATGCGCGTAAATGGATTGTATCCCCTGATAAGCCGGGCTTATCCGCCTTCCCTGTCGTCTCCCCTGTCCTTGTTTTCCGTAAGGATGCGCTCCGTCGTGCTTCTTGACCGGCAAAATGGGGGAAATGGACTACAACCCCTGAGAAGGACAAGACCTGGTCAGTACAGAACAACAAATAGATGACATGAACGTGAAACACAAATGATGCCATGGAGAGAGGAGAACATCAATATGTATATTAGTCCATGTATCAACTATCCAAACATAGCAAACAATCTGATGAAACGTAGGGAAGAAAGCACATGTATACCTCACAGAGACCACTTGCTGGGCCTTTAACCTCACTAGTTCCCGACCTTCAACCTATAGCATCGTAGAGTTTGTTGGGACACTGAAACCGGGAAGTGGTCTTTCCACCTTAAAACACTGCTTGGACCTCACAATCCTGTCTCTTACAACCCATCTGAGCCGCGGCAGACAAAACGCAAGCTGCTGGTCAGATTTCGGTGGGTCTGACTTGGCGGAGATGAGTAGCAAGGGTTACGACACAGTCTATCTTGGCCATCTGCAAGCTCTACGTGGTACGTAGGGATCAGCGTAAAGCCGACTTTGAACGAAAATGGCACGATTACTGCGAGGCGCGCGCAGTAGACAATACAGAGTTACCTTTTCATGTCCATGCCTACTGCATCAACAAGTAGTTGGTAGCTTTCTAGCTTCCATTTCCCCCTAGGCGTACACAGGGCATAGAGTGCTGAAAGCCGAGTAGAGGCGTTAGCCGATGAGTTTTGATAAGATTCGTAGGCGTTGTAGCCCAACAAGCTTCTTCACGCGAACGCGTGACTCAAATTTCTCAAATGCCGGTCTAATATTCTTAGGCAAGGTATAGATGATAGAGACGGACACTCCATCATAAATCAGCTATGTATGATGGGTTTCAAGGAGCATTTCAGGCGCTGACAATTCCCGGACAGATCACAGTCTCTCTCCCTAGTCCACGAGAAAGAGTCAGACGACGCTATGAGGACTTCGAGGCCCGATTCCCTATGGTCCCTATTGGCTTCATCCGGGCTTTTAAGCGGAGAATGATGTGATCGACAAGGACGATTCTATGAATTGCGGGATACGACCATGATCCCGACAGGATGGAGGAAAGCGTACAACCTCGTGTGGGGGCTAAGGAGATCCCGAGTAACAGCCTCTATCGTCGTCCTCGCCCGTTACACCAAATGACTTTCAGACCAGGGCATGCCGTGAGAGAAAGATTAGAGAGGTAGCTTGTGAGAGGTGTAAATACTCCTCCGGGGCTTCGGGGGTGAGACACGTGTCGTTGAGGTAGTCAGGGACCTGGACGGCCAACTCCACAATCGCAGATCTATACAGAGTAAATGACACCTCATCACCCCACTCTTTTCCTTTCACCAGCAAATTTCTTCACTGATGCCCATGATAAACCGAGCTCCTGGAACCGTCCTGATTGTTCCAATAAGCTAACATCCTAGATCTGGCAAACCGAAGTGTGGTAGTTTTGGATGAGCGAGATTACACTTCCATGTCCATTGGAGGAATAACTAACGAGATACATCCATTGGAGGAATAACTAACGAGACACGTCCTTGGGAGAACCATATCACCTTCTCCATATACTGGGGGCGTTGTGGATCTGCGCCTGCAATGTGACTACGGCAGCGCCCGCAAAGCTCCCATGGGCACGGTACTATAGGACTGGGTCTTTTCATTATCATCTGCTTTTTGGTGCCGAGATCATGTCAACCATCAACGCGGATATATGCGCTACTCTCTCGGATATAGCTTCTGATTGGATTCTGTCTCTGATTCCTCTGCAACTCCTCAGCAACTGCTCTCAGCTACCGGCAAGATATGCCCCGTTTGACCCAGTACCACCATCCTCGAAGAGTAATTCATCGTAGAGGCGCATGCAATAGCTCCAATTAACATTACACACAAATCTCTGCTGGTGCGTTTCAGGTGCTCACAGCAGACTAGTGGCCGAAATCTGTCAGACGAGATATCCCTGTGCCGCTGTTGTCTCTACAATGACAGCAAAAGAAAAGCAGGCAGAGTAATAACTCGTGGACACACACACATATATCTATATAAAAATGGCAGCATGCCTTTACTCACAGATCCTTCAACCACTGAAGATAACGCAGCTGCCTCAGAACTGTCAGTCGCTGCACCGAGTTTCAGGCTTAACCAGCCACCATCATCACTATGCTCTTCCCAAGTGCTCTTGCTGCGCTAGCCATCATGGCAAATCCCGCCGCAGCCGCGACGTGGTACTTTCTCCGGTACTACGCTCCGGATGGCGCCAACTTCACCACTTTCTCGGGGGAGATCGTTGTTCCTGATCTCCCCCAAGCCGCCATTTACTACCTCTGGCCGGGCCTGCAACCTAGGGACTCATCAGGCGTCTACCAGAATGTCATGAATGGTATCACTGGAACGTGGCATTTTGGCAGTGGCTGGTGCTGCGGCAATCCTACTCTGTCTTGGGGGAGTCAGTTCGACACGTACGGTAAGTCTAGGCCCTCTTACCTTTAGTCATTTTCACCGAGGTCTCGTCTGCATAAACGCACACATTGGAGCGACTTCGCCTATGGTGTATGCATGCGGATTTGGATATGGGATTTTATTTTTATGATGATTAGCTGCTGCTAACTACGTCGTGATAAAGGAGGAGAAACCGTATGGTTCAACAACTTCTTGCTCTCGGATAATTCAGCTTGGAACTCTACCATCGTCCGTGAGGAGGACAATACAGTGATCAAGGATTCTTTTCCTATTGGTAAGGAGATGCTCTTCAGATCCATACCACGAAACAAACAATTCTAATTGTTCGCCTATCAGCGTACAAATCTTTCAACCAGGCCATATTCGCCATCGAGCTGTACGTCGAGTCATAGAAATCGAATTGTTTACTTGAACATTGCTTAACTGGATACAGCTACGATGTCACCTGGGACTTTGGAGCACTCGAGTTCAAGAACGTCAAGATTGTACGTGAGGCCGAGGACTGACTATTATCCAACCTTAGTCTACGAGGATGTCTGAGCTAAGCTCAAACACGTATGCTAACTATGCAATAGATTGCAGAGGGTAGCAGTGACTCGTCGTGGTGCACCAGTGACCCGGAGAATTACAACGATGCTACTGTGTATAGTATTTCCGGAGCCTCAGCGTCAGTGAGTGACACGACGGTGACTTGCACCTTCGACACCGTCATTCTTGAGAGTCCGGCATAAGAGACGATGCGAACATATCGGCCATCGGACTTCTGAATGAGCACAGATGAGGTTGTTCAGTTTATCGACATACGCCCCTCGGGATGGAAGGGTTAGCAATGGATGAGCCCGAGCAGCTCATGAAATGGAATCTGTTCTTTTCGACTTTCTGGCCATATTAGGGTCACAACTCTTGAGCCCCCCTTCCTTATATCAGGCCATGCCTGATGAAATAGCCTTGTACTTCGCTCTTTTGCCTTTCTTCGCCTCGGCTTTAGTTCTTTCACTCGTTACTACCTCTTCCCTTGAATACTAGCGATGTGCAGCACACTCGTAGTAGATTTCCGTGATTCTCACTTCCCATCTACAGTGTGTGCTTCTGTGATGACGATCCCCTGACGTCTCTGCCCGAGACGCAAGGGCCAGTAATCCGCGACAACTTATACGCATTGGTATCAAGGGCACATGTACTCCTTAGTTCAAGATAGCCAGATCTCAGCAACACGAACCATTTCGTTTGGCTACATGCTAAACTACATGCAATATACCCTTAAGCATTACAATTAGTGCGGCTCATGCAATAAAAGGGGGACTGTCAGCCACGGTGAGGTAAAGGGGTTCATCGACAGGTAGCCGGTCAGTAGGAGACTTGGGGAGCTAGTTTGACGCACGGTATGATCCGGGGATATATCTAGGGCGGAAGGCGATTTTGCTAACTAGTGACTGTAGCATGAATGACTGACATTTCCTCGAATGTGTCTGCTGGACGCGAGTGGAGGCGAGTCTTTATGTGTTATGGTCTCTCATGCTACTTCCAATAGCTGAGCATTATCGGTCCCGACCTCCTAAATTTCCTACCAGTGGTACGGGATCGCGTCGTCGCCAACCTCCTTGTGCAACTGTTCGAAAGCATCAACGACTGCCTGCGGCAGCGGCCCGGCCTCAACCATATCCATGTTGCTGTTCAGCTGAACCGGGCTTGACGCACCAATGATCACGGCGTCTCCGAAGTCAGCGGCCAGCTTGCTGTGGTAGACAGTCCACCTCAGCGCCGCGGCATGGCCCCCGATCCCGTGCTCGGCAGCGAGATTTATCACGCGGTCCGTCGCAGCTTCGATGGCAGGCTTGAGGTATAGAGCACCGTAAAACTTGCCCAGGTTGTGCTGTGAGACGCAGTTAGGATACTAGCGCACCGACACAGGAGGACCTAGCTTGTGAAGCGACGTACAGAAGGATCGAAGCGGCCGCCTGGTTGGACGTGCTTATAGTTGCCAGCGAAGAAGCCCGCGCCAGCGGGACTGGATGGCCGAGAGATCTCAAATTAGCCATCGTTTTCTCGTCTTGGCAAATGGGCCCTCAAACTAGACGGGGGTCTCCTTACCTCCAGGCATAGAAGGCAATGCTATGCTTCCGCAGCAGCGGGAACAGCTCCTTCTCCGCGCCCCTGACGATGGGGTTGTACTGTCCCTCATACACCGTTGGCTTGACGAACCCGCGCGCCTCGCAGATCTGCAGGATCTCCTCTACCTCCGACGCCGGGTAGTTCGAGAGCCCAAACCGCTTGAATTTGCCCTCGCGGTACGCCTTGTCCATCGCCTCACACGTCTCCTCGAACGGCGTCGTCCGCTCCGGCTGGTGCAGGTACTCGATGTCGACCTGCTTGAGCTTCAGCGCCGCAAGGGAGTCGTCGATACTCTTGGCGATCTGCGCCTTCGAGTGGTTCCCAGGCTCGCGCGAGGCCACCTTGGTGGAGACGGCAAAGCGCTCTCCAGCTCCGGCGGCGCCGAGCCGCGGCTCGCAGGTCCCGGGCGCGTGTGGGGAGTAGTATCGGGCGCTGTCGATCTCGGTGTATCCCCGCTGGGCGAAGGCGTCGAGAATGGCGGTCACTTCGGCTGGCGTGTCGAAGCGGGCCATGGTGTCGACGGACTTGTCTCCCACCTGTTGGCCTTAGCATCGGCGTAGTCAACGAAGCCTCTTGGTATACGTACATTTCCGGTGCCAAAGACGATCTTAAGGGGCGACTTGCTAGGCATCGTGATGTTCGTGGGCTCGAAGATGGTGCGCAGAGTGAGTTGTCGGAAGAAATTTCAAACTGAGCAGCCAGTGGTAGGTATCTAGATTGACAATTGACGTGAAGATGGGTAAAGTAATCTCAGAAGCGGCTCTCTTCACTGATCAACACGAGGAGATCATATCTGTTTGCGCAGAGTCACTCCTTCCCTTCCCGCCCGGACGCCTCCGTATTTATTACCTCCATGACTTCTTGCTTCGCTCCGGCCGGCCGACTAATACTCCGTTGGAACCGTGACTCGGAGAACAAGATTAGCAAAAGTGCCTCCCGAAGTCCGGATCGGACTCCGAATTTCTGAGTGGTTGAGATGATAGCTCAAGATGTTCTGTGCGCTCCCAGTCACGGAACCGGCTAGCAGGCCCCCGATCAGTAATCCGTCCACCTACCCCTAGGGTTTGCCTTGACCATGAGCAACACGCAGAGAACTGTAAATCAAGTCCGCACGCGGATATCATGTCATGTCTATGTCCTCGGATCCGATGTTGTCACTCTATATCACATTTCCAACACCTGCATCCTTATTTGTCATCCCTCATATGATACCAAACGCATGGAACGCGGCAGTCCGAAGGGAGGCTGCCAATTGTTAAGCACTTTTAAGGGATTATTTTTATCTCATTTTGCACCAGGTAGTGATACCATTCGGTGGATTAAATCCTGACCTAGGGGAGTGTTGACGGTGGTTCTGCTGATAAACCATCATGATGTCGGAGAAAGGGGGTCCTCACTCTTCAGCAATGGTGCTGTTAAAAGGCCATGATACTTAACTATACATAGCAAATACCGAGGCAGCCCCGAATGATTAGTTGAGTGACCTTTTACATGTAAGAGCACAATGCACTGGGAGCGTCTAGGCAGGGCCCATGTAGGTGACATACACACGTTACGTTCAAGTGAACGGGACAACGTGTGCAGAAATCACTTATACAACATCCCTATGTGGTGGCCTGAACATGCTCCTTCCTAGGAGGGCCTCATCACGGCGGTGCAGCAGCTGAATCAACGCACCCGCCGGCCCAGCGATGATCGTCCAGCGACAGATATCCCACCCCAGGGCCACAGACCGCGTTCACGTCCAGCGGTATCTACCGGGTTCCAAGACGAGACACAGGGCGACTGCTCATATAAGAACCGCCGCAGAGCCGACATACTAGTCATACAGCAAGAAGCGGTGCATCTCCGCTGCCATGGACGTCATCGGCCTCCGCGAGAGGAACGGCCCCGGTCAGAAGACATTGCCGAACGCCAGCACTACCGCTGTGCCTTCTGGAAAGACGCCCGGGCAGATCCGAGCTGCGGCGAGGATAGCAAAGGTGCCGAGCTGCGCACCGCTGCGACACCAAATGCGAAACCATACACGCGCGACAGGGCCTTGCTGTCTCGGTGTCTTGTCTCGGGGAGTGCCGCCGATGACGGCAGCGGCTCGGACTCTCGAGACCGGAGGAAGCGGGACACTAGGTACTGCATTCCGACGACGTAGTGCGGGAACCCTTGCCAGATGGCGCAGAGCCACTGGCGGAGGCTCCTGGACGAGAAGGGGTAGGCAAACAGGAACGACAGCAGCCCGTAACCCAGACTAAAGGGAGGGACAACAGCCCTAAGGTTCAGGGGCATGACGCTGCGGGGTCTGATGGCTTCAACGTCGCTTGTGGCCGCGGGAGAGGTGAGGAGGTGAAAGCAGCAGTAGACGGGCATCGTCCTGGCGTACCCGATCATCTGCATCAGGTAGCCCCAGAGGTCAGAATTGTGATTCGAGATGCCATCCTGTCAGTGGGACAAAGCGCAAGCCCATGCCACGAGGATGGCTTCTCAGTGGTAAAAAGATGTTGCTCTTGTTGCCGGCCCTGAGGCTCTCGACCATCATGACCGCGAACACAGGCACTAGCTGGCCGCCGAACTGCACAGCATACAGAGACAGCTGCGGCGTCGAGCCGTCGACTACGTTCGCGAACATGATGTTGGCTAGCGCTATGAGCGTGTCAAGAAGCTGCTGGCCAGTGTACAGGGTCAGAAGAGGCCTCTCAGACAAAGGGAGGAGGGCCGTCCCCTCGGGAGCACTGGGCATGGCCTTGGCGACGTCGACATAGCCGCTCCGGTAGACCTGCCCGAACATGCTGTTGACGCCGAAGGCCAGCGTAGGTGCCAACATCGACACCGCTCGCTGTCGGTTCGCGCTTCTGAGAGTTGAGCTTCCATGCCCTTTGGCCATGAGGCTTCTGGTGTGGAAAATGAGTCCAAGAACGTCGTTCTTCCGACCGACTTAGTCTCACTGTCAGTTCTCAGCTAGCCAACGCTGCGGTTTGCGCCATTATATATTACCCGGACGGTCAGGCAAATAACACATGCTGTCTGCCTGGAGAACTGCCGCTCCGCGGCACGGCGTTCCATTGCGTAACTCGAGGGATTTACGTTTGACAGGACTCGGCTTGCTCAGATCAGAACCTTGCTGTGATGGGACGCTGGGGAAGAGTTACATATGTGAAGAAACCCTGTTCTGGAGAGGAGCTGGAGCGTCATTGCAAGGCGAGACCCAACTTATCTGGTCCCTATATCGGGTATTGAGTGTCACCCAGCGTTGGACTGGTGAGTCTTCTACGTCAAGTACAACAGGACGTTGCGCATATTTATGAGCTGGGGGCTTTTTATGAAGTTGATATATTTCTTTCATTCATATCGCGTAGCGGGAGGCGCCACTATCTATCCAACCAGGCAGTGCACCGCGCCATGTAACGTGCAAGCAATTCCAATCCCATTTCCCATTTCCCATCCCTGAAATATCCCACTTGACCTAGCTCTCTCAACTTCCTTCGCTCGTCCGTTCAACCACCTGAGCGGCCCTTCGTCATCATCAACAAGAGAAAAAGAGAGGTAATAGCAGAGTAGGATCAAACCCGGCAGATTCTTCTGCCTGAAACTAATGACAGAACGCACCCAACGCCGATGGAATCAAGGCGCAAGCCAAACTAAAGGTATTCTTTGGATCCATATGCACAGAGAAGAGGAATGCAAAGCATCGCGTGAGGACAGAGATCATCAACTGACTTATAAGTCCACTGTCAACGACTCTAGTCTCGCACACACCGCTTCTAAGCTCGCGCTGATGCGCTGCACGCGGGCCATCGCAATTACGGCCGCGGCCTCCTCTTCGGAGGCGTCGACGAGCTCATACCGGGCCAGGACCTTCTCAGGCTCGATGCCTCCGAAGATGTCGACGTGCGAGAAACCATCGACGTCAAGCTCCACTGGCTCTTCGGCCTCCATCTCGACGGAAGAAGGGGCGGGAGAGTCATGGTACAGCGCAAAGTCAGGGTCGTTCTCGAAGGCCTCGTCAACGACCACAGCGATCTCGGGGGCGATCGGCTTCTCTGCTTCGACAGGGGCAGGCCGCTCGATGACGGGCATCTCGACCTTCTCATCTTCCGAGTCAAACCGGCCAACAAAGTTGGAGGACTTGCCGGAGAGTACGGACGCGTCGATGGTATCAGGCGTGTCAAGGACGGCGTTGTAGACCTGTGGAGTGAAGGTGTATGGCTCAGCACTAGGCAGACCGTCCATGCTGAGGGCGGAGAAGTCCAGATGGTGCTCGGGGATCATGGCCACGCCAATCTGTTGCTGCTGGATCTGCTGCTGCGCAGCGTAGGGGTTGACGTCCTTAGGAACCTGGCGCTGCTGCTCCTGGGGCCTTTGTTGCTCGAGCTGAGGCTGCTGCTGCTGTTGCTGCTGCTGCGGCTGAGACTGAGGCACCATTGACGGGTTGGCACTCAGGCGGTCGAGAAAGTCCGAGAAGGAAGGAGAGGACAGCAGCATGCGCGTCAGGTCGGACAGGCGCTTGTTCTCCTCAATGAGGGCGCGGTTCTGGGCCCGAAGGTCGCCGTTCTCTGTGACCTTGTTTGCAATCTCAGCCTCGAGCTGGGTGATGTACTCTGTGATGCGTTAGCAAATGACGTTCACGTCGTTGGGAATGCGAGCATTGGGGAGCTTACCCTTTCTCCTTGAGCGGAAGGCACGGGCGGAAACCTTGTTCCGCAGCTGGCGGCGTTCCTTGCTGGAGAGCTTCTTGCCCTCCTCACTGGCCAACAGCCTCTCGTCCTCGTCCATGTCATCCTCATCCTTCTTCGGACGCGGCAGGTGGAGCAGCGGACCATTGCCGTTCGAACCCGGCTCGGATGACGTGGACTTGGCACGCATGGAGTTGAGCAGCTGGGTGATCTTCTGCTCAACGATCGGGTCGGTCGGCTGGGCGCTCTTCTGCCTCTGCTGCCTGACCTGAGTCTGCCTCTGCTGCTGCTGCTGCTGGATAATCTGCTGTTGCTGACGCTGTTGTGCCTGGGCCTTGGCAAGCGCTGCCTGCTGGTGCATACCGGGCCACAGCCGGCCGACGTTGCCGGCCTGGGTAGGAAGCACAGGGGTCGTAGCCTCCTGGCCACCAATGGCGTTGGGGTTGATGGTCGTCTCCGGGAAGAAGAAGCTAGGCTCCGCTGCAGGCGAGTCAAAGTCCATATCGATGTCCGACGCACCCATCGTGTTCTGGGATGGGGAGGTGTTGAAGTCGAAGGCGTCGTTCGAGTTGTCCAGGCCCAGATATGTGTCGATGTTGAAGCTAGAGTAGCCAGTGATCTGAGCGTTGCTCTGGTTGACCGCCAGGGTGTTGGCCAGGGCGCCTGGGACGATGCCGGTCTGCTGCTTGTACAGATCGTACTGATGGCTCGGGCCGCTCATAGGCTGGTTGGTCGATAGCAGCGTCGCTGGCGTCGAGGTAGTGACCGGAGTCGGCCGGGTGTAGGGGGCCTTGCCAGCTGCCGGAGACAAGGCGGGCGATTGATAGGCGTTGTTGTTGTCGTACTCGGAGAAGTCGATGAAGGAGTCGATGGGAGGATCCATCATGCCAGGCTGTGATGCAGCCGGGCTGGTAGACATGGAGTTGCTGGACATGCCGAGTCGGGTAGGTCCTGCCTCTTTCTCCTCTTCCTTTTCTTCCTCCTTGCGGGCGTCTCTTTCTTGCTATGCCTCGTCACGATACTGTCGAGGTCGGAAGTCCGGCGACGATTGATGACTGATTTGTTCCGATCGATCACGGCCGTCTAGGTGTGAGCGAGAGACCGATTGAGTGAACTCAGGTTACGCTGATTGACGGGAGTGACGGTCTGGATAGGATGGATGGATTAGATGAGAGAGGGCGACGATTCGAAAGAGCGAAAGGACGGCGATATGAGTTTGTTGACGGTTGTTGGTGCTGTGTGGGAGAGAGACAGGAGAAGAGGCAAGTAAAGTCAGAGACAAGCGACAGAGTGGAAGGAACGGGGGCCAGTTTTCTCCTTCTGGGTGCCTGGCGCCTGCTGCGGTGGGCGGAGCAGGCTTTGGGCCGGCGGGCGTCCAGGAAGGGAAGGACCCACCAGGGCCAAATGCGGGCTGACAGGGATGCCGGGGTCGGCGCTCGCGGGCTTGGGAAGGCAGGAGGGGAGGGGACGCGTAAGCCTCTCCTGCGAGCGTCACCTCACCCGCCCGGGGAGGTACGTACTCTGGCACTCCATACTGCAGCTGGGTAGTAGGTACGTACCTCGGGCTCTCCCCACTTTCTCGATATGGAGCGAGAGCGAGGCTTCTGCGCCAATCAGATCGGCTGAGAGCAGCAAATGCTGTCCTTACGTCTCTTTCTTCCGTCCCAATTCCTGCACTCGCTGCTGACTGGAGAGGAGCTTACGAAACAGAGGTATAGAGTACCTAATCAATTCACAGCTTTACGTGAAAGCACAGAGTACGGAGTACCATGCACAGTAACAGTAGCGTATTGTCGTGCGCCCGTTGCTGCTCCCTCCCTCGCTGCTTCCTTTCCCTTCCCACTGCTTCCCTCCTCACGGCGTCTCGTCCCTGGCCAATCAACTGGACCGTGTCCGGTCTGTCGTCTCGGCTTGGAGTCTGGACTTGTCCTTCCTCCCTTCCCCTTGGCCTTCAGGCGCTCCTGCCCTCCCAGCCAGTCCAACCTGGAACTTCACACCTCACGCAGGCGGCGTAACGGGGTACGTACCGTGCCAACCGCGGAGACTTGGCAAGGTACCTCCAGCCCGGCTGTGCAACTGCTGTGCCTGCGTTGTACCTTTCCTCTCACCCTGCGGCCTGAGGATGACGACGCCCGCCGACGCCAGCTGCCCTTTTGGGCTTTGCGAGAACGAGCTGTCGAAGCCTCTGAATCCTGCGAAGCACGACGATGTCACGATTGTCGACTCAGCAGCCCTCGTGCCCTCGTGTCCGCGCTGTCACTGATTAGATGCGGCGCCCAGATGAGGGGAAAAGAAGGTTAAATCCAACCTAAACAGGCCGTTGCACGACGAAGCAGGCGACGACAACCTGACGACGACTGCAGCTAGACGATGCGCGATATCTCTGTTCTCTACTCTAAATCACTACTGCCGCTGACGACTCGATCGTGGTGATGGAATCTCAACCGGTTACCTGTTGCGCCAGAGGCCTTGGGAGGCCGGCCGGTCGGGCGGTGAGCAGTGGCCGGGTCGGTCCCGGCTCTCCGAAGCCAGCCTGGTCTTACTCTAGGAAAGGCTGATCTCAAGGATGGCCACTGTGAAAACAGCACACAGAAACAGAAAACAAACGTGCACATCAGCTTGGTGATCCCGAGCCGAGGGTCCCGCGTCCCCTGCCGGGTGCTCCCCGGCCTCGCCGTCTCCTCGTGGCACCGAGATGGTTTGCTGTACCGAGAACCTCTTGTCACCAGTTATCGCCGCTGATCCCGTGTTGCTGTGGCAGTGTGGGTGCTCGCGTTGCCAATGAAAAGTTCCGATTTGCGGCTGCACAGCCGTGACGGCTCAGCAAATCGAATGGCGGATCTACACAGTAATGTATAACCGATTTGATCGAGAACACAGTGTCACGACCGGCATTCAATCCCGACTCCGAAGTCCGTCCTATCCTATTCACACTTCACGTCAACTCAACTCCGCTCTCCGTTGAATCGAAGATCGACGGCTAGAGCAGTAACAGCAGCGACAACGCGAGCTGCGCAGTAGTTATTACCAGAGAAACCGGACGTGAAATTATCAACTCTTTCGGCCTCATCTCATGCATCATCACCAGCCCTACCGGCGAACACGCGTAACTGCTACACTACAGCCCATTCCGCTACTAGTGTAGAGGGTGTTTATTTGCACAGCCTCCGCCATCATCTCACGTCCCACACGGGAGTCGGGCATTGGCGGCGGACCTCGAGAAACAAAACACCCTCCAGCCGGTCGCAAGGCAAACCATGAATTATTCCCGTAATTCTGCTGAAAAGCGAGGAAGTCGTCGTCAGTGAGCAAACAATTTCTTCTCGTGCTGAATCATGCGAAGAATGCTCCGTAGCGGCAAGTCCGCTTCGAGAAGATACATCCGAGCCCTTTTCTCGGTGCGCCGGTGCTCCCAGTGTGCATCTGTCGCCACCGGAAAATTCCGTGGACCGTGGCGGCCTCCGAATGGATGGACGGAGGTCGGTCGTCCTGAAACACCGCCCACCCTGGCCCCACCGTTGTCCGAGGGCGCTGGGATCTGCCGCCGTCCGTTCGTGGTGGTGGCCCCTTTGGGGGCCCTTTGGCCCCTTTCCTCGCCTTGCTTGCCTCGATCTCTGCCTTGATCTTCAGGCCCGATCGAGTCATACAAAAATAGAACAGCTCTTGCAGCTACGGGGTACCGTACCAAAGCAGCAATACATGCGAAACTTGCTCAAACCGTCCAGACAGTCTCTGCTCTCTTTGTTTGTCTGCTGAGGCCGTTTCATCACGTCAAGCACGTCAGGCACGTCTCCTCCTCGCAAGGCGGACCCACTGAGGGCCTCTCAAGCTTTTTTTTCTGCGACACCGAGTTTTCTGGCCATGATGAATCCCTCACCGGCCTCTATGCTAAGGTGAATCGTTCAACCCACCGCTCCCTGCGTCGCATCGTCACCGCGATGTGGGCGCTCCTGATCGTGGGGACGTGGAGAGCCTTTCGGCAGTTCATGCTCGGGTTAGGGTTGGCATATCGAATGCCCTACCTCGCCGACCGCTGTGGCCGAGTCCTCTTCTCCCTGTGACGACCACGGACCCGCAGGTCTACTCCCCTCTCAGTCTACCCAAGGATGAACTGAGCATCACTCTATTGATCTATCATGGCGGGCATCAACTGGAGCCTGCGTTCTGCCCTCCAGCAGGTAGAGGTGGCCAGGTTGGCCCTTAACTTGCCTAAATTGGAGAATGGGTTGCCCCTGTACTATTCTCGTGCCACCGTTAGGCATTACGGTGGCTAGGGTGTCAACAGCAAAAAACCGCCGCTCGCCTCATCGAAGCGTGATTGCGGAGCAGCGGAACAGACAGAAGAATGTGGCCCGTCATCTACCGCACCGGACGAGAGCACCGTTCCGGACCTGGTCGCCAGCCATTGTTTCGTGACGCAGGCGCCACCGACGGGTTCAATGGGTCTGACAAGTCGCTCTAGAAGTACATTTGCAGTCTGGGACGATGTACCGGCCCCAGCAGCTTCTCGAAGACGCAGATGAGAACGCAAGCCACGCTGCCGCGCGCCACTAAGGTCTCTGCCCCTGTCTGTCTTTGGGAAAGGGGTCGCCGTCCTGATCCCCACCAAAAGCCGCGGTTGGACCAGATCATATCACGCTGCGGTGAACTCTAACCACCTTCTGTTGACAGTGGAGGTCGGACTGGTGGAGACGAGCGCGAGGGAGAAGAAGAGGTGACGCTACTGCATCGGGAGACAGGGGAGGGATAAGGGGTGCAGGTGCACCAGGGACCTAGGTGTCCAACAGTAAGGGGTCATGTCAGAGCTGCAGAGCCTGTTGGAGGAGAGAATGCCGAGTGGATCGAGCGATCCTCGAAGTCCAGTGCAGGGGATGGCAAGTTCCTTTTTCCTGACCTCTTGCTTCTCGATGATCCGAAGATCATAGCATTCGACCCGCGCGGTCCAGGCTGTGAATGGTGGGGATTCGGGATGCTCTTTGTTATGCTGTGGTTGCCACGCCGGGCGCGGGAAGTTCCACGCTTGCGCATTGCCGCTCATCGGGATGTGGGCGGGAGTCCTGAGTCGCGTCTCACAGAAATAGAATCAAAGATGAGGGCCAGCCAGTACCGCAGAGCCTGCGTTTCGAAACACTTTTGCCTGAGGCAACGGCGCATCTGGACTCCCCGAGTCTGCTCCCCTGGCCGAGGTCGGACTGGTTCATTCCTGAGACTGCTCTGTCCAAACTCCACAACATCAAGGGGCTTCGAGGCCGGCAGATCAATGCTGCACTAGGGTCTCCCATTCTGCCCGGCAAGGGGTCTCCGCATCCCTTCCCGGGCAGTGGACACTGCTGCACCTCCCCCCCTTTTGCTTGCCCGGCCACACCCTGGTATACGCATGACGGTTCCCCCCGGTGGATCGATCGGGCACCCTGCTTGGACTTATGGGAGCGGAGTTACCCCTGCGTTGAGTTCAACGGCCGGCCCTCATGGCCAGCATTGTTTATGCCTTACCCGTAATGCCGGGTTGGCCGTCCATAGCAGGACTAATAAGATTGCTATTCTCATTATTCCCCATCTGTTTAATAAACAATCATGGCTTGTGGGGTATCGCTGGCCCTGTTCAGCTGAGCAAGGAGCAGCGGGAGAGGCTCAGTCTAGCCCCTGCTCCCTATGGTCAGGCCAGAACCCAGATCATGCCTAAGCCATGCTGACACGACGAAGCCTCGTCCTGGTATGTCAGTGCAGGCGAGGCGAACCAGAGTTCAGCCTGGCCACGCCATATCACGAAGCTTCGAAACATGTTGCTTCGATAATACCATGCTTTAAGATATTTTGTTCATGTTGGCTATGCATCACCGAAGGTATGGCCCCGGAAGACAGCATGTTCCATTGCTGACCTCGTCTTTCTCGTGAATAGCAGCTGCTCGCACGAATGAACCCGTCCGATCGGTCTATGAGATTTCGCGTCATCTTCCCAGCTTCCGTGAGAAGCCAGCCATGTCTCTCTCGCTGGCAGCGGCAGTGCAGGAGATTCAAGAGCTCCTGACGTCAGCATCCCAATCCGCCCCATCCTCCGCTCGATGGTGTGTCCCAAGCCCTTACTGCCACCGTCGTTGTCCTCCTCGTGGTACGGGCCGTCTAAGACCGGCCTCACTAAGGATTTACCACCGCTCTGTCTGCAACTTTTCGGAGGGCGGGTACGCATCCCAGATCTGAGGACAGGCCGTTGCTGTTGTGAACATGCCGGCAGCAGAGTGACCACAATACAGTCACCGAGCGCCGAGCTGAATGCTAAACGTGTTGACCAAAAACAGAACTCCTTCCAGCTAGTGTCCAGTGGAGACCATCAACTGCCGTCAGGACTAGTCACGACGTCGGCAAAATGAAAAAGACTATAGATGTCCCGATGAACCTCCAACTATACAACGTGGTTTCTTCCTAGGATATCGCAGTCGCTCGTCCCGTGTGTAGTCCTTTACTACCTATGTACAGAGTGTCAGTTATGCTCGGGCGAAGCGTGACCGTCAGCATAAACTGCTGATTCTAGTGGGACAGGGAGTCTACAGATGTAAAATACAGCAATATCCTTACGTAAAAATAAAGTTACACTGTGTATATGCAGTATCAATCAACATTGGTGAGGCTGTTCTATCCGAACAAAGCCGTCGGGAGCCCGGGAAGATCACCGTGTCCCGTGTCCGGCCCGCTGCCGGAGTTAAGGGTCCGGCGACTCCGTTGCCCCACATCGCCGACCTCAGTCCATCTCCGTCTCTCGTTGTCACCATACAAGCACATCTGCGGAGTGGACGCGACCGACCGAAGCCGAAGCCATGGAGAAGACCAGACAGGATGGCAAGGAGAATCCATCACGAAAGCGCAGGGCGCACACGAGATCCCGCAAGGGCTGCCCCAACTGCAGGATCCGGCGAGTGAAGGTGCGTTAAGCCCGTAGCCCCCCTGCGTGCCACTCTCCTTCACAGCAACGGCAGCTGACTGCCGGGAATGCCAACAGTGCGACGAGGGCCGGCCCCAGTGCCGGAGATGCCGGGTTTATGGGGTCGTGTGCAACTACGCCGCGGATGTCACAGACCTGCAGGCGTCCGCTGAGGGGCATCCGAGCATGGAGCTCCAAGAGCACCGGCAGAGCTTGGCTCTCCGGAAGAATGCCGAGGCGCCTATAGCACCTCCTTCACCTGCTATCATCATTTCTGATGGTTCTGTGACCGTGACGCTGGAGGGCCAGGACATGGATCTCCTGAGCCACTACATATTACGGACGCTTCCGAGCCTCGGAAACCACAAGATGGCGAAGCTCTACCAAACCTCCGTGATGAGGCTTGCATTCTCAGTAAGCCCTTCCTACATGGAACAAGAACCCCGAGATAAGAACCCCTGGCTCACCGGACCGACCACAGCACCCCTTCCTCATGCATGCCACGCTCGCCATGGCCGCCTCGCACCAGCGGCACCTCGCCGGGCCGGAACCCCGCCGCCGCAGCCTCCGCGAATGCTACCACAGCACGCAATGCGCGGCCCTGCTCAACCAGAAGCTGGGGCGGCCGATCCAGCCGGAGGAGCGCGACCCCTTGTGGGCGACCGCCGCGGCGCTGGGCATCGTCTCCTTCTCCATGGCGGAGGCGACGACCCCGGAGGAGGCCTGGCCGCTGCGGCGCAGCAGCGCCTCCGACCTCGATTGGCTGCTCATGAGCGAGGGCAAGATGGCGGTGTGGGACGTCGCCGAGCCGCTCCGGCCCGATAGCATCTTCCACGTCATGGCGGACGACTACGCGCGCCTGTTCACGCCGCTGCCCACCGTCGGGGCGAGTGGCGTGGACCCGGCGGTGGCGCGGCTGTGCGGCATCGACGCGGGGTCCACGCCGGAAGGGAACCCGTACTTCCGGGCGGCGCACGCGCTGGGCCGGGTGCGGAGGCTGCGGGACGAGGAGGGCACGCCGGGCCGCGTGCTGGTCTTCATGAGCCGCATGCAGAAGTCGTACCGGGCGCTGCTGCTCGAGAAGGAGCCCATCGCGCTGCTGCTCCTGGCGCTGTGGTACAAGGAGGCGGGCAGGGCGCTCTGGTGGATTGAGCAGCGGGGGAAGATGGAACGGGCGGCTATTCGCTTGTACCTGAAGAAGTTTCATGGCGACAAAATGGCGATACAGGAGCTCATTCCTTTGGACTGAGGGGTGCTGAGTCTCCAGAATCCTAGTCTACAGCCACCAAGCGGTACAACTATGGGATTGGCAGATGCGCGAGAGATCGTAATTGGCTACCTATATACATGGACGTACAGGCGGCGAGTCTCTAGAAACGAAGTCATGAATACACCCCACTTCCACTGTTTCTCATCTGGTCAGTTGGGTTGGGGACATGTAGGACAGTAACGAGTACGATTCGTGATTGCGCCGAGATCCTATGTGGTCACCGTAGCATGGTAACAAGAGAGAGGCTATCTCGTATCTCCGGCCAGCATACCGACAAACTGCACCGACGTTTGTCATCCCGGCACGATTACAGCTGTCACTGGCCACCGCCCGTCCATCCCGTGTAAACGAAACTCATCCGCCGGCTTCGCTGAATCCCGCTGGCCGAGTCGGAGGCTGGTTTAGGCCGAGCTGCATGCATATCGACTAACAATGCCAGCCCGCTCGTCTGTTGTGCTCGTCTACAAACGGCGCTAACCCACGCTCGTCTACGTCAAGGACGCTAACCCAAACTCGTCATGACTGGCGGTTCTGGTGGCGTACTGAGATCATCGCTGTCTCAACTGCCGGCAGCTGAGCTCGTCTATATCGCCTCGTCTCGCGAGGTCATGTCACGTCATTAAATGGACCGTATCACAGGTTTCTGGCCTTTGTGGCCGCCTCTCTGTCGACGAGGCGCAATATCTTTCCGACTGAAGAATACTTAAGAGGCGTCGTCGCGCGTCTGCTTGGACTGGCAAGAGCAGTCAGGCTCCTGGATGCGAAGCCCTTCAAACATTCTTGATATTTCAGACTCTCACCTCTAAATACGCCAGAGAAGGACACCATGCGCGTCTTCGTCACCGGTGCTACCGGCTTCATCGGTCAAGCCGTCGTCAAGGAGCTCCTCTCTCACGGCCACCAGGTCCTGGGCCTTTCCCGCTCCGACGCGGGCGCCAAGTCCCTCACTGACCTCGGGGCTGATGTTCAGCGCGGCTCGCTCGAGGACCTCGACAGCCTCAAGCAGGGCGCTGCGGCCGCGGATGGCGTCATCCACCTCGCCTTCATCCACGACTTCTCCGACTACGCCGGCAGCTGCCGCCGCGACCGCGAGGCCATCGAGGCCATGGGCACCGTCCTTCAGGGCACCGGCAAGCCCCTCGTCATGACCTCCGGGACCCTGATGCTCGCCCGCGGCCGCCTGGGCAAGGAGGACGACCCTGCGGACTTGAGCACCCCGTCCACCGCCGCCCGCGGTGCCTCGGAGGTCACGGCACTGGCCCTCGCGGACAAGGGCGTGCGCGTGTCCGTCATGCGTCTCCCGCCGACGAACCACGGCGACGGTGACCACGGCTTCGTCGCGATGGTCGTGGCCGCGGCGCGCGAGAAGGGGGTCTCCGCGTACGTGGGCGACGGGGCCAATCGCTGGCCGGCGACACACCGCCTCGACACGGCGCGCGCGTTCCGCCTCGCGCTGGAGAAGGGCGCGGCGGGCTCGGTGTTCCACGCCGTGGCCGAGGAGGGCGTGCCGCTGAAGGACGTGGCGGAGGCGGTCGGCAAGGGGCTGGGGCTGCCGGTCGCCAGCATCCCCGCGGCGGAGGCGCAGGGCCACTTCGGGTTCCTGGCGTTCGCGGTGGGCGAGGACAACCCGACGTCGAGCGCGAAGACGAGGGAGGTGCTGGGCTGGGCGCCTCAGGAGCTCGGGCTGATTGCGGACATCGAGAAGGGTACTTACTTCAAGCAGTGAGCGGTTACTTGATGGAGACTTGGGGGGTTCTACTATGGACAAGCAGGGGATCTTAGCATTCGTCTTGTCTAGCAACTCTAGGTTCTATGATAATGCTGCAGCAGAAGGCTCTGAACAATCTGCGCGGTGTACTTACGGCATGACTTCTACCCCCTATATCAACCCTCCCCTTTCCAGCCTTTACATCTGCGGACCAGTGCACTCCACCCGAAGATGCATGTACAACTTGACCCCAAGCTCCTTCTTGGGCATCTCCTTCCCGCAGCGTGGACACTCGCGACCCAGGACGCAGCCGTGGGCGGAGCGTACGTGCGAGCCCAGGTGGGCCGGTGCCTCGAACTCCCTGCCACAGAGGCACTGCAGTGGGCCCCTGCCGGTGTGCGCCACACGCGCGTGTCCGAGGAGTTCATCCGCGCTCGGCAGCGCCATCAGGCAGACGGGGCACCTCCAGACGACACGCTTCAGGTGAACTTCGAGCAGGTGACGGTCCAGGCGGGACCGGCGGAAGTACCGCTTGCCGCAGACGGGACATGCCGCACCGAACGGGCCGAGGTGGATTTCGTCAATGTGTGTCGTGAAGTCGTGAGCAGAAGGGAAGCTCGAACTGCACGCCTTGCAGGCGACCGCGCTGGGCTCCGGGACGTTCTTGTCGCCGGCGGGGGCTTCGCGCGGGTGTCTGGCCTGCTTATTGTAAGCGGGACGAGGGTCTGGGAGTATACCTACCTGAAAAGTCTGACACGCTTCGTTGGGGGGGGATCCTGGCCTCGGGATACCCTCGTTGTCATGTTGAGGTCCGACGTAGCTTCCAGCCTGCACGCTGTCAGCTCGATGGGGGTCTGGGAAAGGACTTGCCTGATGAGGGTCAAGGCCGACACTTACCAGCACGTCGGCAAAGGAAGGCAGCTGTGGCGGGCCAGCATGGGACATATCGATCAGAGTTGCGGTGCGGGGATTTACCAAGGCTTCAGATGGCGTCGAGAAACCGCGAGGCCCCGGACAATCACTGGCAGTATGTGCCAGCCCAGCGGCTGTGTTCTGCTCGTGCTGAGATTCCATTAGTACTTAGTATTCCTCTCTGACTGGCAACTGCTGCTCTGCGCGTCGAGTTGTGGAATTATGAAGTAGTAAGTGCTGAGCCTCCGGGATTATATAGAAAGTGTCGCTTTCATATCACGTTGTGAACAACGGTATTGTCTTCTGAAGAAATTCTATATTGTCTTTCTTTGCTTCTTGTTTTACGGGTAGTGAACGATACCTATGTGAGACCTTTGTTGTCTCCTCTTGAGCGTTGCGGCATTGTCCTATTCGGAGGGCGAGCGCAGATAAAGAGATACGTGGCTAGAGGCCCAAGGTTTGCTTTGTGTTTCACAAGAGAGTCATTAAAGGCAAGCATAGACTTATCGCCCCCGTAAGAAACGAGGGTGTGTTAGCACGTTGTGTTTGTGATGCCGTCTGCATGGCACACAGTTCCCCTAAATCTTATAGTTAGTCTACTGACATTGTGGATTACAAATATAGCATAATAAGTTGACGTCTAGAAGGGTAATCAAGGATGATAATAATACTGATTATGCGAAGTTGCGGGAGTACTGAGATCTGGTTGAGGGCTGCATAGCTGAGCGTTTCATTCCGCTCCTCGCGTCCAGTTTATAACTGTCTTTTACCAACAACGTAGATATCATGACATACGGTGGTGCTTACACGGAAAAGTCCAATTTACTATGCACCCACCAGACTCTTATCACCCTCCATCCAGTTAGTCCGCATCTTCCAGGACTTAATCTTCCACAGACCGGCCGGCTCCTCCTTGACTAGATCCACTAAGTACAGGGCACCCGCCAGGAGCCGCGCTGCGTTCCCCTCGTTCCCGGTACCGGCGCGGTAGTGCTGCGCAAGTGCAGAGGCGGATAGGGACGCAGTTGAGCCTCCTTCAGCAATGTTGACGCGCACATTGGAAATGAAGTGAGTGGTGTCGAGCTTGGCGATGTTGTCGTAACAACCCGAGCGAATAGCCGGTAAGCCCTCCATGGTGTAGTCATTGATCTTGAAGATGGCATCCTCGGTGAGGGCAGATTCAAAGAGGGCGAGGTCGTTGGTGTCTAGCCCTAGGACGACGCGGTAGATGGCGTCGGCTACGGCGTCACGGCCGTCTAGCGGGGGAGACAGAGCAGCTGGAAGTGACCATGTGGTTGCCATCTTGGAAGTGTGTGGTAAATGAGAGTGAGGCTTTGATTAATGGGATTGGTGAGCGCGACTGTGCGCAGGAGAAAGTTATACGGGATATACGAGCGCCAAGACAAGTCTCGGTTAAGCCAATTTAAGGGATTCTCCTGTTAAGTATGAGCAAGAAAGAACGCACTTTGGAGCCCGGGCCTAGCATAGAGCCGGTGTCTATCTCCATGGTCAGTGTCTACGTACTGCTCTCTTCTGGACGGCATATAACGTTATAGGGCCGGACATAAGGACCATCGTGGATCTTAGGTCCGTGGCCAACCAGAAGTGATCACCGCCCTGGATTTGGACGTTGGGGTTAGGGTTAGAAGCGAGGAGGACTCTACAAGTCAAGGCAAGTGCCATGTATAAACTGTCCTATATAAGCCTCGAGGGGAGTCAATATGACTGTCTACATCTCGCTACAGTTCCACATCTCTAGACCAATGAAGGAAAGCCCTTCGAAGGCGAAGCCATATAGACTCACATCGCTGCTAGATCTAGACCAAGGGGATATAGGCGACCACCCTTTACCCTGAAACCGTACTTGGATAGCTTCAATGACAATAATACAGAGCATCGTCCGAAAAATGACTAGAAATCAAGATCTATTAAGGCCCGTAATATCGACAACCTATCCTGACACCTCCGTGCTGGCTAACACCCACTAAATTTCTCGACTCCTGCAACGAATGCTTCCAAAGATTCGAATATCATATCGCGATGAATCGCTCCAAGTTCCCTTCTAAGAGCGTCTCTTCGTCTGGACTTCTGTCTCCTGTCTTATCATGATCTGAGAAAGTTGCACCCGGGAAAAACCGCGGCGTTCCAAGCAACAAGGAGGAGTTCAGGTCTATCCATACGACAATCCTTCTCAGCAGTCCGCCCAGACCAAGAGCAGCGAGACCTCCTCTCATGGCCACCATCTTCTGCAGGCCAGCCATGTGGACTTTGTATGTCTCGACGTTTCCATACATGGCCTCAAAGCTGGCCATCTTGGCCACGGCTCCAATCACGGCGTCGCTCAGCCGCCTATGCTCGAGCGCAAAGGCCTCGTTCACGGCGTGGATGGCGTCGCACTTCATCTGGACCAGGTGCGGCCTTATGCTCGCGGCTGCGCTGGAACTGACAACTGCAAAGTTGGACGCTGACAGGAGTAGGACGATCTGAAACGTGGCGGGCTCGCTGACGGCGAGGGGGAACCACTTGTTCCTTAACAGTCCTAAGCCATCCTTCTGGTCGAGTTCCGGGATGTCAACGGCCATGTGGACGATATCTCGTTGAAAAGAAGCGTCAGCTTGGAAAGTTCCATGTTACTGTGAACGTATCGTCGTGGGGGTTCCTGGGAACGATCTCAGCTTAAGGGAACGTACAGTGGTCTACAAGTGATGGGACAAAGAGCTCCCATCGTACTTGTGGATATGCTTGGAACGGATCTAACCGCCCTCCTCCAAGATACCGATCCACAAGCATCTCTGCTGCTTGGTCAAAGTTAGGGCTGTCAAGGGCGATGTCTCGAGCATTATCAAGAGGTAACTGCTCGGTGCCTATAAAGGTGGTGCCCAAAAGATGCTTCCTCAGTCGCTTAGTCCTGCAGCGGCGTTGCCGTTCACATGGCTCGGCCCTCCCGGAGATGCTAGACCAACCGACCCGGGAAGAGTGAGATCGAACCTTGCGCTTAAGGCTACCCGTTGGCTTCCCGGTCTCGTCGATGGTGATGAACTGGAGGGAACTTCCGGACACGGCCCACGGAGACGCCATGACTCTGGCGTGAACTCCTAGCTTGGACCCGCAAAACTTTTGTCCACCTGTCTTTTCCGGCTTCTGTAGGAAAGGCTCCTGTGCTGCCGGCGAATGAGTGCCTGTTGAAAGATGCAGGCAAACCGGGGTTGTGTCGGCAGCATCAGCTCATGATCCTCGGCACACACCGATCGGAGGAGTATGCAGGAGGTTGGCCGGGAGCAGCTGAACCTCGCTTCAGCCCTGACATCACAGCGCTGTTTTCTCCACCTGTCAACCCGCATCACGCAACCGGGGCTTCTTCCAAGCCAATTGCGAGCGGTCTGCACAGTCCCCCTATTCCCGATGTGGAAAACGCATCCTGTCACTTAGTGTGCGGTGGCGCACGGGAGGTGAGACATATCCCGCATTGGGGATATGCATGAAGACCATACTAGGAGAGCTCACGAATCACTCTGTGACGCCAAGATGCGGACCCCTCGAGGTGCCTGGTCTGTCAAGAGCATCGGGAAGGGGCATAGCGTGGGACAAAAACTATATAAGGCCCTTCAAGTCTTCAACCGTGTGGGCCATGCTGCTTTGACCCGGAAGAAGGGAATTCCAATCATCGATTAGCAGCCTCAAGATCAACACGAGACAGCTCTTGCAATGGCACCTCTCTCAGGAAAGACTGCTCTGGTCACCGGAGGTGTAAAGAACCTCGGCGCTGAGGTGGCCATCCAGCTTGCGGAGCTCGGCGCCAACCTAGCCCTGCACTACAACTCCGACAAGAGTAAGGAGGATGCTAGCAAGCTGAAGGCACAGCTCAGCAAGGACTTCCCGGCCTCCAAGGTCGCCTTCTACCAGGGTGACCTCACCACGGCCGCAGCAGTCGACAAGCTGTTCGCGTCCGTATTGAAGGACTTTGGCAAGATCGATATTGTCGTCAACACCGTGGGCAAGGTGCTCAAGAAGCCCATCACCGAGATCTCCGAGGCCGAGTACGACGATATGTTTGCGTAAGTACAAGCCGGATGCTTGATACCTACCCCGAGGGCTGTCCACCATACCTATCTACCTTCACTCTCGGGAAGGCGCTGGTGTTTGGGTAACTGAGATATTTCTATCGCGCAGCATAAACTCCAAGGCGGCCTTCTTCATCCTCAAGGCCGGCGCCCAGCACGTCGTCGACGGAGGGAAGCTCATCACGATCGTCACCTCGCTGCTGGCCGCATTCACGGGCCTGTACACGTCCTACGCCGGGTCCAAGGCTCCCGTCGAGCACTTCACCCGCGGCGTGGCAAAGGAGCTCCAGGGACGTGGCATCAGCGTCAACGCCATAGCACCAGGTCCTATGGACACCCGTAAGTTGGCATTTGCCCTTCTCTCGCTTAGTAGTGTCTTTCTACGAATATTTGCCGGTACTAATCCGCTCTGTTCCGAACTCCAGCGTTCTTCTACCCCCAAGAGTCCGATGATGCCGTCGCGTTCCACAAGAGCATGGCCATGGGAAACCGGCTCACGGACATCAAGGACATTGCACCCATCGTCAAGTTTCTGGCTACGGAGGGTGGATGGATTACTGGGCAGACGATCTTTGCGAACGGCGGCTATACCACGCGTTAATCAGAGCAACGCGTTTCTTGTGTGCTTGTTCTAATGTAGATAGGAATAACACAATGCTTCAACTGCAGTGTCTCATACCCATTTCTCCTTGAAGGACGCTACGATATGGTACCACTAGGCCGCATTATCTGGAAGGGGCCGACCGTCTGAACGTATAACACCACCATCTTCATTCGTGTCACTCGCAGCCGGAGGAGCTTTGGCCTTCTCACTCAACTTACCAGCTGGATTACTGCCCGGTCCGAGACCACGACGGCCCCTTTTTAGTCCCTTAATGCTCTTCCACTCCATGCACAACGTCGGGATGAGAGCCGCAGAAGACAACGCGACTGCAACGTACCACGTGTCCGTCAGTGCGCCATTGTACGCAGCGAGGACCCGCGGCAGCTGGGACGCGGGGACGGAGCCTCGCAGTTCCGTGGCGCCGGAGTTGATAATGGTCTCCGGGTCCAGGCCGGCGATGCCGCTGGCGCGCTTTACTAGCTGCTGCGTGAAGACGCTCTGGGCCACGGCCAGGAAGACGGACCCGCCGAGTAGCTGGCCGAAGAACATGAGCGCGATACCTATGGGCACGTCCGGCAGGGGAAGCACCGCCTGCGCGGCGAGGCCGGCTTGCTGCATGGCCATGCCGCCGCCGAAGCCGCAGAGAAACTCGTACCCAGCCCAGTGTGACGATCCGGTGTGGGTGGTGAACGTTGTGGCCAGGCCGGTGCCTACAGACAAGACGGCAGCGCTGGCTATCATTGAGGGATTGTAGTAACCTATCCGCTGCGTGAAGACCCCGGAGAGGATGGCGGAGAGGCTCATCGATAGAATGAAGGGGAGGAAATAGAGGCCGGACGTGACGGGGCTGACTCCCTTGACCGCCTGGAACCAGATGGGCATATAGTAGATCATGAGCATGATGGCAGAAGTGAGGAGGAAACTGTAGGCGAAACCAGCAGCGATCGTACGTTGGAAGAAGATCCGTGGGGGAACAGTTGCATTGTCCTTCTTCCAGGCCTGCACAGCCATCCATGCGATGAGCGTGACGCCGAAGACGACCAGGAGGGCGATAACACGACCGTCGCTCCATTGATAGTCCACTCCCCATTGCAGAGCAATGATGAGGCTCGAGATGCTTGGTATAAACAGCACTAGGCCAAGCAGATCCAGCTTATTCCACAGCTCACGGGCTGTCACTGGTGGTTTGGCTTGTCCGTGGGCTTTCATGAGGAGGAGCACAGCGACGATAGACACGGCTCCGCAGGGAAGGTTGATATAGAAGCACCACCTCCAGGAGAGCTTCTCGGTCAGAGCGCCCCCTATGAGAGGCCCGACGACCGACGAGATGGCGAAGAGCGCGCTAAACATAGCGTTGTAGACTGGTCTCTTGTGTAGAGGTATGAGGATGACGATTGTCTGCATGACGCCGCCCATGACGCCGCCGGAGCCTGCGCCAGCAATCGCTCTGCCGATGATCAAGGTCAACGAGCTCGGAGCTGAGCCGCATACGGCAGAGCCGATCTCGAAGAGAACGATCGCGCAAAGGAGGACCGGCTTAGCCGGGAAGAGCTGGTATATTTTGCCGTATAGGAGTTGTAGAGAGGCGTTGGTCAACATGTAGGCGCTCGCGTACCAGCTAATGTCGTCGATAGAATCTGTTGAGGGTCAGATTTTGCCATGAGCGTTCATCCTTGGAGACTTCTAACGCACGAAAGGCGTCGGTAATGTAGGGTACAGCCGTGGCCAGGATGGTTCGGTCCTATATTCCTTATTAGCACTGGTCGTGCCCGGTCCTGATATGCTCGACGACTCACCAGGGAGACGAGAAACACGGAAAGTAAACACGATGACATGACCGTTAGCACCGTTGCTGTGGACGGATATTCCTCATCTTGTGCTTCTTGTGGTTCGCCTACTGTCGGCTCTGGTGTTGTATCAGACTCGGCTGGACGGCTGGTCTGGTCGGCCCCTGAGAGGCGTTTCTCCGACGGAGAGCTCATTCCTACTCCTCAACAGAAGTTTATACCGATCTGAACGGGCGTTCACTCAAAAGAAATGGTCCTCTGCCACGGACGGCGATCGGTAGCCGAAATAATGGCCAAGGTCCTGGGATGACAAGATGTTAAAGAGTCACGAGGAAGGCGAGAGAATTGAGATGGGAACAGCAGCTCCCGATTCCCTAGGAGAGCATAGCTGCCCCTATTTATGGACATCCTTCCTCCAAACCCTCTCGCCATCATAGAAAACATCCGTAATCGCGGCAAGAATGGACGGTCTGCCGGAGCTCTCTAACACTTACAGCCCCGACACCTGGGGCGCGCCAGAGGATAGTCCGTCGCCGATGGAACCGAAGAAAAAAAAATAGTCCGACGCCGACGTGCTCCGTCAAAGAACTTGACACCTTGTCTGAACATCTCCTGTTGCCTGAATATTTTTGTATCCGTGACATTGATTTAGTAATTGAGGTGAACAGCAAAAATTTCAAACCGCGCGAGGAGTGCTGTCCTACTAGAAAATCAGTACGTGGTTTTTACAGTGTGGTGCAGTGCAGGAAACCCCCCCAGAGGGTAATTGCGAGGCCTCAACCTATCTACCGCCGCACCATCCCATCAGACTCACTTTCCCTTTAGAAAAGCCTATACGATAAGGCTCCTCTCCCGGGTATATTTGAGGTGTGCATACTGGATAGCAACCCCAGGCTCGCCGATGTTACACAAAACAAAGCTGCTAATTATTCCTCTTCAGTGGCTAAGCGCGTGAACCTCCGTCCTCGGGAAAAGGGCAAGCTATGACAAACGCGCTACGGCAACATTCCTGTGCGCTGTGCCGCCAGAGGAAGGTCAGGTGCGACAAACAAGGCCAAGAAGCATGCAGCTACTGCGTGAAGCATGCCCTTCGCTGCCTGCCCGCGTCGCCGCCGCTCGCACGTCCCCGTAAGAAGAGATTCCCGGAGGCAGAGCTCCTGTCCCGCTTGAGGAAGTATGAAGCGGCACTGAGGACTTACGGCGCCGATCTGGATGCCATTGTCGATGGCGAAGATCCAGGGGTGAAGAGAGTCCCGGACAATGAAGCGAAGGCGGCCGGTTCCTCTCGGAAGGCGGAGTCGTCCGCTGGGACTGAGTCCGTCAGTGAAAAGGGAGGTCCAAGCATGAACACTGTGGACGAAGAGGTAACGCTACAAGTGCTCGTTCAGGACCGGCGTTGTCGTTGCTTACACCCCTGTTAGGCCGATGATGTTCCTCGCGAGCGGTTGTTGAAGGATGAAGACGATGAGATTGAAGTGAACCCCATGCTCTCAGCATATGACGACACATTCTACATAGACGACAGCACCAACGTGCTGACGTTGCTCGCCCAACCATTCAGCTCGGCTGATCTGCCAGGCCTTCACCCCGAGCCTGTCCAGATCTTCAACCTCTGGCAGATATTCCTCGACAACGTGCACCCGCTTCTGAGGATCTTCCACGCTCCGAGCCTCCAGAAGCAGCTGCTCAATATCGCGTCCGACCCGCCATCGGCGTCGCCGGGCCTACATGCTCTGCTCCTGGCGGTATATGCCAACGCGATCACGTCGATGAAGGAGGAAGCGTGCTTGACCATCATGAACGAGTCCAGGAGCACGTTGATCTCTCGATATGTTGCTGGGGCATGGTGCGCACTCCTCCGAGCAGGCTTCGTTGGGTCTACAGACCTCACAGTACTCCAAGCATTCGTTCTTTATCTAGTTCGTATTTCACTAAGAAGCGGCCCACGTTGTCACCACCATGACATCTGCTGACCTACATAAAGTATTCTATTATACGCAGGGTCCATCCTCGGTCTCTAGTCTGCCTGACCGGACTAGCCGACCGCATAGCCAGAACCAGGGGCTTGCACCGCAGCACCCAGGGCCGCGACACGTCAGCCTTCAAGGCCGAGATGCGCCGGCGCGTCTGGTGGCAGATCATCATCCTGGACTCTCGCGCCGCAGAGCTATCCGCGAATGGCACGTCCATCCTTGGCTCGGCGTGGAACACGGCGCTGCCCTTGAACACGAACGAAGGCGATCTGGCGCCGGACGCCGACAAGTTGCCCGAGGGCCGTCAGGCTGGCGCTACAGACATGATCTTCTGCCTCGTGCGCTGCGAAGTCGCCGACTTCCTGCGTCAGCTGCGCGCGCGGCGCGGTGCAGCGGTGAAGTGGAGCGAGTTCAGCAGCGTGTCGGTCCCGCTGGAGAGCAAGCTGGCGACCATACGGGAGTTCGACCAGCACCTTTCGGCAAAGTACCTCAGCCACTGCGACCCATGCATCCCGCTGCACGCCCTGACTCAGTACTACGCCATGTACGCGGTCTCGAAGATGAAGATCGTGGCGTACAGGACGCCGCCTCCCCCAGATCAGCCGCTGGACAACGCGGCGGTCGCAGAGAGGCAGGAGGGGCTCATGGGCGTCTGCATCGAGGTCATCGAGGCATACAATCGGTGCGCGGCTGACAGGCTGTTGAGGCACTTCGCGTGGTTCTCTGTCTCGTGCTTCCCATTCCTCGCCTTTGGCCACCTGTTCTTCTGCCTGCGCACCCGGACGGAGGGTGAGCTGGTCGGCCGGGCTTGGGACGTCCTGGCCGCGTGCGGCGACGGGCCCGTGGATGGAAGCGGTCCGCATTGGCTGTCGGCCCTTCGGCCGATACCTTTCGAGGTCGGAAACCCTGCCGTGCAGTCGGCTCTGGCGGGGCTGGCGGTCGCGGCGTGGGAGGCCCGAGAGGCCGCGCTGCAGGAGGCGAAGATGCAGGCATTGACGCCGAAGCTGGTCATCCAGATGAGGGAACTGCTGCAGAGGAGCAACGCGCAACACGCCATTTCCGTTCCCGGTTTCGCAGCCAACACATCTTCTGTCCCGATCGACGTAGGCTTAAGGCCAGGGCCTCAGCAACTCGAGTCCGAAAGGTTGGATGGCGGAGCTGCCACTGAATACGCCATGGATATGCCTATGCCAGTCGCTGACCAAGTCGAGGAGGAGCCTTGGGAGAACTGGATGCCATACGAGACGGCCTGGGAGCAAATAGACTGGGGAAAGCCGTTCCCGTTTTAAAACTGCCCTGAGGTTGATTGACACCCAAAGATAATAGGACGGGAAAGAGCAAAAAGTTCGCACGCCTCACCATTCGAGGGGAGGACGGCGCCGAAAGACTTGCCTGCGTCAGGTAGTTTTTCTCCGGTGCGGGAGTTGAACTCGCGTCTTGTCGGTTGTTGTTGTCCTCCGATCGGGCACGTTCATATCCTATACCAGCTCCTCCGCGTGTCCGGGTTTGACCTGAAGTGCGTTCGGCACCCACCACCACAGACAATCACTTCTGCTTTGGGGCGGTATAAAGGGGAAGGTCGATCGTGGTAGCATCAAAGAAGGCGAGGCAGTAGATAACGTTGCTGGTCTGCGACAACCACGGCGCACTCGCTTCAACATGGACTCTCTGTACACTGCCTTCTCTTCACTACATATACAGCAAACCTTCAGATCTTCGACCGTATCAAAGAGCGCCTCATGATCCACCACTGTCACAGACATCTGCTTCCCTCCCCCTTTCCCCACCGGTCCTTGACTCAAGCACTCGCCTCGCCCGGCTCTCACGACAATCCCTGAGTCCATGTCAAACATCTACCTCGCCGTCATCTCCGCGTGGTTCCTCCCCACGCCCGCCGCCGACGCCACCAGGTGCAGCACTCTGGACCCACCCGCCCACGCCAGGCACCGCACAGCTCGTGCCGTGCTCCGGCAGCGCGTGCTGGGCACCCGTGCTGGCGGCAATGCACCGCTGATGTGATCGCTGTGTCGCCATGCAGCGCGTCGCACCAGCGCCTTAGAGACGGACAGGTCGTCGCCCGGGCGGAAACCCAGTTATCACCATGGTGAGGTACGGGAACCCGAAGTCGTCGACGTAGCGCGTCGCCGGGATCAGGCTGCTCAAGCAATCGTCCACCTCGGGTGGCTAGATCAGCGAAAACAGTTTAGAGACAAAGGCCGTGTCTGCGAACGCATCGAAAATGTCTGCTCCGTCGGTGTCGAACCTACTGAGAGCGGAAACCCATTTCATGTCGACGAGCGCGGGATGGATGGCGATTTGTAGACGACTCTATCACCCACTGATACGGGGCCGGCGCACGACGCTGAATTGCAGAAATTGCGCACCCTCGAGCGCCGGTTTGTAGCCTATGAAGAGCGCCCAGAAGCTCATGCCTGGAGCGGAAGCTCCAAGTTGCTCTACAATGATATTGACACCGACAGCGTCGTGTACAGCATGCTCATTCTCGGCATTATGACGAATGTAGCAGTTAGTCGACGGACTACTCGAATAGAGCACGTCCTCGTGGAACGCCGACCCTTGGATCAGGGGTTCATCATCAGCCCCGCAAAGCGCGCTGTCTTATAAGCTGGGCTTCACTGAGCTTCCCGGTGGCTTCAGTGTAAGTAGAAAGTCATTGGCAGTCTTTCTGCGTGTAATCTGCTGGCACCAGTCCTTTCCGTCATCTACCTCGCTTCTGCTCTGAGACATGGGACTCGTGATATTTTCCAAGGCCTAGCGTTGAGTCTGCTCGATGCTCTGTTGGACGGCGTCGAGGTCGATTTGCGATGCCAAACTCACTCACGCACGCTGGCACCGCCTCTACCGCGAACCACAGCATCTGCCAGTCTCTAAGTTCTTCTCATTGCCCAACCAGTGGTTTCTGAGCCATGTCGGTGCAGATGACGGGCCCCTGTGATTTGTGCTGTTTCTTTTCTACCTGCATTAGCTGGCGAGGCCCGTCTCGTGTCGTTCATACACGTCCGCGGCACGGCTTGGATCGGTATGAAGGCAGACTGGGGAGGGAGTGTTTAGCCGGAGAGCATAGTTAAACCCTCTATATGGATGGCCATCATGGACAATTCTTCCGATGGTGCTCTTCCCTCCTAATTCCGAGGAAGCTTTCCAAAAGAGACTGCAATACGGAGAAGGAGAAGCGTAGATGCCTTCGGACGTCCGGGTTCAAGGCTCCTGAACCCGCGGAGTCGTGGACGACGGGAGACGATGCCAGCTGGTGCGGACGAGATGTCAGCTGGCACCAGCTGCTGACCTGCCGGCTATCTCACATCCCACGCTTAGCCGAGGTCTTGGGTGCGCAAGCTCGCCCTTGTATATTTACCACCTCTCTCTCCGGCTTGGTAGAATATGTGCGTCTTTATAAAGTCACTGCTTTTTTTACAGTCTATCCACGCCCACTATGGAAGACGGAAGCTCACATTGTACAAGCAAAAGGGATCTATCCCACCTGACAGCCCCGGAGAGCTCGGCAACATATCCCTCTCTCTCTCTCTCCACTTCACCCAGAACTGTTACTCATAACCACCGCGCCAGGCCGCTCTGAACTCCACCCTTCGCCCCCGGTCTAACCCTTGACGGCGTAGATGGCCTCAGCAAGGCGGCCGACGTTGTCGCTGGTGATGCCGGCGACCGAGATGCGGCCGTCCTTGGTCGCGTACACGGAGTACTCCTTGGCCAGCTGGTCCATCTGCTCGGGGGTCAGGCCGGTGTAGGCGAACATGCCGATCTGGTTGGTGATGTGGGACCAGTCGTGCTTGGAGCCCAGGCGCTCCAGGTTCTCCTTGAGCAGGGCGCGCATCTTGATGATGCGGTCCGCCATGCCCTTGACCTCGACCAGCCACTCGTCGTACAGCTCCGGCGTGTTGAGGATCTCGGCGGCGATGCGCGCGCCGTGGATGGGCGGGTTCGAGTACATGGGGCGCACGAGGATCTTGATCTGCGAGTCCACGCGCTTCTTCTCCTCGGCCGACTCGCACACGATCGAGAAGGCGCCGGCGCGCTCGCCGTACAGGCCCTGTTTGGGTGGCACAAGTCAGCTTCAGGGTCCCGACGAGGTGCTGTGTCTACGACACGGCTGGGATGGCCGAGTGAAAGGAAACGAAAGCACAAACCATGTTCTTGGCGAACGACTGGGCCAGGCAGGGGTTGTGGCCCTTCTCGACGAAGTAGCGCACGGCAAAGGCGTCCTTGTTGATGTCGCCGCTGGCGAAGCCCTGGTAGGCCATGTCGAAGAAGACATAGTGGTCGCCCTCGCTGACGGCGGCCTCGATGGCCTTCCACTGCTCGATGGTGGGGTCGACACCAGTGGGGTTGTGGGCACAGGCGTGCAGCAGGAACATGCTGCCCTTGGGGGCGGCCTTGATGTCGGCGACCATGCCGTCGAAGTCGAGGCCGATGGTGTCCTTGTTGTAGTAGCGGTACTTCTCGACCTTGAGGCCCGAGTCCTTGAAGACGGCGGCGTGGTTGGCCCACGAGGGGGTGGGGATGTAGATGGTCTTGTCGCCGGGGTACCAGCGGCTCAGGAAGGCGCCGCCGATGCGCAGGGCGCCGGTGCCGGAGATGGACTGGGTGATGGCGACGCGGTCGAGGGCGGAGCTGCCCTCGCCGTAGGCCAGCTTGGCGGCGGCGCTGGTGAACTCGGGCACGCCGGTGATGCCAGCGTACTCCTTGTTCGGGCGTGAGGAGATGACCTTGTCCTCGGCCTTGCGCACCGAGGGCAGGACGTACGGCTTGCCTGCGTCATCGCGGTATGCTCCAACACCTGTGCACGACGCTGGTCAATTCTCCTTCTTTATTTCCTTATTTCCCTCACTGCAGCCTTGATCTCTTCATCGGCCTGTATTGTGCTTCGGGGGATTCGTACCGAGGTTGATCTTCTTCTCGAACTTGTCGGCCTTGAACGCCTCCGTAATGCCTGGAAGAGGATGTCAGCTTCGGGGTCAAGGTGGCTGAGGTAAGTGATGGATGTCTTGGATGCCGTACCCAGAATGGCCTGATGGTCGAAGAAAGGCGGTCGGTCAGCAATTGAGCGTCGAGCGGTCGTCGTCACGGTAGGTAACTTACATCCTGTGGCTTCCGTCAGTAGCTGCAATCAATCAGTAGAGGAACCAGAGGGCAATTAACGTACAGGAGGGCCCTGGGGCACGTTGGCCCAGGTGGACGCCGGGCGCATGGCGGCGGCGCTGAAGGCGCTGCGGCGGAGCGCCGGCTGCCGGGAGACGACTCGGATGGCGGACAGCATCGTGGCGGCGGCTGCTGCTGCTGTAGAAGGTAACGAAAGAAAGGAAGAGTAAGTGAGAGAGACAGAGAGACGCTTCCAACACACGAGCGAGAAGAAAGAGTCAACAAAGAAACGATACTCGGTGGGACTTTTTTGCTCAAAGTGTTTACATGTGCGTCGACTCACAAGCACGGCGTGACACACAGCGGCAGACAGAGCAGACCGAGCAGCTTGACTCAAATCGGAGAGCTGCGCTTGCAGAGAAAAATTGGGGCGCTCCGATTTCCGCCGCGGGGCCCCACAGCGATCTCTGGGGACTCGTGCGACGCTCGGGCTATCTCGGGCCGCTTCTTCATCTCTTCTTCACCTCTTCACCTCTGTAGAGTTGACTCCTTCACGGCTTCACTCCTAGTTTGATATGATATGAGACACTCACCTCTCTCACCTATTCACCTGTGTCCTTCCGACTTGACTCTACCGTGAAGACGGCGATATCATAACTCTGATGTATCGAAAAGGCTTTTGTGGTAACAACAATCACGACCACAAGAGCATATCTTAAGTTCTGGAGCTGTAGATGAGACTCCCCACCGCATACGAAGTAGAAATGGCTAGACAACAAGTCATTGAGTTGTTATATCAAGCTTTCGTCCAAGGTTGTCATACAGACTACGTTGGCTACTGATGACAGCCCAAGAGGCTAGAAAGCCATCAACCAATCTCGAATGTGGGCGTATATCTACTAAGTGAGTCGAGATGAGGGATTGCGTCTTCAACTCCATTCATACGTGAACGTGAAACAGATAGATTAGATTAGGGATAGTACTTTAAGAGGAAATAAAATCACAAAGAAATAACATCATGGTCATGTGTATGAATCACTACATCTCACTGTTTCCGCACCCATGTATCCAGTGTCGTCTGTTTCTCGGCCTTCTCTTCCGCACCCGCCTCCATCCTCAACGGCAACTCCACGGCCCCGACCGGCGTCCTCCTCAGGATCCCCACCCTCGCCGCCCCGTCGCGCGGCAGCGCCTTCCTCGCCCTCTCCCCCACCCTCCTCGCCGCCGCCGTGCTCCCGTCCAGCCCCAGCGGATCCGCCACGAACTCCCACGCCAGCAGCGCGCCCACCGCCGCCGCCGCGCCCAGCACCGCGAACATCCCGCCCAGCTCCAGCGCGATGATCAGCCGCGCCCGGTACCGTAGCGCCGCCCACACGCCGCCGCCGACCCCCAGCAGGCACAGCAGCCCGGCCGGCTCGCCCCGCAGGGCGGCCGTCGCGCTGAGCCACACGAGGGGGCACATCGCCGTGGTCAGGTAGACCATCATGTGCCAGGCCACGTACGCGGCGCGCAGCCACCGCCGCTTGAGCACGTCCCCCAGCGCGAGGTGCTCCGCGTCGCCGCCGCGCACGAGCCGCGCGAACGCGACCATGAACGCCACGGTGCTGACGCTGCGGTCGAAGGCCCACTCCGCGGCGGTGAGCGCCCACGTCAGGTAGCCGACCTTGACGGCGGCCATGGCGCGGTCGGCCCACCGCCGCGCCGAGGCCGTGGCGCCGCGGGCGCGGAGGGACTCCTGGATGTTGGGGGGGAGGCGGCCCTCGTTGCGATCCAGTAGGCCGATGGCCAGACCGGCAAGGAAGTCGAAGAGAACCTTCTGGGCGTACATGGCGGCGGCCCAGACCCAAGAAAAGGAGAGGGAGTCGTCGAGGAAGACGTCTGGGTTGCCGAGAGCGAGGCGCAGGTCCTCGAGGGGGGAGTGGTACATGTAGGCGCCGAGCCAGGGGAAGAGCACGCGCTTGACGTGGTAGCAGAGTATGGCAATGGCGAAGAGCCCCGCCGCAGAGCGGTAGCCGTCGGCGAGGATGGCGGCCTTGATCTGTGGCCAGAAGCGTGGGGAGGCGCCCGTCAAGGCGCCGGATGAGAAGTCGTCGAGGCCCTTGAGGAAGTGCGAGGCTTGGGGACGGGCTAGGAAAGAGGCGAGCTTCTTGCGGAAGAACCTGGGGAGAGACGCGGCGAAGAGGGGTGAGATGTAGGCCGTGACGTCGCCGGAGGAGTGCATGGTGGCGGGGACCATGACGAACGAGGAGGTCCGTTGGGAGAGGAGGCGGGCGTCGTTGACGGTGAAAGTTGGCGAGTCGCTCTTGGCGCCCTTCAGGCGGTAGACGATCTCCGCCGCATGCCAGCGGCCTTTTGAGACACATGTGGGTTTGGCTGGCTGTCTAGCGGCCTCCTCGCTGCTTCGAGCATTTGGATCCGGAGTGGCCGGCTCCTCGTCCGTCCATAACCGAGCGAGTATGAGATGCGACAGGCTGGGTGACGGGTCCGCAGCGAGCGCGGTTTTGAACGAGCTGTAAGAGCTCCCTCCAGTCAGCTCGTTCCAGTACGGATACCTCGCAAGGGTCTCCGTCCAGGTCGCTGTATGGTAGAGTATATCCGTGGGTGACCACACGCCGTCGAACTCCTTGAGCAGCTGCTCGTATAGTGGCGGTCGCGAGAAGGCGAGACACACCGCGCGAAGTCCTCGAGCTGTCTCCGCCAGCGAAACCACAGTCTGCCTCTCCGTGGCCCCGTAGAGCTGCTCCGTCTGCAGCAGTATGTGGTCGACGCTCAGGACATTAATTCCGGAGACGCCTACTACTGAGGGGAACTTGTGCCGGGACTTGGCGATGCTGGAACCCTCAAAGATCCGACGAGAACTCTGGAGGGCCGGGGCGCATTCTGCGCGGCGGATTAACATAGATAAGGGTGCTATAGGTGCCGCCAGGGACTGCTGCGCAGCCCGCACAGCCGCGACGCATCCTAACCGGGACTCAGTCGTGGGAAACGTGATGGGCCCGGTGATGAAGTCGTTCAGGGTGAGCAGAAACGCCAGAATATCGACGAAGACACGGAGCGCCATCGAGTCGATCAGACTCGAGGTGTCCTCCGCCGAGAGGTCGAGATTGGATCGAGACAGGTGGGTGTTCCAGAACGTCCAGGCATACGTGATTAGGGACGACATCACCCCCGGATCGCGCAGATGACCGAGGTGCAGCGTCGTCACGGCGCAGATGGCCATGCAAGCCTTGGCCGCTGTTGCGTGGGCCTCGGAGGTGGTGGCGGCCTTCTCGGGATTGCCGGCCGGGGTGACGACGCGCTTCCCACTGGACTCATGCTGGATGACAATTGAAGGCCCGAGCAACTCTTCGAGTGTAGCGATAGCCTTCTCCTCGTCCACGTCCCGCGAATTGGTCACGATGGCTTCTATCTCCTCGATGTCGACGCATTCTCCGACGCGCAGGGCGGTCCACAGGTCCTGCGGCCGGAGGGGTGTCTGGGCGACCGACAGCCAGTCCAGCGCTGCCCGCCTTCGAGTCTGTGATGCTGTACGGACCATTGTTGCTGTTCTCGTTGATGAATGCATTCACACCAAGATCGCACGTCAACAGCAGTATCAATTGGCTCTTTAGATCAAGCTCACTGAGCGTGAGTGACGGCTGAATCGCTGCCCAAGCGAACGATCGGTGGCGGCGCCGGTGACGTAACGCGGGGGTCGCATCTTTCAACGGCCTGAGGGTGTCGGGTTAAGTTTTAAGAGTACCACGCGTTCTTGTGCTCTTCGCTTGTGCCGTGTTGGCCAATCCGGCAGCCGACGATCAATCCTTCACTCAGGATTGAGCGATGCTTCGTTGCCATTGAAGGGCTGTGAACGTGTTGAGGGAAGCGATCGGTTGAGAAGCGGCGCTGGTGGCAGTGTGCCGCTAGAGCCATCACATCAAGTTCGGCTGGCGCAAGGCATAACGATAATGCGGCGCAAAGCGATTAACGTCAATTGGTGCACTGCACTGCTTAGACTGCCATCCAGCTGTCTATCAGATGGCCAGAGCCGGAGCCGGTAGGCACAGGCCGGTCCCGGTACGGGTAGAGCTCCATAGTCAGTGGACGGCCAGCGGATTAGACACTCGGGCTGAATCCGAGAGGGGGACACGCCCTCCGACTGAGGTTGCGGCGGTCACTGGAGTTTGCCGGCGCTGCTCTTGTTCCCTCGCTTTAGCGGCAGTGTGCTTCACTCGAAGACGCGCCGAATACCAGACTACAGCCAGCATCAAAGTACAGCCAAATTCCAAATCAAGGAAATGACCGAACACCGGCATCACCACTGCGACTTCCGCGCCGCGCCGTGCCGTGCCGTGCCGTGCCAACTTGAAGAACCGATGAAGGTCATGCCGTTGGCCGCCAAAGCCGACCGGTCGCTAGACCTGAAGTTCTATCTGGCGATTGAGTGGGGTGGGCGACCTCTCTGAGCAAAGAGCAAGTCGTACCACACGGCGACGTAGATTCCGCGTTCACAGACAGAAGGGAACGCTGCGTGATCGATCAATTTGTGACACCCAGACCGCTTGTCCGCATGCTGCCGTTGTACACCGTACTCGCCGGCGTTCGCATAAGCCGTGCAGGACTTCGGCGAACATAGTAGGACCGGGTTTTAAGACATGGCGCCGCTCTAAGACGGCAAGGGGGAACTTGCCGCAGACATGTCTCTCGCGATCGAACCGATCTCCAACGTGGCCCATCTTACGGTGACTGTCAAGGGCCCCCCTCGAGCTTGAGGACTCTTTCATCTTCGACGATAAGGACGCAGCTCATGGATAAGGAGGGGGAGCAGCATCCCTGGTGCCTGGTGCCGTGAGATCCATTTCCCCCCTCGGCGCCTCGGAACCCAATCCAGCGCATCGGGGACGCTTAGCCCAAGTTCCGGGGAGGTTCCCCTCTCTTTCCAGGGGCGCTCCCTGCTCTGGACGCCTCATTGTCAGGACTGATCCTGATCCTAGGAGTAAGGGGTGGAGAGGGCTTGCTTAAGTGCTTGCAGGAGACTCGCGAGACTGTCTCTGATCACGATCCATCTAGCTTAGCTACGGGACGGAACGACACGCCGCCTTTACTGTTGGCTTATCGCTTGCACACACGGGCTGACCGAGCACGTTGTGCCCAGACTGTAATAGAGACACGAAGTTACTACACATGTATGCGATGTCTCGGTAGTGAGGAAGGCGACACTCTTCGAAACCGATCCCACCCTCCGCTTCTCATGATTCGAGAATCAAGAGGAGGGATTTGAGGCGCTGCTACGACGCAAAAGGGGTCCGAGCTGCCCCTATCTTTGCAAAATTTCTCAGGCCTTTTCCGTGCTGGTGGACTGCGGCGGTGGGGACCTCTTAGGAGGCTTGTGCAAGGGGACGGAAACTGCCATGGCCCGTCACAGACCGGGGTCGTTGGACGGGCCAGTGAGAGGGGCGCCCCTGGACCCTGGTGCACCCGGGACAGGGCAGCCCTGCATCCAGCAGCCCGGGTCAGACGTGAGGCGGGGTGTGATTGGGCACTGAGGAGACAGAAGCAGCTTGTTTCTCTGGTGCTGATGCAGCCCTCGCAAGCCTCTTTGCCTCTTAGCTGCCCACTCAACCACACCTGCCACTGCCTCCCACTCTCGCCCACGCCCTGCGAACCAACGGGCCTAACGGCCAAGGACGGCGGTCTCTTTTCATAAAAGATATGCGCTGATGGAGGGTGGCGGCTGGCCAGGAGGGGAGATGGGCAGGAGCAGGACGGCAGGTTGCAGATTGGGCCGCAAGGACGAGAGATTGGCCATCGGTTTCTGGGGTAGATGGAAGCGAGCGAGTGAGCGAGTGCATGCTGATGCTGATTCTGGGCATCATCATCATCATCATCCGAGACAGACGTGATCTGCGACGGTGCAGATAGTGTACGGTGTACAGAGTACTCCGTACATCCGTATGGGTACCCGGATACCTAAGGTATTGGAGGCAGGAGAATCAGGTGGACATCGAGCGTTTTGGTGTCGGTGATGTTTGCTCGTGGTGTTTATCGAACGGGCAGAATTGTGTACATCTCGCGTACCGTGTATTTATGCCAGGTACAAAATCATGGTGTGAAGCTAACAGCTGTGACTTCTGTTCCTGGGCGCACCTTATCCTTAATTTCATGGATCCCGGGGATCCACGCGCGCTCGGCTCAGGGACGGGACGCGACGTGCGGGTACGTACCAGCCTAATACCGCTAAGACCAGGTACCCAGCCTACCAGCCCACCAGGTACTGTAGGTACCTTTATGGAGTGGTCCAGGTACCTGTCACAGCTTCCAGCTCCAATCTTCCATCATCGTCTCGTCTCGTCTCGTCTCTCCTGCGCCCTCGTCCTCCTCCCGCCTCTCTTTTCCCCCAAGCAAACAACACCCCGATATTACCAACCCAATTCTCTCCTTTTCTCCTTCTCTTGCTGTGCCGCTGACAGAGCAGATACACGGCACATCAGCCTCGCTCACGCGTGCTTTTGCAGAGATCCCAGCTATTTGTCCGGCATAGAAAATATTTGCTGGTATTTTGCTTCTTCTGCGGATTTGCTTGCCGGCGCAACAGCATTCTTGCTTCTTTGTTTTGGCTCGACTTGCACAGCAACGGCCCACCAGCTGTATCAATTGCTTTTGAGACAAGCAGAACGCAACGTACAAGGCCCAGAGAACTGTCGCGCAGACCGATTGGTAAAGTCTGTCACATACAGCGCGCGGTTCCCGCCGCCGTCGCCATCTGCTTCCTCTTCCTCCATCTCCGTCGAGCGCTGCGCAACGGCCGCATTCCAGACCGCAGCCACGCAGACGAAAAGTGGATTAACAAGAGGCCTGACCATCGCATCAACATGGTAGTTCGCAGCAACGCCTAGCTCACTGCCGGTTCGCTGCACCTCCATGTCCATCCATATGCCGCGGATCAGTGCAGTTGCCCCAGCGCGAAACCAGGTCCAGCCTGCTCCGGCAGGGCTATATCAGCTCTTCTAAGGCGTCCAAAGCGCACCCTCCTCGCCGCGTCGCACCACCCACACTGCCCTCAGCCTCTCAACGGCTCCTTCTCCGTGCTATCGATAGACTCCTCCTTTCCAAAGCCCAACCAACCGGCGCCCAACCCTCTACAGGCATCATCCTGCTCTGTCCTTCCGATCGCTTACTGCCTTTCTCCACCTGCGCGTCCAAGAAAGACGGTCAGAACTCATTATTCGCCGGCTTCTTGACGCAGAGATCCCACTGTTCAGCTGATCTCCCCTCTCCTTTCTTTCCATCCATCTCAGGGCGGTCCCTGCCAGTTCGCCCACCATGGACAGTGCCGGTGGCCAGAGCCTGTCCCGAGAGCGCTCTCGATCTTCCGCTCCCTTTCCCCGAGCTTCCTCCAGATCTAGCATCAGCACTTCAAATACCCGGATGACGCCCCAAAGTAGCAACAGCTCATCCACCAACCTGCCGCCGTCGCCGTCGCTAAGGCATGCGCATCCGGCCCAGAGGTTCCACTCGAGCAAAGCCTCTAGCATCGAACGATCGAGGTCGCAGCTTTCTAGAGAGTCCACCGAAGACTCGGAGCAGAACCTACCCGTTCTGTCCAGTTTCCTCCAGGAAAAGCTCCAGCAGGGTAGGAAGATCGAAAGCGAGAGGTCAGCAAGCAGGATGAGTAACCACATGAGCGCATCCATGGACCTACGCACAATTCAGAGCTCTCCGGTCCGCAGTTCGACAGCCGATGGCTCGAGACGTCCGAGATCGAGTGGCGGTGGCAATGGTGAGGCCAAGAAGAAAGGCCTCGGACTCAAGGAAATGGAACAAGTATTTGACAACTTCAGTTTGCCAAGAGGACTCCGTCGCTAATAACCCGTCAATAGACAATGTCAACTCTCCACAAGCAGAATTTCGACTTGAAACTCGAACTCTACCACCGGCGCGAGCGACAAACGGAACTTGAAGCACGAGTTGAGACACTGGAGGTGGAGAAGAACCAGGCCGAAGAGATGAACCAGGCCCTCTTGCAAGAGATCGAGAAGCGGGACAAGGCTGTCGAGGAGGCTGTAGCCATGATTATGACGCTGGAATCGCGCATTGAGCAGCTGCTCCGCGAGCGCGAGATCGTCAGGCAGATCGAGACAAACAACTTCCTGTATTCGCAGTCCGAATCGCTCTCCGGATCTTTAGAGCCAGGGACCCCGAGGATGAGGCCCGTCAAGCCGCCGGCAAGTGATGAGACCAAGAATCTTAACCGAATGCCGAGTTTCCTGTCCGAGCGAAGCGATAACACCGAGAACCTTCGAAATGTCTATCTTGGGGTTCGCGGCAGTGTCCTTAGCTTGCCAAAAACGGCCGAAGACGCGAGGGAGGGCGACCTGAACGGCATCGCCAGCCCAAGCCTGAGCGTCCTCAGCGAGAGCTCGTTCGTCAGTGTGTATGGCCAGAAAGACTTACCAGCAGGTTCGTCTCCTTCAGAGGTGGAAGAGCTCAGGCCGTTCGATGGAACGTCGCAAGAGAAGACTGTGGTGAAGAACCGTATGAGCAGAAGCACGTCGGCGTCGCAGATCGTGACGCCAACCAGGATGAAACGCTCGGGATCCCTCGGCCACAGCAACGCGATGGGTGCTCTGTCGTCAATTGCGGACGTGATCGAACTGGGGACGTCATCGCCACTCCAGCGATTGGAGAAGCTGGAGCGGACACTAACCGCCATGAATGAAGCATCACGACCGGCAACCCGAGAGCAGGACGTCGCTACACCAACTGCTCCTAGAGCACAGAAGCCTATCCCTGCTGCGAAGACGAAGCAGGAAAAGAGGGAGGCCCTGCGCAAAGTCCTCACCGATGCACCATTTGCGAGGGACCTGCATCAGAGTCACAACCTACCGCCAACGCCGGACACTATCTCGACATCGACCCTCACGCGGTATAAGAAGTCGAATGACACTCTGTCGCACCAGCAGGGGATTGCAAACGAGCGAAGCTACCTGGCGCTGTCCGAGTCTACCGATCGGTCTGCTAGTGGTGAGAAGGCGAGGGCAAATACCACTAGAGACCAAACCTCGCAGCCTGCGTCCACCTCTGCCTTCACGAGCAGAAGGGACTTCTCCGGTGGCAGTTACTTCGAGCAGCGACTCGGCATACCACCGCGACCGAGGTCTGCTGATGAGACAACTTCCTCTCGCCGCCATGACAACGACTGGGATACCGATAGCGACGCTGACTTTGACGACGCTGCCTCGATGGCGTCCAGCTTCGACTACTGGATGCGCGAGAGCCTAAAGCCCAACCGCGCCAACGGCAAAGGCGGGTTCGGTCCAGGAGCGGGCCGTGTGTCTCCCGATCTCTTTGGCTTCCCGTCTGGGACAAGAGGATGGGCAGCAAACGATATGTTTGGCTCGCTTGGTGGTAGCGGGTTCATGGGCGCGAACCCATCTGCCCTAGCGCCGACTCTAGATGTCTTGGGTAACCCTCTTCCCACTCCGCAGAACGGCATTTTCGGCGGCGGACCGCCGCCTCCGCCGAACAGGCGATCAAGCCTACACGCGCGGACGGGGTCAACGCCCGGCACGCCGTCGCTTGGGCCTCGGTCCGGCCCCGCCAACGGGAAGCTTCGCAAGTCGCCTGAGCGCCGGCGGGGTGATTCCACGTCGCGGGCTAACAGTTCGGACGGGCGGCCGGCATCTCAGAGTCAGTCCTCGCAGGCGCCCACCCAGCAGCAACAGGCTCCAGGTCAGGATCAGCCGGCTGCCAAGCGCCATTACCCGCCGAGCGCCAGCCAGGCAACACAGCCGCGCCCGAGCCGCCTGAACATCTTTCGTCGGTCTCTTGGGTCTGCACCTGCCGAAACCTCAGCGCCGGCTTCTGCACCGCCGACGGAGGGGTCCTTCCCTGGCCATACCAAGGATGCACCACAATCCATGGTCGGCGTCCCCTCTTGGGGAAGACGCGCGGACCTGGTGGACGACGATAGAGCGTCTGCTACACCCCCGCCCATTCTGCGGAACAGGGTTCCTGGCCGGGGCAGCGTAGACGGGGATGAGGCTCATGTGGCAGCTGCGGCGGCGGCAGCCAGCGCAGCATTTGGTAACAAGGCTCTCCCACCGATGCCTGGGCCGGCAAATCCCGGACTAGGCAGTGGTCTGGATAGGGTTATCGGGTCGTCCGGAAGCGGAGATGGCGGTGCGCCGTTAGGACCCCCGACACCGACGTCGACTGCGGCACAGCCGTCGCCTGGCGCCGGACCGGGCAAGAAGAAGTGGCTGGGCCTGGGAAGGATGACGAGTCTGCGGAAGGGCGCGCCGTAGACGGCAGTATGGCTGTCAGGTTGTTGGCTGAGCGAGCTCATTGTACAATTATCACTATCCATCCATGTTTTGGGTGCAGGGGGTCACTGCTGTGGAGGCTGAATCTTACCTTGGACTGGGCTCAGCAGGACTGCGACTGTTTGAGACAGGCTGGAGTTTGGGCCGGAGACATTGGCGTCGAAGTTGGCGGGCGTTATCACGGCAAAAGTTACGTAGCCTAGATTGTCACTCGAGATATCCATGCCATCATACCCAGGTGGTCTCTTCACATTGTTTTGTAGTCAGGAATGAATATCAAAGGGCCCGTTCAACACTCATGCCACTTGGTGATGGTACTACCAACTGAACACCTGCATCATTTCCATGGCACTGAGATGTGACGATAACCACCCACTCTCTTTGCTGCTTAGTGTAGATAAAACGCCTCCGACTCGTGCGTCTCCGGCACGATCCCATCCATAATGCCATCACAGAACGCCTCCCCCAGAAATACGAACCCATTCGCTTCACTCCCATGCCGCCGCAGCACATGCGGCACCTGGGCGCCTTCAAAGACGACCACGACGTCCCCGGCCTCCACGCCCAGCGGTCCCATCCCAATATATCCCTCATTGGTCACGAACGGCCGCCGGCTGCGCATCTGCTGCACCCGCGCCTCGTAGATCCTCTCCGCGGCGAAGTCCTCCCCGTCCCGTTCCGCATAGTGCGCCGCCGCCTCCACCACCGTCAGGCCTCTCTCGAAGGCCTCGCACCGCGCAGCCAGCTGACCGTGCGCCAGCGCCGAGACCTCCGTCGCGCGCCGCGGCGTCCGGTCCGACGTCTCCTCGACGTCGCCGACGGTCACGCGCCAGGCGGCCTCGGCGCGGCGCTCCGGGGTGAGGTAGACGGGGTCGGTCTGCAGCTCCGCTACGATCTGTGCCGCGACATCACATAGCCGCCTAACCTCAGCGAAGAAGTCAAGGTACCCGCTGGAGTCGAACCCGCCGGTGTCACGGATGGTATCGTCCTGGCCTAGGAAGGGCTCTCCGGCCTCTAAGATCTCGTCGACGATGTAACCTGCCAGGCCGAGGACGCACTCGTCCGCCGTGGGCAGCAACCGCGCGGCGCGGATGGTACCGGCGGCATGGAAGAGCGGTTGAGGGGCGAGGGTGGAGGTCAGGCGCGCACAGAAGGAGGGCCGCATGGAGACGAAGTCGGGCACCCATGAGGGCACTGTCACCGCGGCGGCGGCGGCACCCGGGTGTATCTGAGTGCCACCGCTAACTCGCTTGGGAAATTGTGCGAGGGAGAGGATGTCCAGCGCGTATTCGCCCCCTCCTGCTGCTGCTGCTGCCTCCTGCTGCTGCTGTCCCAGTGACTGCTGCCAGATGATTGCGCGCGTGGCTCGCGCGTAGGCAAGGCCCGCCGTCACGGTGGGTGAGTAGTCCGGCGTGATACCCAGCGCGGCGGCGTCGGTCGCCAGACCCAGCAAGCCGTAGATCCTGTCGCGCGGATCCGTTGCCTCGAACACCAGCCGGTCGCCACCGTCGCTCACGTACAGGCGCGTGACGAGGTCGAGCAGCGTGTCGCCGGCCCCGGGCTCGTCTGGGCCGCGGAGGAGGAGCTTCTCCCGCCGGCGCCGCGCCGTGAAGAAGGGGACCGTCGGGTTCGCGTAGATGTCGTCCAGGGCTCTGAGTCTTTCATACGGCGGGGTCGGCCTCTCGTACAGGACCTCGAGGGCCGGTGGCAGGTGGAGGACCTGTCGGGCCTGGAAGGCGAGCCAGGCCGGGAGCAGCTTGGTCCCGCAGACGAAGATGGGGTCGGACGCCGCGAGGGCGAACTCCTGCACGACCCAGACGCGGGTGAACCACGGGCGGAGGTACCACTCCTTCATAGCCCGGAGCACGGCCAGGTCGTCCGGGTCCCCCGGGCCAGCCTTACCGAGGAAGCGGAACGCCGCGCGGCCGCAGAGGGCCCGGAGGGCATCCGCCGCGGGTACGAGTTCCGGCGGTGGGTCCCCGGCGGCCAGACGCCGGAGGAGCGGGTACCGCTCGACGGTGTAATACGTGTCCAGGCCCCAGTCCATCGCGGCCTGACCGATCTCCGCCCAAGCGTCCATCATCTCATCGGAGCCGTCGCCAGCGGGACCGAGCCAGACGAGAACATGGGCCGCCGCGGCGTAGACGGTGCCCATGAGGGCGACCTGGGCAGTCTTCTCCGCCGGGTCGGACTGATTGATGCAGATCTGGTCGACCCATAGCGTCAGTGTGTCCGTGGGATGGCGCAGGTGGCGCAGAGCCTCCTCAAGCGAGGCGGTTATGGTGAGTCTTGCGTGACGGGACTGGGAGGTGGTGCTTGTGGCTAGAAAGGGCTGCTCGGCGCCGGCGGGAGGTGAGGGTCCCCAGGTGTAAGACAAGGCTGTGAACGCAGGGGCGGACGCGAGGGGGACCATGCGGAGGTGAGACTTCAGTTCCTGTCCCTCAGACTCGGGTTGAAGATCTAGCAGGCGGATGTGTGAAGACGGGTCGGGTAGTGCCGCCTCGCGATAGGTGAAGGGGGGGGCTGGGCCTGCGTCGACAACATCCGCAGCGACGAGGTCGGGTTGGGGACCCGGCGCTGCCTGAAGAGACGACATAGAAGTATGTTTATTTGTGTACCGCTCTCTCAAAGATAAACGAACAAAGATGAAGATTCTGCGTTGTTACGGAGTTGAGCGACATTCTGAAGAGGGGGTGGCTGTTCAGCTCAACCAGCTGAGACCGACGGCAACCAATTAGTCTCCAACTACGAAGTCGCACAGATTATGTTGTCTAGTGTTTGATTTGCTCCTAGCTTGCTAAGTCTCTTGGCACGTACTGGCAGTTCTTCCTCTGTGATTTTGAAGCTTGGGAGAATGCATTCCACAGTAGCAACGTTGAAGGTTGAGGAATGACCCGAGAGACTGACAGGCTTAGGAGGTAGGTAATGTTCCCATCGAGCTTTTTAGCCAACCTCGGCATCATCAATGATTCAGTCAGATACTTTTCCTGCCTAAGTGTCTATATCTGGGTTCCCGCGGCTTTGATCTCTACGGCCTTCTCGGGGCCGAAGATTTCAGTCTATTCTAGATCGCAGCAAGATATCAGAAGACAACTGAACGACTCATCCCAGCAAGACACCTCTGACCTCGCTAATGCATCTGTGCGGAGGAATGACAGTAGCGGCGGTTGGTGCTGTAGCAGATGACGGAAAGACACGGCTCAATTATCTGTATCACCCAAAACCCCCATCTAGACGATATCAGCCCCGCATATCTTGTCTTGCTCAGGAAGGTCAGGTCGTCTTGGAGGATAAAGGTGACAGGGGCTGTATCTGGGCGCATCTTGCTGTGTGTTGCCGATAGCATCACCCGGCAGTGTGTCATGAGCCGAGCCATCTGTATAAATGGCTAAATTTCTAGGAGTCCAAATGTTCCCCATCGTTTTAGTAACAGCAGAGGAAGCTGGCGGAGACCTACCGAGGAAGAACCGGTCAGCATGGCTCGACAACTTCTTACAATACTTCCACTCGGCGCCCTGATGGGGCTCAGTCTCATGCTACCTGCCTCTCTGGCAAGCGACGTCTCGGAATGTAAACTCCCGGCAGACAATAACGTCTATCTCAGCGATGGTTTCGGCTATGAGTATAACTGCGCACCCAGTACTGGGACGCTGAGCGCCTTCATGTTCTTTGTCGACTTCTCCGATCAGGGCGCCACCGACGAGCCCCAAGACCTGCATGACTTCTTTCTGCCAGCCGCGGCAGAGTGGTACGCGACGGGCTCTTATGGCCGGCTCAATCTCAGCGTCACCGCAGACACCTCGCGCTTCTACCGCATGCCCGCGACCGCCGACTCGTATGGCTGGCAGCGTGGGCTGACCTCTGAGGCTCATCAGAAGTACATCCAGGACGCGCTGCAGGCGTACAATCAGACTATATCCCCCGTAGACGTCTTGTACGTTGTGCCAACCGCCAATGCCACAGCCATATCCTTCTCGCCCACCTTCATGGACAACGTTACCACGTACCAGGGCACCTACGTCTCGCGCAAGGCTGTCACCTTCGGGCATGACGCGTACACGGCCTGGGGGTACAAGGTGCTCAATCACGAGTCGGGCCACACCATGTGCCTCCCGGACCTGTACCCGTTCAGCGGTGGGGCCACGGGGCTCTACATCGGCGGATGGGACCTGATGGGGCTGATCAGCGGCCCGGCGCCGGACTACTTCGCGTGGGACAAGTGGCTGCTCGGCTGGCTGACGGACGACGAGGTCGGCTGCGTGGCCAGCAGCGGCTTGAGCACGCACAAGCTCTCCCCTCTGGAGGTCCCTGGAGGGACGAAAGCTGTGGTCATCAAGCGCAACAGCACGTTCGCGCTCGTGGCGGAGGTGCGCGCCGCGCTGGGCGAGGATGTCAACGCTTGTTCGACTGGCGTGCTGCTGTACACGGTGTCGACGACCACAGAGACGGGGTACGGCCCGATCCGCGTGTTGGATACGAGCCCTGGTACTGGAAGGTGTGCTGGTGACGAGTTGAACGATGCGCCCCTGAGCTTCAACCGGACGACGTCATACACTGTTCCAGACTGGGGTGCTACAGTCTCCCTTCAGGAGAAGTGTGGGAATGGCTACACTATCGAGGTGGATGTGCCATAGAGCCGGAGTCGATAGCTATCAGGCCGGCTGCTCAACACTAGGCTTTTTGATGTGCTGAGTGCTTCGATACTTCGAGCAAAGTACCAAGCCAGGAGCTTCAAGCCGGACAATTTGTAAGCATGTGAGCCGGGGACTCAACATCCGCAGACTTCTTTGATGTATATATGATATATCGTCTGAAGCTGAGATAGCATTTCGCTTGTTCTTAGAGGCAAGGCTGGTGATCTCGCCTTAATCCTCTGTCAAGAAAAGCTTAGTGTGGTGAAGACCCAATTTGAATAGGAGCCATTGCTGCGAAGCTAATACTGGAAAGCGTCTTACGCTCTCTGTTCAGCATATTAGTAGTTCAAGAGTGCCGTCAGAGCCCCATCATCCTCACTGCACGGCCGGCGCCAGCACCGCCATAGAGTCGCGAGCGCGACCACTCGGCATCCACATCCTCCGCCACCTGATGCTCGTGGGCTACACTGCCGGTCACGTCGGAGCGAAACTCGCGCATCGTCCGTGCGAGCTGGGCAAATACATCGTCGGGTCTCTGCTCCCCGGCCGCTTGCGACGCCAGCTCCAGCTTTTCGGCCACGCGGTCGAGGAGCACGGGAATGTCGATGACGGCACGCACAGCGGCGCGGTCCCAAGCGGGATCCTCGATTGTGGTGGTGAGGTGGTTTAGGACCATGACACAGCGCGCGAGCTGTGCCCACTGGAGGAAGGATACGCCCGCGAAGTCGGCCGGCGAAACGTCCATCAGGACTGAGGTGCATGCTTTGATGGCGCGCACACATCGCCAGAGGCATTGTGACCGCTCGTGGCCGGCTGAGTTACTGCGGGTGGTGCTCATTGATCCGCTGATTATCCTGGCGAACTGGCGGACTAAAAGGGGAACCATTGAGTGAACCGCGTGTGTGGTCTCGTTGATACTGAGCTCCGCCGAGTGTATGTGGGCCATGATGAGTGCCTGTGACGAAAGGCTTGAGGGAAGTGATGTCTGGAGCTCTTGCAGTTGCCCCTGTAGCGCCGAGAGGGACATGAGCTCTGGGAAAGCGGCGGCTTCTGTTGGGGCTTGTCCCTGCTCCAGCCCTTGCTGTTGGTGCACCCAGACAGCCTTCTGCGCGAGGAGTTGCAGACGGACCTGCATGGCGAAGGCCACATCCGTCGGACACTCTTTATTTGTGCTTATGGCGGCAAGACTGTCCTCCATCTGCGGCGTCCACCGAAGAACGTCCGGTTGGCCGAAGTAGGCTGAGACGGCGGAGCTGAGCATGAAACACCCCAGAAGAGCACGCTGCCGGTCCAGAAATTCCTGCGTCGTCATGGTGTCTGTGCTGCCGGACCAAGATTCGAAGCCCGGGGCGAAAAGCGCCATCATCTTCGCGTCTTGGGTGGTTGGCTTGTTCAGCTGCATCTCGCAAGCCAACGACATGGCCTGCATCATGAGTCGCGCCAGGCTGCAGCGAGAGAGCACGTGGTCCCAGCCCCAGGCTACATACGTCAACAGGCCGAGGAGCAGGTCCATCTTGTCCATGCTGGACTGGCCTTCGTGTAGCAGCATTGCCTTGTGGAATGCGACCTTCAGCTTCCTACTTCGCGACACCTTCTCCCTCGTCGAGGGGCACACCACGCAAACAATGGCACGAAACAGGAACGGCCGGTCACGCCGTAGCTGATGACTTGTCAACTCAGAGGGGAGATGCACGAATGCACAGTGGTGCAGCATGCGCGATCTGAATGTGCTCAGAAGGCTCTCGGCCTCAGCAGTAGAATCTGGTAGCCCCGATATCTCCGACGTAGTCTCAGCTTCGCCGTCGCCGGCATGCGTACTGTCTTCAGCCGCGTTTTCAGCGACGTCCAGAGCCGACGCCCTTGCTGCGGGCTGTGATAGTGGTTCTGGTGGACTCCGCTGCTGCGCCGCGTTGTCGTCGAGGACGTTGCGTAACCGCAATTCTGAAATAAGACCATCAACCTTGCTTTTGAGCTCGGCGATACTGGCGCTTGAATCTTGCTTCCTGTTGATAGTACGCCGACGAATTGATTCAGACGGAGAGCACTGTTTATGAAGTCGGTGGCACCTTTGGCATCCATCGCCGTCCGGACGGGCAACGCATTTGCACTTGGATTTGAAGCAGTGCGTGCACGCTAGGCCGTAGGGACTCGAATGGCTCGGGCCTCTTTTGGCCATGTTGCCTCTTGTCTATTCGTACAATGCCTGGGCTTGACTTCTTGGAGTCCGGCCGGTGTCGTCGGAGTCCGGTTCGGTGAGATTGTCTTGTTAGCGAGGAGCGTCCGGACAAAAGAAAGTCCACCCAGCCATATGGAAGTGTACTATGTAGGTGCCTGAATAGAGGTAAACTGTGAGCTAGCAACACCATCGTTTGCTTGCGACAGGGCTATTGGCATTGGCAAACCAACTACGCGACGGGGTAAGCGTGGGACGCTTCGACGCACTAGCCGGGTAGTGTGAAAGATGGTAAGGTGCCTGAGTTGGGGGCGCTGGCCCTGACATGGCGCCCATCCGGGCAGGCTACGGACTTCGGATTCCGATTCCGTGGTCATACACAGATAATAAAGAATGTCCCCCGTACGTTTTCCTTTGCCTCCCTCCCCGGATAGTTTCTTTTCTCCGAGCGGAGAGGTCTCCTTTCCGACCCAAGTGGCAGCTTGAAGTTGAGTCTGTCGTTCAGGGTTGCGAATTGGCTTTAATTGTCATGGCCTTTCTTCTTCGGTTGCAGTTTCTTTGATCTCCATCCTCTGTGCAGATAGTGTACACCCCTTTTTGCTGCGATAATTATTCTTTGTTTTTGGCGGGTATGTCTCCGAGTAACCAAGCGGCTTGGATTCCTGCTAAGAAGGTCAAGCCCTTGCAGGTTGGCGATGCGCCGTACACGCCCCCTGGCCCAGGCGAGATGGTGGTCAAGAATGGCGCCGTGGCAGTCAACCCTTTCGACTGGGTGATTCAGTTGATTGGACCTGTGCTCGCTGGCTATATCCAATATCCATTCATCCTGGGTACCGACGTTGCCGGCACCGTGGTCGAGGTCGGTCCCGGTATGGAGCGCTTCCGCGTCGGCCAGCGAGTGCTAGGTAGCGCTGCCGCCCTTGCTAAGGAGTCCAACAGAGCGGCCGAGGGGGGATTCCAGCTCTACACCGTCATGCGCGAATACATGGCCGCGCCAACACCCGATCACGTTACCGACGAACAAGCTTGCGTCCTGGGACTGGGTCTTGGGACGGCGGCATACGGCCTGTTCCATCAGGACTATCTGGGCCTTGACCTGCCTCAGGTACCTCCGCGTCCCACGATCAACGCCCAGGGTAAGCCCCGCGCCGTCATCATCACGGGTGGTTCGTCCAGCGTTGGCAGCAACGCAGTGCAACTTGCCGCGTCCGCCGGCTACGAGGTCCTCTCAACATCGTCCCCCAAGAACTTTGCCTACGTCAAGAGTCTCAGGGCCACCCACGTCTTCGACTACAACAGCCCAACGCTCGTGCAAGACCTCCTTCATGCTCTGGAGGGCCGCGAGCTGGCCGGTGCCTACGTCATCGGCGAAGGCGCCTTGGACGCCTGTACCGCGGTAATGAAGCGACATGATCCCAAGATGACCAACAAGCGGATCGCGGTGGCGGGCAGCCCATCATCTGGCGAGGGTCTTGAATCTTTTCTCGGCACCACCAGGAGGGTAGGGTCTATGATGGGCTTTATGCTGAAGTTGGCTCTTACCCGTCTCCTGAACGGAGTGGACGCGAAGTTTATCCAACTCACAGACCTAGTCGATCCACAGAGTGTGGTTTCTCGCCTCTATCTGGACTTCCTTCCTCAGGCGCTGGAGGAGCGGCAGTTTGTGCCGGCTCCGCCCCCGGTTGTTGTAGGCAAGGGGCTGGAGAAGATCCAGGAAGCTTTAGACATCCAGAGGAAGGGGGTATCAGCCAAGAAAGTTGTTGTGTCATTATAACTGCAGGTCTTGATTAGGGGTAGCGTTAGGGTAGACAACATGTTCTGGGATCATCTACACGCTGTGGTACTTGCTAGGCAGCTGCGTGTATCTGTTGATCAGTATTCCTGCTCGCCGATCAAGTTGATTCTTCTTCTCTTTTTATAAGTCTGGGCAACTTGCCGTGGATGCAAATAATATCATTGTATCTCCATGACATCTGCGCCAAGCCTTCTTCTAGGAAGAGGACCATAGAATGTTTACATGTTAGGTACCTAGGTATGTATTCAAATTCGTACGCTGGGCTTGAATCGCGCAGGGCTACAATGCTAGCAACCTCCCCCCCCCAACCAAGATGCTGTAGAATGTACATACCAGAATTACAAGCCAGCATTCCAATGATGAGAACGACTACAACAACTTCTTAGATCCTTGACGAGGAGAGGCAATTGCAGATGCATCTGCTATGTAACACTTACTACGTGGGTGCAGTGCACAGCTGGATGAGTACCTGCGGGAGTTGCACTGTGAGACTCGGGAAAGACTTCACAGACAGGCAGCCCTATAAGTTTTCATAGGAGTGGTCCAAAAATGAGACCTTGGTTCCTAGAGTTAGCAGGTCTAGTTGATCGGTTTCGGTTTCGGCTTTCTTGAACTAGGAAACCAGAAAAGGACAAGCTTTTCGACAATCACCCCCTAGAATCTAACGCTGATATGATGGCGATCCTGCTGCAATGAACCAATCCGGGGCGCCGCACGTCGCATATTTGCGGGGAGCTGAGCCCAGTTGCAGCAAATTGGACAGGGTCGGCACTCCTTCACCTTCTCTTTCACCAAAACAGCATGGGAAGGATTCGTGAAGCTTGCTCGCTCCTAGCGCCACATCACTTGCCGGCCGTCTCGTCCTATAAATCTTAGGGGATCGTCATGTTTATGCAGAGCAGTTGCAGCTGCAGTCGCTCCTGCTGGGGGCCCATGACGTAGGTAGGCTCACTGGAAGAGCAGCTATAAGCTGTCACCTCAGCCGATATATTCGACGTTTTCCACCATCCATCTCAAGCAGCATCTCCGGCCAATCCCAATTCTTCGCAAGCAGCCAGAGTCGATACGCTCTTGACTCCAAAATGTCAGACACGCAGACCGAGACACGCTGTGAATTCATCGGCGAGCCCCTGCCAGACATCGCCGGCATCGGGGTGAGCACGACCTTAACCTGCGTTTGACACATTAGTTCAAAGGTCGCAAGCTTATCCAAGTACCAGATTATCGTTGGCTTCGCTGGCCAAGCAGTGCTCTCGCTGTGTCTGGCGTTATGGGCCTTCTTCCTCTCCAAGCGGGGACGCTTGCAGGTGGTGCACGAGGAGGGCAGCGTCGAGCGCGAGATTGAGTCCAAGCTCATCGAGTTCGTGTCCGATGTCCTCATGATTGGCAACGACTTCCAGATGCTGCTCGGTAGGTACATAGACAAACCTCGCGAGCTGATTTGCGGACGAAGCGCAGAGACTCACCGCTTGACTTCCATCAGGGATCGCGTATATGATCAACACTTTCACCATGTCGGACACCATTGACCTCTATCACCTGCACCTCATATTCGACATCGTCAGCTTTGTAGGGTGTGTTCCCTCTGCCCCCATCGTTGTGTGCAGACGCTCAGCCCAGCTGATCTTCCTCTCACAGTGTGTCGAACGCCGCGGCCTTGGTATGCTGGTCCATCGCCGCCGCGAAGGTGACGTCGCTCGACTCTAAGTACCGCTCGCACCGCCAGGGCCAGAACCGCGTCTCCCTCTTCTCCCCGCGCCACAGGGCGACGTATCTCTTCGCGGCCATGTTCCTCGCCCTCACCATCCTCCTCGGCGTCCGCCTGAACGAATGGGCCCCTGATGCCGAGCCGGGCCGGTGTTACGACAGCCACCTACTGACATCGCCGTCGGCGGGGCACCCACACGCGGACCTGGTCTACGTCGGCTGCACGGCGGCCTGGATGCTGGCGGTGATGGGCGGCGCGGCGTTCATGCCTTTCTGGCGACACAAATGGCTCCTGACCGCTGCGTTCCTGCAGTTCCCGGTCCACTTCTACAGTATGGTGGTGATGAGGGTCGCGAACGGGGACAAGCTCAAGTCGGACGGCGAGGGCGAGAACGGATGGGATTTCGGGCAGACGACGGCGGTTCTGCTGCTCGCTCTGGCTTTCCAAGAGCTGCTTAAGAAAGGATTGCAGTTCCGCAGGGTCAGGAAAGAGCTGTTGGCTACGGGAGGGCGACAGGAGCATCGGAAAGGATCTGAGACGGAACAGTTCTCTTCAAGTGAGAGAAGAGCGGAAGAGGGCCAGCTGCAATCTTGAACGGCATCTTTGATGGTTGTGAAATCCTTCGGGGGTAGATGGCCTGTTCGGTGTGCTGCTGGAAATCAGAAGGTACTTTTTAAGTAGTCAAGGGACAAGCGAGACTGTAAGATGGTCTGTTTCTAAAGGAGGTCTTCCATGAATGTATGATGTATCGACATAAGTTTCCCAATGGTTCAGTCAAAGCCTAGGATGATCCGTTCCATCTGGACAAGCCTATTCAATATCATTAAGACCCACGGTATCAGAGTGCTGTGTTGACCGAACTTGCTTCTATTTGCACGGACAGATCCTCTACTGTGATAAACTTAGAGGGTCACAATACCATCGGTGATACTGTTCCTGCCATCGACACGGACTCGGCATATCCAGGTGATGGTTCGCGGGCCACGACAAGAAACTGCGAGTGGGTTTAGACATGCCAGCGAGACGAGGGGCTGATGGCAGTGATGCTTTAATATGCGAAGACTTGAGTAGCGAAGAACCAGAGTCATTGACGTTCGATGTCTCCTTCTAGACAGCCGTAAGACGTGCGCGATACCCACGCCCTTTTTCGTCTCTCATTTGGCGCTTCCGACAGGGACGGCATTTGCACCGCGGTGAATGGGTGGAATTTTGCGGAGATACGGAGTATCCATAGCGGGCTTAAGATGTACAGAGAGGACGGCTGTAAGTGGGTCTACGCGGTGGTAAGCGGGGATGAGCGGTGGTAAGGGAGAGCAGGAGCGGACGGCTTCAAGAGATGAGCGGGGATAAGGGGCGGCTTCAGGGGACGGGCTTTTGAGTCTGGACGCGTAGCTCCAAGAAGGTGAAAATGCTTTTGTCTGCCTCCTTTCCCGTTTATTTATCTCCTCTGCTTTCGTATCCTTCTCGGCAACGCAGCTTGCAGATCGACTGGTGTTGCTACTTTCTTCAGGGGCGTCTTCTCGCCCGCCACCACCACTACCACAACAATAACAGCCCTTCGGACTTTATATTTCGGCGGCGCCAACCTATAGCAGGCGTAGATAAGCTAGCCCAGCTTTTCAGGGCATCATGTCGAAGGCATCTGAGAAGTTTGGGGCAAATGGGACACCTCACCCCTTCCCGCTCGAAGTGGCTCTCCCCAGGAGAGCAACCGACGAGGTTCGACCAGGCACCGCAGAATCGATGGAGACAAGGCATTCTATGGTGCAGGAGCTTGCAAGAAAATACACTCGCGACCAAGACACGAGCATCGATGACCCTGAAGGGAAGCCCATCTTCGGAAGCAATGACCCCAATTCTCCCCTGAATCCCATCGGCGACAAGTTCAACGCGCGTGCGTGGGCCAACAACCTCGCCCGAGTTGCCGACGAACGCGGCCAGAGTTTTCGTCGCGTCGGACTGTGTTTTCAAGACGTCAACGTCTTTGGCTACGGCACACCTACCGACTTCCAAAAGGATGTCGGAAATGTCTGGCTAGCTTTGCCAGGAATGGTCCGCCGCTTCTTCTCTAACACGGCAGGCCAGACACGGATCGACATTCTGCACCACTTTGACGGAATCATCCGCCCCGGCGAGATGTGTGTTGTCTTGGGTCCGCCGGGCTCTGGTTGCTCAACCTTCCTCAAGACCATCGCGGGCGATACGAGCGGCATCTACGTCGGCGATGTCTCGTACTTCAACTACCAGGGCATATCGGCCAAGGAGATGCATACCGCCCATAGAGGTGATGCCATATACACTGCCGAGGTCGACGTCCACTTCCCTCAGTTAACAGTTGGCGAGACGCTGACTTTTGCGTCCCGCGCACGGTGCCAAAGAGAGCTGCCCCAGGGCATCAACCGAATTCAGTATGCTACCTGAGCCCTTGGCCTCCTTCCTCTCGCAACCAAGAAATAACAATGCTGTTCATAGGTACTGCGAGCACCTTCGAGACGTCGTCATGGCCATGTACGGCATTAGCCACACAATCCATACTAAGGTGGGAGATGAGTACACTCGAGGAGTGTCCGGGGGAGAACGCAAGCGTGTCACCATTGCCGAAGCAACGCTGGCAAACGCCCCGTTTCAGTGTTGGGACAAGTAAGTAGTATTCACAGTGGCTTTGATTGGCAGACAGGGGCAAAGGCTAACTGCCAGCGTAAGTTCGACGCGTGGTCTGGACTCGGCCAACGCAATTGAGTTCTGCAAGACCCTGAGGCTCCAATCTGAGCTATTCGGCCAGACATGCGCTGTATCTATGTATCAGGCACCGCAGAGCGCGTACGACCTGTTCGACAAGACCATGGTGATCTACGAGGGCCATCAAATCTACTTTGGGCCTGCATCCCGGGCTAAGGAGTATTTCGTCAACCTTGGATTCGAGTGTCCGACCCGACAGACAACGCCCGACTTCCTCACATCCATGACCTTTCCTGCAGAGCGTATCATTCGTCGTGGTTGTAACCCGCCGAGGACCGCAGCTGAGTTTGCAACCGCCTGGAAGAAAAGCACTGAGTACAAGGCCCTACACGCCCAGATTGACGAATACAAAGAGCAGCATCTTATCGGCGGCCCAGATGCCGAGACCTTCCGACAGCTGAAGAAGTCAAACCAGGCCAGGGGTCAGCGCCTCAAGTCGCCCTACATTCTGACCTACTCCCAGCAGGTTCGGCTTTGCATCTGGCGCGGATTCCGCAGACTCAGAGCAGATCCCTCGATGACCGTCATGATGGGGGTTGGGAATATGATCATGGCTCTCATCACGTCGTCCTTGTATTACAACCTGGGCTCGAACACGGGTTCATTCTACGGCAGAGCCGTCGTCCTTTTCATGGCCATTCTCTTCAACGCATTCTCTTCTATGCTTGAGATCATGACACTGTACGCTCAACGACCCATCGTGGAGAAGCAGTCCCGCTATGCCTTTTATCACCCTTCGGCTGAATCCTATGCCTCTGTCCTGGTTGACATGCCCGTCAAGATTATTAACACCGTTTCCTTCAACTTGGTTTTTTATTTCATGACCCATCTAAACCGCGAGCCCGGCCCATTCTTCTTTTACCTGCTGGTGGTATTTCTCGTTGTTCTGGCCATGTCTGGCATCTTTAGATCTATGTAAGTGGCCGAGACAATGTGAGGCAGACGGAGAAACACTAACATATTTCTAGCGCCTCGCTCTCGCGAAGCGAGCAGCAGGCCATGATACCCGCTTCGGTCATGCTCCTGGCCCTGCTCATCTTTACGGGATTTGTCGTCCCGGTCGACTACATGCTGGGCTGGTGCAGGTGGATCAACTATCTGAACCCGGTGGCCTATGGCTACGAATCACTCATGGTGAACGAGTTCCACGGCCGCAACTTCTCATGTTCAGCCTACATCCCTGACTACGCCAACGCGAGCGCGGCGAGCGTAGCCTGCAACGCTATCGGAGCCATCCCTGGAGAGCCCTTCGTCAAGGGGGACAACTACATCAACTCTGCATACGACTACTACCACAGCCACAAGTGGCGCAATGTTGGCATCATCATCGCCATGGCAGCCTTCAATCACCTCGTCTATTTCATAGCAAGCGAATACATCACAGCTAAGAAGTCGAAGGGTGAGGTCCTCGTCTTCCGCCGCGGCTTCGTCCCGCCGTCTCTTACCAAGGGCGGCAGCGACATCGAGAAGTCGCTTTCCGGCCCTGTACCGGTTGTGGACAAACAAGGCTATTTATCTAGCAGCGAGGGAGCGTTTCGAGGCTCTACGAGTGTTTTCCACTGGAGCAACGTTTGCTACGATATCAAGACCAAGGGTCATCCCCGGCGCATTCTGGACAATGTTGATGGTTGGGTCAAGCCTGGTACTCTCACGGCCCTGATGGGAGTTTCGGGGGCCGGCAAGACGACCCTCCTAGACTGCTTGGCTGATCGTCGTGCTGGTGTGGGCGTCATCACCGGCGAGATGTTGGTCGATGGAAAGATGCGTGACGAGAGCTTCCAGCGAAAGACTGGCTATGCCCAGCAGCAAGACCTGCATCTTGAGAGCAGCACTGTACGAGAAGTGAGTATATCGTGAATCGCTCCGGTCTATTCTCTAGCCCGGTTAAATATCTTTGCCATCTCTTCCTCCTCTAAAGGGAGGGTCCATGAGCTGATTTCTTATCACAGGCTCTGGAATTCTCGGCTCTCCTCCGTCAGCCGGCTAGCATACCTAAAGATGAGAAGTTGGCGTACGTGGACGAAGTCATCAGGTTGCTAGACATGCAGGAATATGCGGACGCCGTTGTGGGCGTACTGGGCGAAGGCCTCAATGTTGAGCAGCGCAAGCGCTTAACTATCGGTGTCGAGTTGGCCGCCAAGCCACCGCTCCTGCTCTTTGTTGATGAGCCTACGTCGGGCCTTGACTCCCAAACCAGCTGGGCTATCCTGGATCTGTTAGAGAAGCTGTCCAAGGCAGGCCAGTCTATCCTCTGTACTATCCATCAGCCCTCTGCAATGCTGTTTCAGCGGTTCGATCGCCTGCTCTTGCTCGCCGATGGAGGCCGTACGGTGTACTTTGGTTAGTTCCTGCCTTTGCTTATCACCCATCTTCCTCACGATGGTCATCTCTCCCCTGGCAGTACAACAAGTACAACATATACTGACATATAACCGTCTATTACCACAGGCGAGATCGGCGACAATTCTAAGACCCTAACAGAATATTTCGAGCGCCATGGGGCGCTACCTTGTCCACCTGGTGAGAATCCAGCTGAATGGATGCTCGAGGCCATTGGCGCAGCTCCTGGCAGTTTCTCAGACGTCGACTGGCACGAAACCTGGCGCTCCAGCCCAGAGTACCAGACAGTACAGGGTGAACTAGCACGTCTTAGAGCCCTAGGCGTGGGTCGACCGTCCACGGACGAAAGACATGACCCTGCCGCGTACCGCGAGTTCGCTGCGCCGCTCTGGCAGCAGTTCCTAGTTGTCACACGACGTGTGTTCCAGCACATATGGCGCACGCCCTCCTACATCTACTCCAAACTCATCCTCTGCATTGGCAGCAGCTTGTTTATAGGTCTGGTGTTTCTCGACGCACCGCTGACTATCCAGGGGCTCCAGAACCAGATGTTCGCCATCTTCGAGCTCTGCAGCACCCTGGGGCAGTTAGTGGACCAAATAATGCCGCACTTCGTCACGCAGCGCTCTCTATACGAGGTCCGCGAACGACCTGCCAAGACGTACTCCTGGAAGGTTTTTATGCTCAGCCAGATCTTTGCCGAGATCCCCTGGAACACCCTTGCATCGGTCTTCATGTGGGCTTTTATCTACTACCCCGTTGGCCTCTACAAGAACGCCGATGCCGCCGGTCAGGCCGTGGAGAGGGGCGGCCTGATGTGGCTCCTCTTCTGGCAGCTGCTCCTCTTCGCCAGTACCTTCGCGCACATGTGCATTTCCTTCGCCAACACGGCCGACGAGGGTGGCAACAACTCTAACTTCCTCTTCATCCTTGTCTTCTTCTTCTGCGGCGTGCTGGCGACCCCGGAGCAGATGCCCGGCTTCTGGATCTTCCTCTACAGGGTTTCGCCCCTAAACTACTGGGTCTCCGCCGTCTTGTCGACAGGCCTAGCCAACGTTGACGTGAAGTGCGCGAGCAACGAGTGGACGGCCATCAGCCCGCCGGAAGGCCAGACGTGCGGCGACTACATGGCGGACTACATGGCGAGGGCGGGCGGCTACCTACGGGAACCCGAGGCGACAGTTGACTGCCAGTACTGCAAGGTCAAGGACACGAACGTGTTCCTGAAGGGTATCGGCTCCGATTACAACGACAGATGGCGCAACTTTGGCATCATGTGGGCGTTTATCGTTTTCAACATCGTGGCGGCGTTGGCTCTATATTGGCTGGCGAGGATGCCCAAAGGGAAGAAGAAGCTGTAACCCAAGTACTTGTATTTCTTATGTTTTACCACGACATTTCAACTCTTCCCATTATGTATCTCGACATTAGAAACTCTACTCATAATTATCCCATAGGTATACACCAGACTTATAAGACGAAACTCAGAACACTACTTGCTTGGCACCTATGGTCGCCTTTCGGGACTCTTTCCTCGGTCAGCCTCAGCTCAACGTAATTCATCATCCCTCATCAACCCCGCTCAGCTTCCTACCTCTGTAGCTGAGCCGCCTCTCGAAACCTTTCCGGTTCCCATCATTGGTTCTTTATCCTTGCTTAGTCTATATTGGCTTCTATGTATACCTTAAAAATGTATGGAGATTTTCAGCAGAAGATCACCTTTACGCCCCTTTCTGGATAGGCTGCTAATTTCTCTTCAATAGAGTGTAGGTCCAAATTCCAAGGCGTGCGAGAGCCATGCGTGAAGCAGTGTGCCTGATACCTAAGTTCCAATCCTCAAGTCCAACGCGCGGCTGCCCTGGAGTCGTTTCTGTTCGTCTGCCTTACTCCAGGTGTGTGATACAGTGTAATATAGCCTCCTCTGGGTTACTCTGCAGAACCTTATACATGGTATTGTAACTAGGAATTGAGATCCTTTCTCCAATCACTTCTCCGCTCGCATGAACGACTTAAGTCTAAATAGGAAGAAGTAAGAGTGCAGCTGAGGGTCCCATATGCACGAACGGGCCATCGGACACGTCAATTGGCGTCAGAGTCGGGGGCTGAACGGCGCCAATGCATGCGATGTGCCGCAGAGATTGGGGGCCATTCGTGACACCTGAGCTCAAGTGTAGACAGTACTTAAGTCAGGATTTCCCGGCTCCGAATTTTCAGCCTGCATTGTCCACTAGGCCTCTTTCTATAGTAGGTCAACGCAAAAAATGCTGCGTTATGAGGATGGCGATCCTCTGCTCCGGCCGATCCAACGGCGGGAGACAACACCGGCGCGAATGATGGGGCAGCCACCGCCGGAGCAGCCGACAAGCTCATTCGAACGGCGTGTACCGGCCCCGCTCCGGCCCGTCATCCGTGACGGAGCCCAGATGCCAGCCTACTATGCACCGTACTATCCCGGCGGCCCGCCGCAGGCGGTGCCGATGTACTACCAGCCGCAGCCGATGCAGTTCATCAGCGTGCCACCGCAGCCGAGCATGCCCGAACCGGGCCACATAGGCTTGTCGACGGGGCCTTTGCCGAGCGTACGACAGAGGTCGCGGTCTCGGCGTCGCACCTCAGTCGACTCGAAAGAATACACCAGATCGAAGTCCCATTCCCGGAGTAGGCCTTTCCGTGAACGTCGACCATCAGACAGTGCCTATGATCCGAGTGACCGAGAAAGAGGTAGAGCTCCGTCGCCATCGCCGGTGAGGATAGCTCGCCATGACCGCTATGACAACTACGACTCAGACTCCGACGTGGATATACGGGTACGAACGAGAAGGCGGAGGATTTCAGAATACGTACCCTATACCGATGGATTCGATGACACGGCCTCCTCTACCATCTACTCCTTCACACCTTCGCGCATGTCGCGTGCCGCCTCGACGCAGCCGGGCATACACTCAGACGATGAACTGCCCGGGAAAGAAGAGGCCGATGCTGACGGCGGCGACCCGCGAAAGGATCTGGACCGCACACCTCGACTATCACACGTCTTTGAATCACTATACAGCGGTGATCAAATCCTGGGCGGCTCACATAGCGTCAAGCTCACAGCCGTATCAAACAGCAAGCTGAAATACCAGCCTCTATTTCGCTGGCTGTAAGTCGCGATGCCCCGCATAAAGCCAGTCCCGCTCCATCTTCGTGGTGCTGAGATAGGTCACAGACACTGCACACGAAGTTCCATGGATTTTGATGATTTCTCGGTGAGACCGCCCGCTAACAACTCTCCGATGCATGTTGTCGGCTTCTGGGTGCTGATAGCGCCCACAGAACGAAGCCACGCGCCTCCCAGGCCTGAATACCGAGCAGCGGAAGGGCATCCGCGACCTGCTCGCGCGCGTGCGTCGTAAGTCCGTCAAAACTGTCCAGACGGCTAACGGGAGGAGCGTCCGCCACATGGAGCCTGGATGTGTTCAGCGCGAGATGACAGATGGCGACTCCTTCAAGGCGCCTAACTTCGTTCGCTGCACCGTGACCTGGGTCTGTCTCCCGTACTTCACCCTGGAGAAGTACTCGGGACTGCAGGGAGCTGGTGAGAACTCGTCGGCCTTCCCGATCGAGACGCTGCTGCAGGTCAAGTTCTCGAGGTCGGGTAGAGAGCGGGACATGCGCCAAGCGGTCTGCCAGAGTAAGGACACGCCGCCTGGGCTATGTTTCCATGTCGCACAGTTATGGTGTCTTGTCGTCGATAACTGTGAGTGACCTGCTCGATTATTTCTGTTTGCTTTGGAGGTTGAATGCAATTAACTCCTTCAGCATTTCTGTTCACATACAATCGCATGACAGAGGAAGCCCTTCGCGGAGACTCTATTGACCTGTCCTTCAAGTCCATTCATGAGATCTCTGACGTGAGATCACGGGCTATCATAGCTGTTTCTTACAGACAGTCGGTTATGTGGACTATTCCAGTCGAGGAATGCCACACCTGGCTAGTAAGTCTAGAGGCGATTCGGATCAGGAGTCGTCGGGCGCGCTGACGGCAACCCAGGACTTCCTTTCTCACTTTCGGGAGTTTTGGCCTCGACGTCTACAGTTCTTCCGCCGAAACCGGCCGGTGACGGCAGACGACTGGCCTCGGGTCTGGAACATGGCCAGGCACATCAGCGACAAGATCATGCTTGAGATGCGGACCGCGTTTGGACTTTCCTTCTGCTTAGACGAGTGACCTGTATGACTAACTATGGAGCCAGGGCCGCTCTGGAGCCACCACCAGCTGGCGTTCTGATCCCCAAGATTGTCGATCAAGCCGCGGAAGGAGACACAACCCCTAGGCCACCATCGCAGCCGCAGCCGCAGCCGGAAGACGTGCCGGGACCCAGCCACACGGCGTCCGAAAAGCTCTCTCCGGACTGGAAGAGCAGAAGCACGGCGGGAAAGCCTAGATCAACGGCCCCGTCTACGCTGGCCATATTTTCCTGTCTCGTTGGCGTTACTCACCCTGACTTCGACACCATCGACGAGGAGGCCCTCGACGATCACCTGCGGGAGGTGGAGGACTACCTACTTTCTCGAACCAGTTTCAGCGACCGCCGCGCTTACGCCGCCTGTCCAGAAGGCACGCGTGATGAGATCTACGACCAACTCGAAAAGGAGGGCATCGAACTCTCAAAGCTTAGCGATGGTCAGCGTGGGCGGCAGCGAGACTATGAGGCACAGCTGGACATCTTCAATGCCGCCGATGTGGTATTCAAGTTTTTCTTCCCGCCCGATGTGAAGGTCCCGACAATCGGAAAGTTCTGGGGCGCATTGAACATCATTATCAATGTAAGTTGAGCAAGTCTTTGAAGGGCTTGCGTGTTGGCGGATTCTAACTCAGCATAGGACGGCGCGACCGTTGCTTCCACCGAGGAGGAGACACCGCGACGGACCACACGACCTTTGATACCCAAGTACGCCATACGGACCACCCGATCGGAGTTCCGTAACCTTTGTGTCGAGGTTCAGGCGTTCAATGAGATCTTCGCTCACTCCGGAAGACGGGAGCAGGCCAAGATCGCGGTACCCAAGGAGATCGTCGAGGGCTGGATCCACCTCCTGATGGGACTCGTCCACCTGCCGAAAGACTACGATAAGAGCGACCGGCTCATCGACGACGCGAAGAGCCTCATCTCCGGCGGTATGACAGCTGTAGTTCGGTCGCTGTCGGAGAAGTCATTGCTGGACAGCTCTGTCGTCTTGCCACAAGAGCTCCTGTCCCTCCTGAGCCTGAGACTAATGCAGGACGTTACTGTGGGGATGCCCGACATCAGCAAATGCTATTCCGCGTGTCTCGAGGCAATGGTGTGTTATTGCAGTTTGGTGATTAGAACTTGAAATGTTCGGCAGCTGATCAAGCGATGTAGGAGGCAGACATCGCATCCAAACCGTCGGACCGATCTCGAGAGTATCGCATCAGCCTTCTGATGGAAGAGATATCTGTCGTGCAGCGAATCATCGATACTCAGACGTCCTTCTTCCAGGGGCTGCTAAGCGTCGCGCGAGAAACTGCCCGGAGCGAAAGGCCGAACGTCTTGGACGAGCCATCGCGCGAGACCCATCTCATGCCGGTGAACCAAGCCGATCCACGTCATCGATCCAGGGAGAGCACTCGGACGAGAATGCCTGCCTACTATCTGGAGAGGCGGACAGAGCCCTCGTCGTATTATGCGTCGCCGTCCCATGCGAGGAGTCGAGCGCGCTCGTACGAGAGAGAAGAGCCAAGCACGTATTACGACGATGGCCCGACCTACGGCCCGCCGAATCCGCGGACTGACTTCCAGCTTGCATCGACGGATCCGGGCGGCTACCGCATCCTCTTCATAAACGAATGCCTTCAGTTTCTAGCTGGGCGTGAGAGGGACTTCTCTGATTTCAGAAGCTGGGCATCCTTCCTCGAGAGAAGAGTTCGTCCGTTCCTTTCCTTGCCCGTCCTACCCTTTCATCCTGCACCGATTTGCTGACTTTGTCTTCCCACAGAACCGCAACAAGATTGACACCACCAAGGACCGGCACGATAACGCTATCTACGCCTTCACCATCGTGACCATCATCTTCCTGCCTCTCAGTGCCGTCGCGAGCATCTTCGGTATGAACACGCGCGATGTGCGCGACATGGACGTCGGCCAGTGGGCTTACTGGGCTGCCGCCGTGCCCGTGACCGCCATCGTCATATTCTTCGGCCTGCTCTGGACCGGCGAGCTGGGCAACATCGTGCACTGGATCCAGTCGTTTGGCCGGCGCCGCCGGGGCTATGAGTCTCTGCCCGACGACTTGTACTACGGTGACTATCGACCGCCGCCTCCTCCACCTCTGCCGGGTAGGCAGCGGAGGTACTCGGATGAGCTGGTTGTCGTGCGCGAGGGAGAGTATCTCAGATAAGGGGATGATGTATCTCGTCGCCGAAAATTGGAAAGCAAAATTTTGTGAGCTGGGAGGAGAGAGGGTTACGATAGCCGGGGCGTGTTATTAGTCTCCCCATCTTGGGCAGCCAGTACTGAATAGCAGTAGCAGGCCTATATGCCAAAGTTTCGCAAACACCAGCATCCATCCTTCCCGATTGAATGTGCTGTATTCGCTCGGCGGTACCCGCAGTGTTCGCATCTCTTCAGAAAGCAGATTCTGTGGAGCAGGCGCGGTGCCACTGAGCAATGTACGAAGGTTAGGATAAACGGATGTCGGCGGTTATAGCAGTTGAGTGATTGGTGGAAAGTCAGGCGTACAGTGGCGGAGTAGCAGCCTTGGACATCATCAAGGCGTTTCTCGAAACGAGACCTCGGGGATTTGACAGATCATTGTGTGAAGACTGCTTTCGTCCTGCTATCAGACGACCAGCATAGCGAATGCAGGCCGATGTCATCACTCGAGCTAATAGTTCCGTGGGTTGAGGTGTCCGTGACCCAAAATGGTATTTTCAGTCACCCATCAAAGCCTACAAAGACATGTTAGGTCCCTAACCGCACGGGTTCCAGTTCTTCCGCAAACGCCAACGCACCGACGGCGACTTGTCTCCCATCGGCGTTGGACGCAGTTTGACCACACGTCCAAAAAGCTCGTTCTCCCTCACAAAGACCCTGTTTAGACCATCAGTCATCGCAGCCCCCGACGACGTTGACGACCTGAAAGGCCCGCTTGGCTTGACTCTCCTATCGTCCCCGCCGGAGCCGCAGATCGACTTCATTTTCGTCCACGGTCTAGGTGGCGGCTCGAGGAAGACATGGAGCAAGACGTCACTGCAATCCCATTACTGGCCGCAAGAATGGTTGCCTCAAGATCCGGCGTTCCAGAACGTGCGCGTCCACAGTTACGGATACGACTCGGACTACTTGAAGGGCAAGGAGGACTGTCTCAATATACACCACTTCGGGAAGCTGTTTTTGGCAGCGCTTGATACGTCTCCATGTCTCCTTGGTTCCAGGACACGCATCGTCGCCATAGGACATAGCATGGGTGGACTGGTCATAAAGAAAGCATACATTCTGGCCAAACAAGACGCAGCCTACATGGCTCTGGCCGATCGGTTCGCCGCGATTTACTTCCTTGCCACGCCACACCGAGGCTCCGACTCCGCGAAAATGTTGAAGAATATTCTTAGAGTTACGTCCGAGCGGGCCTATGTGGGTGATTTAGAGCGGAATTCCGGGGCGATCCAGGTCATTAATGACGAATTTCGTCACGTCTCAGGAAAGATAGAGCTTTGGTCATTCTACGAAACGCAGAGTATGAAGCTATTCAGCTCGCCTATCGTCGATCCAGAATCAGCCGTCCTGGGGTATCGTGAAGAGAAGCAAGTACCTATGAATGCTGACCATCGCTCGATATGCAAATTTGAGACACAGTTGGATCCCAACTATATCAGCCTGCGAGACGCTCTTGCTTTGACTGTGACCAACATTACGACGGCTATTCCGAGGCTAGAGCAGAGGGAGCGCCGCGAAGAGATCAAAGAACTGAGGAAGTACTTGGGTGTTTCAGATGTCTTCGACGACGACCTGCTCATAGTCCGCGAGGCTCGGATGCGCAACTCGTGTCAATGGATATCAAAGAAAGACATTTTCGTTGAGTGGAAAGATGGGGGGTCGGAAAATGGCAGTGTGCTGTGGATCAAGGGCAAGCCGGGGACAGGAAAGTCGGTGCTTACGGGATATATTATTGACCAGCTTCGGGAATCCGGCCACGACGTCGGCTTCTTCTTCTTCAGGCATGGGGACGAGTCAAAGTCCCGCCTTAGCGACTGTCTCCGGAGTTTGGCCTTCCAGATGGCGAGCACAAACACTGAAGTACGGAAAGCAATTCTCCAGATGCGGGCAGATGAAATTCGGCTAGACAATGTCGAAGAACGAGCCCTCTGGAGGGTCCTTTTCTTGTCAGGCATCTTCGAAACGACAACCACTCGGCATTTCTGGGTCATCGACGCTCTTGATGAGTGTTCGAATCCTTCCTTTCTCCTCAACTCTGCTCTTTCTAGAAGGGATGGATTCTCACCCCTAAGAGTTCTCATCACAGGTCGCGATACAACGGATTTGCATCATGGCTTCTTGGCATTACCCCCTGCCCTAGTGCAGACACTTTCAGTCTCGGTCGCGGATACGTTGCCAGATCTCCGTTTAATGATCGAGAGTCGGTTCCAGACCTTCGGGGTCGTCGGACTGGAAGATCGGGCTACGCTAGTAGAGACAATCCTAGACAGATCTGAAGGGTCCTTCCTATGGACAACCTTGCTGCTCAAGGAACTCAAGAGCTGTCATAGCAAGAAGGAGATCTACCAAGTTCTTGGAGATGTTCCGGGGGACATGAAACCGCTATACAAGCGCACCTTGGATTCAATGTCTCAAGCTATAAGGGGGAAAGTACTTGCAAAAGCCGTCCTTTTGTGGGTTGCATGTGCAGTCCGGCCGATGACAACGGGCGAGCTGAACAGTGCTCTGAGTCTCGACATCCAAGATACGTTCCCAATGTTGGAGGAAAGCATTGCGGTCTTGTGTGGCCAATTAGTGGTCGTGGATACGCTCGGAAAGGTCCAGATGGTGCACGAAACGGCCAGGGAATTCCTTCTAAGCGACCAGCTCGACTCCGAATTTGCGATCGACAGGACCAAAGCACATACGCGGATGGCACAGACTTGCCTTACTTACCTCATCGGGAAGGAGATGAAGCCGCCGAGGACCACTCGCCGACAATCTTTGGCAAATATGCAGATGAAGAGATCCGAGTTTGCCACCTATGCATGCACCGCATACTCGTACCATCTTTCCAGGGCAGATCCTCAAGCGGAGGAACCACTCCAGCTCGTCGAGCAGTTCTTGAAGGTAAATATCCTCTCATGGATTGAAGTAATCGCAGACTCTGGAGATCTCAGCGGTCTTTCACGCGCCTCCAAGCACCTCAATGCCTATGTCAATGCCTGCTCTATCGAACGGTCGCCTGGGGACAGCAGGATACGCGCACTTCGGCAGTGGACAGAGGATCTGGTTCGGATACCAGCAATGTTTTCGACGGCTCTCATAAAATCCCCATCTGCAATCTACTCGCTGATACCACCGTTTTGCCCAACTGGTTCTATGATACATAACACCAGCAGCCCAGGCCGTAGACCTGCAGTCCTCACAGCTTTAAATGAGCATTGGGATGACAGGCTTGTGTGCGTTGGGTTCAGTCAGGGCCGGCCGAGCGCCTTGTGTTACGGAGAGGAATTCTTGGCTGTTGGTCTCACGACCGGAACCGTGACGCTGTACTACGCGGCCTCGTACCAGGAATACAGGGTCTTGAATCACGGCGAATCAGTCAGATTCATAGCTTTCAAGAGCAAGATTGACCTCATTGCCACTTGCGGAACGAGGATGGTGAAGGTCTGGGACGTTAGAAACGGGGTATTGGTGTACAGTCTCGACGGTCCTCCGCGCCCGCTAGATATGGACTTTGATGGGAATGTGCTCTTAGTTGCAAGCCAAAAGAACTTTATAGCATCATGGGACTTGGGCAATGGTGCCTCACCAGAACCACCACGTCCATGGAGCGATACTCCAGACGCGACTCGCAGCCCGCCGCGTCGACCCCCCTGCGCGCTCTCAATGTCCGTCGGCCATGGCATACTAGCTGTCGCATATAGTGGACAGCCCATAACACTGTGGGATATGAAAGAGGACGCCTACATTGGCAGCTGTGGGAAGAAGCTTTCCAGCGGAGAGACGAGCACTCATGTCGTTGTTGCCCTCGCATTCAACCCGAACCCCAGCATTGAAATGCTGGTAGTGGCATATCTCGACGGTGATCTGGCACTTCTCGACCCGCTTGTTAACCAGCAACTAAAATGCTTCCGGGCCAGCTGTCAGACCCTGAATGTGAGCCCCAACGGGCAGTTCCTTGCAGCAGGCGGCGGAGATGGGGCGATTGACGTCTACAATTTTAGCACACTCAAGCTGCTCTATCGGGTCAAGTCTTCTAATTCCTTCATCAAGGATCTTGGCTTCGCGAGAGACAGCCTGCATCTTGCCGATATCCGCGGCACCCAATTCACTGTCTGGGAGCCGGAGGTCTTGTTGCGGGATTCACTGAGCGATGGCAGCAGTGGGACGTTCTCCGCGTCCATCGTGGAGACTGCTGCCCTAGAAGCTAAAGCGAAAATCACTGCGATAGTGGTCCATCCTGCGGCGGACGTCATCTTTTGCGGAAAGGACGACGGGATGGTTGTGCTGTACGATAAAAAGACGGGCCGGTTCTTACACACCGTATACAATCACAAGTCATCTGTCCGCCTTCTGGCGTGGTGTCAACAAAGGAATGGTCTCTTAAGTGTGGACGCGGGCAACAGGATCTTCTTGCACAAGATCCAGAAGGCAGCTGATCAAGGACCGTCGTCAGCAGATGTACAGGTGCTCTTTCAGTCACATCTGGAATCTGACAACGCCATTTATGACATTCTGCTCGGAGGAGATGCGGGCAAGCTTGTTGTATCAACCCGGGAGTCCGATCATCTCTTCACCCTCACCGGCGAACACAAGAAAGATCGGACATGCCTAGGCCTGCCGCCCATCCGCAAATGGGTTCATCACCCACGGTCTTCGCTTCACTTGATCTGTGTTGACAGTTTGACCGTCCGCATCTATCTCTGGGATGACTGGTCAGAAGTTGAGTCGTTTTCATTAGCATTGGACAACGACACCATACAGCTTAAAAGCGTTGTCCTCTACTCATTTATGGGAGAGCAACGTATCCTGCTCGAGTTTTCCGAGCTGGACGGTTCGCCCAAGACCAGGAGCCTTGCGATATTCAACGCTAATCGCTTCGATATCAGCAGCGGCACAGGCGGCGCCTTGTTGAATGAAGAGTCTAATCCTTCTGCAGCAGTGCCAAGTCCAGGTGCCATCGACGACGGCAAAGAAGTCATCGCGGTCCCGCGTTCGGTTGCTCCGCTGGATTCCCAAGTCACAACCATAGCGGCCAACGTTGCCCACGTCATTGGAGTCAACGATTCTGGCAGACTCATCTTCCTGGACCGTTCATCTTGGATCTGTTCCGCGGATCTCAAGGAGTACGGACATGATGATGGCGCAGGCCATGGACCTCCAACGGTAGAGTTCTCCCGACACTGTTTCGTCCCGTATGATTGGTTTGCTGGAGGAAGGGACATTGTTTGCGCCCTGGGACAACAGGACATCCTCTTTACTCGACGTGGCGACCTGGCTATTGTTAGAGGCTATTTCGACCATTCCGAGAGAGCTTTTAGCGAATGACGGATCACGAAAGCAATAACGCCATGGCCAACGAAGCCGCTAGGCACATACTTGACACATGGAGAGATAGGTATCGTCAGACCTCTTTTCCCAAGGAAATCCATGCTGCGGCTGCCGACCAGATGAGAACCCAAAGCTCAGTTTCACGAAGCTCAGTTCTACATTAGAGACATATTTTGCTAAGACTGAGCTGCTCTGTTTATCGTGGTGTCTTGATATAAAACTTATCTCCCTTACAGCTTGCGAGAGCGCACGCCATCGGCTGGAATAGCCGATCGACTACGGAGGAACTCAGGATGGTTGAACCAGTTGACTTGACCGCAGCATCTCGTCTTCGAATAAGCCAAGTGATCCCGATGATTGTTACCTTGTCAATATTGCCAAGCAGGACGGTCAATATCGACGACAAGTCGCGGTCCACCCTTGAGCTGCACTGGGGCCCGCAAGAAGAAATCCGCAGAACATGCGGGACGGCCCGCCATTGAAACTTTTGCACCAGACTTGAGCCCTGGTGCAAGAGACCAACGAGGCAGCCCGGCTAGTCAAGAACTCATTGCGAGAGAAACACAACCCAGTCTCCCGTTTCGTAGAGTCCGCCAACGCTGCCTTGGTCGATCTCGTAGCGCCTACAGTGGCATCGCTAATACAGCCGATTGAAGAATCCGCGGCATCCGGATGCAAAGGGCACTAGCGGTCGTTACCAGGCGAAGGGAAGACGCGACGAGGCTCAAGGAAGACACGATTAGTCGGATTTGCCGCGCTGGGGACTTTGGCGTGGGCAATTTTTCCTGATACTTCTGGCTCGGCAATCCTTGGCGTGGCGTCCTTTCTTTGTTTCTTCGTACTCTGGCGGAGTGGAATGTGGTGTGCTCTATACGAATCCGGCGTTCTTTTTAGAGGAAACATGCGATACTTGGTCCATTCCACCTCGCGCGCCTCGTTTCAGCTGGCCTTGCGCTGCTCCCCAATGCGGCTCTCTCAGCTTGTCCTTATTACGTGGTACAATCTCTCGTGGACGATGGCCGTCGTACTGGCATCCCGCGCCTGCATCGCGTTCACCTGCCAGGCAATTCCTACCCGTCGAATAAGACGCACCATCCAGGTTCCTCGCCAGCCATAAAGATGGCGACGCCTGCGGCACCCGCTGTCCGTGACTCGACCGTCGTCATCAACAAGGCGATTGACGATCGGGCACCCAAAATTCGGGTCGTCAGCGACACCGTGAGTGGCTCCGGCATCCGCCCCGACATCTTAGAGGCCAGCGTCTATTGACAAAGGGATAGATCCACGCGAACCCGGAACTCGCGTACAAAGAGTTCAAGGCCCACGATGCTATTGTTTCGCTCCTGGAATCACTCGGCCTTGACGTGACGCCGCACGCCTATGGCCTCGAGACGGCTTTCTCAGCCGAGTACGGGTCGGGTGGCCGTCTGGTCATCTTCAATGCCGAGTATGACGCCCTTCCCGGCATCGGCCACGCCTGCGGGCACAACCTTATCGCCTCCGCGAGCCTGGCCGCTTTCCTAGGCCTCGTGGAAGCACTGAAAAAGTCAGCCGCCTCGGGCCGTGTGCGGCTCCTCGGCACCCCAGCCGAGGAAGGCGGCGGCGGCAAGCTGAAGCTCCTCGAGGCGGGAGCCTACGAGGGTGCTTCTGCTTGCCTGATGATCCACCCGGCCCCAGCCTACCTCTTTCCCGGCAACTTTCGTGGCGTCGCCTTCTGCAACATGCTGGCCAACGTGAAGAAACGCATTTACCTCACTGGACGGGAGGCGCATGCCGCCATGGAGCCTTGGAACGGCCTCAATGCCCTCGACGCCTTGTGCCTCGGCTACAACGCCGTCAGCATGCTCCGACAGCAGATCCACCCGCACGAGCGCATGCACGGCGTGTTCCGTCAGGCAGGCGACAGCCCTAATGTGATACCCGGCCACTGTGCCGTGGACTACTACATGCGAAGCGACACGCGCGTCAACGCCGAGAAGCTGTGGGGGCGCGTCCAGAAGTGCTTCGAGGGCGCCGCCTTGTCGACTGGATGCGAGGCCAGGGCGGAAACCATCAACTGCTACGCAGATGTGAGGCCGTCCGTGGCGCTGTGCAAGGCGTATGTCGCAGCAATGCCCGATGGCACGGTGTCGTATGACGGGCCGCCTAGCTCCCTCCCCGGAAGCACTGACATGGGCGACGTCTGCTACGCGTGTCCCGGCTTCCACGGAGGGTTCGGCATCGATGCCGAGCCCGGTCAGGGTAACCACACCAAGGGGTTCACCAAGGCCGCTGGACTGGATGACTCGTTCGCGAGGGCGATCGAGTGCGGCAAAGGCATGGCAGCTGTCGGATGGAAGGTGCTTACCGATGATCAATTCGCTGCGAACATGAAGCAGGAATGGGAGGAGGATATGGAGAGGGCCAAAGAGGGCAAGCCGGTATTGAGCAAGTGACCATGGTCAGAGGGACCAAGACAGACACTGCTCTTGCTGCTGCCGGAAGAAAGGCGCTCCATTGGCGCAGAAGCTGCATGCCTAATAGGTAGACAATCTCATATTCTTTAGTATCCAAATATACAGCGACTTCTTCCATTTATAGTCCCGGCAATCTCCCTGCCGCTTGCCGCTTGCATGTCCCCACGTCTTCTGCACGATGGTCGGCGCAATAACGTGCGAAGCGAGATGCATGAATCGTACGAGCAGCAGGCCCACATGGCAATTGGAAATGGGCAATTGGCTGTTGTGTCCCGTCCACCAGGACAGCCAGCCCTCGGCGGGTTCGATTGTATGTCAGGGTCCGCCTTGGTCCGAGACCTGCAGCCCTACGTCGGCGATCACGTTCTCTGTGAGATCAACGCCACCCGCCGCAAGTCTTCGATTTAGTTGCCTTTCATTTGTTTCAATCTGCTCTCCTATGATTCTATAAAGTCCAGTAGGTCCACCCGAAGCCAAATGCTCATGACATTCGGGTCCGTGACGGGCACTTAACTGCTGGTCTATCCCGGCAACAGAACAGGTAATGAAAATCGATCTGCTCACAGATACTGGGTACTGTCTTCAACTTTGCCGATGAGTCAGCGGCGAAGAGAAGGCGACCGGCAAAGTCCGGACAGCGACGAAGCATCGATTCGGTGTTCTTGATCCACGAGCTCGGAGGTAACAACGGCGAGGATGTCCGGGGAAAAGGGTGCCGGAAAAAAGCGGTTAGGCCGTCCCTCGCGTCCCGACACTAGGGCCGAACTACCACCCACCCCAGGCACGACGGCGACTAAAAGTGACCGACTGCCGTTTGACAGCATGCTAGATTGTCTCCTTTATGCGCCTGGTGACTAGCCTGGGGCATCATCATTGCTCTGAAAACTTTACCTCCGAGCGCCGAGCTTCTTGATGATGTGGTGGCGAATGGTGATGTGGGAACTCGGGTTTCGTTGTTGATATACTCCCCGTATATCCGATCTCCTTTCTTCATAATGAAGTCTTCGAAATCTCAACTGAACGTTCTTCTCCATCGCTCTCCTAGGCAAAAGCAGCGAAGTCAAGATGCCTGAAGAGAACTTGTCGTACCAGCAACGCCGCGGCGGCGGCTGGTGGCCAGCCAGGGTGAAGGTTACAATCTTTAAACTCATCGGGGCAGGCATGGCTCTTATGGTTATGCTGCTCGCGATCATGTCGCACTTCTTTGGTTCAGCCTACCACCAACGGTCTCGAGTCAAGGCTCTGAACGTGTTGGTTATCGACTACGACGGCGGCGCCATAGGCCAGGCTGTTTCCACGGCCTATCACTCTCTCGTGGACGATGAGTTCCCAACTTTCGAGTTCGCCGACCCTGCGAAGTACTCCGATACAGCCTCCCTCCAGCGAGCCGTCTGCGATGGGCGTTACTGGGCGGCACTGTACACACACGCGGGTGCTTCAGCCCGGCTAGCCGCTGCCGTCGGTGGCACGTCGTCTTCAACTTACGATGCGGAGGATACGGTCACATACATTGTCAACCAGGCAAGGTACCCTGTGGTGGCCGACTCTTACATCATGCCGAGCATGGAGACTCTTGCAGGTGTAACCCGCAGCATCTATTACCAGAGCTCCAACGGAACTGCTGCCCTTTCATCACTCAACCGCACCAACAGCCTCGCTGTGTCAACGTACTTGAACCCCATCCAGTTCACGGAAGATGTCCTCTCGCCCATGACGCAAGGAACGAGAGTCTACCTCAACACGGTGAACTCGGTGATGCCAGTTCTCCTGCAGTTCTTCTTCGTCATGGCCGTGAACGGTATTAGCATGGAGACCGGCCTGTTCACGAAGCTGCGCACCCGGGAGGTCTGGCTCTTCCGCCTGACGGCAGGCAAGATCTTCTGCTTCCTGGCCTCATTGGTCATGACGGGGTACATCTGGGCGTTCCGCGAGGACTGGGACGTGGACGGTGGCAAGTTCGCAAAGACGTGGATGGTCCTCTGGTTCAGCATGGACATCAACTGGCAGATCTTCGACACCCTGGTTGGGTGCTACGTGCCCATGCCCGCCTCCCCCTTCCTCGTTCTCTCCTGGATCCTCCTCAACGTCGCCAGCACCATCTTCCCCTTCGAGCTGAGCGCCGGCTGGTATCGTCTCGGCTACGCCATTCCCGCCCACGAAACATACACCCTCCTCATCCAAGTCTGGTCCGGCTGCTGGAACCGGGACTACATCGCACTGCCTGTGCTCTTTTCCTGGTGGCTGGTTGGGCATGTAACGGCTGCGGTCGCAGCCCGGAAGCGGTGTCGCGACTTCCAGAAGCTGTCGCCACCGAGCCACGCCAGTGCCGAGGAACAGATGTACGGCCATAAGGACGGCAAGAAGCCAGAGACAGAGGTTGAAGCTGAACGACCAACACAAGTATTGACCTCCGATGCCGACACTATTTTGGGCGACCCGTCGGCTCTAGACCTCAGCGGCGGGGACGAAGACGTCAAGGAGAAGCAGCGGGAGGAATACTAGGCTCCCCTATCTGCTCGACTCAGATCTTGTCATTTCCGTGCTGCTCCCTTCCTGCCGAATGTGCCGGCACGATCGAACATCCGCAAGCCTAGTCTCTCAGGCTCGGGGCACTCCCGGCCAACGTGTACCTGTCATCAGGGGCGCAATTGTCCGGCCAAGGCTGACGAGCAAGAAACCAACATCACACAACACGACGGCCCCAACACGGCGCCTTGGATGGCTTGGCGGTATAACCCACCATTGGGCGTCAAAAAGAGAGGAGACACGTCACTCCATTTCCGTCGGCAGGCCCCGACTGAAGGCTCGATGTGGCCCCTGTTGGCATTTGTCCAGGGGACGGGAGGAGCTTCACTTGAGGACATCACGACGGCGCGCGGGTGAACGCAAATAATTAGGAGCGAGGGGCGCGGGCAACAGCGCAAATATCGTTCAAGAAATGGGGGTGAGTGGCACAGATGGAAACTACACGCGTGTTACCATCATGGGCACTCGGCAAATTTAGACTATTATAGAATATTCAAAACTGGCATATTCCTGCCACTATCCATATAGATCCTTATCCGCTATCTGATTCTGGGGCGATCAGTGTTATTGACCATCCCATGTGATACCTCCCGTAACCTACCACCGACCGTCCTCGAAGTCATCCTGCATTATCTGCACATTGGCACCCGCCCCGGCTGTCACACCCGCCGCCATCGCCACGGCGACCTGCTTGAGAGGGGTGGCGCAGTCGCCAGCAGCGAAGACCCCCCGTCTGCTCGACTCCTGGAACGGATTGATGACCGAGATATCCCCGGCCGGCGTCGTCGATAAGCCGAGCCGCTCGGCGAAGCTACCCCTGAGCTTCGTCGAGGGCCTGTGCACCAGGAAGCCAAAGGTGGCTTCGGACCCGTCGACGAACTCGACCTTCACGGTCGGGAAGGAGCCAATATTCGTCAGTCTCTTGACTGCCCTGCCGTCAACAACGTATTCATGCGCCTTTGCGGCCGAGAGCTTGTCGTTGCTGTCAAGATGCGGAAGGCCATTGGCAAGGATCGTCACAGCCGAGGTGAACCTGCGCGTGAGCCTCGCGTTTGAGATGGCGGTGTCGACATCGTTGTCCGTGCCGGCTGTCATCAGCACAGCAGCGTTTTCAACACCGGCCTCCTCGAATCCATGGCAGAAGAGGCAGTGGAAACTGAAACAGCCCCAACTTAGACACAAGACACACAAGAGCTGGAAGCTGAAGACTCACATCCCCCGGCCCCAAGCTTCCGCATAGCCAGGTATCTCTGGGAAGACATCACAGCTCCCCGTCGCCAGAATGACCTTCCTCCCCTTCCATGTCTGGTCCTCCGAGTCCTTGACTTCGAAGACCCTGCCAGACTCCAGGATGCTTACCGCCGCGGTGCCGGGGAAGGCGATCGTCTTGTACTTGGCGGCCAGCTCGGCCTTCATCTGGGTGCGGATGGCCGCGGGATTCTCGTGGTCGTGCGTGGGGACCGTGTGGGCGTGGGAGCTCGCGGCGTTCCGGTACTCGCCGGAGTCGAACACGGCGGCGCTGCGGAGGACGCGACCCAGAGCGAGGGCGGCCGATAGTCCGGCGGGGCCGGCGCCGATGATAAGGACGTCTAGCGCATTGCGGAAGACGTCTACTGACATATTGACAAGGGGTTATTAAGGCACAATAACTTTGAGTCCGCTTGGTTAGACAAGTAGTCCTTGTAACTACGAGTGTATTTTGTGCATTGTGATCTCGGCACCGGAGAAGGAGAGCATTGTCGACATTACGAGTCTATATAGCCCAGGATTTTTCTACTCGATCCTTCACGGAGACTTATTCGCAGGTACCTCTATGGCCCTCGAAAACTCTCCGAACTTGCCTATATACGCTCTCTCTAACCTGCATCAGGAAGGCTTCCGCGATTGGCCATCCAACCATGGGGAATATTACGGAAATAGTATGGTCTCAGATTTTCTGAGCGGTTGAGTGATGTTGACATTGTGGTACCTTAGAGCTCGGGCACTTTCTTATAGTCGCCGACTGGTGTCTTTATAGAAAGCCCATATCGAGACTTTTTCGGTCCTACAATCGTATTCACATCTTGTCGAAGCTGAGGCGGTTGGTTACATCTCAAATAATGGGTGAGGACTGGACAACTAGGTAGTTGAGTGATAGTGAAGTTCTCGAAGTCTCGAGACAAGGGTTCCAATGGTGAGCCAATCACGACTGAGCACTTCAAGACAGTGGCCAAGATAGACCATCGACAAAACTAAGGTTGAAGACTTGTTCAAAGAGGACTGTCTGAGCTGGTGTACTGGAGACCACACCTTACGCCGCCTGCACTTATCATCTATCCCGTTTCCCGATTCTCGACGCGTTCATGTGTTTTCCTGGCCCTTTCCTATTGTGCAAACCACTTCTATTCTGCTAACTCCTGGTGATCATTCGCATCGTCCCAGCTCATTCCATCGGTCTAAAAATGCGCAACTTTATCAACACCGTTCGTAAGTTCCTTCTGCTCGTTCACCTCCTTGATAATGGTGTCTAGCATTCCAGCGCTGGCGGCAACGAAGCCCAAGAACGGTGGGGAACACTGGGTCACTTTGCTGGTGAACTCTGGGTGAGCTTGCAGGCTACGCAACTAGATTAGCAACCCGATACCTTCCAGATGTTCCTTAAAACAAACTTACCCAACATAATACGGATGGTCTTTGAGCTCAAAGGCTTCCATGCGTCTGCCCGTGCCATCCTTGGCAACGAAGTGGAGCCCAGCCTTCTCCAGGTCCTCGATATAGTCAGGGTTCACCTCGTATCGATGTCGGTGACGTTCCTCGACAACTTCAGCACCCCCATACAAAGCCCGCAATTTGCTCCACTCGGTACCAGGCTGGAAATGGGTGTTCCTTGTTCCTAATCTCATGGTTCCTCCCATTTGCCTGGGAGACTATGTCAGTATCCGCCTCGGGACATTCTCCAAGAGCGAGCCACTTACTCCTTAGATCCTTCGGGCATGAAGATGACAGCCTTCTGCTCTGCATGGGCGTCGAACTCTTCAGATGTGGCGTGTGTATATCCGCAGAGATCCCTTGCTGCCTCGACTACAGCTACTTGGAGGCCAAGGCATATTCCAAGGTAATTGATCTTTCGCTCTCGAGCATACTTCGCAGTCTGAATCATTCCTTCTATGCCCCTAGATCCAAAGCCCCCGGGCACAATCAGCTGGAAAAACTGTGTTAGTAACGAGCTGCATACGAGAATGTAGCGTCGAAAGGACTGCTTACGCCTTGAGCTTTACCGACGGTGACCCAAGCGTCGTGATACTTGGTCGGATCCTTTTGCAGCATGGCGTCTTCCAGGTGCTCCGAATCCACTGTCACCAAGTTCAGCTTGCGCTTACACCGCATGGCCGCATGCTCCAGCGCTTTAACCTAGGGTTGTTAGATTGTGAAAACAGATGATGTTCTCTGATGATGGAGGCCTTACTGTCGAGAGGTACGAGTCCATGTGTTGCGTGTACTTTCCAACTAAGGCAATCTCGACGGGAGGGAGGCCTTTCGGAACAGTGACGGTCTTCTTCCACAGCTCCCACAGGGAGTCGCCTTTTGCGACCATGGCAGGCTCCAGACTGAGTTTGTCAAGTGCCAGCCCCTTTCGTAGTAGCTGGAGCAATCCCTGCTCATGGAGAAGGAGAGGGACTTGGTAGATAGTCTCCATATCGTGGACCCCAATGACCTGTTCGAAATCAACCTGGCAACTCGTGGCGATCTTTCGAATGGTAGCAGGAAATAGAGATGTATCACAACGGCAAGCGACCTGCGACGAGTGCTGTTAGCGAATAACGAGGCCACGGGATACCTGGGCTGCTGACCAAGTCAGGCACTAAGCCAGCACTTCGCATTTGCCTGATTGCGTGCTGTGTAGGCTTGGTCTTCTCCTCTCCATGGACCCTGGAGATTCCGGTGGGTTAGCCATAGTTATGAGGATTTGGACTTCGGACTTGCGGGAAAGGGAGGTACGCACAGTGGAACAAACGAGACATGAATGTTGAAGAATGACGACTCGGGATCCCTGATCAACTTGTGCCTGAGCTGTACCAATGCCTCTACGAAAGGACCCGACTCGAGGTCACTATAGTTTCAAGTTAGCAATTAAAATATTGTCGCCCAGAGAGGGGTAAGAGCATTGCTCCTCTTGACTACCCGAAAGACAGGGAGTTGTATATAGAAGATGTAAGTACTCACCCAATCGTACCGCCCTACAAGTAGCCGCTGTTGGCACTGGAACAGTCGACTGCACAGACTATAGGTGGAGAAAACATACCAGCTCGACTAGGTAATGAAGTTAGCACATGGGAAACCTGCTGGCTTATGGAGACTCAAAACATACTGATGCAGACATCTGGAGTCTCGCCAGAATCATCAACAGGGATCTTGGCAACTCTGATTATCCAATCCTGGATGGCATCAGTGATGTGGGGGACGACCTGCACCGTCCTGCCCAGGTAATCTCCTCGTCGCTCTCTCTCCTAGAAACACGTCAGAAGCCATCAAAATCAGAGTAGCACGGAAATATCTGGGCAGCAGAGTAGTACAATGACGGATTGGTAGATCTTCCCGGTCGTGATGTTGTTATCTCGAGTCAACTGAATGCCGAGATATCTGACAAGACATCATTAACCCAGATCCGAGACAGGATATGGACAAGTTGGATCTAGCATACCGTTCGTAGTTCCCAAGATCCAAGTCCGATTCGCCGCCATCAGCGAGCACGAAACATTCTCCGTGCCTTGAGCAACGCTGTCAGTAGTGCGCTTAAGCATCCGAGATTGGGACCTGTGCCATACTCGAGGGGCCCCAGAGTGCCGGCATCGACATTCAAGTACGGATCAATCTTTACTGCCTACGATCGAAATATGAGTAGATGAGATACAATCGCGCGTATGGACGGGATAGGTCCCATACCGTGACCCTGAGTCCAGCTGTCTTGAGCAAGAGACCAGCCGAAGAGGCTGAGAGCATTCATTAGCCGACCCAGACTGGCACGCAGAAGATCCATGTGAAAGCCATACCAATGATTCCTATCCAGAAGCTGAGTTAGTACTCTATTATCAGAGTTGGCGCGTCTCGACATCACGTCACAGCCCGCCCGCGACAAGTTACGGAGGCACGCGATAGAGGAGGAAATGCGTTACAAAGGACAGCCACTGACCTTTGCCCACCCCGGAGATGACACCGCCGCTCACAAGGACCACACGCATTTTGAATGTGGGACAGGATAGGCGCGCTGATAGGGACTCGACTGTTGGAGTGACGGTGCCAACTGGAAATTTTTGAAGCAAGAGAAAAGCATTCTGGTTCGTCCCCACAAAACACGCTTGCACGTGACACGAGATTCCCGGTTACAGGATGGCCTGGATGGGTGACTCAGAAAGCGGGCCCTCCCAGGCAGCCCAGCCTGTAACGTTAGCTGTTGCAGTGCCGTATTTGGTCCTAGATCGGGGTACCTGGCTGTTGGTGTGTACCTTATCTTCGGCGTGGGTACTGATAAGGAGGTTGCTAGATCTGAGAGACGCGCAGCGAGCGCATCGAGGTTTTGTTGATGGAAATACCTTGGTACCTAAGGTAGGCAGGTCGATACCTAGTAGGTAGGTAGTAAGGTACACGATTACAACATCGAGCATGATTTCCAGGATTAACCGAACGGAGGTACCTCGCCCGACACCCGAGGAAGGGACATCTGGGGTGCTTTTTCTGCTGCTTCCCCACAAAATCTCATTGAAGATGGGCTCCTTCCCCACTTCTACTCTAGATAGAGAGGTCTTGGAGGTACCGACAGCCAAGTACCTGCCTTACGTACGTCTCCACACTACGGACCCGATCCAATAGCAGCCCGTTGAACAGAGTACTGTACCTTGAGTGTAAACCGACCGGCCGAAGGGTACCTGAGGGACCTTCCTTAGGTAAAGTTGGCCGTGACGGGGAGGAGAGGACGGGATGGGAGGTGCGATGGAAAAGCTTCCACTTCTCTTGTGCACTGCCCTTAGACATCGTGTCGCACCCATGAATTGCCTCTGTTGCATTCTTCTGCGAGCGGAACTGCAAGAACCCGTCGCCTGTGTGACTCGGGCACGGCAAGAATCAATAGATTGCTGCGGTCACGAAAAACATCAGGTACATATCCTAGGTACCTTCCTACCGACCATAGGTGGACGCCTCGTACCTGAAGTGCCGGCAGACGGGCAGGCGGACAACAAAGAGACACAAGACGGACCACTCAGCCACCAGCAACCCTTCGGATGCCGGGGGAAGCACGACTTGGAGGTCGACCTGGAGATCGGACCGCAGACTGGCCCGGAGTGGCACAAGTGGGTTGCAGCCGTGGTGTGGCCCCTCATGTCAGTCATGTCATGCATGCTCCAGCAACAAGACCGAGTGTTGCTCCTAGCCGGTCGCTAACGCTGCAGCTTGCAGGTCCTTCAACCCCGTCGTCCGTCATCGCCGCCGAGTCGCCGTCGTAGTCGATGTCGTCGAGCAACAAAGCACGAACCAGTGTGTTGTACTGTATGCACCGCGTCATCAGTCATTCATTCATTCATCCCTCCATCCCCATCATTTCCCACTCTTCTCGACACCTGTCATCCAGCGATCCTCGACGCTCCCGCTCCTCCTCCACACGCGCCTGCATGACCGCCCTCTGCCAGATCTGCCAGTCTGACTCGTTGGCGTCGTCGCATTCTCTGCAGTGCTGCACCCACCTTTCGCGACTGTCGTGTTGCGCGCTGCTGCTCCCGCTCATATCTAACGGCCTGGTAGTTTCGCTCGTCGCATTACGGTAAACCTACGGACACCTCCTTTGGCGCAGACTACCATCTTCGCGCCTCGAGTACTGCCCTTCTCATTCTGCACGGAAACGCGCATCTCCTCCGCCTTGACTGAAAACTTCATATCACTCCTGACAAGTTCAGTAGGTACGTTGCGTTAGGACCGCCATCCCACTGTGTCTGCTGGCTAGAACTTCTGGAAGCCGGAAAGCTACGGGGAGGCTGAAATGTCTACCCGTGACGCAGTTGTTGGTAACTAACAGGCCATAAGACAGTCGGGCACAGAGGCAGTGCATTGCGAGGTCCCTTTGGCGTCTGATATCAGGACCTTCGCATCCAAAACTCGCAGAAGAGGCGGCGGCGCGAACATATTTGAACACCAACCAAGCCACATCATCACAGACACTTCTTCAGCTGTGGAGAACGCTCGCACCGGCCAGCCCCCCCGGCCGCCAGACCCTGGCCTAGCGCGGAGGATTTGCACCGTCACCCCTGTCCCGCCGGCTTATTTTCAGTTGCGCCTAATTGTGCTGGGCCCAGTAGGCCGAGCTGGCGTCAAGGGCGGTCACGCAGCTCCCGAGACGAGACGAGAGAAGAAAAACAAGCCGCCGTCATTCATGCTTGCGCTCATTTCTCCCGCCTCGCCCTTCCTCTCCCACTCCAAAATACATCACCATAAGCAGTCGTCGCGATCCTTTTTCTCTGCCCCGAGGCCCTGATTTCGCGTCGCTGTTGGGTGGCGGGCACGAGCGCGGTCTTTGCCTCCTTGTTCCCCGTCCCTGCGTCCAAGTTCTTGATCCTCGTCATTGTTTTTTGAGCTAAAAATTCGGCGCAATGGATCCAAGACAGCCGCCTCCCCCCCTTCCATTTTCTCGGAATGCTGCCTCACCTTTCACGCGAGCTTCCTTTCCGCAATCCACGACCGCGAACACATCACCACAACAGCCGTATCCACCAGCGTCACAGCAGCACTCTTCCGCGACCAGTCCTGCGTATGCCGACATCCCTCAGAGACGAACCTCCGACGCGCCCCCGTTTTACAGCTCCTCCCGGGCGTACCAGCCCGAATCCAGCTCCATGCCGCCGTCGAACCATTCCCGACATCAGAGCACATCATCACTGCCATCCGCATCGACTCTGAACCGCCCGATGCCACCCCCAGGCTCGCCTCCACAGCCTGGCCAGGGCCCGAGCCCGCATCAGCTGGGCCAGTACGGGCTCCCAGCGCCGCGTGCGCCTCCTGTTTCGGTCGGGCCACCAAGCGCATTCCCATCAAGTCGAGAACTCCCTGCGCTGAGCTCCTTGCCTAGGACAGGCACCGGTAGCAGCATGTCGATCTCATCCATGCTTGGTGGGCCTCCGCCACTTCGAGAACCGCCAGTGTCTTCGTATCCCTCGTCGACCTCTGCAGGCGGCCCCGGACCGTCCTTTGCTTCTTCGGTTCACGCATCGCCACGGATGAGCGCCGGCGGTGAATATGCGCCCTTTCGTCGTCCTCATACTCCGGAACACCAACGATTGTACGAGCGGGACTCTCGGGGTAGTGCAGCAGGGTCGCCTCAGGGCCTATATTCCACCACCCCTGAGATGCAACGATACGGGACGCCTCAAGCATACTCCCAGCGAGGGCCCCCGCCTCTGCCGGCGGAACAATCAAGAGAACAAGCGAGGATGGCTGGTGGCCCTATACCAAGACCGAGCAGTCAGCCAAGGTCATACTCAAGCGTTCCTCCGCCCCGGCCTATGGAAATGGGCCGACCAGCACCACTAGACATGTATGGCCGACGCGAAGAGCTAGGACCAGGCGTGGAATACAATCCAGAGAGGCCGATACGGATTTCTAAGTACGAGGAAGCACGATACATGCCTGAGCGAGAACGGCAGGAGAGGGACTTGGCCGAACAGAGAGAGAGAGAACGCAGGGAGAGGACAATGTCGGGCAGTGACCCGGGCAGGCCATATCCGCTACATCAACCCGAGTATGGCCACCAACCCGTCCCAAGAAATCAGCCACCTCCTGGATATGGGCGACAACCGGACCCTCGTGACTCGGGTCTCTGGGGGAGGCAGCCTTTTGACCAGCCAAGAGGCCCTTATGAGCTTCACCCGCGGCAACCTGAATATTCGGCTACAACTGCGCCTGTCTATGGCAGTCACCCGGCGCCGTCTTATCCTCAACCAGCGATTGACAGGTACCCGCCTCCGGCGCACCCTGGACACCAACCCCCTGCATCACAGCCAGGGCAACATCATGTACATCCATACGACTCTCCGGAGAACCACCGCATGAGTCTTATTCACCCACAGCATCAGCAACCTACTTCGCACCGCAGGTCGCTAGACGATGCCGCACCGCCGCCTTCCGTTGCGTATAGCGGCGGTGGCCCTCATCCAGCCTTGTTCGGATCTCCTCGCAATAGGGCAGCCGAAGACCTTCCGCCGTCACTGCAGCAGCAAAGGAGCTTCTTGGGCATTCAAGAGATTAATCGTAAAGGACGGATATCTCCGCTCCCACAAGCAGTTCAAGGAGCGCAACCTCAGTTACAAGGGCCGGCTGCCGAGCCGGGAATTAAGAGCGAGTTTGGCCGCATGTTCGCCGGTATAGGAAACGGAGTGGGCGGATTCGGAGTTTCTAGCCCAATAACCGCAGGTGCCCAGCTTCCCTTCACCACCGCCGGGCTGGCCCGTCGCGAGGACCCAGACACCGCGCTTCAGGATGCTGCAGAGAGTGCTCCTGGCAAAGGCCCGTCTCGTGCTAAGCGCCGGAAGCCGAAGGAGGAAGATGGAAGGGGTGATGACGAAAGCACCGGCCGCCTCACTCCCGTGGGTCGGGCCAAGCGTCCCAAGACACATGCGCACCATCATCACCAGTACGTGCCTTCTATTAACCCAGTATTTATAACGCCAGCTGACCTCGACAGTCACCACCATCACCATCACCACCATATCCCTGAGCAGATGACCGAACCGCTGCAGAGTGGTGCTACGCCCTTCAAGACCGTCAAAGGCGCCACCCCTGTTCCGTCGCCTACTGCTGCCACACATCAACACACTGCCCCACGGGCTACAGCGCACAATACATCCTCTAGGGCCACTGCAGCTCACGCGGCTATTGTCACTCCACCGAAACCGAAGCATATTGTCTCCAACCAAGCAGTGCTCGACAGTGTTGCGGACAGACCTCAACATCATCTCGGGGAAGTTATTTACGAACCGATCCTTAAGCCAGCTCGCCTCCACGATTCTCGGACGGGCAGACCGCCACGCTTCCCCTACGCCTCGACCCCCAAGCCATTACCTATGGATATGATAAGAGGCAAGGAGAATTGTACATTGACAGTGAAGGTCGGCAAACAGCACCTCACGCCCTCATCGAGAGAGGAGATTACTTCGCGCAGGGCGCTGTGGGGAACCGACGTGTATACGGATGATTCTGACGTTGTCGCGGCTTGCATCCACGCTGGCTGGATAAGAGGCGAGTGGCCTGATGACGTTGATGTTGACATGCTAGATCTGGGCGAGGGAATTGGTTTCGTAGAGACCAAGACCGGCAAGGGCGGGAAGAAGAGCGCCGCGAAGCAGGTCGAGGAACCATCAGCTCGTCCAGATCACCTGAGTGCGCCTCCTAAGACAGGGCCCGTCCATGTACCCGAGGACCGGGACATGCACATCACGATCCTGGTTCTGCCCCGACTGGAGAAGTATGCTTCTACGACGAGATTCGGGATACGGAGCCGGGAATTCGGTGGCAAGTTGGGCAGGGACGCGGGCCGAGCTGTGCACGACGGCCTGAGCTTTATGATCACAGAAATGCGGTTCCTAACGAACGGAGCCGCTCCGCAGAGTAGGCTAAGAGGGGAGGGGAGACGCCAGAGGATGAGGAAGGCGCTGCAAGACATGGAAACCGGGAGACTGTGGGACATGGGAGAAATGCAGGCCCTCATGAACAGCGGCAGCGGGATAGTGTCGCTGGGCAAGGAACAGCCGAAGAAGCCACAGCCAGGGAAGGGTAGCGAGGGTGATAAAGAGAACCGCCCCGAAGCGCAGAGTGAGCGGGAGCAGGAGCCCTCCAAAACCGACTCGAAGGCTACCCCTGTTCCTGCTGACGGCGGAGAAGAGAGTGGAGCCCGCCAGGAGCGTGACCACGATGGCGACGGCGACGGTGATAGCGGCGTCGCGGATATCAGTGAGGTTGCGGACGCACCCTCTGGGGAGGCCCCTGCTACGGTAGCAGCGGCAGCGGCAGAGCAATAGAGGAGGGAATAGAGCAGCGACTGGGATCCAGTAGATCATGGGACGGACGGCATGGCAGAGCGCCGCATTCTTCGGCCACACACCACTTATGTCTTCGGGTCTCTTGACATAGCTTGGGGCGTTTTGGGGACTTGATTCACATGATACCTCGCGGCTTTGCATAGCTGGCTTGAAACCTTTGCTGAGCTTCGCGGTCGTCATTTCGATTCTTTCGGGGGTGGGTTTTACTTGTACAACTAGCTTCGAGTGTAATACTACAACAACGGCATGAACCTCGTGGTTCACCTCTATCCTGCTCTTCTTGGCCTGTTTTGACACGCCAACTGCTCTGGATGACCTGCTGCAGGGTGGTTCCAATTGCGCTTCGTCATGTTTGACCCTCGAGCCTACACCAGCGCCGTCTGATCTCGGTCGAAAATCCTAATGGTCATGTACTCCGGCAGCGAGCTGCTCTGGGGCAGGGGCTAAGGAAGGGCAGGACCATGATCGGTTCGTGATCCTCTCCGGATATCCTCGGTCGCGTCGTATTTATGCGACTCTGAGCCAGGCTTTGCGCATAGAGGACCTCAACATAGAAAGTATCTCGCCTTCGTTCTGCTCCTCGTCACTCACCCCGAACTCCTCATTCCGTGTTTCTTCTTTTGCCATTCTTGGCGAACCTTCTCTGTAGCTCCTCCACCGGTTCTTAAACCCCTGCGCCATTACACCGCGACTCCCTCCGGGAAGATGGGGACCGGAAAACAGAGGCCTGCGCGGGCCTAAAAGTCGGTCACCCGCCCGTTGTAGCTCCAGTCGCCCTTGCTGCCCCAGCGCAGCGGCTCGTTCTTGGGCCCGCCGATCTCGCCCGTCTTGGGGTTCTTGTCGCCCTCGAACTCGGGCGGCGCGCCGCGCCACACGCCGTCGCCGTCGAGGATCGACGCCGCTGCCGCCGCCGCCGCCGCTGCGTCGCTGGTGGCGCTGGCTTGTGAGGAGGTCGCTTCCGTCGCTGCTGCCGCTGCTGCCGCGGCTTCCTCCTCGGCGGCGAGGCGCTCGGCGACGGTGCGCTGCAGGCGCTCGAACTCGGCTTGCTCGTCGGGGGGCAGGCGGGGCGGGGAGGGTTGTGGCGCGAAGGTGCTTGAGAGGCGGAGGGCGGCGGGATGGACGGCGGAGGAGGAGGGCCGCGGGAGGAGGGGGCGCCGTAGCAGGAGGCGGGTGGTGGGGAGGAGGCGGATGGATGGCATCGTGACTAAATCGATCAGGAGAGATGCGGGCTCTTCCTCTAGCCTTGTGTTGTTGGAGAACGGTAGGTGAGCAGACGGTAAGGTGGTGACTGTCTAGCGCGTGCAGAATCTGTGCAAACACAGAGATGTGAGGCTGAAAGAGAGTGTGAATTTCTCGTGGAGGCGAACTGACGGAGATGATCGATTCACCGAGGTACGGAGGGCGGACAAACTGACGTCGGGAGACATAAAAAACAAGTGGAGCCAATGATTTGTGGAGCTGTCCCTGTTAGTAGGTACTCCGTATTCGTACCTCCATACCATCAACACCCATGTTTCTCACACAAAGTGCATCGCGAAGAGAACAGAGCAAGGTCCTTGAACTGCTTTGTGCTGTCGAAGCATTATGTAACTCGGGCGGTGACATTGCATCTATAGACGGATATAGAAAGGAGGATCGAGATAGCAACTCTAGAAAGCTCCAGTATCACCAGCATCACAACATCTACAACACTCATCGTCATTCACTTGATTCCTCCCTCCAGAGGCAGTCGGTATTACCGTGTGTAGGAATCGATCTACTCTACATGCATGCTGCGCCGTCGATGCCGAGGACCTTGCCGTTGATCCACTCGCCGTCCTGCGAGGCCAGGAAGCAGACCACCCGAGCGATGTCGATGGGCAGCCCGACCCGGTGCAGCGGCGACCAGCCTGCCGCGTACTTGAGAGCCAGGTGTGTTAGTTCTCATGTCTAGTCTGAAATGAGGAAGGGACATATGGTGACCTACCTCGTCGACCTCTTCGTCGTTGAGCTCGGAGCCCTGAGGGATGTACTCCCGGCACACCTTCTGGTACATATCGCTGCAACCAATTCCCTGGTTAGCTACCGATGGGGGACGGTGATGGGGGACGGAGATGGGCTTTCCGGGCCGAGCACGGTGGATACTCACGTCTTGATGCCGCCCGGCGCGACGGCGTTGACAGTGATCTTCTTGTCGCCGAAGTCTGCATGCGCTACTGTCAATCACCTACCCGATACGGAAAGTGAACGAAGAGAGGAAGAGGCAGCTCGTACCAATAGCCATGCAGCGTACAAACGTCTCAATGGTACCCTTGGATCCGGAGTAGACGGCGTGCTTGGGGACGCCCTTGGCCTGGCCGGTGATGGACCCCATGAGGATCAGGCGGCCGCCGACCTCGAGGTGCTTGTAGGCCTCGCGGGCGACGAAGAACTGGCCGCGGGTGTTGATGTGGAAGACGCGGTCGAACTCCTCGGGGGTCACGTCCTTGACGTGGCCGAAGGAGACGACGCCGCTGTTGGAGCACACGACGTCCAGCTTGCCCCAGACCCGCGTCGCCTCGTCGAACAGCCGCACGATCTGGTCCACGTCCGACACGTTGGCCCGGATGGCGACGGCGTCCGACCCGGCCTTCTTGATCGCCGCCACCACCTCCTCCGCCGACTCGCTGCTGTTGGCGTAGTTGACGATCACCTTGGCCCCGCGCCGCGCGAGCTCCAGCGCCATCTCCCGCCCGATGCCGCGGCCTGTTGGTCGGCCATTGTCAGCTGGCTGCGTGCAGGTGGAGCCGAAGGGGGTGGGAGGAGAGAGAAACTATTGGAAATTGTGCATCAAGAAAAGCATGGCGAGGCCAAGCATGGCGATAATGTGTGGTGTGGGCGTGGGCGTGGGCGTGGCTGCAGTGCCGTGCATCGGACATCCGGTGCGGGTGGCGCAGGCGGCTTGCGTTGCTGATGTTGTGGGGTTTGGCAGATAGATCCCCAGAATCAGATTGTGGCGGCGCCCATTGTTTCGGGAGCCACCATCTGACATGACATATGCGGGGGAGGCAGCACCAACACGTGGGAGGATGAGCAGGAAGAGAGACATTCTGCGCCTCTCAGCGACAAGAGAACAGACATACCTGCGCCGGTGACGAGGGCGACCTTGCCTTCCAGAGACGCAGACCCCAGGCCCAGAGGGCCTGGGATCCGGTCGTACGACGTCGGCTCGGTGGTGAGGGCGGGCATCTTCTCAGCGATAGGAGGCGTAGACGGGGGTGTTGCTGCTGCTACTGCTGCTGGGCGAGAAGGCCTGGAGGCTGGAGCTGGAGGTGCTGAGTGAGGCGGAGGGCGAAAGTGCACCAGCAGCAGGTTCTTGAGTTGACGCAGGAGGGAAGCCAGCTTGTCGGTCTGGGGCTCGGTTCACGAGTCGCAGTTCTAAGAGTCGAGACTGGCACGAGACCTCTGCCTCTGGGGGAGAGGCGATGCCTCATCGCTTATATAGAGTGTCTGTGTCCCTGTCTCCGAGCATCTCGATAACTTGACAGGCCTCTCGGTGCAACCCCCTTGTCGACATTTTGCCGGGCCCCTTGGCGGCCGGACTCGAGTTGGAGACAGACCGGAACTTCACCAACGCTCCGCTCGCTCGGCATCTTCGCTGCTCGAGGCGAGCGCGGCCCAGCCTGACTAGACCAGATGAGGCCGCCCGGCCAAGGCGCTTGAGCCCTTTAAGCAAACTTGTCCTTGGATGCATCCAGCTTCTGCCCCAAGGTTGAAGGGCTGGCATCAATAGCGGCGACGGCTGTCCGAAACCTCAAGCATTCCGGACATCACGGCCTTCTGCGGTATTGAGCGCCTGCCGGCGATAGGACCCCGTCATCAGCTCGTCAGAGCCGGGGCTTCGGCCGCCGAGCCAGCCTGGCCCTCTCTAGTTGGCAGGTCGCCTACCTCAAGTAGGCATAGGTCGCGACTGATGCTAAAACACCCACGCCGGAACCCCATTCTTCGCGGTGCGCTGGTCCGGACACTGCGAAGACATGGCAGCCATGCGAGTGTTCCCTAGGCGCTGATCTTTTCTCGCGGGGAGAGGGAACCGGGCCAGTTATCCGTCAATCTGAGCGGGACGAGAGAGTGTTGGGAGGTGTTCCTGGAGGTTAGACTGGTGCGGACGACGAGGATGGGTCCAATACCGCGCGATCGTTGTCTTCTGCATGATACCGAGAATAGACTTTGCTGCTGTGTACCCGGCTAAAAGTTCGTCCCTGCTGCATGGGACAATCCAGCTGGAGATATCCGGACGGACTTATTCTGTTGGACACCTAAGTTATTTCCTTCTTTCTCGGCCAAGTTTGCGAATGCTGCAGAGCCAAATGTGCGTCCAAGTGTGTCATTATAACGAGGGGACACCACAGTGAGGGGCAGCCACAGCCCAATCATCTTCCTCCGATTCTCCCAAATTCTGATCATCGTTGTAGTCCGTGACCTTCCTTCCATGGTCCTCATGTCCAACAAGCCTCCCCATCGCCGCAGCTGTCGGGTTCTGCTCGTCCTACATCGGAAAATGAGAAATCTTTTCGGAAACTTATGCTCGTGCGTCGTGAAGGTCGGCAGGCAGATTCATGGGCAGCGGGCTGTGACAAATCAGCCGGGGTTCTCAGTGCCACCTCCGCGCTAGTGTGCCGGCACCGCAGTTAGCATCTCTTCATTGACCAGTCTTTTGTGTGGTACGCCATGACCTTCTCGGACGTCGCATGATCTCCTCTCTACTCGCGGTATCGAGGAGCATATCCGTCAAAGCATTTGCCCTGAACACGACCGATGACCCCTTAGAGAAGACGTAGTCATCAAATACGCCGTCGTCGAGCACCTCTCCTTTGACTCTCAAAGCAAGCCTATTCGCGGGGTCTTCCGAGGAGGCGTGAATAGCAAAGCATTTGAGATGTCGAGTATCAGCCGGTGAGATCTCGATATAAATATCGACTCTGTTTCTCAAGAAGCACCTACCGCGTGGCAGACGCAGCTCTAAGTATCCCAAAATAACTCGGTTCTCTGGATAGCCAGTGACGTTGCATGGATAAGGCTTGCCAACATACTTATCCCTCTCCTGGGTCCAGTCACGGACGACCGAAACTCGTGGTTTATATGTCTTGGAGAGTCCGGAAGGCAGATTGATTGTGTAGCCAGTTGCAGATTGCTTGTCGCGCACATATTCACCCAACACCTCTATAACCTCCGCTTCGCGTCCCTCGAGCTCGTCTTTGTCATCCACCTCGAGTATGGTGACACTTTGATTGTTTCCAGCGAGGGAAATGAGGCTGGAAAGTTCTGCTGTCGAAAGGCTGTCCTCACTCTCGGTCGAGGCGACAAGCTTCTGTTGATATAATTGTCGTACCGAGTCGAAACTCTCTTTAGTGAACCCAGAACATTTTCGCTCTCCTTTCCGAGATCCCAGAGTCGACTGGTACGTTGATTTGTCAATTGGCTTTCTGGTCTTTCGGACTTCCAAGTTCACGGACAGAAGGAGCATCATCAGTCCTCTCGTTAATGACCCAGCCAATTGCGCCAGCTCGTAGATTTCAGCGGTCGTTTTGAAGCCTCTGCGCGATAGCCAGCATCTCACGCCAATACCAAGAGCCTCGATAGTCATATGCTCGACCCCCTTATCCGTTTCCTCCAGAGCATACTGGCTAAGTATTGCGCGCATTGTCGTTGATCCTTCGATACGGTATGGAGAGACGCCTGTCGTCTCTGTAAGTGCCACACCGAACTTGATGATGTCGCAGAGAGAGGTAATGGAACCGGATTCTAAGGAGTCAAAAGCACGGATTGCTTTGGGGAACCCGGGACAGCAAACAAACAAACGATTTTTGTTCTTGTGGACGTAAGCTGTGTATGGTCGTCGACCAATTCGAAGTTTCACCCTGCTAGCCGCATCCATGGCCTCGGTGACTGCATCCTTCGCCCGTGGTCCGCATAGGAATATGATATTGAGCCGGCTCGAGTTGACTATTTTGTTGTGAAAGTCCTGGATGAGCGCGGAGTCCTTGCTTTTGCTCGCTCCGTTGATGTCCAAAGCTGCCAGCCCCGTGTACTGTTGGATATTCTATGTCCACACAAGCGAATTTGTGGGGTTTAGCCCTATCTCAGCCATTCCCCAGGGCAACATGAGTTCAGAACTACCAGAGGAGTCTGGTTCCGACTTGTCTCTGCGACTTCCAGTGACGTCGAGAACAAATCCCATGCGAGCGTCGAAGCTTCCCACAGGCTGGATATATTTCTTGTCATGCCCCTGATCAAGCCGAGCTGCCTGGGATAGAAATGACTGGAAGAGCTCGCTGACTGATGTAGAGTCGCCGTCAATCGAGGATTCTTTATTTTTGCTGATTGACGCGAGCAATTCGCGAGAAGCTTCTTGCCCAACGGCCAGTTCAAGGACTCTGGCGGAGTAAGAGTGTCCGATGGGCTCATCTCTGAGGTAGTCTTGAACTTTGTTTTCCTGCATAGACTTTCTCGCGGCTACCCATTCGCGGATCTCAGGGTCCGAAGACTTGCCAAGTTCGACCCTAAATGCAAGTCTTTCACTTGAGGTTACTTGGTATCCTTGAAACAGAGGGCAAAGGACATTCAGGCCAATATCAGGCTCGGAGTCTCCCATGTTCCCGAAAATTTGCTCGAGGGTTGACTGTCGCAAAGAACGAAAGGCGTAGCAAAAAACCAGCTCCAGGAAATTCCGCTGGATATTGATGATCTCATCTTGAGGGAGCGGCTGGGGAAAGGCCCACAGCGTGATGAAATTGGAGCTTCTGTGACCGTTTCCGCGCCATACAATATAGTAATGTAAGGTGCTTGTCTGTGAGAGAAGAACTGCATGGATATGGTCGAGGATGATTCGCTTTTCCCCATCAGTTGTTTGGCCCACATACGGTCTGTAGTAGTCAATTACTCTGTCATCCGTGACATAATCCAGGTAGCCAATATTAACGCCTATCGGATCACTTTGCTGACTTCGGATGTTATCCAATCTGCATACATTGTTAATATTCGTCTTGCACAACCTTCAGGTCTAGAAATCATACCTCGCTCTTGTCACCTCTAGTCCCTGGAGCCTCTTGATTTCAGGCAAGACTAAGGCTAGAGATTGATCAACCAAGACCGACGGACCACCACGAGCATGAATGATGCTCGACCATCCTTGAGAGCTGCACGGAAACTTCCGTAGCTCATCTTTGGCCAGTCTTTCGGCAAGCACTGTTGCAACATGTTCCAAATCTGGGAATATGATCGACGGTTGAATATCAAGGCCAGACTAATAAAGTCAATGAGTATTTGCAACACCTTAGAAACGCGCAATTAAATGGCTCACTATGTGTGCCGAGGACGTCAATCTCTCGTCGTCATGTTGTGGACCGACAGCGCTGACATTCAGGGGCACAGCTTGGCGTCCTGCATGAACGGCATGCCTCGTGGATACCGCCTCTGGTCTGATAGCGTCGGTATTTTGGTGGGAAGTCGTGCGTGTTTTCTGGACCTGATCGGTCTGAACACTGCTATGTGCAGTCGTCAATTCTGGGGTAGACTGAATCTGTTGTAGTCTTCGACGCTTCAGAGGTCTGGGGGCTGATACGTAAGGACAGTGAGAGGAGCCGTGTTCCTTGGTGCCACAATGTTTACATGGCGGTACTTTGAGACAATCCTTCACGAGATGGCCCGATTTTTTGCACCACACGCAGGTATTGCAGGTTGTGCAAGTCCTGAAAGTGAAGCCAATTCTCCCGCAGTGATTGCAGCATATGCCTTCAGGATTAAAAGACATCTTGCCCTGTTCCCTGTCAGCGAAGGCCACAGCGCTCGTTGACACACTCGCTGTGTACACTTTGATCGAGTTGAAGTGGGCAGGTACCTAGGTAGGTACCTACCGAGGTAGGTAGGCTATTTTTGGGTAGCGCGTCCGATTGGCCGGCGGCTGCCTCCTCGTCGTGGTGCGTCTCTGATGCAGATGGAGCGAGACCTAGGTACCTAGGTGCCAAGATATTTCGGTATCTAAGATGCTGAGATTTGGGAATATGAGAAAACCAATAGGTTTCGGTAAGAGGGGCGGCGAGAATGGCGGCGTGTTTGATGGATTTAGGGTAGAGCTGGCTTTCAGGCAAAGGCAAGGTGAAGCTGCCTGGGGCGCCTGAGGAGTACTGCAGCGCACAACCGCGCACAAATGGTGATGCGAAGATCTGATGCGGAAAAGTCCGCGAAAGAGCATCAAAAATCTCACAGGATTAATTAGATAGAAGAGTCGAAATTTGCATGTACCCCAATAGATTTTTGTACTGGAATCAGTCAGGTAAAGGAGAGGGTACCGTAGGTAGGAAGGGTCGCAGAGGACCAGTTATCTCAGGTGGGGTGAATTTGTACTCAATCTCCATGGAAGACGGAGCCTGAACGGGAAACTTTTGTATCCCTGCAGCGCCGCTATGGAGCTTCGTATGCAAGGTTGGATGAACAGATCATTTTTCTTGAAAATCGAGGCGAAAGATTCTTTTTTAATTGCTTGCCTGAGATTAGGTTGTGTATGGATTAACTGAAGAGACTTCGCATATGTACGGAAGGTCGCGGAAATTTGGCACACACTTGGGGCTTCTATGGCGCAGGGGTAACGCGTCGTACTTGTAGTCACATAACCTACAAGCCATGCGAAGATCCGCGGTTCGAATCCGCGTGGAAGCACTGTCAACTCCAAATTTTTTTTCCTTCCCAGATCAGCTAAGTCACAATAGCTGTCAGTCAGCCTTGGTCCGAAGAGCAGCTTCTTTAAGGCTTATCAAGCTAATTTCACGAGGACACGCACGTACAACGGGCTGTAACAACCATGTTGTGTTGCTCCATCCTTGGTGGCGCGCATACGGGCGACAACCATGATATTGCGATCACAGACTCAATCAATTTAAATGGGCGAAAAGAAGCTTGAAACTACACAAGAATCTAACTAGGTAAAAGGCTAACCGGCAGTCTTTATAAACTTAATCTCATCCCCTGTTCTTCATAGGATAGCCGGCGCCCTCACTCAGCCCTAGAAAGAGCCGAAGGCTGACGGCTGCTGTTTTGCGGACGGCGCTCGTGTCTCGGACCTGGGTGGACTGAGCTCAGCCCTATGAGGTGTCACGAACTGGGATGTCGACGGTTGTATGAAGGAAGAACCGCTTACGACTAGCTGGCATCTGACTCCTAGGCTGTCATTAGGCCGGGGATGTATCGTACGGGGAGAAGCTGCGCCGACCAAAGTCTCGTATCTTGTCTTTCGGGCTTAGCGGCGTCGTCTTTGCTCAAGGTCAGGGTCGAGGGCAGCTGCGCCATGATCAGCTTCGCGGAGCGGTCGTCGCACACAATGTACTGATTTGAGATCTTCAATACTCGTCTATGAGCGAATAGACCAGACATAAAACTACAAGTAGCCACGAAAATGACACGAAACACCCCCCGCCCTTCCAGCAGCGCATGCTGGCCGGCCTGCAATGCAATTCATCCGTGGACAAGAAACCCATTCATGCACAGGCAGACTCCTCCCCTCCCCCGGAAACGACCATCATCCCCGTGCCTTCCTATTCCTCACCCCTCAGGTATTTCTTCTCCAACTCCGCCAAAAACAGAGATCAAAGCGACCAAGAGGCCTAATACCTCCTCTCCTGCTGCCGATAGTCCTCGTGCGGCCTCAGCCCTCGCTGCAGCTGGCTGACCGGGTCTCTAGGATCCCGCAGGTCTCCCCTGAGATCCCTCGGGTCCCCTCTCAGCTCCCCTCTCAGGTCCCTCATCTGCACCTCCTGCCTCATCTGGGCGTCCTGCCTCATCTGCACCTCCTGAACGTACGGGCCCTGAGGCGGCCCCGGCGGCCGATTGTCGTACGCCGACACGGGCGTGTAGCTCCGCCCCGGTCCGGGATCCCTGGCCTGCCCCGGCCCTGGTGTGCCGGCATACCGCGGGTACGGAGGCACCTGCTGCTGGGGAGGAGCCGCCTCAGGCCGCGGGGTTGGCGTGGGCGGGTAACGGCCGCCGAACAGCGAGCTTTGGTGCTGGTGGCCCATCATGCGCGGGTCACCACCCCCGGCGGCGCGCGGGTCGTGCATAGCAGCGTAGACGGGGCTCCGGTCGTCGCGCACGTCGCGCACGTCCCGCAGGCTCATGTGCTGCGGCGGGGCGGACGACCAGGATGGCTGCGGTGGCATCGACCCCGTTACTGGGGTTGCCTTCTGCGGCGCGCCGTGCTGCGCGCCCCAGGCCGACGGCTGGGGCTGGGCTGCCTTCGGTTGGGGCCACGCCGGCTGCTGACTTGCGCTGGGCGGCGCCTGCTGGCTCTGCGGTATGGGCCACGCGGTCTCTCGGCTGGGAGGCCCTGTGTCGGGGCGGGCCTGGACAGAGGGATGGGCGGCGTAACGTGGCGTGGGCGATGGCGCGTGGCCTTGACTGGCTGGCGAGCCATACCCATAGGGTGGAGGTTGGGACTGATAGCCCAACTGAGACTGCTGGGGAGGGGGGTAATGGTGTGACTGAGGGGAGTTGGAGGCGCCCTGTTGAACCTGCGGCTGATATGGGTGGCGTGCGTAGAAGTCCCGATCGCTCACCGAACCAGCTTCAATAGGCGACATCATAGAGCCCCTTGGCGCGCTCAGGTGCTGCGGCTGGGGTGACTGAGTCTGCGTCGGCGCATATGGCTTGAGCGACGGGATTGCTGACTGCACGGGCGCGTTGCGCGAGTAGGGTGAGTACGTCGGAGTGCCTTCGCGCCGGAGCTGCGAAGCGGCAGACGGGGGCGGGGCGCGCGATATGGACTGGGGTGGGGGCGTCGAGGAGGGCTTCAAGCCCGTTGAAGCCATATCACTAACCCTCTTGGGAGGTGCTGCTGGAGGGTCATCGTTGAGCAACGCCATCAAGCTGGATGTCTTCCTCTCGGGAGGCCGAGAAGGCGGAGGCGCTAGTGACTGCGGAGGCGGCTGTGGCGTCGATGCACTGTATGGTTCTGGAACCGAGTGAGACATAGGCCGTTGCATAGCTGACATCGGCCTCTCAATAGCAGACGACAGTGCTGAAGGGCCTTGCACCGGTTCACTGAGGATGCTCTTGAAAGGCTGCTGAGCCGCCGCGTATGGCTGCGGAGCTGGGGCCACAGATCGCGGGGGCTCGGGCTGCCGAGCGATGGGAACAGGCTCGTTCCTGGCTGTGCCGCCCCTAGCAATGGGTTGGTGTGCTTGGCCTGGGACCGATGACTCGTAATGAAGGACGGCTTCCGGCTCCTGCTTCAATCGCATAGACCGAGACTCCTCCTTGGGTTGCAGTTCAACAGGCTGTCTTCGCTGCTGCGATGTATTAAAGAGATTCAAGCGAGGCTCATAATTGCTGGGCCAGACATCCCGGTCGGTTGGAGTAGACGCCGGGCCTGCTTGCTGGAAGACAACTTGCGGCGGACCTGGCTTCTGCGGAACGCGCACAGGTTGCTGTGCCGGCACCGAGGCAATAGGCTCTGGCTCTCGTTCAGGGTAGCCGCCCGACACTAAAGGCGTCCTGGATGGTCTGGCTGTTGGAGACATGGCGGCCTGAGACGCAGGCTGCGGCTGTGCTTGCTGCTGGACGGCAGCTGCTTGAGGCTGAGATGGCACTAGAGGCTGCTGAGACTGGCCGCTTGAAACGCTGGAGGATGCAGAAATTGCCGGTGGTGCCTGAGCAATCGGGACCGGAACCTGGAACCGCCCAAAGGCGGTGGCTGGTTGCAGTGGTACCTGGGTCTCCTTGGCTGTATGCGGCTCCTCTGGGGCCCCCGCAGCGGCCAATGGCCGATGAGAGGTTGCTGGTCCGTCAAGGCGTTTCGTCCGGGGCCCGGCAGTAACAGCCGGAGGCGTCGGAAGTTTGTCTCCGCGCTGCCGCTTCGCGTCCGCCTCAGCTACCATCAACTCCCAGTCTTTCTGCTTACCTGAATCTCTCTGACGCACGTAATAATTCTTGACCTGTACCAGCCTTGTCAGAAGCGATGCAGTGGTCTATTACAGGGAGAGCAACGTACCATAACATGGGTCTTGGTCTGCATGTGATTAGCAATGGCGTTCCAGTCCGAGCCGAACGACGCGAGCAGGTTGGGGAAGTCAGTTGTCTCAGAGACGCTCCAGTAACTGGAAGCTTGCTGCGGAGTTCGCACGCGGTCAGATCCGCTATGCTGCCCAAGGTCGAACGCGGCGATAGTTGATGGCGGAGGGGGCGGAGGGTCTGGCCGAAGCGATGGTGGCGCCATGACCTCGGACATGGTAGACGACGTCGTTGGTATGCCACGATCGGGGCTCACAGGCAGCTGTGTCGGCACCAAAGGCGGCTGCATGCCCGTGGCAGGTGACGCTATATCTGCAGGCGTCTGTGGAGAGAGGAACTCGGGCCCCTGCGCTCTGGAGTTGGATCGAGACCTGTTCGTCTTCGCAGTCGCGGCAGGTGTAGGAGCGAGGTTTTGTGCCTGTTTGGCATGCTTCGGCTCCTTTTCTTTGTGCGCTCCTCGCCGCCTTGACCTCTTTTCCGGCTTTTCAGCGCCACTGTCATTCTTAGATCCGTGGCCTCTACGGCCAGGCGTTGCTGCCCCATCCGAATCGGCAGCAGGAGTGGCCTCGAAATTCCAGGTAGGAGCTGCTGCACGGCGTGGACGACGCCGCTCGCCATGCTCGCCATTCTCGTGATTCTCCTCGACGACCTCGTCGGGGTTGCCGAGCTCTGAAACCAGGGCACTTGACCGCTGCTTCCCCCGCTTCTTGCGTCTCCGCGGCTGCTTCTTCAGCTTCTCCTTGAGCTTCAGCTCCCGCTTCTTGATGTAATAGTACTGAATGCACGAGTGGAAATCTCGCGTCGGGATGTTCTCGGCGATCTTGCCCCATTGCTTAGGGAACTCGAGGTAGGCCTTCTCAAACAACTCCGCCTCCTCTTCCGTGAAGTTCGCAACTGGCGGGAGGACTTGCCATGCCGCGACGAGCTTCTCAGTTGGGAGGAACGCCGACTGGTCGTAGAAGAGCTCCACTTCACGCTCTTTCGGCGTCCAGAACATCTCCGGAATGTCGGCTTCCTTCTCAGGGTTGCGATGCTTCTCCCTCTCTGCTCGTTCTTGGCGCTCTTTCCGCTCCTTTTCTTCTTGAATAGATGCCTGCAAAACCCTCTCGAGGTCCCGCTCAGTTGCGAACCTGCTGCCAGTTCGACGTCCTTCGGGCTTAGGCTCATGACCTGGTCCAGGATGCACGATAGCGTCAGAGGGAGGATATATACTGGAGAAGAACTCCCGGCTCTTAACCGCGGCTGGATCGTCGGAGAGGGTGAAACGAAGATACTTCTCGTATTGCCGGGCGTAGTCATGTCTAGCTTCCTGTTGCGTCGCATACTTCACGATTGCCTCATCCCTTATTAGGCTCGAAACGAATGCCTGGACGCTAGGGTCTGGCTCGAAGGACTTCAAAAACTTCCGGTCTTTGTACCACGGCCTGCAACTGAAGTCGGGCAGCTCGTCGAGGGGTGGCGTCTTCATGTACTGCCGGACAGTCTCGATTGTCGCCCAGTCGGGCTCCTCTATTTCGGTCTCGTCATCGTCTTCTTCGGCTTCCTCCACTTCCATCTGCGAAGGCGTGCTGAGACCGGTGGGCGGCATTTCAAAGCCAGCAGGAAGCAAGTGGCGCGCACCCTCATTGCTATGGCCATTTACCTGGGGTGTTTCCGGCTTGGCAGCCTCGTCCGTATCCTGCCCAACATCTTCCATCTGCACATCGACAACTGCAGGCTCTTCACCTCGTGGCTCCGGGTGCTCAACGGTCGGAATCGGAATATGAGCGCTATCGGTGTCCATCTCCTCAACCTTTGGCTGTGGTTCTGCAGGAACATGGGGCTCCTGAATCGTGGTAGAGTCCAGTGGTACAACGGCTTCAACCGGCTGGGCGGGTTCAGCCTCGGTCTGTGGCTGCGGTGACGGAGCTTTGGCCTCTGCCGCTGGCTCTGCGGAAGGCTCTTCAGGCGGCTGAACAACGGGTTTCGCGCGCGGGAACTCGACACCTTCGGGTAATGGGCCAACAAGCGTCTTCAGACCCTCTTCTGTCACGGTTGCTGCGAGATGCTCATGCTCAAGCACCGCCAGGCGCACCACAATCTCCGTAGGTACCGATTCGCTAACGGCCTCGAGTTTGCTTAACTCTGCCTCCGCCTTCGCGATTTCTGAATCAAAATAATCATCGATATCCTCATCGTCGGAGTCGGATGACTGATCGGCTGCCGGTAATGTCGCGACCGCAGGTGGGAGGGAAAATCGCACGGACAAGCTCTTGGGAACCGCCGATGGGCTAGTCACAGAAACCTCAACTGGCGTTTCCGAGATTTCCGGCTCCTTAACCTCTTCGTTGTGGGGTTCGTCTGGTCTCGAGCCTACCGGGCTAGCAGTCCTCTGCATCGTGGGAGAAACAACGGACGAGGTACTGGCCCTGTCTGAGGGTTCAGTCCCGCCCATCTTGATATCCGGGGACGCAAGTGGTGGTTTCTGGTCGCTGTCTATTGATCGCCGGGAATGGTCTTGGTCCTCAGACATATGTCGATCGCGCTGCTCGAGAACTTCAGGCTCACTGGGAAGCGACCGCGTGCGCTCATCGGTCGCTGCGACTTGAGACTCGGCCTTGGCATCGCTACTGCGTGGCCTTCGCTCCAGATCAGGCTGGTGTTCCGGGCGCGAAGAGTCAAGGCGAGGGCCAAAAGGTCGCGGTTGATGGGAGACAAAGCTCTGGGATCGACCGATCTTCGGAGATTCCGGCGGGACTTTGGGGCCTTTGCTAGTTATGTTAGGGTTTATCCATTGCATGCTTGACGGCCTCTGCTGCTGGGCCCGTGGTCCTGTAGGAATTGGGGGGCTGAGGCTGGGCAGGCTCGACTTCGATAGACCGACAGGCGGCGGCCGTGGTTCCCCTCCCTCATGTCCTGATGAAGCAGGGCGTTCCGCAAGAGCGCGCGGTCCGGTAGGTGGTACTTTCGGGGCACTGGGATGATGCTCAGTGATTGATGGCTGTCGACTGGGTACTGTCCCGAAAGCGGGTGCTGACGGCGCAAGAGGCGGTGGAGACACATCTTTCGCAGGAGGAGCTTCGTGCGTCACGGACGCTCGGTCGGCTTTGCCACGTATCTCGCGCTCACGCATGTCGCGGTCGTCTCTCGAGTCTCGTGATCGCATGTCGGGCTCGATATATCTGTCTCGATCACGGTCGTCCCTGTCGCGACCCCATCTTCCCTCCTGGGAACGGCTCCTAAAACGATCCCGGTCATCATAGAATCCTCTTCCGCGACCCCGGTCCCAATCACCCCTACCGCCCCTGGGTCCGCCGCGTCCACCTCTGAAAGCGGGTCCGCGGTACTGCTGAGAGACAAATGGCGGATCGGATGAGGAAGACCCTGCAGAGAGGGGACCATCCCTTGATCCTCTCCTAGCTCGGTCGGCATCAAGGCCTAAAGGGATATCACGGTCCCTATAATCGCGGCCGGGAGGTGATCGACCTCGAGGTGGCGGAGAGGCACGCCTGCCGCGAAAACTGTCTCGATCGCGCCATTCTCGCTCTCGGCTACGATCGTCGCGGTAGGGAGGGCCGTCTCGCCTATCCCTGAAATCGTCTCGATCGCGGCCCCTGTCTCGCGAATCGTCGCGCCAGCCACGCCCTCTTCCGCGTCCCCTACCTCTAAATTCGTTGCCGTAGCCGGTACCGCGAGGTCCACTTGGGGGTTCAAGAAGCGCCTTGGGTCCGCGCGGGGGTTCTCGGCCTGTTACCGAGTCGCGTAGTGTGTCGCGATTCGACGGAAAGGCCGACGAGTTAGACCTTGATTCTCCAGATACCCGCCTTCGATCGCCATCGCTGTACTGGGATGCGCGGTCGTTGTAGCGATCTGGAGACCTTTCCCGGGGAGAGCGCGAGCGTCGGTCGCTATCGTATCTGCCGATATACCTGGACCTGGAAAGAACACCGGCATAAGCATCACCAACCTAAGGTACAACCTGACAGTGGTGGAGAAGAGTAAAGAGTGAACGGCTTCACAAGAGTCGACACCACTCTGGCGATGATGAGAGTGTAAAGACATCGGCCTTAAGTGAACATGGGGCACGAGGATGAAGGACGGGGATGTATAAGATAGATGGCATGACAGATAGGGATCAGCAGACAGATGACGGGTCGGCGACATACATTGAAGCGGAGGGCCTCTGCCAGGATGACCTCTCTCAGAGTAATGAAATGCGCATGTCGGTGCCCCTGAGCGGCATGGGATGACTCTTCAGATGGAAGTGGTTCGTTGAATCGGGTTGCGGCCTCGGTCCTCGACGAGCCTAGGGAGACGTTCGTGCTCGGCGCTAAAAGCCACGTTCTAGCCGAGGTCTGGGGGCTGATGTCGCGGGAGATGGTATGTATGAGGGACAAGAAGCAGCGTATAGTAGTAGATGTGGCCTTGAAGGCGCGCAGACGCGGTGCGGTATGCGCGATGCTGGATCTTGGGGCGTTGGAGGTTGAAGATTGAAGATGCAAATTGACGAGGCAGTCGGCTTGCCGAGCCCCATTGGAGAGGCGGCACCAAAGTCGCGTGGCGGCTGAAGCTTAGCCGGACTTGGAGCCTTGCCGCCTGGCGTAGTGCGCTAGTCCGTTCCTGGCTTAGAGTTTGTTTCGCTGTGCCGACTGCGCTTGTCGACCAATCAGGCTTCCGGGAGCGCTTCTACCCCACTTGTTTGGGCCGTTTCGGGGTCTCTGCTCCACTTTTCGTCAGTCGTGACAAGAAGGGACGAAAATTCAGACGGCGATGGCCGCGGATTGGACGAAAGACGCTTCTCTCGCCCCATCTTTCGTCTGATAAAAGGAGGGAGGAGGCCAAACTCGTCTCGTGATGAACAAGAAATCGAGGTAATTTCTTTTGCAGGACGGCATTGTACCGACGAGAGCAATCGCAAGAGCCTCTGCCGCGAGGGTACAGATTCGTGACTGACTCGCTCCAAGTCTCGCCGCGAACTCACGCAAAGCGCGTACCTGGTAAATTTCCAATATTCTTCTGATCCCCTATAAGAGGAAGACGATCTGTCTTCTCCTTCAAGTGAGAACTTCTCTGTCTTCGTTGGTTTCTGGCCTCAGTCGCCTGCCATGGCGTCGAATCTCCCTCCATCCGCGGCCACCGAAGCCGTGCTGGTGAAGTCGGTCGAGATGCCCGAGGGCTCTCAGAAGGTGGAGGAGCTGGACTTCAACAAGTTCAAGGGGCGCCCGATCACAGTGGATGACCTCTTCCAGGGGATGAAGCACATGGGCTTCCAAGCGTCGTCCATGTGCGAGGCGATCCGGATCATCAATGACATGGTTAGCAGCTGAAAGAGCTTGTGGGGCTGAGACAGAGAGACTGACCGGCTTTGAAGCGGGCATGGCGAGACTCCGAGACTGGAGACAGGACGACCATCTTCCTGGGCTACACGTCCAACCTGATCTCGTCGGGGCTGCGCGGCGTGCTCCGCTACCTCGTCGAGCACAGGCACGTCTCAGCCATCGTAACCACCGCCGGCGGCATCGAGGAGGACTTCATCAAGTGCCTCGGCGACACCTACATGTCATCCTTCAGCGCGTCAGGAGCCGAGCTGAGGGCGCAGGGGCTGAACCGCATCGGCAACCTCGTCGTGCCCAACTCCAACTACTGTGCCTTCGAGGACTGGATCGTCCCCATCCTGGACAAAATGCTCGAGGAACAGGAGACGAGCAAGGGCACGGATGAAGAGATCAACTGGACCCCATCTAAGGTCATCCACCGCCTAGGCAAGGAGATCAACGACGAGCGGTCTGTCTACTACTGGGCCTACAAGAACAACATCCCCGTCTTCTGCCCAGCCCTGACCGACGGCAGTATCGGCGACATGCTGTACTTCCACACCTTCAAAGCCGCGCCGAGGCAGCTCAAAGTTGACATCGTCGAGGACATCCGCCGCATTAACACCATGTCTGTCAGGGCCAAGAGGGCGGGCATGATCATCCTCGGGGGCGGTGTCGTCAAGCACCACATCGCAAACGCCTGCCTGATGCGGAACGGGGCCGAGTCGGCTGTGTACATCAACACGGCGCAGGAATTCGACGGCAGTGATGCTGGTGCGAGACCTGACGAGGCCGTCTCCTGGGGGAAGATCAAGATCGGCGCGGACAGTGTCAAGGTGTGTACACGAATCATTCACATTATGGATATATACACTGACATATAGCAGGTCTACCTAGAAGCTACATCCTGCTTCCCCTTCATTGTCGCGAACACATTCGCCAAGGAGTCGTAACAGGCGACTAACATAGGAAGGGTATACCTCATTGACTCTCCGCGAATAGAATGAGATAGACGAAATGCCAATCAAGTGCTGTGCCCTTTTGAGTCAAACCAGTGCTTAGGAAGTCACTCTCATCTCGATTGTCATTCGTCGCTTATGGGAGACATGCGGCAAGGATCATCCAGCACACAGTAAGCTTTGGGTGCCCGCCGGCGAGACCAAATCGGGTCTGGCTGTGTGTTTGGAGAGCTGACAAACACGTTCCAGCCGTCTTGTTCTCCTCATGGGTATGGTAGGCGGTAACTGTTTCTTCTTACAAGATTAATACTCCACTAGTAGTAAGCGTATGATAGTTAATGAAGTTTACGATCCTTGTAGTGATAATACTTAGTTTACGAGGGACAGTACGAGAAAATGGAAAGGCTGACGGGCTGAAGAGAGATTTGCCTGGCTAAAAGGGGTTTTAGCACAGTCAGCCCTATAGGCCTCTATACCTCCCGCCGGCCAGCCCCGAGCCCCGCCGCCGCGCCCTCACAACTTGAACGTTACATCGAGCGAGGCAGCACTAACTAACAGTGAGACGTACGACGTTCTTACTCAAGAGCTTTGATGAGATCAGGATGATAACTAGATTGCTTTTCCTAAGAACTGCGCCTTATCGACAGCTGGGAGAGCACAAAAATGGCAAATAGTCATCTCTACCGCCTGGAAAATAGCTGGCGGCCACAAGGTGGCCAAAACGGGAGTCTCACTTTCGCGCTGTTCAATTTGGGAAGCGAGACGCTTTCCAACTTCCGCCTCGCCTATACTTCGCTAACGCGCTGTGCTGATCCGGCGGCTGTCGAAAATGCAACCCTTCTGCGCCGCAACGCAAACTTCCATGAGTTCTCACCTCCCGATGGCGTAAGCGTCGGCCCCGGTGGCAGTTGGACCTTTACGGTTGCCGGCCTCCGGCATCCGGCCCGCCACTGTACCGACGGCGCGAAATCCGCCTACATTAACATAGCAGAAGGCAACCATGTGCCTGTAGCCGTCTCCGATTTGCTGCTAGAGGGCATGGCCAGCGAGCCACCACCCATTCTGATGCCGGAGGGCAGGGCCGATCAGCCCTTTGCCCTTCAGCCTTGGCCGGCAGACATAGCTGTTGAAGCGGGAGACCAGATACCTGTCACGCTCTACCCGGCCGAGTCCACAAACCAAGACGATCGCGTGGCGTTGTCCGCGGCCCTCTCACTTTTCCATCGCCTTTTCGAAGCGGATCATGCTCCTTTTTCCCTGCTGCCCTCCTCACAAGGACGCAAAATCGAATTCGTCCCCGACAACGATAGACTAGGCCATGAAGCTTATCGCCTAGAGTTCATCAGCAACGGCGTCCGCTTGCTTTATGCAGATCCGTCGGGCCGTTTCTATGGCTTGATCTCGCTCGCACAACTTCTCAATAGCGCACGTCGCAAGCCTAATCTCTTTCGGTTCCCAATCTCGGGCCACATTTCGGACCGCCCGCGTTATGGTTGGCGAGCCTGCCACCTCGACGTCTCACGGCAGTTCTATCCCACAGCTGACGTCGCCCGGTTAATCGACATCATGGCATGGCTGAAGCTCAATACCTTCCACTGGCATCTGAGCGACGACGAGGCATGGCGTCTAGAAATCAAGGCATATCCCGAGCTGACCACGACGGGCGTTCTGCGCGGGCCGGACGAGCCGCTTCTACCGCAGCTCGGCAACGGCGTTGAGCCGGTGGGTGGCTTTTACACACAGTCCGATGTCAAGCATCTAGTTGCGCATGCGGCCGATCTTCATATTGAGGTGTTGCCGGAAATTGATATCCCTGGGCATTCGACCGCGACTCTCACTGCCCTTCCCCACCTTGCCGACAGTCAGGAACCCCCAGAGAGCTACCACTCGGTCCAGGGCTTTCCCAACAATGCATTAAACCCGGCCGTAGAGTCCACCTATGAATTTCTTGGCAAAGTATTCGATGAAATAGTCGAGCTGTTCCCGTCATCATATATCCACATCGGCGGTGATGAAGTCGCTGATGGATCCTGGCTCGCCTCACCCCTAGCCAAGGAATTGATGGCCAAGGAAGGCATTTCTGGCACCCACGCCCTTCAGTCCTACTTCATGAGGAGAATCAAGACCATGTTAGACAAACGTGGCAAAAAGTTGGCTGGTTGGAACGAAGTTGCACATGGTGGCGGCGTGGACCCGACATCGACTCTGCTGATGGCCTGGAGGGGGCCAGAGCTGGGCGTCGAGCTTGCTCGCGAAGGTTACGACGTCGTAATGACCCCTGGACAAGCCTATTATCTCGACATGGCGCAGGCCGAAGCGTTCCAGGAGCCAGGCGCAGGCTGGGCTGGATTCGTCCCGCCGGAACATACGTACAATTACGAGGCGGAGGGCGATTTTCCAAGCGAGCTGAAGAGTAAGATGAAAGGCATCCAAGCATGTATTTGGTCCGAGCACATCCTATCTCGAGGGTATTTCAACCATCTCGTATTCCCGCGTCTCAGCGCTGTCGCCGAAGCAGCTTGGACCCCGAAGGCAAATAAGAACTGGCTACGGTTTGCGGCGATCGAGAGTCTCAATCCAAGACTTTGAGGTAGATCATATGTATTGTTGTTGGTGGGATCTACTGGTAATGTAGCAGTTAATCCAATCTTGCAATCGATGCCTTGAATACTCGTATGATTCACATCAGCGATTTGCTTAATGCTGGTTATTGCTTAAATCAGTAGAAAGCATCTAAGTATTTCTTCATAGCCATGTCAGTTCTAGAGGACTGTTAGAAACGACAAATAAAGCCATAGATGCAGACAGATGCTCTAGGTAATTTCTAACGAGATCAGATTAGGCAAGTGAAGAGAACCAATACACGTGTTCCCGCATATGCACATCGGTGCCAACGGATCTTCTGGATCTGGTGACTACAAGTTCATCTGACACTTTCCCGTGATGTCCTAACCTCAATTAGTGTGAAGGCTCGTTTTATTGGTGGCCAGATACTTATACTTCATCTTCACCTGTTGAGGATATTCGCTACACTACACTGACTACTTAGGTACGGTTGCATTCAGAGATCATACACTCATTAAGTACCTGTAGCCAATTTCTGGTTATTGTGCTCGATTATATCGAAAAGAGGAGCTTGGAGTTTGGATACAATGAAAAGAAGTATATCTCTATGGCTTAATCAACACAATCTGACCCGCCCTTGAACTCGCCGAGGTCACTCGCATGCATTCTTCAATCTCGTCCAGCTTGAACCTCCCACAGATCTCATACTCGCCGGCCGCGACTAGTTTAAGCAATCCAGACTCGGCCAATTTGACCAGTCCCTTCACGTCCTCCCGCTCATACATAAATTGACAGCGGATAGTAAGGTTACTTCCGACACCAAGCATGTACGGCATGGGCAAGTCGGTGCTGATCGTTCCCATGAGCGAAGCTCGACCATAATGTCACAGCGCCATGAAGCAGCTTCGTATATGCGTCGAGGAAGCGGCCTGAGGTGGCGATATGTCCAGGTATGCGTCGATAGGCCCCAGCGCTTTGAGGGCCGCCGCATCAGCCTGAGCATCGCCCGTGTTAGGCACGACCTGCATAGTTGGAAATTGACGCTTCTGTTTCTTCAGAGTCTCAACGTCGCGGCTCATTGCGATGACTCTGGCACCCATAGCGTGCGCCACTGTGACCGCCGCACCGCTGAACCCACCCGTAGCCGGTGCGATGATAACAGTTTCACCTGCCTGGACACCAATACTCCGCAAGCCTGCATAGGGTATGAGTATCTCTGCCAGAGCCGCTAAATCCTCGACGGTATAGCCCAGACCGCCATCGGATGGCGATCCGCAGAGCCGTTTCTCGTCCAGGGCCCAGGTATTCTCCAGCGGAGCGCGGACGTACTCGGCGTAGGTGCCCATGGACCAGTTATCGGCCATGAACTTCTTGGATTCAGGCGTGAGGCCATCGAAGAAGCCCCATAGAATCTGAATGTCCGGGTTGTCCCGCGCGCGGATGAAAGCCTCGAGCATGACGAGCTGGCCAACGGCTAGGCTTGTTGTGTCCTGTCCGATGGCGGCCACACGACCGATAGCAGTGTTGCCAGGAGTTAGGGGTGTGGGAAAGGTGAAGAAGGATTTCCCGCTCAACACAGCAGGTAGGCTACGATGAGATGAGATACACAGCACTTGAACCACGACACTTCCAACGGTAGGTGCCGGAGTGGGTAGTGTCTTCAGTGTAAGGGGCTGACCGACTTCTTCGCAGACGAGGGCCTTCATGGTTTCGGGGAGTGACTGAGTCATATTTGAGAGACGATCGTTGACAATAGTTTGAACTGAACTCATCCGTATATGATTTGAAAGATTTGGGAATCATGAACTCAAGCTACGGATACTTTGGTTGAATTTATATCATCTTCCACCTTTCTATCGGGGTAGCACCGTGCGTCCTGTGGGAGGGCAATGCCTACTGATCAGTTCCACGCTTGCGTGGCATCTTGACACGTTGGCTGACCAAATTCACTCGGTTGGGTTTGCTGTGCCAGTTGAATACGGACGAAGGTTAGCTAAGAGAGTAATTATAGGATCAAAAGCTCCATATGCTGAAGCTCGCCCCCTGCAGATCTGCCTTGACTGGATTGGGAGTGGTGAGTCCAGAGGAATACGGTTTTGGGTTAGCGTCAACAAGACAAACATCCCTGAACCCAGTAACACCACAATCAACCAAGCAATGTGTACGACTTCGTAACTCCGAGGTCTTGCCTAACATCTGACTAGCATCAACATTGCGAAGTCTTTCTAATCAAAACACTCGTTTGATCCGATCGTCGTTTGCGCTCTCGCCCGAGACGACGAGTCCAGCACTTAGGCAAATCCTGACCTGTCAATCACAGGTGATCGGTTTCCAGGTTGAAGAAATTAGTATCGGGGGGCTCGGATGTAAAATGCCACTCTCCTCCGAGTATCCCGGGGAAGTGGTGACCCACGAGCGCAAGCGCAGGGCGCACACCAAGTCCCGGAAGGGCTGCGATAACTGCAAGCTACGGCATGAGAAGGTGCGCTACTACTGTCGTTATCATAAAATATCCTTGTTGTGGGTTGTATTCTGTTCGCTAATGACTGGCTTAGTGCGACGAAGGCAAGCCAAGTTGCCAGAAGTGTCTTGTTTTCGGAGTGTCTTGTATCTATGGGCATCAAAACAACGTTGGTGAAGCTGTTCTTCAACCCTTTGTCAACAGATCATTTCACTTGGACATACTGCCTGCGCCGTCAGTGAAGCAGACAGTCCTTGGCATCGTCAACACGTCGCTGTCACAGGAGCCAACATCGAATGGTCGATGTCGTCCTGTTGAGTTGACACCCCAGGACCTTGATGTTCTCAGTCGCTTCCACTGCAGGACTGTGCCTACCCTGGCTACAGCTAACTCTGGAAAATTGTATCAACGAGAAGCAGTTCGCCTCGCTTGCCTTGTACGTCGGCCAAGATCCTCAATAATTCTGAATGCAGCACATCTAATCGGAACATAACCTGCAGCATCCATTTCTCATGCATATCATTATGAGCCTAACGATGATGCATGACCGCCACCTCCTTCAATCCCCACCGCCACCGCCATCTCGAGCTGAGTTATTCCATTTATCTTCGGGGACTGCCATTTTCAGCAAGACATTGGCCAGCCCCATGACGTCTTCGGAGCAAGATGCTATCTGGGTTGCTGCCACCTGCTTAGGGTCATATACACTTGCAAATATTGAAGCACAAACACCCGACCAAGCTTGGCCGCTCCGAAAGCCGTGCGAAAGCGATTTGGACTGGCTGAGAATGTATGACGGAAAGCGGGCGATTTGGCATATCGCAGATCTTTTCCGACTAGACAGTTGTCTCCGACCGGTAGTCGAAGACCATGTCTTAATTCACGACATGACGACATCCGACCCGTTTCTGAAGGAGCTGCCTCGCGAGCTCACTGACCTTCTCGGCATATGCGGCGATGCTACCAGTCCAGCCAACCCGTATTATGTCCCTGCCAGTATCCTCAACAAGCTCATGACAATGGAAAGCAATCAATCTACCGTCCTCTGCTTTTATTCATTCGTCGGTCGCATGCCAGTGGATTTCAGTGCTCTAGTCCGAGACAAGGACCCTCTTGCTCTGATACTGATCGCATATTGGTTTGCATTGTTCAGTCAATACCGCGCATGGTATATCTGGAGACGGTTCACGTTAGAATGCCAGGCAATCTGCATCTATTTGGAAAGAAATCATAACTACATACCTCATTTGGACACCATCCTCGATCTACCAAAGAAATTAAGCGGGTTTCTTCATATGGAAATGCCTTAAAAAGCTTTTAGAGATGGTTCTCATAGGCGCCGCGAACCATTCTACGTTATTCTACCAACACGCAAACACTCGCATATACAGACCTTCACTCTTCTCCTCTATGCTGTCCTATACACGCGGTCATGGGCAATTCTACTTTATCAACTAATATACACATCACTGTTTCTCTGTCGGACCAGATTCTTTATAAAGCGCCGTTACTTGATGTGCAGGCCCTACGTCCATGCTGTACGGGCCGATTTCCACCGAGTCGGCTTGCGCCTGGTTGTCCTGGACCAGATAAATCGTGTTATTGCGACGTGGGTGATGCTGTAGTCTCCCCTTTTGCGATGTTCTCCACGATCATCCACCAGCACGCTTACCCTAGTGCTACTCCCCGTCCTCAGTCTCACCCCCATCCCTCTCCGTCTCATCTATCGTCGACGCTGTGCGGTATCGCGGGCTGTCGGCGGCGGTCCCCTTACTGATGACGACCGACATGGGGCGGGCGGCTGGTGATACAAAGACGGGTTGATAGGCCGCATGAGATAGTCTGGTACCGTTGCAAAGGGGGTCGCGGTAATGCTAGGGAACGCTTGGCCCGGAGGCGGAGGTTGCTCGAGCTCCAATTCGAGATTGTCGACCATGAGCTTCATCACTCGATCGTTCCAGATCTCACGGGTAGACCGCCCGACATTGGCTTCTCTGCCGTCGGCCGTTCGCATATGTGGCGGCACCTCGCCATTCGCTCTTGCGCGGGGTTGGGGCCGACCAATTGGGGAGGTGCTGGTGAGGGAGCCCATGCGCGAGCGGAGCGTCAAGGCCGCCGTGGTAGCGGTGGTGAAAGAATGGGACGATCCGGGCTGTGCCGCTAGCGACTGTCCTCCTGACATTATGCTGCTAGTAGGACTAAGAGAAGACTCGCGAGGAATAGGAGCGCCGGATGCGAGGGGAGAAGAAGCCGTGCCGAAGACGGATTGGCCTGGCAGCATGCCACGGATAGGAGATGAAGAAGACGGACCACAAGGAGTGGGTGCAGGGGATCTGAAAGTGAAAGGAGCCGATTCTGACTGCAGGACACCCAACTGGCTCGATCGAGGAATGCCATAGGGGGGAGGAGGAGGAGGAGGAGTAGAGTCAGGGCCACGGGGAGTGCTGGCGCGAGGCGGGGAAGGTGTTGTGGGCGTTTCCCTTGAGTTGCTGGTCAGGAAGTCGACGACACCTCCCCGCTGGATCCTTCCCGCTGCGACGAGATTGTGGTACTCGAAGTCATGGCGCGCTGCGCCTAGAGGCCGCCGTCCCTGTCGCTCGGCCTCGCGAGTATCTCTCTCGATCCTCTCGTTCAGTCGCCACAACGCATATGCCGTCTCTCTGCCATGATAAACCGAAGATCGAAACCCATTCCAAGTATCTAAGCCCAGTGGACGCGACGCTGAGCCGACAGCTCGGCCAACATTTTGTCCACTGGTCTCGCCTTCTTGACTCTCCTCATTTGGTGCTTGAGGATTTTCCTGGTCGTTTTGATTCCGAATACCCGTCCGAAGGGAAAGAGAGGAGAGCGAAGTTGGCTGTGCAGCACCTGGGCCCTGTAGTTGTTGCAGCTCTTGGTCTGAGAATAGCTGGGCTTCGAATTTCTCGGCGTTCTCAAAACGGCGGATCACTTCTTGCATTCTTCTCTTCTTTTCGAGCTCGCCGCGCTCTGAACGTCTAGGAAGCGAGCTCCGAGCGTTGCTAAGGGTAGCGCGGTAGTCACCGGCTCGCTGCGGGGCGACATCCCGGCTACGGTCTTGTCTTGGTGGCATTCTTCGACGGAGGTTGTACCCCCCGAAATGATCCTGGACTGTGCGGGCAGGTGTTGGGTTGTTATTTACAGAAGACCGGGCAGCACTTGGAACCGGCAAGCCTACATCCAGCAGAGATCTTGCGATTGCTTCCTGGACATCTTCCTCTTCCGTCCGCTGCACCCCTCGGGTGGCTCTTCTCGTTCTCAGAGTCTGTGCTGCTGGTTTCACTTTGGCAGCATGCTTCGCGGTCCTGGTTGTGCGGGACCGTTTCGTTGGTTCGGAATAGGAGAAATCTGAGCCAGCGGCAGCAAACCTATCGTCAGTTCCGTCGTGTTGACCGTCACCAGTCTCCTTCCAGTCGTCGTCTTCCGAATCGACAGCATGATTATGTCGACGCGAAGTCCGGCGAGACGGTCGACGTACAGGCTCACTCGATTCATCACTGCTGTGCTCGCGACCCTCGCCGGCTTTGCTCTCCCCTCCAATGGTGGTCCGTGGCGGCGCTTCTGGGACACGCTCCGGCGGAGCGGACCGTGAGCTTCCTTCCATTTGAGCTTCATGCCTGTCAACCCAGCTGAACCACTCTCTGGTGAATCGCGAGGCGTCCTCCGGAGGTGCCATGTGCCGCATCTGCTCGGAGCGGCCTTGAGGCAAGGGCGCGCGCATGTCGAAACTCCTCGGCAGCTGTGGCGGCGCATGGGGTGCTGGCTGTCGCCAGGCATGGCTGAATGGGTTGTCGGTGGGCAGCCCTCCGGGAAATGCGACAGGCGCCGGGAGCGCGATGCTGGTGGGAGCAGGCCTCCTACTAGAGCCGCTAGATGCAGGGACGTGCTGTTGAGGACGCGCGCGAGAGGCAGTCGTGGAGGATGTCGTGGCTGCTTGTTGCGTCGCCGGGGCGGCCTGGTGCTGGCCATCCATATCTGAGGCGCGCTTCATGGCGTTTACAACTGGGGCAAGGCCCTCGCCCGTGGATGGCTTGTACGAGATGTGGTAGTCGTGGCGGTCCATCTTGGCTTCGTCTTGGTGTTGTGATGGCCTGAAAAGCAAGAGGATGATTTCGGAAGGTCAGTGGATTCGGGACGCGTGCGACTTCTCGGGCGCGTAGATTGGGTGAAAAGATAGCGATGGAAAGAGAGGTACGCTCAAACCTTTCTCTTCGGGAGAAGAAGACCACTTAACTTGAGCTCAATATTGAGAGATGAGTTGAGGGGGTCGAAGGTTGCGGGAGGCGAAACTGATCCTAGGTGACGGTGTTCTGTCTGCAAGAACGATGATGAAGAGCTGAGAACCTTCTGATTATTTATTTTATTCTGACTCGAACTGTGCTCAGGGTTCCTTCAGGTGCGGCACGTCCACTCTCGACAGTCAGTGTCGGCTTTCTGTTCCAGCCACAAGTCCCAAAGCCTTGTCCGAAGCCCTCCTAAAGATGTTATACGACAGGGTCCGTCTCGAGTGGAACATATCCCGAGGTCGCTTGTCATGCCGTCGTCACACAAAATCAGGCACTGGAGGGCTTTGCCTCTCTTGTAGAGAGACTGCATTGTCCTTTGTCGATTAGTCACCCAGGGGCTTGGAAGCTCGAATATCCTGTACGTATGTACCTGAGGTTCCTGAATAATGAAGACGATTAGCATTGGCCAATAGCATGCACTTCTCGGGTATATTACAAGTACAATCTCTTCAAAGGTTGGCCGCAGCGACGCGCGACCGAGCACCAAGCACTGCCTTGCCTACGCTGCTGTCATGCGGCTTCTCCAGCTCCTTGGTAATCCACGCTCCGATGTCAGCCATCGCATCGAGATCGATACCCGTGTCCATGCCGAGGCTCTCCATAAAGTACACCACGTCCTCCGTCGCGACGTTACCCGTAGCACCGGGGCTGTACGGGCACCCACCCAGCCCGCCTACGGAGCTGTCGAACGTGCGGATCCCGTGCTCGAGCGCCACGGCCGTGTTGACGAGGGCCTGTCCGTACGTGTCGTGGAAGTGCATAGCGACGTCCTCATTGCGGATGCCAGCGGCAGTCACGCACCGCAGCAGCTCCTTGGTCCGCGGCGCGGTGCCCATTCCCGTCGTGTCGCCCAGCGCAATCTCGTCGGCGCCCATCTCCAGCAGATCCGTCGCGATTTCTGCAACCCGGTGCGGGTCGACGTCGTGGCCCTCGAAGGGGCACCCCAGCACCACCGAGATGTACGCTCGCACGCGTAGGTTCGCGTCTTTGGCCGCCTGAATCACCTCGCGGAAGCGGGCTAGCGAGGTCGCGACATCGCAATTGAGATTCTTCTGTGAGAAGCTCTCCGTCGCGGCAGCGAAGACGGCGATCTCGATCTCGGGCTTGACCGTGTGCTCGGCCGGGCTAGCCCGGCGAGCGGGCTCGTCGAGTTCGGTAGCGAAGGCGTCGGGGTGCTGCTGGAGGATGGCTGTGGCGTTGTTTAGGCCCTTGACGTTGGGCGCGAGGAAGGAGTAGGATATCGGCACCGGGGAGGCGATCTTCTCTTTGAGGATGTATTCGAGGATCTCATTCGAGCTGTTCATCTGCCCCTCATGCCGTCAGAACATTGCATCCTGCCACCAGGGAAAAGACACCGACCTGCGGAACCCATCTTGGGGATACAAAGGACCCAGCCTCAATAGTGGACAGTCCTGTCCTTGCTAGCCGTTCGATCAGGTCGATCTTCGTCGCCAATGATATCGTCTTCTTCTCGTTCTGCAGACCATCGCGAGGCCCCACCTCGACAAGCTTCACCCGGTTGTCATATGACGCCTGCTGGCCGGCAGCGTCGCTGGCGGTCGCGAATGTCCTTAGACACCTTGGGGTTATATACCGCCGTGAATGGCGTGTGATTGGCCGTATGGCTTTCATCGTGAGCGATGCTGTGCGTTCCATGTCGCTTGCCAGCGTTATGGGTACGTTCGAGCTTAAGCTGAGGTTCTCGCATACCGTCGGCTCGATGTCGGGAGCAGGATCACGTGATACATCACATGTAACCCTTCAGACGTCACCTCGGCGGTAAGCAGGTACATAGGTAGACAGGACATGTTATTCTATTTAGGACGTGACAAGCGTACAAAAGAACAATCACACGAAGAATTTCGGGGGATTCTTAACTTTCTGGTTCAGTAGATGGAGGATGATTGAGGAGAGCTACTTCGTTATAGACTGTATGAAGGTCCAAAGCACAGGCCTTGGGATGCTTGGTATTGCACAAGGATTATATGGCTTTCCGGGCCGCTAATTGACAATGGGAATGCGCTTTTCACAAACTCACATTGGTATGGCTTCAGCGATGGGTGAACCTTGAGGGGGCGGCAAGCGCTGACACGGGAGGGACGGCATGCCAAGTGTTGAGTTTCTTCTGCTGTCAATGACGAGGCACATCAAGATGCGAGCCACAATGAGGCCATTGACGAACTCCATCCTTGTCTAGCATCTGTCATTACGAAACATTGGTCTACTTAGATCTCAGACCACGTAAATAGCACTGCAGTACAACAGGCTTGCCAGCACATCTTTTGCCACTGGTCGTACTCATTAGGGTTCCAGGCAGGGGATGAAGCCATCAGCAGAGCAAGCTATAAAATTGACAGATCCCACAGCCTCCTATGACTTCATATCATACTAGGACCAAGCAATGCGTCTCCAACCTTTCGGCACAACTTCTCACTAGCCCAAGATGTGCAAATACAACAGGTACCTCATCCTATGTTGGTGTCAGAGCGTGATAAGCAATACGTAAATATGGGCCAAGTACAGTAGTAATGTGACTTCAGGAACGCTGGTATCAAGTTGCAAACCTGGCTTATATGAATAAGGCACTCTTTCACCAGCAGGCAAGACTCAAGAATGCAAATAAGAGTATGAAGACCTTTGAGGATGATTTCTAGACCTCAAGTTCCGCGCATTTTCATGCTTGGGTGTTGGGTATAAGTATAAAAGGTAATTGCCAACACGATGTACTCACATAAGTGAGTACTGTCAGTATGTTGTAGTACACCATGAAAATGAGTTAAGAATCACCAAGACACTTGTAATGTGAAGATAGACTTGCGCGGCCAGCAGCTTCTAAAACAATCGTACAAAAGATAGTACGCGCATATCAGGCAAATACCACGATATCATCAAGCAGCCCTAGTTCAAGTGTGAGGTAAACAACTCAGTGTAGCAGCCATGGCAAACTAACCTGGCGATCTCTTCGCAGTAGACTTCTTCGACTCCCCTGATGTCGCAAGTTTCCGCCTGTCCGTATTGTTGTAGGTCGTCTCCCGCAACGTAGGCAACTACGACAATCCTGTAATTACCAGCAGCGGCGAGCCTCAAGTCCCTGAAAATGGCGCCCCAGGGCCAGCTGTTTCCGGGGTTGGGGACTGTATGGTGTCGCCAAAGATGCCGGTGACATAGTTCAGGACATTGCCTGAGGTGTGGCAGGCAGTTGTTTTGAGCTCGAGGCCGCTAGGTATATCGCCAATATCTTTGACCTTCACCACAAAAGGGGGTCGCATCTCCCGGCCGACAAAGACTTCAGTAGGAGGTTGGACTTCAATCGAGATGTCGAGATTGGTCGCCATTGTAAATAAGTCTTGCGCTGGGAGTCTTGAGAAGGGAACCGTATCAAATGTGATTTTGTTTAGCTAACAGGGATCAAGATCATTGGATAGCCCGTGGACATCGTTGTACATATAAATATTGAGACAGCTAGTCCAAAACGTGGACCCTGAGAGCTTTCTCGTGGACGTGAAAGCATCTACGTGGATTACGTGAACGCACTCTCAACTGCGCACTCATCATCTCGTATAGGGATGACCGCACCTCATGCAAGCTAGCTGCACATCAAGGTGGCATGGCTGCCAGCCCAGAGGTGAGTGGTTACTGTGGTCACCAACGTCACGTCGATTTCTACCGGCCAAAATATTGTGTCACGACAATTGGGATGTTTCGGTCCAGAAAGGGGGAGGTCGGTAGCCGACGTAATGCTGCCCCAAATCTCTGACACGAACGGTACCATCATGCTGTTCAAACCTCGAGCTTTCTTGAGAAAGTTATATACTAAGAAGTTTCAATCCTCTCTTTGCGTGAATGTCTCAAACAGCCCATGTGCTGGATAGATCGGCTCCTGTGGTGAGAGGTCCTCGCAACGTCTGACAACAGTCAGAGGCGCTCCAGGCAGTACATCCACTGAGTCTCAAGACCGGTAAGCGACGTATCCTGCCAACCATATATGGAATGCTTCAAGTGCGCCTTAATTAGTAGTCGGTCGTCACTACTTGAGGACAGGTCCATCACGGTTTAATTCTTTGCATTCACTATGATCTCGCTACGGTAGAGTAGTGAGTAATAACTAGCAAAGAGTATCTGAACTACACAGAGCAAGCGAGATACCTAGGACTATATTATTACAATATACTTCTGGTGTAGCACAATAGTACCCTTAAAGCTAAGTCTCAGTCTTCTCCCTCGATCATAGGTTATAAGCTGACTGCTTGATAGATACGTGCGCGTTCGGGTGACCGTTTGTGTAAGGGTTCGACGTTGACAGAGCTGACGCTGGAGTGACCGTTTGTTGACATCTCCGCAATCGCCTGCCGATTGTGCCCTGCATACCTGGTCTTGGCTCTTTCCACTCCTCGGGGGTTTCTGTCCACACCTCCCAGGCGTACATATCCATCGGCCGTGAACTCCATATGCTGCTTTTCAATGATTCTTTCAAGTCGTCGAAGGTTCTGAGGGTTGGGTCGTGGTTCGCAAGCGTGTCGAGGTAGATCTGGAAGAAGTGATCTTCGAAGTCAGGGTGACCCTCCGACGCGAGGACGGCTATGACGGCAGCCCAGGTATCCAATCCTGAGGAGAGTAAGATGTTCCGAACCTGCAGACCATCAAAGTGCTGCTTAAGGCGGAGGAGAACCGGTGGCAGGGGACTGGATACCGTCTGTCTTCTTCGGCAAAGATAGGCCAAGAAGACGATCATACAAAGGGACAGTATGCCCTCAGTAGCCGTGAGACTGGATTCATTCTCGATATGCCATCGTACGAAAGTGTCGATAGAGATGGAATATAGATTTTGGATATCCAGCGCGTGCCAGGTATAGGCGTCTGGAGTGGAGATCCAAGCTGCAGTGTCTTGCGCAAGGCACTCCGCGCTCTTGATAAGGTCGATCAACTCCTCATCTATCTGGAGCCTGCGGCACGCCGACGACATGGGACAGGGTATGGAGAGGAAGGGAGAGGATGCAGGGTACTTGTACAAATACGACGTAAGGCCCTTGGGCAGCAGGTAAGGGGCTTCAAAAGACGCTACTGCCTGGACCGCAGTATGCCTGTTCCGTGGGGCAACGCATGGTTAGTGGCTTGATTAGTATTCAAGAAATAGAGCGGGTGACTTAGGGTGGTCGTGCTGGGGCGAGAACAGCTAGGGTTTCAGCTGTACACGTACCGAAGGAGGAACGACCTTAGAGCTCCATTGGTGCCAAGGCCTCTGATACCCCCACGCATGCCTACCATCTCCCTCAGGCCTCGTAGGTGTGCCAACCGCTGTACCGGGTCAGGACGCATGTGCGTTCGAGCTAGCGGAGCGAAGGACGGGAGGAATAAGTTCTCTTCGACGCAGAGGAGGTTGAACACAGCTGCAATGTTCGCGTCGCTGGTAGCTTGCTCCGGGTCCTGGAGGTTGCGCTGCACGGCCTTGATGGCGCGGACCCGGTGGTACATGGCCATGAGCACATACTGAGGGCAGTCAGGCTGCATGATACTGAGCTGTACCGCCGTGAGACACAGAATGGCGTGCATGAAAGCCGGATGAGCGAATGAAGGCGCGAGCCAGTGCTGTTGCACCTCTCTCGGCTGCAGAGCGCCTCCTATAGGGGCGATCTGCGGACAGATGGCCCTAGTGACTGTGTGCCGATCCGGCTGGTCAGAGCGGTCGTGATACTCGACGGTTAGGGGTGTGGGGCGACCTACAGAAGGACAATAAAGAGCTTGTTTTCTCATCAATGACGATGGCGACGCTCCCGAATGGGTCCGGAGAAGCGCCTACAGCTGGACCCTGGGGCGCCAAGCCACACCCAGATGCAACGGCGCGGCAGATCACACACATCCCTTTCACAGAGGGTGTAGGGCACCGCCGGCCGCAGAAGATACATAGTTGTTTTCCTCCCCCGTACTGAACGATCAGATTTTCATCTTCTGAGGTTCTCGGCTTGTCTCGAAGCACAGTCGGTTGCTTCCCCTTGTCTCCAGCTGTTGTCCTCGTCACCTGCCGAGAAGAGGTGTCGCCTCCCTTGGTTGACTTCGAGTTCTTGGTCACTTCCCGACCCTTGTTCTTTCTCCGGTCCACTAGTTTCGCACTCTTTGTTGACCAAGCTTGATCTGCCCGGGCCTTACGCATAACAAAAGCACGGGCACTGCTTGAAGCCTTGTGCCCTGAGGATGACGTATCGCCAGGGTTTACGAAGAGGAAGCCATCTGACGGCATCACGGCGACCTCCGCTTCGATTCGTGCTCGAAACAAAGACGGGTTCGCCACAGGTAACGAATCCCCAGATTCCCGGTAGCGCTACCGGTGACACGCGGCATTCGGTGACAGCCCGGCACTCTCGGACGATTAACGAGGGCCCATACCAACTGAGACTCTGCAACGTCCAACTGGTGGAAGAATCCGAGCCTAGAAAGGGGCGCTTTGTGAAAACCTTGGTCGAGGGCGCACGGAGCGAAATGACGGTTTGAGTAAGCACGTTGCTTACTCGCCTCGCATTATCGTTGTCTCCTTCGGGGATAGCGCTCCCCGGAAATCGTACGGAAACTTCTCCAATGACGACGATCCTTCCATTCAGGAATCAGCCTCTTCGCGTCCTCCGAGCCGCTAACCTGTAAGCGGAACAGGTCGTGTAGGGGTCCAACACCGACTTGGCGCGCATGACAGTCGACAGCCCTCGGAGCCGGCAGAGCATCTTAACCCAACCGAGATGTCGATAACCTCGTGCATGCTGGATCCTATTCCGCCTTTCCACGCCGGCACGGAGAGTGTATCACGAAGCCCCGCTGCGGCGGAAAGATACATAAACCTAGACCTTCGGTGCCACAAGTCTCAGGAGTTTCCTCTCCAATCCTCTTACGCCATCTACCCAAAGCTCTAGAAGGTGTTGATCTTCTCCTTCATTCCCTATATATATGAAATAGCATCAAAGCGTATCAGCGCCTCCCAATCTACAAATATTACCTCAGCGATGGAGATAGGAAGCTCGACTTTCTCGCCATTCAGCTATGCCGGCATAGATGCTGACTATGACTACGGCTCGGCGACAGATACTCCTACTGAAAGTCCATCGCCAGCCTCAGAGGTAAGACCCGCCCTTGAAGTCTCTGGGGCGTTGCTGATCAATCTCATCTAGAGAAAATCGAGCAAGGCAACCTCGACAACAGAGGAAGATGAGAAGAAGCGCAAGAGGAGAAACCGTTACGAGAATGCCAGTGAAGAGGTCCTAGCTGTAAGTTACACCCGATTCTTTGCGGCGTCCAGACTATCATAGGTTGCGATTATTGACCATGTTGCAGCGACGTCGAGCCCAGAACAGACAGTCCCAACGGGCATATCGTGAGAGGAAAGAGCAGCGCATCAAGGAGCTGGAAGAACAGCTCGCGAGCGTCAACTGCAAGAATGAAACGCTTAGTTCTGCCTGCGAGGCCCTTAGAGCCCAGTGCGCCAGTGGAGAAGTCCTCCAGTTTCCCGTAGAGGAATGGGTCAACAGCGAGCCTCAGGACTGCCAATTTCCCGCCTACAGCCCAGTCGCCGGAATTGATTATGCTGTGTCGCCGGCATATGCGCAACCCGAGTCTTGGGAGCAGGTCTGGGATTGGTGGCAGCCCCAGTCAGGGAGTGGCACTCAGTAACGGGGGGCCTTTCGGGATGTCTACAGCTTTGGCTAGGACTTGGATGTCGACGACGGCTTGGGTTTAGGTCTAACAGCAGTTCATTTTCGCATGCGAGGAGTTCGGATACTGGTGATGAATATTGGAGCATGTATAGTTCCCTGGAATTACAGATTGTCTTCAAAGGCCAGACAGTAGTTTATGATGAGGCGACAATATGCCAGACTTGGGAGGCTTATGGTTTATAGTTTCACCATATATTAGACCTATCAATTGCTGTACAGCGCGCTGCTCCTCAGTTTGAAGAACGAGACCGTTACGAGTCGGCCCCGAGCGATTGAGGACAGAGATTGTAGTAACACGCTAACAATTGAACCCTCAGGTATGGAGGTGTGAATGCAATTCCTGTAACACTGTAACAGAGTGTCTGGGTTGTTGGCATGTTGTTTGTTGCGTCGTCGCTGGGCTGCTTGTCGTGCATCACAGACTGTCCTCTGCTTCCCATGCAAGGAGGTTCGCCCGCAAGATGAAGATCACGTCATTATATCCTATCATGAAATTGACGTTCGCTATGATCCGACAGTTTGGCTGCAAGCGCTATTCAAACGACATGCTGCGTAAGCCGCCTCAAATACCACTCGTCGTAAGTGCGGAGAGCATAGGTTGCTTACATGCCAAGAACACACAAGCCGCCGAGGGGATTCTACATAGTACGTCATAGGACCCTAAGACGCTGCAACGTCGGAGAATGTGGGCTGTTATTCAACATTGAATCTCGGTTGTTGGCATATTGCCTGTTGAAACCTTTGTGTGCCGGCTGTTGGGCGAGCTCTGAGAGTCTACAAGTTCAATAGATCCCGCGGAGGCTCCGACGGCTTACGTCTGGCCGGACCCTGACCGAACGTCCAGGCAAGGCCCGATAGGTAGTAGTGACGTAGCCTGGCTCAAGTCATGGCAGCCGAGGTACGAGAGGAATATGATCGGAGTAGGTTCCCCGCCTGCTTGGGCCAGCATGACTTCGTAAGCCAAGAGCTAAGTACGAGCTTTCAATACCGCGAATGACGAGACCAGAAAAGTATAGGGAAGTTGAGGTCGGCTCGAAGGTGTTTATAAGATTTCCTCCATGAATACTACTTACGCCACGGCTGCAAACTGGGACGCTCCTATGCCTCGACCCCCTGCCCCATTGTCTAGTGAATCTGAAGCGCTGGTCTCAAAGACAGAATCCCCTAGTGTAAATGATCATGTCAGGGGTGATATGCCTTGAAAAGACGACGACAAAGATAGGATCTGTGAAATGAAAATGTCTTCTGGGAATAATTGGTCAGATAGACAGAAAGATGCCAAGTACTTGAGTGAACAATGCATGCGACCAACACCTAGGAGAGCTGTCCGAGTAATTGGGGCATCTGCGCTGACAGCCTAACACTAGCCTCAAAGCTCGTTGTCTCCATGTAACAGACGACGTCCTAAGCCTGGAGTGGCCAACAAAAACATGTGTGACATGAGGAGGTCTATAGCAGGTCGTACTTGCTGAGTAGTGGAACGAGGTATAGTGAGGGGAGCCACAGCAAAGTGTAGTAGTGGAAAGTGGACCGGTCAGCCTTGACAGATCGGTACAACAGCACCCGCGCTGTCACGATGGTCCCTATCAATACCGGCAGCACGAAACTGGCGGTGAGACGACCATCTGCCCAGTACGCAGGACACACGACGGACCAGATGGAGACGAACAGGGCTGTGACCCAACGGGCTGTTCCATCTCCCATCGCCAACGGCATGGTGTGCCGTCCACGGGCTTTGTCTCCCTCCTGATCTCTGAGATCCTGGATTTGCACGGTCGTGAACGTATTGAGTCCGAGCAAGACACACCACTCATAGCCTGCTCTGCTCATTGACGTGTTGGCCATGGACATCGCTGCGACCCGTGTGCCGCCCAGCTGACAGTCATATAGAATAGGGCGTTGATGAGGTTCTTCCCCCACCATGAGCTGGCGCCGCTTGCATAGTCGTAGATCCATGTCTCGACCATGAAGGCGAGGGTCTCCGGGAAGCCACCCAACCACACGCCGCTGGCGAGCAAGAGCAGGCAGGTCGCTACGACATACCACCGCTCCGCGCCCTTAACACTGAGTCTTCCGGAAGGAATTGCACGCCAGGGCTTGTTGAGCTTGTCTTCCTTGATTGATTCGGCATCTTTCTGGTTGCTGAGGTCGAAGTGCAGCACATACAGCCAGATATAAAGGCCTGCTCGCGGAAAAGCCCGTGCGAGATCCTTCCAACCGAGATGTGAATTAGTGGTCATGCGGCCGGATGCAACACTGAGCATGGAGAAGAGCACGACAGGTAGAACATAGGCCTTGATGTTGCTCTCTGTGATCAGATGGGCTAGCCGGACCACTTCCCAAAGCTGACATATTCCCGAGCCTAACTACCGCCGGGTTAGCATGGCAGATGCCCATGTGAGTGAACTGTTGGCTCGACTCACCTTGCATAAAACCCCAGAGCCTGCTGGTGTATCCACATCTGCGAATATTTGGGGATCCCGGTCATTAGATCTGCCGTCACGCGGCAGATGCTCGGGGGGACTAGATTTCATGCTGGTAAACTTCAACGACGAATGAGGTAGGAAAGCTCGCTGTGGTTTCTATGGACCTAAACTGAGGCTCAATGATCACCGACTCAGAATCTCGTAGCAAGGGATGAGGTGCTCTTCTTAAGATCAGACGAGCTGCTCCAGGCGCCGCAGCAGGCTCCTTGGCGATGCCAAAGGATTCTCCTCTCGAGTGGGTAAACCGGCCTAACCTATGCGCCTTTTTCCTTGAACTAACCATGGTATCCATTGCCAAGGAGCACTTGCCCCGTTTACACGACTTCTCGTCAGACTGGAAAATGATCGCGAGCAAGTATGTACGAGTACAGCGGCGCTAACATTTTCGGGTGCCGTCCTTATTGTGGATATTGCTGGCGAGATGTCCCCTCCTTACAGGGGGTATTGACTCCGCCCACAGGTTGCTTTTGAGTCGCCGTCACTGCTTTGCGAGCGGATGAGTTACAGAGGTGCTCCCGCCTTCTGTGGAGATCTCAGGAGTGGCCAATATTATGCTCGACAAGAACGGTCCACTCCACTAAACGGCGCCCACGGGAGGGCCCGCTCCCGGTCCGTTCCCTTAGGCGAGATTGACAGCACCAGACAGTTGGGTACCTTCCAGACCATGTTTCGGTCCGGGGAGGCAGTCCGGAAGCTAACCGTTGCTCCCCGTCTCTAGCTCGTCTCAATAGTGTGCAGTCAGATCCTTTAAGTCCAAGGGTATGAGACCAGGGTGGAAGCGCCTCCGCTTGCTCCTCAGGCCATTCACGTAGGAGGGGGGCCTTGGCAAGTACGTGATGATGGGCCTAATACATGTTCGTAGCACTAAAGGTATGAGGAGGCGGCTCTAGACTGACACTGTTTTGAAAACCGTGCAATGCGACTCGGGAAACACTGATTCAGTCCTTCAGGAGCAGAGCCATTATCGACGGTGAGACTGGACAGTCGAATGCTCTTGGCTTGCTTAGTGGCCTCCTGCCAGCACATCAACGACGGGAAGAAGAGGGGGCCAGTAGGGTTAACGCGGGGCCATCAGGCCGATATTTCAAAATCCTTCCTCTTTCTTGGCCAATATCAACCCCTGGCATTCTGCATGGCTCGTCACTTCGTGCTAATGAGTGTTCTGGATGGACAAGGCCCCGAAAAAAACTGCAAGATAGAGTGCAAACGGCGGGAGCGGCGGTGGTGTCCGGCATAATCATGTCTACCCAACTACTTCCCATATGTTCTTGACGCTGCTTCATTTGTTGCCTCGAAGCTCCATCCGCATTCTCGTCAAGCTGGCTACTCCTTCGTCTGGCCTTCGTGATACTACACGAGTTAGACCACAACACGAGATACCGAGTTCTTTGACTCGAAGTCAGTCTGTTACCATGTCTTCGTGGGACGTGAAAGGGAAATTTGCCATTGTCACCGGTGCCGGTAGCGGTATGTGCGAGCTTCGAGAGGGTGGAACTATACATTACGGCAGTGGACCAAGATCTTACTTTTTGATACTGTAGGTATCAATCATGCCTTTGCAGAACAGCTTCTCAATGCCGGCTGCTCTGTGATCTTCGCGGATATCGCACTGCGTCCCGAATCCGAGGCCACAATCGCCAAGTTCCCTCATCCTAGCAAGGACGGGGCACCATCAGCCATTTTTCACCAGACGGATCAGTCCGACTGGTCCCAGGTCTCCGCTACATGGGAATTTGCTCTGAAGACATTTGGCCGGGTTGATCTACTCTGCCCTGGGGCTGGCATCTGGTTCGTATTTTGCCCCCTTTAGCAACGTTTCGAGAATTTCTTTTCCTCGTCAATTGGGGCCACCAAGACATCCCTCCTCCCGGGAATCGTGAAGAGTTCGAGAAAAGGTTTGCTAACCTCAGTGCTGCCCCACAGGGAACCGCCAACTAGTTCCTTCTGGCACTCTCCCGGGATATCGCCAACCGCCGAGGACGACCCGAATGCTGCGCCTGGCGTCTACAAGCTCTTCGCTGTCAACCTGCTAGGTCCGATTCGTTTTGCCCAAATTGCCATCGACTACTGGCTTCAAAACAAGATTGCCGGCAACCTCCTCTTCGTCTCGTCTCTCAGCGCCTACCTACCCACCATTGGCACACCCTTCTATAACTCTAGTAAAGGTGGTCTAAACAGCTTCACGCTCAGCCTAGCGCAGATGAAGGCCCGCCTGAACATACGAGTGGCAGCCATGTGTCCAGCCACAACTTTCACACCAGCCGTCCTGCAAGAATACTGCGTCGGCAAGGTCCGCGAGGTTGACATGAATATGACAGCCACGGAGTGCGCCGAGGTAATGCTGCGGATAGTAACCCAGCCTGAGTACGGTGATGGAAATGTGGTGGAGGCCATGCAGTTTGGCACTAAGGAGAAATCAGACGTCAGAGTCCGCATTGTGCCGTACCATAACCTGCTGCCGGATATCAACATGGAGGGTGACTTCAGCGGCAAGAATATCCTTGTTGAAGAGGAGAAACTGTGGGAACAGCTCAAGACCAAGGGCATGCGGCCTTAGAGTGTGATTCGATGTCAGGCTGTGGCGGCTGTCTAAAGTGGACATCGTATCGTATAGGTAGTAGCCTTTCCTGATGATACTCGTGAAAGTAAGACGACTCGGCCGAGAGAAATGCACGGTCTTTTAGCAGATCTATACTTGATTTTCAGTACCAAACGCACCCAACCCTCTCACATCAGGGCATATGTAGCCATTCACATATTACTCAGACAGGGTTTATCAGCCGGGCGGAGCATGAATTAGCTGTCTGCTGAAGGCCTGTAGAAGCACACGAAGGAGTGACCATTGTGGGGGATTGCAACGGTGCTGGCATCGCCACCACTTAACTCTTTGCTCTACCAGTGGCTGTTCTGGGTATCCTGGCTACTAATGCCGCCTAACCACAGCTCTGTGGGGTGCCCTTGCTGGCTTCTGTACTGAACAGTTCCGGGACCAGGGTCGCAGACTCCGCGGACAAGGACCGGCAACTCCAAGCGGTCTGTCCCTCTCTCACTCCTTGAGAAGCCTAAGCCAAGCCCCTGGTACCGCCATCTGTTACACGTTCAATCCATACGCGACCTAGATCAGAGATTTCTCGCCTAATCTAGGCCACTTCATTGCAGATCAACGCTCGCAATAAACTCTGTGCCGCCCCCATAGCCCCTTATCATCCTTGAAGGTGTGACCCCAGTCCATCACGCTCATTTTGAGAATCAATATGTACGCCACAGACACAGGAGGGTGAAAACTTGGTTATTTTCAACCTCCTTCTCCTCAACACTCATTGATTCTCTTTCTTGATTGTTAGTTTTGGCCCTGTGCTTGTTCATCGAAATGGCGCCGCCTGGTTGGCACAGAATCGAACCGCAAGGCCTGTCCACGGCTATTCTCGCTGTGGCTGTGACGTTCTCCGTGGTGTCTACCATCGTCATATCTTTGCGGGTGGCTGTTCGCGTATGGCACCGAATCTTTGCCATCGAAGACTGGCTCATGTGTATTGGATATGTATGTCTTGATGGCCACCATTTGGAATCTGATCGCTGAACGCTACCCAGGTGATCAACATGGTACACAACTCTGTCATCAGCTACGGCACCTTCACCGGACTCGGCGCCCCTGATTCTCGAATACCGGGAGGACCAACCGGTCCGATATACATGGAGGGAATCAAGGTACGCTAGCTTCAACCGACTTTATCTCTGATGCCTAGCCATCCTAACGAGCAGTCTCGTGGACAGTCCGTGTTTCTGTGGCAGATCTTCTTTTTAAGCGGCTTCGTCTTCATCAAGTGCAGTATTTGCATGACACTACTACGCATATCCGTCGTCAGATGGCACCGGATCACCCTCTGGGCATTAATCGCTATCACCGTCATCTCCACCATTTTTGTTGATATCTATATCCTCCTTCAGTGCCGACCCATCCAGAGAACGTGGGGCGAGAAGGAAGGTACTTGTCTGCCGAGCACAATAACGGTCGCCATTACCTTTGTGATCTCCGCTCTCAACCTCATCACGGATTTCACCACCGCTGTTCTTCCTTTCCTCATGCTCAGGAAAGTACAAATGTCCAAGAATAGGAAGATAGCCATTACCCTCGTCCTATCTCTCGGTGTGCTTGCATCCATTGCCACCATTGCCCGTCTCCCATTCGGCACCGCGTATTTCGCAACGAAGAACTACCTCGGTATGTTGTGGCACCCATTGTTCCCAGAAGAGTGGATACTGACTTTCTAAACACTGCAGTCGGCATCGGGGACATCATCCTCTGGACTGTTGTGGAATGCGACCTTGCGCTCATCGCCGGGTCACTCCCTATGCTTCGCACCCTGTTCAAGGGATTGTCCCAGGGATCCACCGACAAGAAGCACTACTACAACCAGCAGTCGGAACTCGTCACGATCGGACGCAAAGGGTACAGACGCCAGACAGACAACTCGAGAGACCAGAACGAGAACCAAGGGAGCAGCGAGAGTGTCCAAGGGATCACGATCAAGCAAGACCATGTCATCATTCATGAGGATCGGTCGTTGGACAGGCAGGAGTTGGGGCCCACGTATCACGCGCAGACCTATGTATAATAAGTCGTTTCCCACCAGGACATGACTTTGACCATGAAGCAGAGGCGGGAAACACAACAAAGCGGATGCATGGTCGGGCAACTCCAGTATTGCTGCTACAAGAGAGACTTTGTTTCAGGGCTGCCATTGAGCGAGTTATCTATAGGATATAGAGCGGTCATGTGCCAGTATAGAGTGAGGACGGCTCTGTCTCCATTAACGAGCCTTAATTATCACGCTGCGACTCCAGCCTCCGACTCGACGAGGAGCCGAACATCCGGCTTGCAACATTTGTCCTAACTTACCAGAAAGGGATCTTATCTGACAAGCCTGATTGGTCAAAAAAGGTAGGCGAAGGACATGGTGGTTACTATTGAGAAGGTCGTCGGTCAACCTCCTCGAGCTCCGATGGTTAGCTGTAAGGTCCTTGATCTGGACTCCTAGTGGCGGTTCGGGAGATGTATCGCGCCGGACTACTAAGCTTCAAGGAGTCCTCTTCGAACCTCGCACTGCTCGCCAAACAGCTGCTTTCGTCACTTGTATTGGGGAGGCTTGTTTGCGTTCCCATCTCCCAAAGGGGTGCAGTACAGCATACCTGTTCAGAAGCCGTGGAAGCTAGCAATTACCCATCTAATCTCACTGTAGATTCACCTCATCACTTACTAGGTAGGTACTGCTCGGGAGACGCCTGCTATAGACCCTGAAATTTCGAGAATAAGTCGTCCGCACAACATCCGTGATAGCACTGATTCTGGCAATGCACCAATTCTGTGGACGAACTCTCTGGGTGAGACCGCCAGGGCCGGCTCTCCTGCCCGTCAGAGAGTTCCTCGCATGTTCTCTGCAAGCATTATCTGTAGGATGCAGGCGTTTCAAATGGATCAGCCAACGAGGAATGTCCTCGGGTGACATCGCCCGTCCCGCCTGTTTCTCGACTGGCGAATAAACCCGAGAGGCATTCCGCGTAAGCTCTAGATACGCAAGCCAACTTGCTCTTGGTAATGGTATGATTGATAGTACCTTGACTAGCTGATCTACGGCATCGTTCGATGAGGGGGAAACACCGTTGGCTCCGAACGAAACCTTCATCACAAGGCCACTGTTAGTCGCAGACCTCTTCTCGTCTCAGGAATCAACCAGGGCTCAACAGAATCAGAAATCATTTCACTGAGCAGTCAGGCCTGAAGGCGGAAGGATCAGCGGCCCCTCCCGCGACTACTGCGCCACAATTCTCCGCAGTTGGCGGTGGATCAAGATCGTCCTTTGCTCGTTCCAGAAAGATCGGCATCGCGGGTGATTGAGTGCCAGAAACAAGCCTCGGAGCTTCATCCAGCCATCCACGCATCTCCCTCTCTCTGAGTACTGCGGTCCATATATAGTCAAGGTTGTGGCGAAGCTGCAATTGCGAGAATGACTTCAGCCGGTCATGACATTATCGAGGCGAATGCGCCGGGGGGGCATGTGGACGAGGAGCAAGAGTTTGCTACGTCAGACTACGACGCCAGCTCACTATCGTCAAGCTCTGCCAGCCTGACCTCGAGTATCTATCAACATGCCTTTGAAAACGGAGGACGGGTAAGTACGTAAACGCCATTTACGACCGAAACCAGTCCTGACACCGTGACGTCGCTGTGAACTAACTACGCCCAGTACCACCAATTCTGACATGGCACATACCCAATCCCTAATGACGACACGGAACAAAACCGTGATGACATGAAACACGCCATGATGCTTGAGCTTACCGAGTATGCTTCCCCATGGGCGAGTCTAGGTTCCCATCAGACTGACTCCTTGACACCAGCGGCAAGTTGTTCTTCGTCCCCATCGGCGATAACCCGCAGAAGATCATTGACCTTGGAACCGGGACCGGTATCTGGGCAATCGACGGTAATCTTCGTCTCAGTATATCCCGAGCGTCTTGCGCCAGAGCTAACATGTCGGAGTGGCCGATAAGTACCCTAGCGTGTCGGTTCTAGGCGTGGGCCTCAGCCCTATCCAGCCGTTATGGGTACCGTCCAATCTGAAGTTCATTGTCGATGACATTGAAGATGATTGGGTCCACGGCGATGACTGGGACTTCATGCACACGCGTTGCATCAGCCCTTGGCTAAAGAACGAAGTTGAGGTGCTTCGTCAGGCCTATGAGTTCGCCGAATCCACGTTTCTGCAGTAGGATAGAAGCTGAACCTATTTGCGCAGCCACCTGAAGCCTGGTGGATGGATTGAGATCCAAGAACTAGATGCTCGGGCGAACTGCGACGACGGCACACTGCCTCCCGACGCCGCCATCAGCAAGTTCTTCGACGCGGCAGAGAGGGCTGTGAAAGAATTCAACATGAACTTCCGGGCCGGAGAGAAACTCCGCGAGCCGCTTGAAAAGGCCGGCTTTGTCAACATCACTAGGAAAGTCCTCAAGGCGCCTATTGGGGTCTGGCCAAAGGTATAGCCCCTCGGATGGCGTTCGGAAAGCAGTAACGTTGACACCAATCCATGAATCGCAGGACAAGAAGCTGCGGCTCATTGGGCTATAGTGCAGAACTGCCGTGAGCGACATGTTTGGTGCAATGGCGGCGAAGCCTTTCCGGAAAGTCATGGACCCCGCGGAGATTGAAGTATTCCTGGCGACGGCCAGAAAGGACCTCCAGAACCCGAATATCCATGCGTACGAAAAGTACTACTTCTGGACCGGACAGAAGCCGGAATAAAGGGCAGTTAGCTGGAGGCAGACTCGATTTGATGACCCGCTCGTAAAGAATCTCGCAGATGCGGATTCCGCTGCCAGGCTCCAGCTACCAGCTTAGAAGCTCTCCCATGCTTCTAACGTATATATTAAATTGAAGGCCGAGTGACTGAACTAATGACATACGGTGTATGTGATGCTATGTTGCCGAGTCAGCATCGGTCGCCATACTCCTGTGACTTGCTGGCGTCAGCCACCAGCAGTGCAATAAGCACAAAAAGCAGTGAGCGTCGCAGTCCCAGCTCTGCCTCTTCTTTTGATTAATTGAATCCATCAAGCTCAGAAGAAAGTCACAAAATTCAAGAAATCTGTGATTTGGGTACCAGAGTAGACGGCTTGCCAACACTTGCCCGATATCCCGTCTCATACTGCCGCACTCCTCCAATTCTCGACTGGGTACTTTCCGAAGTCGTGGGACGTCCTTCATACGGCGTATTCCCAATAAAGAGACCGCCATGTCAGACATCCGCGCCCAGCTGGCGAAGATAGCAGCATCCTTCGTTGCCGAGTTCAACAAGTGGACCGCTGAAGGCGTTATCGCCCACCGCAGCCCGAACTGCAAGCACACCATCCTCCCGGCCTCACTCGAATTCCCACCCAGGACGCCTGCGGAGTACCAAGCCTTCCTTGCGCCAGTCTTGCCCGTTATGCGCAACTTCACACTCCACGCGAAAGAGGGCTGCCCTCCTGTCATCGACGAAGTGTCCCGCAGGCTCGTGCTGCACTTGACATCGACGGCTGAGACGGACATTGGCGACTACGCGAACGAGTACGTCTGGACGCTGAAGTTCAACGAGGATGGCACACAGATTGTGGATATCATCGAGTTTGCGGATAGTGCTTATACGAAGGACTTCTTTTCGAGGCTGGCGGCGGTAGCGTCCCAGGCTAGCAGCTAAATATGTCGGTCTAGAACCAGAACACGGGGCTATCTAACCATGCCGATTTATCTTGACACCGGAGGCTCTCAAGAGGGGGAAGTGGGCACTGGCCTGGCCGTGGTCGTCGCGGGGGAAGCGAGTCTTGGAGCGGAACCAAGATCTAAGTCGTGATGGAGTCGCTCCGTACCCTAGAAGAGTGGTCTGAATAGGTAGAAAGCCTTACCTGACAAGTGTGTTGTTATGGTTATCGGAACTTAGCCTCATCTCAGATGTTCGATTCCAGGATCCCGGCGGCACTTCCTGCCATAATATCAATGCTGCTTGCAAGTTGATGTCCGTAGATGTGAATACCGGTGGTTGTGCAGAAGCGCGCCAGCTGTCACCGGCTGGCTGGCCCTCTGGGTCGTGCCTCGGATGACATGTACTGTACTTTCTGGCCTATACATTGCTTAAATCAATCAGTCTTTGAGACAAGGGATGAATGGTAAAAGACTGAACTGCGTGCTTTCCGAGAGCACCACTTCAAGGCGACAGACACGCTGTGAGAATAAGCAGCAGCTCATCTCATCCTTCCTACCTAGGTACCTTAGGTATGTGGAAAAGGTAGGTACTTTGAGCACGTGAAGACGAGGTTGTGGCATGGTGACATGGGCGGGGGTGGGGCGGAAGACGCCGCCCCACCTTGCGCCCTCCCGCACCGGAGCCGGCGTCCACTTCCGACCGCCGTGCTGACACGACAATTATCCAGAAATGCCCGCCGCACTCCGCCCGCTCCATCGACTTCCCTCCTCCTCTCCTCTCCTCCTCTAGCCTGCGTCGACGAGTCTCCTGTCGAGTCTCCGTGTAGATACTCCAAGCAAGCGCCGGAATGGGACAGATACCCCACTCCCAGCTCGAGAAGTCGCGAGCCAATGGCTCTGCGAAGCAGCCGTCGCAACCCCGCGGGAGCCCCTCCTTGCCCGACGTGTGCGACGAGCTGCGGCACAAGGTCACCGCTTTCCTAGAGGAGAAGACCGACGACAAGAGGATTCGCAATGTTCAGAGCAGGGTGCGGGTATCCATGGGCGTCATCGAGGAAGCGCTGTCGCGATACGGGTGCGTCACTTCCCACTGACTGCGAGAAGACACGTCCAGAAGCACCAATAGTGGAAACGTGGTCGCAACCTCGTCTTCGTTCCGGAGGACTTTATGTGCAGTTGGGCTGACGTGACGTGAAACCACAGGCCTGATCAACTGTCTTTATCCTACAATGGCGGCAAGGACTGCCTTGTCCTGCTCGTCCTGATCCTCGCCTGCCTCCCCGTCTGGGCGGGAGCGTCCTCGCGCGCCGAACCGAACGCGGGCTCCTCTCCGAACTCCACAGACAACACAGCGGCGGCCGCAGATACGCCAGCCTCCCAACAACCACCCTCCGGAGCCGGTGCGTCTGCCCCTCAGGGCTATCCGCAGAAGATCCACGCCGTTTACGTTGTCTCGCCCCACCCCTTCCCCGAAGTCGAGGATTTCGTCGAGAAGACGGCGCAGCAGTACCACCTTGACTTGAAGCGATACGACTTGCCAATGAAGGCAGCACTCGAGGTATATCTGGGGGAGCGGAAGTCTGTCCGGGCTGTGTTCGTAGGGACGAGGCGGACGGACCCGCACGGCGAGTTCCTTAAGCACTTCGACCCGACGGACGACGGTTGGCCGCGGTTCATGCGGGTGCACCCGGTGATTGATTGGCACTATGCCGAGGTCTGGGCGGTGAGTTGCTATCAACCCGTCTTCAGCTTGAGGAGACCTGTCGCGTGCTTCTCTGGTGCAGCTGCTGCTCTCAGATTTTCCCGAGCCACATGATGGGACCACTCATGAATCAAAAGGGCGACATGCTGATCTCTGGCAATAGTTCATCCGTCATCTCGACATCCCCTTCTGTGTACTCTATAACCGAGGATTTAGTAAGTCATCGCCGCTTTCTCAGGGATTCTGTAGAAGTTCAAACGAGCGCCTGCCCCTGTCGCCTTTATACGGATGCTAACTCTGCGGCTTGCAGCGTCCCTCGGCGGCATGAACGACACCCACCGGAACCCGGCACTAGCCCTCGACCAGCCTGGCAAATTTCGGCCGGCGTACGAACTTATGGATGATGAGGAAGAGCGTCTGGGCCGGGATAGATAGATCCGTCCTTTCGCATGTGTCACGGCCCACCAGCTGCAGGGAGGCGACTGCTCCTACTCGCACGCTCCGAGGATGTATATAAGGCATGCATGTCTTGCTCACCGGCAAGCAGAACTGAAGCATCGCTTCACGACTAAACTCACCGCATCATCATAGATTTTAGAGAGCATTCCAGCAATGTACGTATGTGTTTACGCATTCGACTTGTTCGCGCATACTCTGTTCCGTACCCGTCAAGCCCTGGACAGGCGCTGCCGTATCTTCCGTTGCCACTGTCGCTACGGCGTAGTTTCGCGTGCGAGACCCCCCGGAATTGAAGGTCATTTACTTTTTAACCGTGATTTCTCCGGAGGATGGGGAAGACGCGCCATCTACCCTGTCTTCGGTCCTCAAGCCCCCCTGTTCCCCGGCCCACATTGAGGCTTCTACATAAGTACACATTGGGCTGGGTCCAGGCTAGTAGTTAAGGATGGGTTCCAGGCACGCTTCCCTTCGCGGTCTTTACCAGTGCATTGGCCTTGCGGTCTTCTATAGACCGAATCCGCGAGATGGGAGCCCACTCCACTAAATGAAGAGCGATCATCCCAAAGGAGTGGGGAGGAGGAGGGCCGAATGCTCCGCAGTGATGGTGCGTTATGCTGAGCTCCCGTCACGTCAATGACAGTCAATCGCGACTGACATATCAGTAACTCATTGCGCCGTAGTCAGAGACGGTGTTTGTACAAACATCCAACTATCCCCTGAGGTGGTCTGTTGGGCCTAGTCACCTTGGCGTAGGTTTGCGTGGCGCTGTTCTGCCTGAAAGCCGTCCACTTTGGGGGCAACATCGGCCATAAATAGCATGTTTGTCCTCCGTTACGGTAGTGGTTGGTTGGCCTTGTCAGGATGTCGAATGGTGAATGCAAGACATTTCACCACTACCCCCTCAACCCCTGAGCTGCTGTTGCACACGGACTTGTACTCCGTACGGGCTCCACGGTCTGTCAGGGGACCAGGGGAGTTGGGATCGGTTACAATTGACCCTATCCAACTGAGCGGATCCGATGGCAGATTCGCGCACCAACAATGTTTAAGTTTACGAGGAGCTTCTCTTCCTTTTCCCTGCAGCCAGGGGACTGCGCATCACATCCCAGTCACCTGATTGCCTGGCCGGCAACTGAAAGTGTCTGCACGCCTATCTGGTTACGGCACCTCGGTACTCCCACTCTTCAGATGCAAAATACCGACTCTCAAGTCCTCTGTGCCCCCTTTCCGGTGGCGCGTTACCGTGCTTCCGCGCGTACCCTCCTTCGGCACTGAAGGATTTCTAGGTCTTCCACATGCCGTTCTGCCCGTTCGTTGCGGCTGCAGAACGGTCAGACACTCGACAGATGCTGATCAGCCTCCGCCGTAACCATCGCGCCATAAACGTCCTTGGAGCCTCCTGTGGATCATTACCGATCGGAGGAACAAGGGCCGCTCAGGGTGGCATCGAACCTGTAGCGTAGTATTTTAGCGCAGATAAAGTTTCTGCAGTGGAGGGGTTTTAAAGCCGCTGTCACTGGGCCGGGGAGAATCCGCAAGAGCGCCGTTCGAAGACGGTCGCCAACGCGGGTGTTGGTGGCGGTAAGGGCCGCTCCACGAGCGGCTTACGCTGATCACTTCACTTATGTTCTGTCGCGGTGACTTTGGCGCTGTAGGGACTGGCTGTCAAGTCGGAGTGGAGAAAGCTGTCAATTTGTGGTGGTCGAGAAGCGATGCTAATGCAAGTGTTTGTCTTTGTTGAAGACGATGGAATCGGCCAGAGGACTTCGTTCGGTGGAGGCGTGTTCGAGGCTGCCGATTCCCGATTCTTGAAACCAGGTCCATATTTGTCTTACGAGGCGACAAGGGCCAGGTGCAACAGTCCGGCCCAGGCAGGGGAGCCTTTTGAGGCGACTCCTGTTCCTTGCAAACTGTCGATCTTGCACAGAAGCAAACAACCTCGATGGCAGTTGGTGGTCGGTACTGGTCAGATCCAGAATCTGCGGATGACCAGCATATTATGACCGATCTTAAATCGAGGTTGAGCCCACGAATGCCGCCCACAGGGTTGTTCACTCCCAGGCACAGCACAATTCCACTTTGACGACAATGGCTTTGTGGCAGGAAAAGGACTACGGCATCATCGCTGACCGGGCCTGCTGGGCCATGTTTGCCGTGGCGACACGTAGGTGGTTGTGACGCTTTTTCGACTGCAACACAGTTTAACTAACAAGAATTCCCGAAATTCAGTCGTCGTGGGACTCCGCGTTTTCTGCAGAGTGCGGTACGGCTCGAATAAGCTGGGCGGTGGACTCGGCCTCGACGACTACATCACTCTCGGGTGTATGGTCGTCTTCTTGGCGACGTGCATCCTCGTCACGCTCGGTTCTAGCCATGGCCTCGGACGACATATGGCGGCGCTAGAGGAAGAGGGAGCGGACATCGCTGCGGCGCTGAAGTACAACGTCATCATCAGTGCTGTCCTCATCTGGACGTTCTCGCTGCCCAAGTTCGCCATCATCTCGGTGCTCAAGCGCATTCTCAACTACGGCACCAAGACGACCATCCTCTTCTGGGGCCTGGCCCTGTCGTCACAGGCGTGCATCTTCGCGACCTCGGTCTGGTGGTTCGAGCAGTGCACGCCGGTCGCCTATGGCTGGGACCAGACGATCCCGGGAGGCAAGTGTACGGACGTGAGCGTGCTGGCCGACCTGGGCTACTTCACTTCCGCGTACTCGGCGTTTCTGGACATATTCTTCGCGCTGTACCCGATCCCGTTTATCATGCGGCTAAACATGCCCCTGAGGACGCGGGTCGCCGTTGCCACGGCGCTCGGTCTCAGCGTCATGGCATGCGTGGTGTCGATCTATAAGTTGACCATATTCGGTCAGGTGTTCGCCATTCTGGCCGTCGATCCGACATGTGGGTATTCCTACGATACGAGCTCAAAGTGCGAAATACTGACAGGTGTGATTAACAGACCCTGTGCCATATCTCGACATTCTGGGCGTGTCTGAGGGCTTCGTCCTGCTGGTCTGCGCCTCGCTCCCTGCTCTCGGGCCATTATTCCGCGCTGCCAAGGGGAAGGTAACCAGCGCGACCCGGACCGCGCAGGGTTCGCACAACCAGCTGGACAGCGGCGAAGTTCGCAGTCATGGGGGGAGCAGGAACTGGGACAGTTTCAAGGGACACAAGCTCGAGGATGCGGAACACTCCTCGACGCTGAACCTGCGCCCGAGCTTCGACGCGATCCCGCTCGTCACGACAAGCAAGGGCAAGGACTACAATAAGACAGGTATTCACAAGACGATGGAGGTCTCGGTGTCGTCGGAGAGCTTCGAGGACAAGAGCCAGCGTGCCGCGAGCGCGGTATAGGAAAGCACTTTCGCGACCCATTCTCATTCCATGGCACACATTAGCCCTTCTATGCAACCCGTGTATGATAGCACTGTGATAATGACCTGTATAAGAAGCCTATTAGTGCTTAGCGACACTAGAGATAGAATGGACCGCCCGATAGTTCAACGCGTTGCAAGTCCATCGGCAGCACAGAAGCCGTCAGTTGGGAGTGAGTGCAATCTCGATCCAGCCTTCCCAAGCGAAGCGGCCGCCCTTCTCGGGCCGATGACACCAACGCCGCATCATACGAAGAGGCATCCGATGCCTCGGAGTGTGGCTGCTGACCGTGGGCCAACAAGTGGAGACTGGATCTGCGCCCAAAATTCGACTACCCCTGACTTGCACGTCCGACCCCTGAATTCTGAAGAGCAAGTAATGCGGAGCAAAAGCTACGCCATCTGGCTATCCGCGGCACGTTGAGAATCACATGAATGTGATCAGGCTCGATTGAAACCCTCACTCGGGGGATGTCTGTGTCTGCTATTCTTCTCTCACTCAGTGAGGCGAGTGAGCGACTGCAAAATTGCCGTCTCCGGCACCTCATCCCGAGTGTCCTGGGGCGCCATCCGGCGGGCGGGACGGACCCTTGCCGTCCCTCTTCAGCGGACATAAAACGGCTTCAAGGCTAGGCCCGCCCTGGCTCAGACAACCAACCGGCCTTAGCGCCAACATGTTATCATTTTGCCATTCTCCATTTTGCCCATTGGCAAAACCGCTAGTCCGCCCCAGACCTCGATAGCGAGAGCCCCTCCATTCGGCATGTGGCACCATGACGAGGAAAGTGCCCGGCAGGTTGGGAGAGGGACTCCAGGGGCGGTGACGTCCCTCTTGTCCACTCCTCCACGTCTTGTTCTCACCTCTGTCTCGCACGGAGTAACGAATGCGCCTGAATCCCTCCCTTGACCCCTAGACCTACCGAGTGCTCGCCGACCTCTGAAGATGGCATCCGCAGACCAGCTCATATCGGACCTCCAGGGCCTCAACGCCAGCTCCTTCTCCAGCGAGGCAGAGCGCATCCGCGCCAGAGATGCTCTCTTCGATGCGCTGAGGAAGGTCCAGTCGCCCTGGGACATCGCCTGGGATCACAACTGGGTCAATGGCGCGACAAACGCCGCGATCAAGACCCTCATCGACGCGGGCGTCTTCAAGAAATGGGCAGAGTCCGGCGGCGAACCCATTACCTGCGCGAAGCTGGCTGAGCTCACTGGTGCCGACGAGCTGCTCATCCGTATGGCGTCCACGTTTCCTCCTTCCGTCCTCCGTTTCATTGCAGGAAGTTGACCGTTATTCTTGTTCGCAGGGAGGATGATGCGGTGCATCTCAGGGCAGTTCCTTGTCACCGAAGTCGCCGAAGACACCTACGCCCGTACGACCTGGGCCAAGACGCTTGCGGAGGACTCTTCGTTCCCGGGCATGTACGGCGGCTTCTACCACGAGCTCAACAACCCGATGTTCCGGACCCTGCCGTTCTACCTCAAGAAGACCGGGTTCCGCAACCCGACCGACGTCAACGACTGCAACTTCCAGTACTGGCGCGGCGCGGGCGCCAACATGTTCCAGTACGTCGGCACGAACCCGCTGCTCACGTCCGACTTCAACGACGCCATGGAGTGCCACTCGAAGTACAACCTGACGCCCTGGCCCGAGGTCTACCCCACCGACACCGTCGTCGCCGCCGCGAAGCCCGGCGTCCCGCTCGTGGTCGACGTCGGCGGCGGCAAGGGCCACGACCTGCGCAAGTTCCTGGCGCGGCACCCGGACGTGCCGGCGGGCAGCCTCGTGCTGCAGGACCTGCCGGACATCCTCAAGGGCGTGGAGGCGGAGCCGGCGATCGCGGTGCAGCCGCACGATTTCTTCACACCGGAGCCCGTCAGGGGGGCACGGGTCTACTTCATGCACAATGTCCTGCACGACTGGCCGGACGTCACCGCCACGCAGATCTTGAAGACGCTGGCGGCGTCGATGGAGAAGGGATACTCGCGGCTGCTGATCCACGAGAGCTTGGTTAGCAACGTCAAGCCGCTGTCCAGAGTCACGGTGTCGGACCTCACCATGATGGCGTGCCTGGCCGCGGCGGAGAGGACGGAGGAGCAGTGGAGGGAGCTGGTGACGAGCGCTGGCTTGCGGGTCATCAAGATATGGCGGCCGGTGCAGTCCGTTGAGAGTATCATCGAGGCCGAAGTCGCTTGATTTGAGTCCGAGGTTGGTCTATGTTAGGTATGTAGGATTAGTCGCGTCAAGCATAAGAAAGATTAGCGGCACGCCAGTTTCTTGATGGTGATGATGTCGTTTATGATGGACGCTCAATGCTGGCCACCTTTGGTCTCTGATTTTCCTTTCTAGTCCGGCCTCGTGGCGCCTGTGCCTCAAGAATGCCAATGTTCCGCCGAGCGACGTCGTCCAATAAGGGCTCAGATGGGAAGATGCTGATTACCTGAAGAAGCAGGCGGCGAAGACTAGGGATTATGATGTGTAACAACAAGTCCTACTGTGACAGGATCAAACAGATCAGCCAGCTCTCACGCTACTTGCGTTTAGCCACAACCGAGATGTATGGGCGGGACTAAATGCTGCAATAGAGCCTATAGAGGTAGGTTTGGGGGAACTTAGAACGGGGGAGAAGGAGGACATTCTAGGTCTAGTTCTAAGCGGCAAACTCGGGGGTTATCGGCAGACAGCAGTGTCAAGAAGTTCTAAGCAAGCAGCTAAAAATTGAATCTGATGAAATGAAGACTTAAGAACCTAGGAAGAGCCGAGTTCCTGCTAGTTTTCCAACCCTCAATCAAGTGACCCCAAGCTAGAGACAACTCGTCTAAGTGCAAGTCTTTCATATGCTTCATGCAACCTTCGTCACGAACCCTCCCCTTCCACTTCCTATTCTCTTTCAACGATTCCATTTGCATACCTTTTACGACACTTCTGGTCAACACTATCCCAGAAATGAAACTACGCAGCTACCGAATGGCGTGGTCCAGTTGTCTTTGAGGTCCAGTTCGATACCTGTTCAAGTCATGTCTCAAGCTCCTATGAGTTTAGCCGGATGGGTTGCCGTTGAAAGCAAGTAGGTTGTTGGTTCCGCTGGGCACACCAGTCAGGACGCCAGAGGTGGCAATGCTCTGTATATAGCTGCAGAGAGCCTGCGGGGTCCGCGCGCCCAGCAGGGTGAGAAGATAGGCCCCCAAGCCTGTGATGTGAGGAGTCGCCATGGAGGTTCCGCTGATAGTATTCTGTTGTCCTGTCAACTAAAGTCCCCGTCTAAAAGGAGATAAAAAGGCAACTTACAGTAGCAGTGGTGCTGCCAATCCAGGACGAGAGGATGCTCACACCTGGCGCGAAGATGTCAACCACAGATCCGTAGTTGGAGAACGAGGCCATGGCATCGCTGCTGTCCGAAGCACCGACAGTGCAGACGGTGGACTCAGAGGCGGGGGAGTAGTTCGCGGCGTTAGCACCGTTGTTGCCGGCAGCAACCGCAAGAAAGACGCCGCCGCTGATCATGGATCTGGCGGCACTGTTCATGGAAGAGGAAGAGCCACCGCCAAGAGACATGTTTGCCACGGTTCCGTTGGGGCAGCTGCGGGTGGCGGCATCACTTGTCACATAGTTCATTCCGGCGATAACCCCCGATCTAAGACCATGTCAACAATGCAAAACTTTCAATGGTGGGTAAACATGCGGGGAAGGACGTACGTAGTACCTGACCCGCTGGAATCAAGCACCTTGACAGCATAGAGCCTCGTCTGCTTAGCAACACCGTAGGTAGAGCCTCCGATGGTGCCGGCAACGTGCGTGCCGTGACCATTTCCGTCAGTGTTGCTGCTGTCGACGTAGTTGGCAAGGAAGGTTGCCCGGCCACCAAATTGCTGTTGTACACTGGTTAGGACTTATAGCCTGGGAGGACAAGGTCAATACACACAGAGTGGGATGTGTAGATGCCGGTGTCAATGACATAGGCGCAAGTTCCCGCGCCGGCGCTATTGTCATAGACATAGGTTGTGCTGCCTCTCGCACGGTGGGAGATGCGGCCGAGTCCCCAAGGAGCGCCAGTCTGGGAGACGTAGGCATTGATGCTCACCACGGCATCTTGCTCGATGTACTCCACCTAATCCCAGGGGTTATATATGTTGTCTATGATCGAGATCCAGAGGGTCTGCTACTCACGTCCGGGTGCAATTGGAGTGCCTCAAGGGTCGCCGCATCAAGCTTGCTCGCAAACCCCTTGAAAGCTCCAGCCTTGTAGATGTGGGTGGCGTTGGAGGCGCCCAGCTTGCCTAGGGCAGAATCAAGGCTGCTGACAGACACCCCTTCTTTCATCTTAACAATGTACTTGTTCGGGATAGTTTGCAGGCCGCGAGGCTGGATAACGGGCGCGCGTTCAACCGGCTGTGCCGTCGGGGCGGCGAGCACCAGGGGCACCAAAGCAAGGAGGGCAGTGACATGCATCTTCAGGAGAACAGCCGTTCTATGGCTAATACAACTTTGTCGTATGGAATGTTTGGATGTTGATAGCTTAGAATTGTTCACGAAGGAGCTACGCTCTATTTATGCTCGCAGCCATGAGGACTGTATGCCTTCAGTTCTATCCACCTTCCCGCTGAGGTCATATCTCAATTGCAACCCTATGCACCAGTACTCAGAGGTAGCAGCGATAGGAGTTGAGGAGAATAGGTTATCCGGCGATAAGACAGCTACGCCAAGAGGCGGTTACAGCTTCACGGCACGATGAGGTCGCAACTGATGCTGGACCTACCAAGGTCAGTTAAGCAAAGTCGAGTCGGACTTCCGCTTTTAGAATCTAAGTACTGGGACGTACCATGCTAATTCGTAGAGACTTGGAGACGCCTGTCCTGTCATAGGCTTGCAGAGTTCCTCAGACTCGGACATGTAATTCGGCGTCTCACCGATGCTGTCCATGGTGGCACATCATGGCATGTGAGCCCGCGCCGTGACTGCAAGTTAAGGTTAACTCACATTGAGAAGGTGTATGTGATGGTTGAGAAATGGAGGGTTACATACACTACCGAGACTATCGACGCCAAGCTTCTCGATATTGCGCCAAGCGTTCATCTCACCCTGTGCTTGGTTCACAGAACCGGCTTGTGACTGCGGGCTACTGACGCATTCGAATTGGGGCACTTCTTGATATCGGGATAATCAGGCTTGTCTCCGTAGGAACTGCCGAATCCACTAATCGCACGGCAGTCGTCCCCCACATCGGGATGCAGCTTGAGTCGAAGAATCGCAATTCCGGCCGGGCAGGCTTTCATTTTGCACACATTTCCCCCGCGTAGGAGTTAAATATATGCTTTCCCGCTCCCACATGGTGTCTGTAACATGGTCAAAGTAGTAAAGTTCGCAAGAAAACAACCGACCAATCCATCGTTCCTGGGGCCATTCATAAGAGATGCGCGTTATGACGGCCACAACAGAGCCAGGGGGAGTTTCGGCCACCTCGACATGGTAGTATTGCCAAGGCGTTCAGCATCAGTCCACGGCATGCCGAGCACCTAGCACGCGGTTATTGCTGTCACTGCCTTCCTTATCAGGAACCCGACCCCGTCAGTTATCAGAGATCTACCGTCTTATCAGGCAGACTCTGAGCACAATCCTCTGTGGACGAAGTGAGGCCACAGTCCACATAAGCACCCGTGCCACATATCTACCGACTTTTGGTTCAAGAAGTCCGGTGCGGGATGATCCGCCCTGCAACATAACGCAAGCCACTTCACAATGCCAACGAACCACTGAGCGTGCACCGGGCGGATCATTCCCATTGCTTGCCGAAATCACCGCGAAGGACTTCACGACTGTCGGAAGTGACTCCACATTTAAGGATTGCTTTGAAAGGACTCCGGAATCTCTCCTTTGAAAATAGCTCCCAAGGACAGTTCCCCGACTATTGGCCGGTTATGGGCCCACTGGAAATGCCATCCGATCTGCTGCATAATCTCGCCCCTGACCACTAACGAGACATTCTGCTTTCTGAGAAGTGGCCAACCTAAGCAACTGATTGACTGAAGACACCCCTATCCGTCATGTAACCATTAGGGTTCTCGCTCCTGCTCTGCCCTACTCCGTTTTGGGGCTCTTGGCACTTCGATAGGGACATCCTTTCGACATGTTCCCTCCTTCCATAAGAGGCGATTTGCGCACCTTCATTGAGAGCTAATGTGGCAACGTCCTTGTCACCCAAGACTTGGCAGAAGCCACTGAATGGGACTTCGGCGTGGCTGTTCTTAACTTCCTGATTTGTCCCATAGTTTTGCCACGTACTGCATTTATGTCGCTAGAAATGCTACAGGTTGAGGCTGCTACCTGCCTATCCTGAGACCTGTTCCGTCATTCTCTGCTACTTCTCATCCCGAGGATAGGCACAACTCTCCTGATTACTTGTGGCGACATGTAACTCATTGGCATGCTGCGCAGTCCTGCAATGTATATAGCGTTCGGTGGAACATGTTTTGCCAATTGTGGAAAGGAGAGTTTGCAAGCCGGGTGTTTGTGTGATCAGCGCAACAGGGACAAGATCACGCTCATGAGATTCGCTCGAGCTCTTTCGGTACTCTCGCACCATAGAGAAACATTAATGGTGTAAGATTCAGGCGTTGGCTCCGTCCGCATCATCGGGAACGTTATACTGTTGTCGCAGCTCAACACAAGTGTCCCCTGCCATCCTCGACCATGATATGGTTAATTATAAAGATCATCTGCTCAAGTCCATAAGCTACGGTTATTCAACGCTTACTACACTCACAACTGATTCTCCGGTGTTACATGACGGGGAGCTTAAAGTCGTAAGCCTGATTAAGGGTTTCGTGGTGACTTGAAGAAGTCTATTCATTATGCTATTACATTATGCGTCTATACTTCCATCCTTTTGTCATGACTCATACGGGACATCTTCGACAATTCCTCAGGCAACAGCGGTCAGCTGAGATGGCTTGAGAGGAACATCCACCGGAGCACATTTCACCTCACGGTCCGAGTAGATCTGCCCGATCGTCCAGTTCGGGTTCGTCCACGTGGTGTCAGTGCAGTCTAGCGTGAAGTTCAATGATCCTGAGCCACCAAAAGTAGTCCTGTTCGCCCGTTGTCAGCCAGGCTCATGTTCACGGCGTGTTGAGAATCACTAGTGGCGTTACTCACGGGTACTGCGGGTCCACGTCGCTGCAAGTCCAGGTCTGGTTGACGGCGAGCTCGCCGCTTGGCCTGCTGAACGTGAATGTGGTCGGGCCCGCGCCGGCCGGGGCATCCTCGGGCAGGGTGCAGGTGTAGATCTGAGTGCCGTAGAAGAAGTCTGAAAGCTGGCTGGACGCGGCACTGCAAGGCACGGTGAAGGGCACGGCGGGGTTCGTGATATTGAAGTTCACGTATCCCCAGGAGTTCTGATGCGCAGGAGTGGTGAAAATGTAGGAGGCGTGGTAGTCGAAGTCCTTGATGGTCCACTCGAAATCGTGAAAGGACGTGTCAGAGCAGCCGCCGTCGCGCGCCAGCAATTTGACCGGTGTCGCTGCAGCCATGCTGCTGAAGGCGAAGAGGGATGTGAGGACGATGTTCTGCATGCTGGGAGTTCTGTGGAGGTGAATGTGCTGTGAGCTTTCAGAATCGTCAATTCTTTTTTGGTTGTGAAGTCCCGCCTGTATCGTCGTGATGGTTGTTGTGCTGTGTTTGACAAGTAGATATGACTGTGCTTGCCGGAATATTGCTATACTGCCTGTTTATATATCCCGCTGTTGTTCCCCAATCCTTCGATGCTTTAAATACGGCAGCAGATTGTTCTCGTAGCAACATGGTCCGAGCTAAGAAAACGTTTTCTCCATTTGTCTCTCATTTGAGGGAGATCGGCTATACGAGTAGAGGCCAGGTGGGCTTAGAAGTGACGTCGAATGCCGATCTTGGGCTGCCAAGGCCTCGTATTGCGCAGGCTCTCCACGCCTAAACGTCACCTGCAAGCCTCACCCGCACTGCCCTGTCAGGTACCGAATGCCGGGGATCCCGCAGAGGCCGGCAGTCCGGCTCTGTAGGCTCTCGGCAGAGCGCAGGAATGCTATTTTTACAGCCGTTTGTAGCGCCCATTCCAATAGGATGATGTGCCGAGCTGAGTCTCGTATCACGGCGCGTGTTTGGCAAATGTCTTCCATGATCAGCACATCAGCCACAGACAACGTTGCATAGGTAGAACGCTCTCACCGCAGCTTCAGGTAGCACTGGGCGTACAGCAGACTGAGCAGAAGCCGCTCATGTTCTGGAATCTTGCCACTTTTGCACTTCGTGAACCTGCTCCGACGAGGACCGTTGAGAAGAGTATGCGCCCATCCGTTACAGCTTACCGGATGCGGAACACAGTGCCACGCCAAGTCACTCAATATGGTCAAATAATTGCTCTCAGTAACTCTTAGACACCCAGGCTGAAGTTATCAGCCGCTGTTTCACAGCTCGTAAGCTAGCGGCACGACGTCCGTTCCCGCTGGAAGTCTGACACTGCAACAGCGGACGTGTGGCAATGCCACCAACGTCTTGATTGGTCACTGCACTAGGGATCCTGTGTCCCCACAGCGCTCTCTGACATCAGACGCTCTTCAGAGAAGCTTCGGTGGATATGGCTTCGGCCCATGCTGATGCTGATGAGAGAGGCAACGAGACTCGGGTCGACTACTCGCAATGGACCGTGCGATCTTGACATCATAAGCTGTTGGGTACCTATTTGGGGGTTGAAATGTTGAGTAGCCCCACGAGATCCAGGAGGTCCGTTCACCTTGAAGGCTCGTGTTTCCCCCTATGGAGCTTGTTCGTTGCCGCTTATTCTTTTAGACATTGAGAGTGCGTGTTTTATTGAGTGTATATACAATACATTGTATCCTAGTCAACGGCTTCTGGGCTAAGAATCGCATTGCAACCTCGTTCCGTCGACAGTGAAAATTAGAAAATAAAGGTAAGAACTTGGTCACTATGGAACATTCACGGCGGCCATTTTAAGGATACGAGACCCTCGAACAACCGTATAGCATTAACACAGCAACCTCTGTACTCTGCCCCCTCTTTTGAAGAGCAGTAAAGATATTCTATAACGACAGCGAGCTGGATGACTACATATTGCACATACGGTACGCATATACTCGCTCATTATTGTCTCACTGTGACTTTAAATTCCGCGATTCTTTTACGCAGCTGGAGTTACGGCAAGAAAGAAAGACTCCCTCTCTGCAAAACATTCTCGGTCCCCATTCACTCTAGTGTTTCTCAGCCGGATAGCCTAGTAGCTCTACCTGTCCAGCTCTCAGAACAATCCGCGCTTTGCGGCAACGCCACATTTAGACCGCATACCGGTAGTGCGGGCGAGCCTCCATACCTGGAGCGTGCGGCAGTTCCCCGGAATCTAGCTTCTTGTTCAATCGGACGTAGTACTGCCTGAGGATGAGGCAGGCGACGACGAAGACGCCCTGGGTGATCCCGATTGTGATAAGGGCGGGCCGGTACACGGGAGCGTCCTGGGGTCGGAAAACGAGCGACGACGCGATGCCTGCCAGGTTCATTGCCATATAGTTGAGACCCAGCGCGACGGCCCGTCCCGTGGTTGTGTGCACGTTAGACGCCATCCACACCGGTACCAAGCAGCTCGGCGTGAAGGTGGCAAAGGTGATGAGGTAGGTGAGGAAGTAGCCGACTTTGACATGGTGGACTAGGTCGAGGGTTCCGAGAAGAATCCAGGCGAGCAGGGAGACAAGGACGGTTCCGCAGGCGATGGACGCTCGCTGCTGGTAGCGGTCCGAGAACCATGTCGTCGTCAGCTGGATCGCCGAGGCCGTTAGGTTTGGCCCCACAGTGTACAGGTTTGCCTTCGGGGTGCTTTTGGTGAGCCGCTTCACAAGTGTCTAAAATAGGTTTATTGGTCAGTCGTTATGCTCACACAGAGATTGATGTAGATCAAGCGACGGCTTATGAGGATATTACGAAGTCAACTTACAGGCAGGAAGTTAGAGCTGCTGGCGACTCCTACTCCGTACATCAGGGCCAAGAAGGCAAATGCCCATGTTTGCCACTGTTGGAGCTGTCTCTTTGCATCCTCCCATCGAAATTTCTTGTCTTGGTCCTGCGAGTCTTCCTCAAGACGTGCACGAGCGAGCTTTCGCTCCTGATCGGTATACCATCTTGACTTGTCCGGGCTGCGAGGCGCGAAGGCGTAGAGAAAAATCGCAACCGCGACAGTGATGGACCCTTCGATGATGAAGAGGTACTGCCAGCCCTATACGCAATGCGCATTAGTAAATAGTAACACATTCCGTTCGGACTCGACTTGGGACTAACATTCAGGCGACCGTTCCACTGGAAGACGCTCCACGAAATCAGGCCGCTGACAGCACCGGCGATGAACCCCATTTGCCCGATCCACGACACGCGAAGAGCCATTTCCTTGCGGGTGTAGAACAGAGACAGGTAGTACATCTCGCAAGGCTTGTACGCCGCTTCCGCTGCGCCCATAACGATGCGGCAGGCCATGATACCACCAAAGTTACGCGTCGAAACGGATGCCAGCGTGCAGATGCCCCAGATGGCGATGCTGGTGGGGATAATGACAGAGGCGTTGAAGCGCTTGGCCAGGATGGACCAGGGGATGTTGAACAGGGCGTAGGGCACGTAGAAGAGAACGAGGAGCAGGTTGAACTGGTTTCCAACTAGGTGAAGGTCCTTCTCAAAAGTATCGGTCTTTGCATTTCCGAGATTGGCTCGATCCAGAGTGTGGGTGAAGTAGGCCAGTGCTGAGAATTGTCAGTGTCTCCAGCGGTATACGAGGATAGAGATGGCGGCTCTCAGGCTAGAGAAGACTGCGTACTCACCTAGACCAGGCATCATGAGCAGGTCGTTTTTCCTCACCAACCGCCTGACCGCCACTGCATCGCTGATGCCGGAGTGGTCACTCTCCTGGAGGGATTGGACAGAGGGAGAGGTGTTCCCCTTGACTTCATGGTCATTTTCTGCCATTGTTGAAAGGGTTGTGAAGAATGTCGTCTCAGTTCTGACTCTAAATCGCCTGAGTCTTCGTCCTCTCGGTCATGTAACAAAGTCGGGATGCGGAGTAAACTGCCTGCATATTTGCAGCGCTGCGGGCGGGTTGATATACATCTTATCAGTGAGCCAGAGCTGGTTGCGGGAGGAGGTGCCGTCCATCCCCCAAGAATCCCATGCCTGAAACCCATGCCTGAGGAGTGAGGCATGGGTTTTTATCTATGGGTTTTGGCCGCAGCGCCATGGCATTATCGCAGGGCCCGATTGCGACATGAGGATCCGGTCTCGCTCTAGGCGCATCTCCACCCCAAGTGTAGATGACGAGCTTCCATCAACCCCACCGGAGTTCCTCAACCAGCAAGTCCGGGTGTCCAACCCACGACTCATTTATAAGACGCCATCAAATAGCGGCGCCGTCCAGATGCGCCGTTACTAAAACTTAATGACTCTAGATCACGAAGGAGCAGATGATGTGAGCCGGTGCAAGCAGTGGATTGCCGCATCGTGCCCCGACAGTTCTCCGAGAGGCCCGATGCCCCGGAACTGGAAACACCGGAGCATATCGCACCATTTGATACGGTGTTGATGCCTTCCATCTCACCAAGAACTGCTTGCAAAGCTGCCACTCTCTCAGGCGAAGGCGCGAGGCCCTCGGTATCAAGCAACGCCGCCCCCACGCTAGACCATGCAGAACTGTGCGGAGCTAGAGCAACGGCCATGCAGGCCGAATGTGGGGCAAGCCGGACACAAACCGGCACTGGCGACGGATCGGGGATAACGGAGGGGGCTTCGGAAGTCAGTTGCCGACGGCCAAGCGATGCGACTTTCCGCGTTTGCCCTCGATATCAAGCCCCTACCATTCGAAGAGTATAGACTCATGCAGATACGTGAGTGAACCTAGATAACGGACATAGATACTCGAGATATGGCGCCATTATTGGCTAGACGGCAGTGCCGCAGTTGTTGTAGCATGGACATCGGGAATCTCCCCGCTTATACGTGCTTCTCCGCCTTAAGACCTTCATGCTTACCGTCCTTGCCTACTCCAAAGTTGTGCGGCTCGCCCCAGCCCTCCCTGGCCGCCTTCTCGCGCGTTTCTCGGAACATGTAAGGCGAGTTCCTGTAGGCGATGTGCCACTTCCGGCCCTCCCACTCATCCTCGACAGGAGCTTCCTCCACCTGGATCTCTGTGGCTCTCTGTTCGATCTCGGCCCAGACTCTAAGTAGGTTCTCTCCAACGAGGAGGCGGACCTGCTCGTCCGTTGCGCCGCGAGCCATGACGAGCTCGATGAGTTGGGGGAACTTGGAGACGTCCTAGTGTAGTTAGCGATCATCGCTCTGTGTCTCTAGACCAGACAAGATGCCAAGATCTCTGCAGCTTAGCAGAGAGATAAGACCTACCTCAAGCCCCGCAGGAGTGTAGGGGGTCCCGCTGAAGTCCGACCCAAGGCCAACGTGCTCCCAGCCGGCCACTTCCGCGATGTGGAAGATATGGTCGACCACGTCGTGGATTGTAGCAGCGTTCGGGTCCTTCATGTTCAAGAACCTATTCACAAACACCGCCATGACAATGCCCCCATTCTTCCGCACCCCTCGGAGGACGTCGTCTGGCACGTTCCGTAGGTGCGGCTCGACGGTGTACGCCCCGGAGTGGGAGAAGATGACCGGGGCGCGTGCGAGGGACAGCACGTCGCGCATCGTCTGGTGCGATACATGTGACAGGTCCAGCATCATGCCGAGACGGTTCATTTCACGGACGTACGCGGCACCGAACGATGTCAGGCCACGATCTACCTCGGGCCCCCGCGCGGCAACCGTCGAGGCCGACGTCGCCCAGGCGTTGTCGCAATTGTGCGTCGTGGTAATGTAGCGCACGCCGAGGTCGTACGCCTGCCGGATGGCCGCGATGGACCCGCCTAGCTGGTGTCCGCCCTCGATGCCGAGCATACTGGCGATTCGGCCGCTGTTGAAGGCCTCCCGCGCGCACGCCGGCGTCGTGCAGTAGGTAAAGACCTCTGGATACTCAGAGATGAAGCGCTTGGCTACATCGATCTGCTCGAGTGTGTCACGGACTACCCACTAGTTGAACAGGAAGACGAATCAACGAAACAGCTCGACTCTTCAGATAGGAGATCACTAACCGAAGGGTCTTCAAAATGTTTCTGCGAGGCATCACAGTGGACGTATACACTCCAGAACTGCCCTCCAACCATGCCTTCTCTCATACGGGTGATGTCCGTGTGACCTAACAAGCGCTGATACGGATCAAAATTCTTGGTCTGATCGTGCAGGCGATTATGTAACTCGATGCGGAGCATCCATGGGAGATCATTGTGACCATCTATGAGAGGAGTACTCTTGAGGATGCGCTTAGTTCGAAGAGCGTAGTTGGTGGGATCGATTGGTTCCTCTGCTGGTGACAGCCATGTAAACGGACTCAGGAGTATTGCAAGGCCAGCTGCCGCGAGCGCGTATGGCCAGCGTCTGAAGAGGCTGCTCTGCTGGCGTTGCGGATGCACCACGATGGCTTGTGAAACCGGCTCTCGTACAGTTGTCGATGATGATGAAGATGGCTCCTGTTCGACCGGATCATGCTCACCGCGGGCTTCTGCCAACGTCGAGTCTGCCATAGCTGATCGCAGGCCAGTCTGTTATACCAAGGCTTCTAATGAGTGACTGGTGTGTCAGTGAGCCTGTCAAAGCTTGCCATTGCCATTCTGTACGGCTTAGACTCTCTCTCTTCGTTACTTCAGAACCTTCCAGCACTGCGACTTCGGAGATAACCGTGTTTTTCACGACAGCCATCCCCGGCTGTATGGATCCGGCGATGCGGTTAGGTCCCCCATCCATGTGGAGTCCCCGAATCCTACGGTGCTACCAGAAAGGATCTTCGGATAGGTCGTGATAAGACCTTCCGAGCACGACATCCCGGAAGCCGAATAAGCACGGCCAACTGGGGCCAAATCCCGACTTCTCCAAAACCCGTGCCTCAGGTCTCAGGCACGGGTTTGTCCGTGAGGCACCGGCCCCTTCATACAGGAGACGGTCCGGACAAGACGGATACTGGCCTCGGTCCTTCTGCGGGCTCTTATTAATCTTTCCGCAGCCCCCCGCTGCTCTTGAACAGAAGTTCTTCGCACGCAGTGCTCACTCGTTACATCGCGCCATCAGCCTCCAATAAGAGGGACTGTATTTGAACCACCCAATCTTTCTGGAGCGAACTTCACCTGCAAGCAGTTTACTCTTACCAGGCGAGATCTCACGTATTGATAAGCATCATTTGATCTCCCTGACTCCATCAGCCAGCTGTTACTCCAGCTACGAGATGCCGGTCCTTCTTCCCTTGTTGTCGTGGGAGGGTGTCCGTGGCCAGGATGTCCCTCTCCTCTTCTCCACTGTCATTAAGTGGTCTTTACTAGGCCCTCCTCTTTTACTTTTACTTTACACGCTCCTCAACGAGATCGTGCGCTTCCGCTCTCGCGTCGCTCACCTACCGGGGCCCCGTGGATATCCTTTACTGGGCAGCCTCCCATCCTTGCGGGGCAAAACGGGCTCGGAAGAATACAGGTCCTGGGCTTCCAAGTACGGCGACGTGTTCCAGCTGCAGCTGGGTAACACCACTGCAGTAGTGGTGAACAGTGCCGCGGCGGCAAGGGCTTTTTTTATCACTCAGCGTGAGGCGACAAACTCCAGGCCCGTCTTCTACGTCTTGCACAAGAAGGTGCAGAAGGGAGGGCCCGTCACAAGCATTGGGACGAGTGGATGGGACGACAGCTGTAAGAGGAGGAGGAAAGTTGCTGCTACGGCCCTTAATAAGACCAGCGTCGAGACGTATCTACCAGTATGTGATTGTTACGTTCTTCTCTTACTTTGTTCAGTTTAAGCTAAGGTGACATTAGATTCTCAATCTGGAATCGCGAGCCTTCCTCTTCGACATCCTCAAAACTTGCCACGACGGGAAGACCCCCGTAGATATCCTTGACCCATGCCGCAAACTCGCACTGAACCTCAGCCTGACTTTGAGCTACGGTACTCGGTAGGTGCCCATATAGCAATAGACAACACACTCTGTAGGGCTTGAGCTGATATGGAGCTTCTAGAGTTGAGGATGTCCGGGACTTGCATAGAGACCTCCTCCTTACTGAGATCATCTATATCGAGGAGCAGATCACTAAGCTCAGGGACGTTTCTGGCAATTATCTGAATTACATTCCTCTTCTCCGACCTCTAAACACGGTAGCCGGCTGGATCGGTTTAGGTGACGGCTCGCATATGGCAGATGTCGGCAAACGGAGATACGCATATCATGCCGCTTTGCAGGAGAACCTGAAGAAGGAGATCTCTCTCGGCACTGACAAGCCATGGTGTGTACTTTCGTTACACAAACTACTCTTAACCTGGACCATGGATCGTTGAAGCTGACGGTAAAGACAGCATCCAAGGAAATGTTCTTAAAGACCCTGAGAGTAAGGGTCTCTCAGATGGCGAGCTGCTTAGTGTCAGTCTGAGCATGATGGCTGGCTCTGACACAACGAAGAGGTCGCTTATGTGGGCGATGCTTCTTCTAGCCCATCGACCGGACATCCAGCAGAAAGCATACCAGGCGATCGTGGACACCAACGCGGGTCTCCTAGATTCACCAGAAGTAGCTCATTCAAAAGTCGACTATATAGAGGCCCTGACCAAGGAGATCGGCCGGTATTTCGTGGTGCTTCGGCTCGCGCTGCCCAAGGCAACGCACTCAGCTGTGAACTGGAACGGGGCGATCATCCCTCCAAACACGTTACTCTTCCTAAACTCATGGGCTTGTACACGGGGTACGTATACGCTTCCTATTATTGTCTTTATCCTTTTCGTCAACCCGCGGTTCGACTATCTATGCGGTATCAGACCACAATGTTTCCACTAACCCTAATCTGTTCATTTTACCTACTGACATATGTGTCAAGATACTGCAGTTTTCTCCGACGGCGACGTCTTCGCACCGGAACGATGGCTCGATGGTGACCAGACCGCCAACCGCCACCAGTTTGCATTCGGCATGGGAGGCCGCATGTGCGTAGCCAGCCATGTGGCAACAAAGGCCATATACACCGTCTTGTTCCACATCATAGCCCACTTCGAACTTTTCCCTGCCGGAAACTCTGAGGATCCTTCCGCCATTGACCCCCTGGAAGGCCTCCTTGTGAAGGAGAACCCACAGGCACAACCCCGAGCTAGCACTGTGCGATTTGTGCCTCGCAATGTTGACGCGACAAAAGGGATGCTCGCTCTTGGGTCTTGAACCGGGCGTTGAGATGAACGAGATGCTCTGAGACTCGAAGAGCTGCTGTGCTTGACTTTTCAGTCAGGCATCTCAAGGGCCGATTAGCTCCTTCTATACACTTCTCGGGAGTCCCTACAGAATTCAATTTCCCTTGGGCAAGCTAGCCCGTAGATTGAAGTTATCATTTTGATTATATCGGATTGGCCAGATGCTCCTAGTCACCTAATAAAGCATGTTCCCTCATTAGCGCGCTAGAATGCCGATACGGTGCTCCACGTCCGGACCCCCAAATATGAGCACCGAGGGTTATTAGCCGGAGCGGGGGGCTGGACACCGATGCTCAACAATGCCCGTTCACGTCTCGGCTGCTGCCCCATGTCGGTGTACCCTCCTATGACGGTAGAGCCCTGGAGGATGGAAGTTCCGGGGGTGAGGACGCAGAAAGCAACCGATACCAATATGGAGCAATCATCTCGGTCTCTGCTTTACTTTCCATCTTGGAAGTCTGATGCCGCTCAGTTCCTCCCGGTGGTCATTTGGTGTAGTCTTTCACCGACGTCGGTGCCGATCGACTAGCGCTGTTTCCTTTCTATTGGCTGCATCTTCGCACCTACGTTTTCTCGTCATTTCTCTCGGGATCACGACAACGACTACGGCGTTGAGAGGGCGCTCGAAACGTTGCTCGATGGGTAATAGGATGGCGATTAGCGAGTTCGGCCGGCAGTTCGTGGCAGATATGACACTTAACAGCACTCGTGTGCCTCTGTCTCAACACCCCTCCGCGAGCGTGAGCGAGCTACTCCGACTCCCAGCAGCACAGCCTTCAGCGATACCCGAACTCTTGGTTACGCCTCTTGTGCCTATCATTGTGCTAATTGCTATTGGTATTCGCAAGCTTACTTGACACTGACGTGCTACACCATGGTGCGGAGAACACCAATAGCGCCAGTCTCATTAGCTAGCACCTACATCAGCCGTCGATATGAAGACATTGAAGATAAAAGGATGCTCTCCCCAGCTTTGCCCAAGGTGTTTTAGGTTTGCTCGTGCCTAGATTCAAATCAGTCCGCTGCCTATACCTCAGGCCCCTCCGCGTAACTCCCGCCCTGATCACGATGTCGACTACTACTACTACCCAGACAGAAGGAACGGCGACCAGCCTCAAGCTTGCCTTTGACTCTACGCTTCACCAGAAGGTGAGCCGGTGTCTTTCCAGACCTTTGAACACAGTGGCTGACTGGTCATCAGTACAAATATGGCGCATACCTCCCGGTGTACGATGAGACCACCACCTTCCCGCCTCTCAAGCCCTTTCAGTTCAACGACCGCGGCTTGGTTGCAAACAAGGCCAAGCCGAATCTCCTCCCCAAGGATGACCCAAGCGTAACAGCCACTAAGATCACGCCCGTCATTGGGACCGAGATACGCGGCCAGCAGCTGTCCCAGCTTAATGACCAGCAGAAGGATGAGCTCGCGCTGCTCATCGCGGAGCGCGGCGTTGTTGTCTTCCGCGATCAGGACTTCAAGGACATTGGCATTGAGCGCCAGAAGGAGTTCGGCAGCTATTTCGGGCCACTGCATATCCACGTATGTCTGACTACCTCCTAATTACAATACTACTGTGCCGGCGAAGGGGTGATGAGGACGGATAAAGGAGAGAAGAATATTCGCTGACACTCTTTCAGCCCGTTGGTGCCCACGTGAAGGACCATCTCGAGCTACATAACATCTACCTGGGACCAGATAACGAGTACCGGGCCCGTACCAAGTCCAACAAACTAACGACCGTCGGGTACCACTCGGACGTCTCCTACGAGCACCAGTCCCCAGGTATCACCATCCTGACCCTACTCTCCGTACCACCTACTGGTGGTGATACTGCCTGGGCCAGCCAGGTTGCTGCGTATGAGCGCTTGAGTACCCCGATCAAAACGCTTCTCGAGGGGCTGCGCGCGGTTCACAGCGGATTTCCCCAGGCGGAGGGCGCAAGGCGCGACGGCAAGTTTGTTAGGCGAGAGCCGGTGCTGAGCGAGCATCCCATCGTTAGGATACACCCCGTAAGTCTTTGCGCTCATGTGCTCCGTTTTCAACTGGCTCGTATATCTGGTTCTTAAGGGGACGTTAACACTGATACTGAGGACACTTCGCAGGCAACTGGCCAGAAGGCTCTGTTCATCAATCCTGGCTTCACCAAGAGCATCGTTGGCCTTAAGCAGGAGGAATCGGACGCACTACTGAAGTTGCTGTTTAAGGTCAGTCCCGTGTTGCAACCTTCACTGTCAAACGAGCGCTCTTTCGGGGTGACACGTCGCATCTTCCTTCACCTGTACCGTTACTGACAGAAATTTCTTTGGTGACATCAGCATATCACCCAAGGTGCGGACTTCCAGGCACGAGTCAAGTGGGAGGAAGGCACAGTCGCTCTCTGGGACAACAGAGTGACGGCGCACACCGCCATCTCCGACTACGACGTGCACAACCCCCAGGAGGGCCTGCGGCATGGATTCCGCATCACGACACTGGCGGACCACCCTAAGGGAGTAAACGGTCTTGAATCGGTCTGGTAAGAGGGCTGTTGTTCTCAGTTATGGCAGATTTCTAGTCATGATCAGTCTTCTTTCCGAATCACAGCCGCCAGCTACGGAGACCTGAGGGAAGAGTTGAGGGCGGGCAAAGAAACTAAAGGGCCCCCAGGGTATGGGCTACTACGTCTCGGCTCTATTTTACATTCTCTATTACGATGCGATCCCCGTGAGTTCTCGTGAGTATAGGTACACTGTTCTCATGAACTGCTACTTGACACATTATTCTCCTTTGCGTGCAATACGTGTGAGTGCCACGGAGTCCTCTATTCTATTATTTTTAACCCAAACACCAAATGCTCGCGAGTGTTCCTCCAGACCTACTGCTGTCCGCTCAGTCAAGTACCTAACCCTGATCTTCATTTATAACTGGTATATACGATTTATCTTAATATATGGGGCGGGACTCAAAAGTCACCTACCCCGTCTTTCTGGGCAAGGACGGCGACCTATCTTGACTAGAAAAAGTTTATAATGTCAAAGTCCGCTTCCATTAGGTCATGGCGCTCTCATATCTTTGGGCAACAGCTCATTTGACCCTAGAGTCCTTCATTAAGAGTGGTATCCTGGCTATTAAGGAGATCATGTTTGCTCTTGATCGATGATTGCTACCCAGGTAACTTCGACCTGAAAGCTGTCATAAAACGGAATCCGATGATCTCGTTAGCTTCACAAGTCTTAATTAAGAGGTCCTGAAACTCCACCTCTCGTTGCTTATTAGCTGCTGATAGTCGAATGAGCAGTGCACAAAAACTCCCGAGAAGCAACTGCAAGTCCCGAAGGTTCATAGCAGCCCTTGTCAGGGTTCATTGTAGACACCCCAGTCACTTACAAATCTACCGGCAGGAGCGGAGTGGGGATTGGGCAAACAGTGATTCTATATGAGCCGCCTCCCGTGGGGTCTACTGACTCCACTCGGTGGCATTGCCGTTGGCCGCTGGAAAGTCCGACACACGCAGAGGTGTCGTGTTGATACCATATCAAGAAATCTGGGAGATCAGGTGTGGATCAAGGCCGTTGAATATCCGACGTCGTCGAACAGTCACTGCGTTCCGTGCTGTTGATTCCTTCATGAGTCGACTGGTGGAAGCATGCAACGAGTATCCCGCTGTTCTCTGCCTCGCATATAAGGTGCAAGGTAGATATCCCATACGCCTACACGGATACACATCGGCTCAAGGTTCTTTGCCGAAAGATAGCGCGCCAAGTGGTACAGCCCCTGATATGTCGGGCCTTCTTCTACGTCACAGTGGTCTTGTCCAGCTTCGTGGCCTTCCCCTTTAAGGACCAGGCCGGCGAACAGAGGGTCGCGAGACGGGGTTGCTGTAGCTTCTACCTCCGAAAGACGGCGGAGCAAAGAGATTCCACTTTCTCCACCTTTTAGGGAGGCTACCATTCCGGTACGCCTACTGATATATCGTAGTGGCTTCGAGCACGCTCGACCTACGTCGTAATCGTTGCAGAGTAGGAAATGATACTTCAATCTCCGAAAATTCCGTAGTTCTGCCCTGTACATTTGTCATGGCGATTTGCCGGTTGTGTTGGGTTTTGGTACAGCCAGCCGTTGTCTCCTCTATCCTTTATGTATACTTAACTTCAGACCTCCTGGCACCTGTAAAAGATGCTTTCAATCAGCTCTCTATCCATCTTTTTGAATCCGTCTTTAATACGAGTGGTATATCGACGTTCAGGTGCTTTGGGCCATGTCATCTATACCCCCTCGCTCAACCGTGCTCGTCACTGGCGTCACTGGTTACATTGGCTCTCACGTTGCCGACCAGTTGCTTGAAGCTGGATTTCGGGTTCGTGGGACTGTTCGAAATGTTTCGAAGGCTAAGGGCTTGACCAAGCTCTGGGAGGAAAAGTACGGGGAGGGCAGATTCGAAACAATCGTTGTTCAAGATATCACGGAGCCTGGAGCGCTTGACGAGGCAGTCAAAGGTATACAGGCATTGCTTCCCCGACACATTGTCCTTGACATTGACACCGAAGCGCAGGTGTGTCTGGCATTGCACACGTTGCGAGTAATGTGACCTTTGATTCGGATCCGAATATCGTGATCAACGATGTCCTTCGCGCGCTGTATTCAATCCTCGATGCGGCGTCGAAGTCTTCCACGGTCAAGAGCTTTGTGTACACCTCCTCAGCTAGCGCACTTGCCCCAGCTGTGTACAGTGTGCCTCGCAAGCTCGACGCTTCCTCATTTAACGAGGAAGCTGTGAAGAAGGCTTGGGCTCCTCCGCCATATACCACTGATCGCGCTTTCGATGTTTATGCCGCGAGCAAAACTCAAGGAGACCAAGCTGTTCTGGCATACAGCAAAGAAAAGAAACCGCACTTTGTTATCACATCCGTCGTCATCGGTCTTAACTTTGGCAAAGTTTTGGACCCTTTCATTCCAGCGAGTTCGGGGGATTTCGTGAGGCAGCTGTTCAATGGGCAGCTCGAATTATTGAAATCTATTGAATATCGTGGGTCACCCTTTCGAATGATTGTACAGGCTGTTGGGGACGTACAGTACAAGAGTTCCATTTAGGTTCCTTGTCTGACAGGTCATACTTCGAAGGAGACTGACATTTTCGCTAATGAGCCGCCACAGAATGGTTTGTCGATGTGCAGGACTCGGCACGTCTTCATGTCGCAGCCCTCACCAATCCCGACGTGAAGAATGAGCGCATCATCTCATATGCTCATCATTTCACCTGGAAGTAAGAAGTCATATAGCGGTTCTTCCACTTTCCAAGCGTTGCTAGCATACTAAGACTATGACAGTGACGTCCTGAAGCACCTTCGACAAATTCGGCCCGATCACGATTGGGTAGACGATTTCACAGACAACAGCTTGGTGGATCTGTCCGAAATCGACAACGCGGGTGGCACCGCTTTGCTGAAGGCAATGGGTAGATCTGGGTGGACACCGCTGGAGGAGTCACTGAGGTTGAATATGGACTCGCTCAATCCAACGCTCTAAGTTTCCCACCTGACAGGGGATGAATAGATGCACAAGAGGAAGAGCAAGGACGAGTTGGCCGTCTAGAGTCACCGTGCATGTTCAAGGTCGAGGCCCAGATGCGAACACCGACGCTATGGTGGGCTAGCTCTGCTTGTCGCCGTTAAACATGAACGAATTTCACTGTTGATTAGGGAGAAGGATCATGTATAGAAGCCGTCAGCTGTATTATCGCTGAGAGTGCCTCACTAATTTTCTGTTGAGCTGGTACCTAGATAGCAAGGAACCTGACGCTAACTTGGCGTAGACCTCTACTCTGAGATTAATTGGTGTGTCTTTTACCTGTGCATTACCCAGCACGATATACTTCCTAGCAGATCTCCTTCTGATTTACCCATCCTTTTACTGCCGAGGCCTTCTCTGCAGCTGCGGTGAGCTTCGAAAGCGTCGCGTAGCCGGTGACCACCTGCATCAGGGTTTTCTTGCCGAGTGTCGTCACGCACAGTTCGAGCATGTAAGCTGACTGGTGCAGGATTATGTATTGCTCAGTTCGAGAGTGGTCTTCCAAGGTCCAGGTGGCGGACAGGCCAGCGCAGTTCTGTAAGGATGAGAAAGTCGAGGCAATAGGGAGTTCTTCGCGTGCCTCGGTAGCTTTCGTGCAGCCGCTTCCGCATCAAATCATGGCGGTCGTTCAAGCGCCAGGTACCTTAGGCAGGCACTGTTGCCCCTCGCATTTTAGGGGTGGTCTCTGAACCGTATAGTCCAAGTTTAGTTGCAACCCGTTTTTGCTGCAGCTGATACTGAGGACCTGTGTCGCGGCGAGATGCATCCTTCAGCTGCATAAGTAGATTCTTTGCGGGAATTTTCGGGCAGCTATTAGCTTGAAAATCTTCGGCATCAATGGAAAACCCCCTACTGGCGCTGAACACCTAGAGGTTCGCTACTAGGGAGAGGTGCGTGTGCATGTGCTTGGGCAGCTCTGCATAACTAGGTACCTGCCCACGAGGCCATCTGATGTTCTGCATAACTAAGGCCCCCCGGTCTCTTTGATAACGCACCATGAGACGCAGTCCATAACGAGACAGCCACTAATTTGTCTGGGGCCCGCGTTTGAGGAATCCTTGCACATTGCGCCCACTACGCACTCTCACCGCCAGCAAAGAGTGGTACACTCTCTAGTCTCTGCAAGCCTGCATATGTGGCGGCTCCGCCATTCGGGGCGCAGGCAAGCCTCATCACCAGGCTACACCACAACGACCACACCACACTATTGAGGGCGAAGTTGGTTAAGCAGAGCTCAATCGGAGGCAGATCTGCGGCTGAGGTTCAGTTCTGAGGGGTTGGGGCCGTCCCCTCAGTGCGATCCCAAGGCACCCTTAACTGGATAGGGGACTCCCTTGCGGTTAGCCACTAACTACTTTCATCGACGCGGACGCTGTAAATGCGTGTTGGAACTTGCAGCTGCATCCAGGCTTAGCTGAACAGCACGTCTATACATTGCCTGACCTCACCTTGGACCATAGCAGTAAGCTGTTCGGCTCGGATACCGCATTTCTAGTTTCATAGTATCAGAAGGAGGCGTGCCAGAGCAATCTTCTGGTTTCAATGCACCTCCCGTGCTTCATGAGACATGCGTCTCCTGAACGTCCACACCCGAAGGCTCCACGAGTTTTCCGATGGGGCCATACTCCAATACGCTATCCTGTCGCACACATGGGGCGATGACGAGGTCACCTTCCAAGACCTCAATCCGGCCCCCTGCCCCTACCACCTTCACGAAAGCGAGGACGCGAGGAGACAGATCATGGTAGAGTGGGACCGACGGGTCAGAGCAAAGGCCGGCTACGCTAAGATTGAGGGGTGCTGCCGCGAGGCTATCAAGAATGGCATCCACTGGGTCTGGGTTGACACCTGCTGCATCGACAAGTCCAGCAGCAGCGAGCTGCAGGAGGCCATCAACTCCATGTATCGTTGGTACCAGAGCGCGACGGTCTGTTACGCCTATCTGATCGACGTTCCTCTGCAAGACGACTATCGGCTACCGGACTCGGCATTCCGCAACAGCCGATGGTTCACCAGGGGATGGACTCTCCAGGAGCTCATCGCACCGCGGAAGGTGATCTTTTACAACACAGAGTGGCTCTACATTGGAACTAGGAGTTCGCTTGGCAGTATTATTGGGGAGGTGACAGCCATCTCAATGGACAAGTGCGGCCCCGATACCAACCTGGACGCCGTCAGCGTCGCCGTCAGGATGTCTTGGGCTTCCAATCGCCGGACGACGCGAGTGGAAGATGGGGCGTACTGCTTGATGGGTTTATTCGACGTAAACATGCCTCTGCTCTACGGAGAGGGCGAGAAGGCTTTCCTGCGGCTTCAGGAGGCCATCATGGCGGCTTCGGACGACCAGTCCTTGTTTGCATGGGGCTACGAATGGCCGAACCCGAGGATCGACCATTTCTACCGGACTTACCCGGCGTCAAACCGAAGCTACCTGCCCAGCTCACCCTCCGCGTTCTCTGGGTGCTCCGGCATAGCCTTCTGGGACCCTGGCAACCATTGCGACACGTTCACCATGACGCAAAAGGGCGTGCGGCTCAGTCTTCCCTTGCAGCTGTGCCAGATCCCCGGTGCTGGCAGATATTGGTTCTGCTTTCTCAACTGTGGCCTGGACAATGAAAGGCTCCTGGCTGTTCCTCTAGAGGCCGACGCGGCAGGGTTGTCGGATTCGACGGAGAACGTAAAGCTCCTGAGAAGAGTCACCACGGGCATTCCCTTCCTCGTGGACCGGTCGACATTGACCAGCGCGGCTACAGCCGGCCGCCAGACCATATTTCTGTCAAGGCGTTCGTGGATTCCGAGCACTACAATATCATGGGACAGGATGAAATATACCCGACTCGGCCTGGAAGAGATCAATATCGCAGCAGGCTACTTCCTATCAGGACTCCTGCCGATCCAAGCTGTGCCGTCCGTTTCCCTCGGCCTATGCCAGTTCGTCGAGGGCGGGCCGTTCCTAGCCGTCTTGCACATCGGCTCCCAGCAAGGAAGCGGCGCGCTCGTTGTTTTCACGCGGCGCGGCCACGGCCAGGATTACCGGTCGACCTTTGCCGTTTTTCTGGCCCCGCACGACTTCTGCATGGTCAGCGCAATGGTGGAGGAGGACTTCTTCAGGGGCCTGGTGAGTTCAGGCCAGACAGATTCCAGCTACCAGTTCCAGCTCGTCTCCCCGTCGGACGACGGGTCCTTTCCGATAGGGCCATCGGCTGTTCTTACCGTAGAGATTTCTGACGGAGAAGAGCGACGACATTATAAGGGGATGGCCAAGGTTGCTGCCAATATTAGCATCACCTCATCATGGTGCCCTCCCTAAATCGGGCTTGTAAGAAAGCCTTCTCGGGCCTCGGCTAGATCGGGCTGTCAACGCAAGTCCCCGGAATTCTAAAGTGAAGTTAGATTAAGGTATCGGGAATTCTCCAGACGGTGTTCTAGTTTCCGAGAGAGCCTAACATGAGTCTAAATTGGTGGGTGATCATTGTTATTGACCCACTACGAGTGTCCACGAGTCCGTGTTGCGTCGTTCCAGTGCCTCCTGTCAGTATTCCTACAGATCATGGCTACTCATTTCGCCGCTTTCTCCTTCCCGGAGTCCTATTCATCACGGCACCGGCGCCCGTCAATCCTTCTAGTACATCTTTCGATTTGTGCCGCAATAATTACCCTCCTCACATCTGCCGTCTTCAACGTCGCTCAGTAGGGTCAGTTCGCACGGCCTTTCCGATCGGTGAAACATGGGTCTCCCCTGACTCCGCGTTCGACGGCCAAACCCGCGATGGCATCGTAGCGAAGCCGATCGTTTCCCACGCAGATTAGTAGTAGTCCTGGTGGAGTGGGCTTCTCGGCACACAGAAGACACTGCGGAGGAGGAAAAGCTATTTGTCCATAGCAGGCAATAAGACTCAGTATGGAGGAGAAAAGATACATCGCACTTTGATACCCGCTGCTCTAGCACCAAGGTTGATCATAGGGCCTCTCGAAGGATAACCTCGTAGAGGGCAAACACGCTGATGCGGACACGAGCGTTGGCCGGCTGGTGCTTGGCCTTCTTCCCAAGAAACAAGGCCACCAACAGTCGATGCATATCTGGTACGATCGGCCAGCGGTGTAGTAATTACCGGCCGCCGGCGGGCAATGCAGTCCATCAGTTCTGCTGACGACACAATTCGTATCGTTATCGGTCGGCGAAGCCTATTGCATACAGTGTTGTCGCGTCAAGCATGGCAGCCAGGGTGTCGCGGACGCGCTCGATGTTTTCCCTGCAGGCGCAGCCGCCTTCTCGCGTCAGGAAGCAGGCAGCCTCCACGTTCATGCATCAAGGCCCTCGAGCGGAGAAGTGCATCAAGGTATGAAGAGTACTCCATACAGCTGGAAGGTATAGTTCATTACCGGTTCTCATCAATCTCGGACGCTGCTCGTTTTCCACGGTCAATTCCGTCTGCGATGATTATCTACCCTACCAAGGTGCCTATCAAGTACCTCACGCACTTTACTCTGAACAATATGCGCTACAGGAGGGTTCCCGGGTACCTGGTCTCAGAGAAGGTCGGGAATGTCCCATTTGTAGAGAGTACTTGTATGTACAGTACAAGAAGATAGGATACATGGGCAGTTGTAGATGGGAGTCGCCCCAATACCTTGGCCCTCCACGCCATCGCCTCAACGACTCGAACATAAGGGTCAGGGCATCGGGCGAAGAATATCGTGAGGACAGCCCGCAAACAACACCTCCAGACCATGAACGCGCTGGATATGACCCAGGTCTGTATGTCCAGTCCACAGGCACAACCGGGTGTCATCGGTTTTCCTTATACCAGTACCTCGCTTGTGAGTCTCTGCACCAATATCTCAATTCTGTACCAGCTAGGGCATCACAAGGGCATCCCATAGAGATCTTCAGCATGCTGCCGGAGCGGGTCGATGATGAACCTGCCCAAGTCCTCCTCAAACGTGTCGGTGCCAGGCTTCAACGGCCGCATACCCTCATCCTCGAGGATCTTGCACTGCAGGCAGGCGGCCACAGCCTGCTGGTAAGTCACTCCCACCTCGTCTCGCACCACGTTTCTGTCGAGGAGATCCATGGCAGTGTTGTAGTCTTCCATGTCTCTCACAGCTTCGTCCTGGTCTGTCTCTCCGGCCCCTTCTGTCCTGGTGACGGTGGCTAAGCGTATTTCAGACAGTCTTTTTCCCATTGCAAGCTCGATGAGAGCAAAGCCAAGGCGCACGAGCATCGGATCTTTCGTCCGCAGTATTCCCCAGAACTTGGACGGTAGAGCGTTCGCAGTCATGCCTTTTCCCTGCTCTGAAGAGACGGACCAGAATCGCCTAGTGACACCCAAGCTCACTTCCGAATCGTTTCGTATCATGGCGAAGTTCCTCCAAGTCCAAGAAGCGTCTATCCACGGTGTCTGGTAGAACTGCACGATCGCCAGCACAAGGTCCAAGGTCATATCAAGCCTTGTGCGACGGCTTATGCCATAGCTATCGCAGCTGTCCAGGACATCATCCATAGACACGACTGTCGGCATACTCAGCGGGTACCGAACTGGCACGGTCACAGTGTATCTCCCTTCTTTCGCTTTTAAGACGCTTGAATTGCCGGAAGCAGGCGAGTTTGGTGCCGAATTCTTGATGGCCCTTGTAAAGTGGCATAAATCAACAATCGGTGCCGCATTCCACGATCCTCTGCTCTCGCTGAACCTCAGAGGGAGAGCTTGATGCTCCCCACATGAATGGGAAACATTCTGCGCTGATCTCGACCTCGACCACGTCGTCCGAAATAGATCACTTTCGGGGGAAGTCAATACAGCCCATCCACAAAGGACAACACGCCAGGTACTCACCTTATCATGTCCTCTTCCTCAGAGTCTGTCCGTACTACCGTGGTTTGGCTACTATAGGTTACCCCGCTAGACCAAGATGCGAGCGAACCTCCTGTCTCGACCGGGAAGAGGATCTCCAGATTCTCGGAGAGCCTAAGACTGGCTTCATGTGGAATAGCACATGTGCAGCGGAAGCTCTCGCGTAAGACACTGTAAAATGCGTCGAAGAATTGCGCGTCTGTTTTCTGGTGTCTTTTTTCCCCGAAACCACTCCTCGCGTAGTCGCGGTTTTGCTGGCTGTCGCCGGAAGGTGCATACGTTGTTGCAGAGCATGGCTCAAGCAACTTCCGCACATCGTTTACCTGATTCTTGAGCTTCGCTAGACTCTTTTTGATATCTAGTACTTGAAGCCCTAGCTTTGCTTCTCGCGGCCTCACCGCACCTGGCTTCTTTTCTGAGTACTTCTTGGCAATTTCTTAGCTGCCCGATGCTTCTTTCTCCTTGATACCAACGGTGTGGGGAGTTCATCACTTACGCTCTCTACCTGCTCGATCTGCTCTTTCAGGGTAGTCAATGTTGTACTGATCTCTCTTGCTTTGGACTGAAATGTTCGGAGCACTTCAGTGTCGAGCCTTCTCCGAAGTCGCATGACGAACTCGTGGTCCTTCCACAGCTGGACAAAGTCTGCATCACCGTTCACAAGCCCTACCCTGTCACTGTCCGAGAGCTTCTCATCACCCTGCAACAACTTCCATATCGATTCCTTGAAGATCTTCTCCGAGGTTGCGATTCTCATCGGCAGGCTTCGAACGGCATATGCATCATGCGTCGCTTTCGCCAGCTCGGCGATGTTCAGGACCGTTGGCAACAAGCATAGGGCCAAGCCGAGCGCATCCATACCTGATATCCTCTTCCGACCAGTTGAGCGCGCTTCGAGTTTACGTACTCGCATGGACAGAATACCAGAGGAATCCGACTGTAAAGATGCTCGAGTCGGAGGATGTCGTATGTCGCATGCTTGAGCCTCCACGTTCGGCGCTAAGAGTCAGGCAGACTTGGGAAAGGTGATTCGGAGGGCGGAATCGCCAAGCCGAGGGAATACATTATTGAGGGGCTACGGCGTCTGACAGACTGGCCACACCATTTCCTGTGGCGCTACTCCCTGCGGGACCACCATCTCGAGAACTGCCCAACCAGGGCTTGCCCGAGCCTTGCGGACAATCGACCACCAAGCAGCACAGCCCGAAAACACATCATCAGATGTCACAGCTGAGATGAACTCGCTTCTACTCGACTTCGTGGCTCCTCGGTTCTCGATCGCTTGCTGCTTTCCTCGTCTTTCCGCCACCTCCATAGTCCTCCGTCACCCACTTAGTTTTTCACTGCGGTTAAGGCCGAGTGCAGTGCCATGCAAATGATCTCTTGCCAGCCCCCTCCTGAACGTGAAGGGTGCGTGTCAGCTGCGCCGCCGCCTCTCTAGCTTCGCCCTCGCTTGAGACAAGCCAATGAAGTCTTCCCTGTGCAGTTGGCGCTGGTAACACGGCATATCGCCAATGCATGGCTTCAGACTGATCACATCTTGATCCCCAATCAGGTTAGAGTGGCCATGGGCGAGGCGTTCCTGCTACCAGTGCGTGGCTTCATCCTGCCTCCCAGGGCCGCCTGTGTTTGTGAGACCTCCTTTTCTCTCACTTGACTGTCCATCTACTCGCAGCCTGCTTCCTCATCATTCCCTATGACTAGAGCGATTGCCCCGGGGTCTCTATGGTCTGTAACTTCAAATCTGGTCTCATTCATCATAAGGGATCATGGAGAAGGCCACAAAGATCTATTCCCCGTTGAGGGGTAGAGAGACACTCGTTTTCCCGAAGGCTCTTATCGCGATGCACTTCGAAGATTCCTGTCAGACCTTCGGGAGGCTTTCCTGTAGCGTCGACAAGGTCCTAGGCTTCCCCAAAGAGACTGCCAAGTCGCTCACTGACTGCCTTTCTCGATTCGTAACATGGGGAAGCGAGGCGGGAGCACGAGATCAGGATCTCGACTACAGACTCCGAAAGAGCAAAGAGATGCATGATCACGTCGTTGAACTCCTTTCCCAGCTCAATTGTCTCGTCGACGAAGGTAGGTGAGAAATCCGCTGTCATTTTCTCAATCCACCATAACCGACTCGGCTGCAGGCATCCAGCTCCTTGACAACGAATTCCTGGACAGACTCGGCGACGAGGATGAAGGCTCCCAACGCAATGATGACGACCGCCAAGAAGAATCTGCCCAGGCTGCTCAGCCGACCCAAGCGACACTGAGGGGGATCATCGACATCATCGAAGCCGTCGAGGACATCGTTCAGGACCTGGTCGATCTAGCTCCTAGCCTCAATCGCCCGTATCCACAAGATATCGATGTCTATTCCTCCAGCGTCAGCAATGACAGTGACGACGGCGACCGAGCCGAAGTGGAGCTTGCGAGGCAGATGTTTCCATATGCCTCACGGACCCTTCTGAAACGACTCGGGCACGCCAACTGGAAGCGGAGACTTGCTCAAAATGTTCTCCAGCAGCACGTTCGATCCTCGACCGGCCGCGGTCATAGAGCTGCTAAGGATAACAGACATGGCAAGAGGACGAGTCGTCGAGAGATCGCTGAAGACGCATTCAGCTTCCAGAAACCAACACTGGAGGCTACGAGGGATACCGCAAAGAACGTACCATTGTCAGGCCTAACCTCGGGACCGAGCAGTACAGCACCATCTATTGTTTCCGACTTTACGATCTTCTCAAAGCAGCTTTCGGCGCCCACAACTTCTTTCACTATTCCGCCGATCGCCTCTTCCAGTAAATTGGAGCCCCTTTCTCATGCCGCTGCCGGATCGCGAGTCATTGCTTTCCCCCGGATGCCAATATCCCTAGCAAGCTTGCCGGTTGGGAAAAAGCACATGTTCACATGTAAACTGTGTGGCTATGACTTGGAAGCTGGAACGAAGATAAAGACGGAGGAAGACTGGAGACAACACGTCCTAGAGGACCTGGAACCGTACCTATGCACATTCGACGAATGCTTCAGTGCGCAGGAAATGTACGCCTTCCGTGAAGAGTGGTACAGGCACGAACTCGAGAACCACCGGATCGAGAAGGTCTTCGCCTGTGACGTCTGCATTCAAGAGTTTAGCGACAGGCACCTGGCAGAACAGCATCTGGATAGCCACTTAGGCGAGCTTGATGAAGACGAGATTACGCTGATGAAGTCGAGTTTGTGGCCACTGCTGTCGAGCCGGAATGTAGGCAGTAACCACTGCCCTCTCTGCTTCCATCTAGTACCACCTTCGGAGACAAAATTTCACATCGCAAAACATCTGGAGCATTTTGCACTCTCGTCGATCGTTGAAGAAACGACTTCTGAGGAAGAAGATGCGGACGAGCTTTCCCGGCAGAGTGAGGGTGACTTGATGTCGGAAAGGGGCAGGAAGGAAGCTATCCTAAATAACTTTGTCTCGGAGCAGCTGAAGCTTAATCTTGTGCGAGGAAAGCAGCCGCCAGATCATGACAATTCCAACCGAGAGGATCTAGACTTCCTGGATGATATGTCGGCGAATGGTGACACACAAGACAGCGACTCTCTCGCTGCGCAACACCGCAAAGATTCCAGAGACATGTTGATAGAGCGCATGTTCGATGACAAGCAGGCTCCTGGCACTGGGTCAAACCGTCCAGCTCGCGGTGACGCAGACACCTCCACGCCGCCGTCTCTAGCTGCTTCCGGTCACAGCCTTCCACTCCTGCGGACTTGGTCATACCCGAGGAACGAGGATTTCATGGGCCGGGACAAGGAGCTAGCCAATCTCTACAAGATACTGTCGGAGCCTGGGCGAGTCTGCGTTGTCAGCGCAGACGCCGGCATGGGGAAGACTGCACTTGCCGTGGAATACACATACAGATACGAGCACTGTTATCATTTCATATTCTGGATCCAGGCGGAGACAGCCGTTGGGTTGCGGGAGAGCATCTCACAGGTTGCCCTCCAGCTCAGACTTGCTCCTGAAGGCACAGATCAGGAGATCCTGATACGGCTTGCGCGAGAGTTCCTCGAGACAGTCAAAGACAAGCGCTGGATGTTGGTATTCGACAACGTGGACATCTGGGATCACATTGATGCCTACATGCCCACCAAGACTTCTGCAACAAATGGTTCCATCCTTATCACTACTAGATGTGAGAGCCTCACAGCGCCGTCGAGACCGGTAAACTTTTTCCGCATCACACTCCAGGAACTTGACATTGACGAAGGGCGAACACTCTTGCTCCATGGCTTACCCCAAGATCTCAGACCAGCAGAGTCGTCACTCAGGGATCCGGAGTACAAAGTCGCTGGAGAGATTGCAGCACTTGCTGGCTTACCGCTGCTCATTATCTACCTATCAGGTTACATCAAACAGTCGGGCTGCACCCTTTCGGAGTTCTGGGAGTACTGGAATGAATGGCGTCCCAAGCCTCACGTTGGTAGTGAAGCTCATGAGTCTCGAGATTCCGACACTTTGGGCTCTCTTTTCACCATTACTCTGCGAGACCTCGGAGGAGATGCCCGAAAAATTCTGAAGATTATGGCATTCCTCGACAGCGATGGGATCCAGAAAGAGCTACTGACCAGAGACGATGGCGCGAATAAACCTGGGCCGTTGTATCTCAGAACAAACCGGTAAGTAATGAATCGCTTCTCGCGCCGATATCGTATACTTATTAATGGTCACACAGGTTCCGGGTCATCATGTCCAACCTCATCGCACAGAAGTTCGTGACCGAAACAAGACAGAGTCGCGACCACGAGACGTACAGCGTCCACCGAATGTTGCAAGCTCGCATCTTGCAGGACATGAATGACAACCCAAAGGACAGGGACGAAATGTTCCGTGTTGCCTTTGATCTGATTCGCTACCACCTTCCGCGCCCTTCCCTCGATACCCCCGAGCCATCGAAGTGGAATGCGTTCAAGGAATATTTGCCCCATGTCCTCAGTCTGCAGCGAGCTTACGCAGATCCGCTGTCTATCACGACACCCACTCCATTCCTTGGGCTCGCAGAGCTCTTTAAGGACGGCGGAGTCCTCTTGTGGCAGCGTTACATCCATACTGATGCCCTCAAGCTCCTCACCTCTGCCGAAAAAATCTTGGACGACTTGGCCAGTCGCGGAGGAGGTCTGCTAGACAGCGAGACCGAGAAGACTATGGCTGACCTAAGGGCCGACATCAACGTCACAGCCAATCTACTCCTTCAATACTTCGGTATCAGTCGCCGTAAAGAGAGCAAAGAAAGGTTATGGAGGAACCTCGAGTACAGGAACAAAGTCATCGCTGAGAAGTCACCGGGCGACGTCACGCCAGAGGATCGAATGCTCCTGAACAACGCCCGTGCCGATTACGCCAATGCCCTCCTGCAGTTCAACGACTACAAACTCGCCGAGCCCATCTATGAGGAGTGCTACGAGACCTTCCGCACCTTCGACGAGCAATCGCTCAGCACGCAGGTCGCCCTCGCCAAGCTCGACCACCACATGGCCTACTGCAAGATGTACCGGCGCGACTTCCCCGCCGCCATCGCCCTCGCCGAGAGGGCCACCGCCGTCATCGACCGCCTCGGCGACAAGCAGATGACCCTGCGCTACCAGTTCGACCTGGCCTGCATCGTCCTGCAGTCGGGCGACCTGGACCGGGCGCTGGGGCTGCACCGCGAGGTCCTCGAGGCCCGCATGGCGCTGCAGGGCCACGCGTCGTACTTCTGCCTGCAGAGCCACTACGCGTTGGCCGCGCTGTGCCACCACGCCGGCCGCCTGCGCGAGGCCGAGGGCTGGATGCGGCAGGCGCTGCGCCGGGCCGGCGAGCGCGGCGCCAGGAGCTTCTGGCCGGAGGCGGCGGTCGCGCGCACGCGGTACCACTTGTCGCGGGTGCTGCGCGACAAGGCGGGCGGCGCGGCGACGGAGGAGGCCCAGCAGCTGGCGCGTGACGCCAAGGACGTGCTGTCGCGGATGCTACCGTACGACCCGGGGCCGATCGCCGGCGTGCGGGAGGAGGACACCTTGGCGCTGTTTGACCACCTGCAGCCGGTGTTCGGGGGGAGGTTCACTGGCCTGTCGCTGTTGAAGTACGTGGGTGAGAAGGAAGTTGAGCCTGCGGTGAGTGCATAGGGGCGCATATGTGATTATTGCTGGGCTTCTTCTTTGTGTCTGGAGTAGGGTGCAGGGGTCGGTCGGTGGATAGGTCATGCATCGTGACAAGGAGTATGGCGCATCACTTCAGAGAGGAACTCACACGGAGAGCCTAAATTATCCTACAATTAATTCAAGAGACCTTCCTACCATGGAGGCCTTTCCTATATGGAAGGCTAACCAACCGAGCATATAAGACCTTCCGGTGGCTACACTACCCAGCTAGGTAGACTACTATACTCGCGGACCCTTTTCCCTTGGGATAAACATCATGCGGGGCACTGGCAGGTCAAGTTTCACCCCCGACCCTGAAGCGATACTGCTCGCCCCGGTCGAGGTACACAACCCGCTGCTGCAACCCCGCCTGCTCGACCTCTTTCTTGAAGTCGTCCAGCGGCGACATGAAAACGTCGTAGTCGTCGAAATGGATCGGGATGGTCACGTCCGGGTCCATCAACTGCACCATCTGCAGGCCCTGCTTCGCGTCCATGGTCACCATGAGCAGCGGCAGGGACGGACCGGGGATGGTGGTGCCGCCGAGGTGGACCAGCATGAGGTCGATCCTGTCGTCCTTGAGCCGCTTCGGGATTTCCTTGAGCTCGTCGACGAAGAGCGTGTCCCCTGATATGTAGATGCGGTAGCCTGTTTGGAGCGCTGGTGACTGGCCAGCATCACCTCCGCCAGTAGAGGAGGGATCGGTGGTCCATCCCAGCTCGAGGAGCCAGCCGTTGGTCGGCGGCACAGCCTGGAGGATGTCATTGGTGACAGACAAAGGGCCAGGTGGCACGTGTTTCCCCGGCATGCCGGTGACCTTGATGGCCGGGTGTCTACTGCTCCCCGTCTGGTCCCCCGCCTCACCGGGGCCGCCGTTCTGGTGTAATACCAGGCTCTGAAAGAAATCAAGGTCGTAGATGGCCTTGAATGGCTCCGCCTTGGCACTGGAAGTCAGGCACCCTTTGGCATGCGGCGTCGTGATGATGGGGAAGGACCGGTTCAGCGAGTCTTCCACCAGCCGGTCGAAGTGGTCCTCATGATAATGCGAGAGCAGGATGCAGTCCATGGGCGGCATCTGATCCAGGTCCACGGCAGGGTCGGTCCGGCGCTGGGCGGTGACGCCCGGCCCGAGGTGGACGTGGTCGCCGGCGTGCAGGAAGTTGGGGTCGGTGAGGACGCGGAAGCCGCGCCACTCGAGGACCGTGGTCGCGGTGCCGATGAAGAAGATGCCGGCGTCCTCCTCGCCGCTGTCGCCGGAGGCAGAGCCGCCCGGACGGGTGTGGGTCTTGCCGACGGGGAGGGATTGGGGTGCGTCGGCTGGGGTGACCTGCGAGCGGAGAAGGGGCGCACGTTGGGACGGGCTGAAGTGTAAGTGGCGTATGTCTGCCATCGTTGGGCATCGGCCTTTGCTCCGAGGCAGCCGCAGTGCGCTGGTGCTCTGTCTTGTTTTCAGGCTTCTCACCTCAGACCTTTTGCAGGGCAATTGATATTTCTTTTGTGGTGTTTTGTTGGTGTGACTGTGGACGTTTGGCCGTGTCGCTGTTCACGATGGGCATCTTTTAACTAGTGGCAGAATGACGCGGGTTCTGTTTATCTATGATGTAATGAGGTCTTACACCACTGATCTGAAAATCGAGCAGAGAACGAGCAGCTGCAGTGCGTCAGAATCGAGAATGGCATTCGAGTCCGAGACCTATGATTTATTGCTAAGTAAGGTACCTACCGTGTGACGGGGACATCACCGGTTGAGGCGAGTGTACTCGCAGTCTCGACCCAGCAGGAACTTAAACATGATTCACGACCAATGAGTCGAACAGCCCAAAGTAACCGTATATTACCATAAACCCTACATGACATGACAGGAGAAATGAATTGGGTATTGCACAGTCAAGTGATACTGCAGAGAACGCCAATCACGGCGACAGGGAAGGCCGTCGTTGACTAAAGACGTGTAGGATACGGTTGGTACAGTTTCAGACTGATTTGAAAGAGGGCAGAGACATCTGGTAAAATAGAAGAACTAATAAAGAGACAACTAAGAAGGGATGGATTCACTGTACAGGTACAGAACTAACTAACCACGTCAGCATTCTATCGGCCTTTCATTTTAGGCTCTATCGTTTCCTTGCTGGCCCTGGACGCCGTCGACGTCGACACATCACTTGGCGTCCGAATGATCCTCTCGATGTTATCTTCCACGATTTGACGCTTTGTTGGTTCATCTATGTCAAGCATGTTTTCGGCGCCGTCTCGAGAAGAGACCACCTTCCAAGATGTTCGGATGGTCCTGTTGAATTGAGCATGCCACGGCTTGAAAGTTTTCATGTAAAAGAGTCTAGAACTTTCTAGGGGATCGTCCGTAGGATAAACCCGGGCATAAGCTTTATTGAAAGTATTAGCCGTCTTCGCTCGTAGGTAGGTAGGTAGTGAAGGTGCTCGCCGACTTACACGTCAGCCGACTAAAGATTGATAAATAATGCAACTTCGGCGCGAGAAAGGCCGGCGAACCAGTATGGATTTTGATGGAGCAAAGTCATAGAGAGGTTCCAGGCCAGGCCAGATGGTTGTATGGTGTCTACCATTTGGATCTTTCGGAAGCTGAGGGGTTGAGTTAAGGCGTGACAACACGGGGGTGCGCGACGCGGGCGTGGCCGGTATGCAACAGCAACCCTTTCGTCCCAACTCTCTCCCTTGCTCTCCCCTTATCAGTTCAAAAAGGGACCAAAATTCTCAACGGGACAGGACCATCAGAACCACGCAATGCCATTAGACGTCTGTGTGTCACGTTGAGCGTGCCCACGTCCATTAAATGGCTCCCCATGAGGAAAAACTAAGACTTTTCCGGTCACCTTCGGGATGATTCTTTTTGGCCCTCTGTTCGATTCCGCCCTGCGGCAAGCAGATTTTTTCTTCCTTTCTCCTTTCCCCTTCCTTCTTTCCCATAAAATTTTTGGCCTGATGCGAGACAATGGTCCTCCACGTTTATTGCGTCCTGCAAGCAGCAACGTTCCAGGCTAGCACGCCAGGAATAATGTTCCACCGTTATGGCCTCCAGATCATCGCACAAAATGAAGATTCTAGCGTCCCATGGTGAGTCTCTCTAGGTATCTTCTGACTGGTATCCAAGAGGGTAATGGCGAGCCTGGATGTTGTATTTATAACGTCTCTTCCACACGCCGGATGGCCAGGTATCGGCCCCAGAGGTTGTACCTTCCAGACGACTCCATTATGAACGTTAACATCATCGAAGGCTGTGGTAGGTTCAGAAATGGGCTCTTTGGCTTAAGGGCTAGACTCTTTGGGTTGTAGACCAGGTTGTCCGGGGCGCGGACTGGCTTCTTTGGCGCCTCTGAAAGCTCGGCGAAGTTTTCGCCAAAGGGCGCCCTCTTCTCTACCGGACGATGTTGGCTTGGAAGAGTCTTTAGGATTGCTAACTGCTTCCTCTTCCTCCGCTTGAGTGCTCTTGGCAGGTGCCGTACTTTCAAGCGTCGGATAGGGTGGAGGCGGAAGCCCTTTGTCATCCTCCTCCTTCTGGGTATTTCGGTTCAACATGGTCGAGAGTCTCTCTTTCAAAAGTATGTTGGGGTGCTGATATAGAACGACTGCTATTTTATATTCGGGAAACATGGGACGCGAAGTCATCTCTGTCCACGTTTAGAGGACCCTACCAAAAGAATTGTTTCTTCGCTTCCGATTAATCCGGCTACAGGGTCTTCCTCCCCGCGAGTATCTGGGGTCCTGCGGGATGTAGCTTAATCTGCGCAGTGGGATTTCCCGCTCAACCTGCCTAAAAGGATGGTGGGAAATACCCTACGGTAGATTGTATTTACTAGTTGAGACATTTTCATTCGGCAAGGATCCTCGGTGCCCTGGGTGGTCCAAAGTTCATGCGGAGTATCGTCTACGCGTGAAATAATGTATGTGCCTTACTCTATCTTTTTTGTCTGGAAACTGGATTGGGGAATCCAGACGGCGACTTACCCTGCCAGGATCGCTACGATATGGAGTGGATTGGTTGTTGTTCTAGCTAAGAGGGTTGTGTGTAGCTAGCCTGGCAAAATAACTATGTGTGTGGGCCGATCATTTGACATACCCAGCGCGGAAAAGCCCGTAGAAACCATGCTGCGCATCTCGCCCTGCGGGATAGCGGGTGGTAGGCTAAGCTCCCCAGTAGGCCGTGGTCAGCACTGTATCTACGTACACCCCAACAATGATTAGATGACACCGGTCGAAGACTTACCCCGCTTGGGGCTCCGCGCTGGGGCTCCGGGCCGGGCTAGAAGCGCCAAGGTGGCCGGTCAGATCACGGCGACAGTAGCAGAGCTCTCCGCTGGGGTAACGGCGGCAATGAAGTCGGGTGAGGGCCGAGGCTGCCGAGGGAGGTGCCCGCCTGTGAGGGCGCCGGGCGGCCAGTGGAGAGGCTCTCGCCGTTGTTTGATGTTTGTGATGATGCCATTGCAACGAATTTGATGCTTCTTTGAGGAGTTAGACTGATTGTTGTAACGTCGGTGGGAGAGAGGGAAAGGAGGAGAGAGGAGAGAAGTACTTGGGAGACCGACTGGACTGGAGGGAAGGCACAGCCACCAAGCCGCACCCCCGCGGCAACTGTAGTGTACGATTCAGCACATCTGTACCTCATCAGGGTCCAAGAGGAAGCCAAATTCACAAGCTTTACCGTAGGTAAGCACGTACCTTAGATACCTACCAACATAAGATAGGTGCAGTATGTAAGCACTAGTAATGACGACCCCTCTGGGAGCCCTAGGGCCGTACCTAGGTACCTACCTACCCCGTTGAGTGAGATGCGTCAGCAACACTTGAAATGTCGATGTGATCCAAACACCAACAGAGAAGGTAATCCTAGCCATAGCAATTCCCTGATTGAGCTTTATGCAGTCATGCACTCTAGTCTATGTAGAAGCCACATCGGGAGGCGTGGCCGGGTGGGTGGACTACCAGCTGCTTTCGTGAATGAGGAAGCCCCTCCCAAAAGTCATCGGTCGCAACTATTGTGCGGCTGCTCGGCACGGACGATGGGCAACTCGGCATGGAAATGCCATTCCCATTGACCGGCTAGCGATTCCAAGAATTTCAGATGCCCTTCCCGGGTGGGCGAAATAGACTCGGTGAAGTCAGGCAGGCGCGTGTACCGTGTGGATTGTCGGGTGAACGGAGACGCCGGTGCGACGTGGGGGCTCACGACGATCTTGCGCTCGGTTGGGAAGACGAGCTACGACGGTTGGCCACATGGTAAGTGAGATTAGCTACTGATTTGTAAAGATATCCTCTATCATTGAGTGTCATTGACACGGAGATCTAGCGCGTCGGTACGAGGTGTCTGGGAGCCGTTGGACTACGCTCCGAACCTACCTACCTTCGCTAGCATCGATGTCTCGTCTTGCCAAATAGGCTGCAGCAACAACCACCCGCTTTCGGTGCATCAGGTGAGCTTACGAGCCTTTGTAGTCTCTGACGATCTTCGCGGAGGCAGTATCACGGGTACTGTGGACCGTTGTCTGCTTGGTGTTTTGGCGCATTGCGGCACAATCCCTGCACTAGGTAGCTACTCGAATCCGCCCATGTCTGCTCAGCCGTTGACGCAAATATGGTTCGATATCTTCGACGGCATCCTGATGTCCTCGCACTAATCTGCTCGGGCAGGTGTCAAAGAGGCTTAGCCTGTAGCTAAGTTCGCGATGCGGTTGCCTCCCTCGACATCTGTTGACCAGGCCTTGGACTTGCTTGCGCCTCTTTAGCTTAGCGGTCGTGGAACTTGGAATCTCTAGACGCACTGACGTCACAGCGACGGAGAGGCGTCAATTGCACCAACTCAGGAGCAAAACGTCCGGCGGGACATTCCGTGTCTAGAAGCCAGAGAGACCCTTGATTCAGCCGGGCTGCTCAGCACGTAGAACACCGACCTGGTGCTCGTTTCCACTCATCACGGACCCGGCTCGCGTGTTCAGGGTCCTCGCGCCAAGACATCCAGGGTCCACCAGGAGCACGCACTAACTTACCAGGGGAATGGCGCTATCTCGCATGCCGACAGGGGAGAAGGATCCCTGCTGACAGCCAGACAGCCGACGAGCCGGTGCCGCGGTCCCATCCTTCTGCTCGCTCCCTACAGTGCTGTAGTAGTGTATGCGCGTCCCTAGGCAGAGAAGATAAGGTTGATGACATCATGGCATGCAGGCGTGGATCTCAGCCTTCACCGCGAAAAGACGAGCAAGCTTCCACTAGCGGACAACGGCGCCCGAGAGGGAGTTGCCGAGCTGGTCTAGACCAGATCAGCGGTCAGTCTCGTGGTCGGAGGCCTTCGCCTCGACGTCTGGCAGCCAAGCCGCGAGGAAGTTTGTTTTCCTCTTCATCCACACCACGTCACCATCCATGCACCTCTACGGGGAAGCGGGCAAAGAACCGCTGCGGCCAGATTTCCCACCGAGGACCCCAGGCTTGCCGCTCGAGCGTCTTGGCAAGCGGGTGAGCGAGCCAGCGTGGATCCAGCGGAGCAACACCCGGTAACGTTGGCGCGTCGCCGCTCTATTCTATCCTTTATCAAGCCTGATGCCCCCCACACTGGCTCGACTCGTGAGGTAGCATTTACTACGTCATGGCGTCAGCCGCCATCGACTTCTTCTTCAACCTGCTACACTACGTGCTGTTGGGTATGTCGCTATCGCTATACGAGCCATGATTAGGCAGAATACTCGGTGGCATGTGCATGGCGGCGTCCGTTTCTGCCTTGAGCGCAAGATTTGAGCATGATTCTCTGGAGATGTGGATGAGCTCAGGTGTGGTGGTGGCATTTGCAAAATGCCATGCAGCGATGGCGATATCTGAGATGCTCAACCATGCAATCTGCCTTCTGTGACCGGGGAAGGCACTGGCATCGTGGCAGCATCAGCACCTCCACACCGGTAAGGGTCTAACATCATGCCACTGCGAGGTCATCGTGGCATGACTTTTTGCCTCTACTGCCAATCAATAGTAGTCTAGGACGGGATGTGTCCTTGGCTTCTGGACGCCTTCTTTTCTAGTGTAATGTGCCGATTTCCCACACAGCGCCGAGCCTCCCATGGGGGCTCAAAGCCCGGTCCCTACCAGGACCCTACCGTCCGTCATTGGTTCTGGACCGAAAGAGCTCGTGGCCATCGGAGCTTCTTCCCCTTCATCGGGCAGCTAAGATTTGACTGTCAAGTGTTGAGCATACCATTTGAGCTGTTCTAATCTTTCGCCTCCGTACTGCCGCAGGCGTTGAACACCCGGACTGGAGATGATCGTGCGCGAACTGGAGGCGGCAGCCTAACCGCAGTACATTGCACGCCGAAATTGTTATAAGGGTGCTGATGCCCTGCTGGCCTTCACGATAACCTGCTTTGGTGTTTTCATCGACATTCCCCCCTCTTGAGCCTACGGGGAGGCAATCTGCCCTTGATCTTCACTTTTGCATACAAACCACAGGCCGGCATCCTTGTCGGTGGAATAGCCAATACCATCACAACCGCCAACTTTCCCCCTGATGACACCCGCAACCCCGCATCCTCTGTCTTCGTTCCCTGCGCGCGACCGCCGGCGCACACCCCACCATTGCACACACGACTTCTCCGCCGCCTGCAACCATCAATCCAACACAGCGGGGCCGCCCTAGAATCCTGCCGCATCCGCCACAAGAAGCACTAGCAGCCTTCAGTCTCGTCACTGCACATCGTCAAGAAACAGAACATGAGCCGCCCATCCACCACTGACGGCGTGCATGGCCTGGCATTTGAGTAGGATAAGACTCTTCCTTCCCGTGCATTCCCTGCATTTCCTCTTCTAAAATCCCCCCTCCCTCCCTCCCTCCCTCCCTCCACACTTCCAGGCCGCTGATCGAGGTGCCCCTCCCCCTCTTCGCAGCCGTCTCGGCTCACCCAAAAACAACCAACCTCCACCCCGCCCGTCGCTGCCCGTCCCGCACGAGGCGGACTACGGGGTCCGGCGCATGCTGGATCCCCACTCCGTCCCCACCGCCGGCCCGCGACCGTCCCGCCTTCCCGCCCAGGACCATGTGCTCCACCCCGCACCTGGCTTGGGCCTCCCGGGACCGGCTGGTGCGGCGGAGCGGGAGTCGCGCCTAACCGCTCTGCTGGGGCAGATTGACGATGTCCTGCGCAACCCCCTGCCGGACGACGCGCATTGACTCGCCGCCTTTCTAACGGCGCCATATTTCGCCAAGGTGCGTGGAGCAATGCTCTATTACCTGTTGCAGTGAAAGCAATGCGTTATCGATCTTGCATGCGATGCTGACCGCCTACAGCGTAGAGTGATGGGCCATCCGCGGGCAAGGGGGCGGGTTCGAGGGATGGGTGGAAGATGGCCCTGCAATGTGATGCAGCCTTTTGCGGCGTCTGTAGGCTCGAGTAGAACGCCTTGGGGGAAGCCGTGTCGGCAGTGCTCATGCAGCACATGCGTGTATGAAGACAGTAGAACCAATGGAGAAGAAACACATTCATTCGTAAAGGCCCGACATTGGGTGTAGTCATCTGTGATTCAGACCTAAACAGCACGCCTGCAGGGTGGCAGTGCACGCTATCAGCTACAGAAACCAAACTAGTGTGCGTGTTAAGGTGGGCAGAATCTCCCCCCGCAACATTTTCCTGGACTTTGAGATTACTAAAGAGAAGAGCATTGCAGCTTTTAGGCCCGGGGAGAACGAATTGCTGAGTGCAGTACAAGCGGCTAGGCGGACAACGGCTACAGCGACGATACTACGGCAGGCGAACATAAGGGCTCCGGAAGACCATATCCAACGGCCATTCACTAGCACCGATAGTTCAACCGCGTCCTCACTGTCCTTATCTCCTGCACACGATGAGGCTCATCAATACACGAACGCTTCTGTTTGAAGAATTCACCAGGGACATACCTCAGTATGCCATCCTTTCGCACACGTGGGAGGAAGGCGAGGAGGTATCGTTTGCGGAAATGGGCGATCCCGCCTGCACAAGAAAGAGGGGATACGAGAAGGTCGCCATGACCTGCAAGCTCGCGGCCGAGTCTGGCATCGGATACGCGTGGGTTGACACCTGTTGCATCGACAAGTCCAGCAGCGCCGAGCTGTCCGAGGCGATCAACTCCATGTTTCGGTGGTACCAGCGCTCCGCGGTCTGCTACGTCTTTCTCTCTGATCTCAACGCCGAGGTTGCTCTCCACGATGCTCTCGTCCAGTGCCGCTGGATCACTCGTGGCTGGACGCTACAAGAACTCATCGCCCCCAAAGACATTATCTTCTTCGATAAGACATGGGTCCAGCGCGGCCATAAAGTCGACTACCTTGACGTCTTGCAGTCAGCTACTGGGATTGACATCGCCGTCCTGAAAAACACAGTGTCACTGTCGAGACTTTCTGTCGCGCAGAAGATGTCCTGGGCAGCGCACAGGGAGACTACCCGGACTGAGGACAGGGCATATAGTCTGCTCGGGATTTTTGATGTTCACATGCCCTTGCTATATGGAGAAGAGGAGAGGGCGTTCCGCAGATTGCAAGAGGAGATCATCAAAACCACCCCGGACGTGACCATCTTTGGTTGGACGAGGCCGCTGCCCTTGGCCAGCCAACGCGCCGCACTGCCTAGTTCTCCGTACTGTGGCATCTTGGCCGAATCGCCCGAGGAGTTTGCGAGCAGTGCGTCGCTTAAACCATTCAAAGGAAGGTCTGATACAGACTTCTCCGTGACAAACCGTGGAATAAAGGTGCGATTTTACCTCCTTATCGCCGTGCTTAAATCCGGGCGTGGACAATGTTATGGCTTACCAGTGGGTGTCGTGAATGGGGCGTATCTTCAATGCATTCGACTAAGAAAGTCTGGTGTAAATGAGTTCGTCCGAGCCGAGAGCCATTGCCTGCTGGACAACAGAGAAATGTCGCACTCGTTTTTTGAGACAAAAATGGTGGACGCATACCTGTTGATCCGACTGCCTGAGGTTGCGCGCGTTGATGACGATCTCCTGCCACCAACATCCAACCCGCTCAACCAGATCATTTTCAATTGCCGTCCGCACGTCCTAAAGATAGCCTTATTGCCAGATATGCATTTTGAACCTATATATCCTGTAGCTCGGTGGGATTATGAGGACAATGTGTTCTTCAGTTCAATCCGGGATGGTGGAGCTGGCTACGTCTGCGGATATGTCATGGGCGTGAAGCTCCTGGTCATTCCTGGGCAGGAGGGGCTGGCACGGTTTAAGCCTATCACTTTCAAGACTGTCCTACAGGCTTTGCCCTTCGCTGTCTCCCAGGATGGACAGGGCCTCCAGCATACGCTTCTCCACTTTGCAGATTACCAAACTTGGTGCAAAGATATATTGTCAACGGCCAGGGACTTTGACAGCGACACCAACACGATGCTAGAGAGTCTTGAGAGCCATGGTATACCTCGATCATCCGAGGTTGTCATCCTGGACCAACCAACGGGGTCGAGCTTTGTCCTATCGACAAACGTTACCACGGAAGTCGACAAGAGTATATGCCGTAAAGCGTTCAAGCGGATAGGGTTTTCTTGGACTGTTTTCAACAACAAGGAGGTACCGATAACAACCAACCAAAAGTGGCAGATCTATCCTTTCACATCACGATATGGACTTTCATATAGATAACCACACGCCTTCATCTGAAATGAATCCACCAAGCAGCCAATTTTCCTAAAGCCTGGACATCAGACTCCTTGCTTCTTCAAGAAGTCGAAAGCCATCGTGAATGCCTGCGGTGCTATCTTGTGCAGGTTGAGGTTGTGTCTAGCTGTAAGTCAGCTGCAGTTACAGTACCTTGAGTTGAGAAGAGAAGGCATGCACCCTGATGGCAAATTGTCTATGGTCTCAACAACACTAGAACCATTGAAAATAGCCCCGGTAGTATTGAGTAGGCCGACGCAGTTTCCCCCACATGCAGATACGTCGAACTGGCCCTGGAGCACAAGCACGGGGGCCTTGATGTTGGGGTAATTCATCTCGCTAGCAATCAGCGACAGGAGCTCGCCTACTGCGAACGTCTCGCTGCCGACGCTATACGACCATTCGGCGACGTGGCGCTCGAAGTAGGGGTCCGCATAGTACACGTAGCTCTCCGCATAAGCGTCCGCTGATGTCAGGTAGCCGGAGTCCAGCTCGCTCCAACGCAGGGGATTCTCGATATTAGCGACGCGGAAGCCGGCGCCCGCGATGAAGGGCCCAAAGTAGTCGAACGTCCCGCTGAACCCGGTGAGAACTACTGCGTCGACTGCTGTCTGACTAACCGAGGCGGCTGAGAGGTAAGAGCCGTAGCTGTGGCCGACGAGCGCGACTTTGGTGGCCTTCATTTCCGTCCGCGCGTAGTCGACGAGCGAGTTCAGAACGGCTGTCTCGACCTTGAATTGTGCGTCGGTGACAGAGTTGACCCTGGGCCCATGGGTTGGCTGACTGAATGGGCTATATCAAGGACAACCCGTACTTCGACGAAGAGCCGACTCCGATTCTGTCATAGCTCAACACGGAGTGGCCGGCTGCTACCGCAGCGTCAACGAAGCTGTAGTTCCTCGAGTCTGCGAAGTTGGGGCGCCAGTACCTGTCAACGTTTGTACGAGCAAAGCGCTTTCCTCAACGCTATTGCTGACAAAGCTGCGTACAGTTTGCTCTCGATGATGCCGTGAGTTAGGATTGACGTCGGGTTTCCCGTCCCACACAGGGTTGCGCCGACAGTATAAGTGCTCTCCATCGACGCAGAAGTAGTGCCAAGAACGGGCGCCGGTCTGTCTCGTTCCCGAAATCTCGTCTTGTGAGCTCAAGGGTGATGGCGGCGGCATCCCAGTTGTCCTTGATTGTGGCGTTTAGGAGGAAGCGTGGTACGGATACAGTGATGGGGATCTGGACCTCCTTGCAAGTTGGTGAAGTCGGTTGAGGCCAGGCCGAGGCCGCTGAAGCAAACCCGAGAGCCAGGAGTATATAGTCCTAGCTAGCGGGGCCTAGACACGAGATGTGACTGCCCGAGTGAACCCCGAAAGAAGCGGTCCTGAAGGTCATATAGTCTAAGCTGATAATGGTGGAATAGATATTAACCTATGTCGGCTGTCGTGATCGATTCATACCTGCTTTGTCTTCTCATTAACTCTCTCGAGCGTTATAAATATTCAGCCACTGTTCAACCTTCACTCCTCTAGCGGCTCTCTACTGTTTCTTATATCCTCATTTCGTTTCCTCTCAATCGTCTCACTCTCGTCAAAGGAGCTGATGTTAAAAATGTGTTGGGAAGCATGTCTAGTGTTCAATCACAACTTTGATGTCGCCGGACGCCGAACCTCGGCAAATTCCTTGGTGTCTCCCAGGCGCCAACTAACATCACCACCCCAGTCGGGACTTTTGGCTTCAGGCTTTGGAGTTCTCCAGCGCCATCTAGTGACCTCCTGGCAACCGGCCGGCGACTCAAGGAGATCGACGATCCATCGACCAACGATCGGGAACATCTTGAATCCGTGACCGGAGTCGCCCGACAAGAGGATGACCGAATCCGACGTTTGTGGTACGTAGTCCACGATGAAGTCGGAATCACTGGTGTCCGCAAACCAACAGAGTGATTTCCTCACAAAAGGTCGCTCAGCAAGAGATGGGAGAGTCTGTTGGAGCAACTTGCGAAGCCTCAACTCATCCTCCTCAGGCAAAAAGGAACTATCTGACAAAGAAAGAGGCGGGAGAGAGAGTCCAGTGGACGGGTCCGTGTTGACGTACCCGCCGCCCATCGGGCACAGCTTCAGCAGATTTGTCTTTGGATCTGGCTCGAAGAAAAAGCCGAGGTCCCTCGCATACGTGACAGGGATGCCACGAAGAGCTGACGTCTCATCGTCGGTGAGGTGGACGTGCGCAACCGACCATGACTTGGCGACCACCTCCGTGCCGATCTCGGGAACCAGCTTCGTAGCCGCAGCGCCTGCAGCGACGATGACCAAAGAGGCTGGATGAAATTTACCGTCCTTCGTCCGGACTCCACTGCTCCTTCTTCCGCTTGGTGTGTTTTGATACACTACTTCGTCTACCGCACCTGACTCGCCGAGCAAAAATCTAACCCCGCGGGCCTGAGTGGCTCGAAACACTGCGATCAGTGCGTTCGCGGAGTGCGCATACCCGTCATAACGGTTGAAATATCCGTTCCATCCAGGCAGTGGCCCATCAAACTGCCAGCAGACTCGCCGGATATCTTCCTTTCCACGAATAGGAACCAGGTAGGTCGCTATGTCGGAGTGTCCTTCTGCGGCCGCCTGGAACTTTTTGAGGGTTCCAATGGCTTTCTCCGGTGCCTGTCCAGAGATACAGTGTAGAAAACCCGTCTGGTGGAAGTGCGGCGCAAACAACGGAGTCTTCCAGGCGCTGAGGGCTTTCTATAAATTATCATTCAGCACTTGCCATTGAGCTACGTCTCGAAGATGCTGTGGGCGTTACTAACCACTGCTAAGGCAGTATAGAATGGGTCTTCATACTCTGCTCTCAGAATTTTGTTGATATCATTTGCGGCGGAGTAGCCGGATGGTATGTTATCTTGCTCAAAGACGGTGATATTGGTATACCCCTGGAGAGAGAGGTGGAGGGCTGTCGACAGGCCGAAAGCGCCTCCGCCAACGATATTCACTGCATCAGACTTTGAAATCCCCATAGCATTGATTAGAATGGCCGCCGGCTCCTACTTAGTTATCGAGACCAGTCTTTGTCTATGCTGATTCTTTGTACATAAAATGAGCTTTGATTTATGGGTTTTAGCTGTTCCTGTTGCACGAGTAAACTTCGGGAGCAAACCCGCAGCAATCAGTCGGGTTGTTCTCTTGATTTTCGGTTTTCGTCGGTCTAGTGGGCGCTCGTGAAGGTAAGCTTAACTTATTTAGGTGACAAGCCGTAGATGTAGCCCCGACTCATAGCGGGTGGTAGGCAGGGTTGAGAGAACTGGTGGAATCCGCTGAAGATGTCTGCAAACCACAGATGTGGGGCGCTGATCGGAAGCGAGGCCGTTATCGTGTGCTGAGGAACGTCATGGTCGGGAACGGGCCCGAGCATCTCCACATCGTCAGGCCGTTCCTTGAGCTGGGCCACCATTTCCCACATGAAGTCCCATGCTTGCCTTAGTCAAAGAAAATTAAACGGAGTGGCGAAGAGAGTAATTGATCTATCAGGACTATCTATGCTCTAGACACCACCGGCATCCCGTTGGAGTCATACCGCGGCTGAGAGCTTCAAAGCTAGACTTACCTAAGGTGGACAACCACGGTGATATTGATGACAAGTATCCGAGTTTTAGTTATTATGCGGTCAAGCCCCTCTCCACTGGTATGACCCGGCGCCAGTGCAGCTAATTTGGCAGTAGCATGTTTCATTTACTGTACATCGGTGGAAATTGAAGGCCTGCTTCTGTGATTCCTCAATACAAGACGCTCGATACGGCGCAGAAGAATACAATTTTCATTGACATCCGGAGGAATACTTTCATAAACTACCGCCCAAGATGGAGCCATGAGCGTTACTGCTTGCTTACTATCGACAGGACAATCATACTTTTATGCCAACAGTGGACGATATTCCAAATTCTTCGTCCAGAAGTCTCTTAAAGATGGCCGGATTCCGCTCGTTGAGCTGTGCAAAGAACTCTTCTCTCTCCTCTACATCTTCGGATGCCGTAGATAGCAAGCGTTTGCGGTTCGTAATCGCCGCTTTGTTGGTATACTCCAAAAAGCGGTACCGTCGTTCCTGGCCGTATTCCTGAAGCCGAGCAAGCGGTTGTCCGTCCTTGATGATTTCCTTCAGGACGTTCCCCAGAAGTGCGGCGTCAAGAAAACCCGTGGTCAGACCAAGCCCGCCTGTCGGGTTAGTGAGCTATGGAAGGAGACTTAAGTATAATGGCTTGCTATGGTTGTCAGGAGACAGATACTGACATGTGCGGCGTCGCCTGCCAGGGCTACTCGGCCATCGACGAACTTGGCTGCGCAACGTTGATGGACTCTATAAGGAGAGATGCTCGTTATTCTGACGTCGCTCATGTCCCCTGGAAAGATTCTTGCCAGTCTCTTTCGCAGCTGGTGAATGCCCCTTTCTTCATCCCATGTCTTCTCGAGATCTCCAGTTACTGGCTCACCAGAGGCCACCCTCCAGCTGGAGCCTTTCCCTAGTCTGGCAACAACGGCCCAGTATTGTTCGTCAACAATAAAATTCCCAGGCTCCCATCCGAGGGATTCAACATCATAGTCGATGTTTGCCGCGACTACATCGAAGTCATTCCAGGTAAACCCTTCCAGCGGTATACCCAGGATGTGTCTGACGGTGCTCTTTCCCCCGTCTGCCCCCACAAGGTACTGCGAAGTATGCTTCCGCGTCTTTCTCTCTGCACCAGACTCTATAATGGCCTTAACCGTTTCGCCAGACTGCTCGAACTCGACAAGCCTTGTATTAAACTCGACCCGGACGTTCTCATGACGCCGGAGGTGATTCAACATAATACGAGCGACATCATGCTGTCCCAATTGGATCACTGGGTGACCAGGCATGCCAGTGAGCTTAGCAAGCACTTGACCGCCGGGCTTTCTCCAAGACAGTCCAGTTTCGTTGGCGTAGCCAGCTTCCAGTAGGTCGTCATATAGTCCCATCTTCATGAATTCATCCAGCACTACTGTCAGGTAACTAGGAAGCCAGTGAATCTCAAAATTATGTAACAGATGCCAGGTCACTCACATCATGGCTCTCGGAGACGTCAGAACGTCTTTCTCGGAATCGAAGACGACGACATCAATGCCAGCCTTTGCGAGCGCCAGGGCTGTAAACAATCCAACTGGGCCGGCGCCAATGATGGTGACTGTGCTGGTGCTGATCTGAACGCAGGTGTCGAATTAGTGTCAGCTTCCAGCGCATAAACACTATGTCTTGCAACGATTCGTACCGGAAAGGTGTCTGCCGACATGGTTCTGACAGTGATGCCAGCTCACTCATAGGGAGGAATGGAGGACGTGTTTTGCGGGGATTGTCCAAACAATGTATTTCAGGGTGTTGTGTCTCCAAAAGGATTTAGACGCTCATAAGTCCTGTTCCCTGTGGGCGTAGTGCAAGACAAATGGTCCGGCACGCCGACGGATCGGCAGACAGTCCCCGGCCGGCCCCACATCCCGAACGGAATCCCGAGACGCTGGCCAAATGTAAATGCGATCGTAGTCCATGTCCCCAGCCATTGTTAGGTCCCGCCCAAGCCCTGCGACAGGATATGCGACTACCGCACCAGCCTCTGTCATAAACCTGCAGGATCGTTTCGTTCCGTCAACCGCCATAGAATCGGAGCAATGCCGCACGAGTTGGACGTAATATCAGCTGGGAAAACCCGCTACGACGACCAGGATGAGGTTGTATTCTTCATCTCCGTCGAGAGGATACCCAAATGGTCTTTCGAGGACTTTGCTCACGAGTATTCCGAAGTCCATGCGCAATTGGCGCGACAGCAGCACGAACACGTCAAGCTCCCTCTCGGCTATGTACAAGTCTCGGTGTCGAAGACATCTGCCGCAGGGGACCTCGCTCCAGACTGGGATTTCGTGACCTGTTTGACATGGCCCAGTATCAACGTCATATGGACGGGCTTCCAGGACCCAGCTTACAAGGGAAGCGTAGGCAAGCACGTCTTCTGCAGGCTCGACAACCAGGAAGGATCCATCGCAAAGCGTTATGACGGATTCGCTGTCGATGTCGCCGGAGCATCACTTGCGACTAGTCAGATCTTAGTATTTCACCGTCGTTTATCTCAGGATGAAGAGGCAGATTCGGCCTGGCTCCAAAAGCGTTTTGCGAAAGCCGTTAGCTGGAAGGCATCTCTCAGAAGATACACCATCTGGAAGGATGTGACGCCGAAGGATACGGCTACGTTCTTCGCTGGAACACAGTTCATTACTGGTTCGTGGCTCAATTTCAAGGCTATTGAGATGTACGTGCTGGATAGCACAGACGCAACATCCGCGTTCTTCGAGCAGAATCGTTCTGCCATCGTGGACGGGGAGGTGGAACCGTACGTTGTCATTGGGACACATAGGACAGTCATTTAGCGGAGACCTAAATGTGGTTCCGTTACAAAGGATATGCCAGACTACCTTACCTTAGCTAAAACACGAAGAGGACCCTTAAGAAGTTCTCTCTATAGAGAGACAGACATATCTTCGTCGAAGTGGTGCTAAAGCTTAAAAGGCGCAGAATTTTCTTCAAAGTGCATGAAGCTATCCGGGAGCATTTTCACCGCATGACTACTTTACATAGATAAAATGCCCTTGTAACTGCCAATGCCTCATAGACAGCGCAAGCCTTTCTTCCCCACACTCTCGAGACCTTGTATGAAATCCGCAATGTCCCTCATTAGGGAAGAGGGCGACTTAGCTTCGAACTTAGAGCGAAGCATGTGTTTGGCGGTGGATAAAACTGCCGCGGTGCCGTAGAGTGGAGTCCGATTCTGGCTGCTATGGCCATGCCTCTCAGGCACATGGACAGTTGAAAGAGTCGGAACTCCGCGGTCTAAGGCGATCCATCTCTGCGATATTAGGGACTCTTCCCTATCCAGCAGCACCACGTCGGCCGATGCTGAGGGGCTCAAGATATCGAGAGAAAAACCGTCCTTGTTTCGCTCTTTGAGGGAGCTGTAAACCCACAGGTAAAGTGTCGACTGATACGTCGCCAGAGCATGGAAGTCGGTAAAGCTCTCAGGTGGTAGTTCCCGTATTGACCTAACGACCTGGCCCGCATGCCAGGCAGCCTTGCGAGCCTCGCGACATTGAAACCAGCATTCGAGCCCCGGTTGCACTTCGATGGCTTCGTCTCTCCCTTCTTTACCTGCTAGGATCTCAATTTGTTCGAAGGGAGCGAAGAGATGCATCAACAACAGCTCCAAGGCGGGAATTGCAAACTGAACGCTGAAATGATCCTCTGTCTCACATGACAACCTCAGGTTCTGCAAAATACGCTGCAGTGGTCTGTGTTCTGCTTGTTCTGTATCACGGTTCACACTGGAACTGCTGCGCCACTTCAACATCATCGAGGCGTGACACCGCCTATAATCGCATACCATCAAGGACATAGTCCATATCGTTATCATCTGTCCGAGCTCTGAGTCATAGCGTTTCGGCAGAGACTGTAACGTCTCAAGGCTGGATAGGCCATATAATAGCGAGGGTGGCTGACTTGCGGCCTCAGGCTTAAGATCCATATAGACCATTTTCCATTCAGTGGCCGACTTGGCATACCATAGACGCCGCGATTCCGGGAGAGAAAGTGTTAGTTCCGAATGGCATATTGGGGATCGCACGTTGACCATCAATGAGTCTTGGGAACAGAGTATGTACGTATGGAAGACCAAGCTGCCGGATCGACTTTAGTCTAAGTTTCAAGTCGGTGCCGTAATGCATGTGTCATCTAGCAGACGCAAATACGACATGAAAGATAGAAGAGGAATTTTAACTTACCGCTTGAAGGATTCTTGGGCCACCCACGAGCGCCATTTTGCGGTGAGGACTTCGCCCTCATCCCCGGCGTTCGGAACGATTTGGGGATACGATGAACGGCGGTGTCGACCACTACTTCGGAGCATCTGAATGCCAGCCTGTTAGCCCAATAGCTCGATTCGGTTCCGAATACGGGTGTCCTAACCGTAACTAAATTCCCAATAACTGCTCTGGCAGTCTCCATCTTTCTCTTGTCCCCGCTGCAAAGCCCCAGCTGGATCTGGAGAGACAACGCCTGCAGGTATTGCAAGTCCCGAGTATGCGCGATAGATGTTACAAACTATGTCGTTGTCAGCGGCCTTGCCTTGATAGGAATCGTGGGACGTATCTGGCACGTACGGCTTTAGAAAGGCGAAGGTGGATCACATCATGCATCACGAAGCCGAAGTTCTGAATTGATGTGCTGGATGACCTGACGGCACCTGTGGCGATACAAGCCGATAACAAAACCGCCTGTATCCCGTTGGCACGGAAAGTCGGTATGTGTATCCAAGAGTCCTGCTCCTCGGAGTGGCTTACGAGGAAAATTTGAAGCAGTTGGTCCAAGACTTCGGCGGCTGGAAAGGCGGAGACCATAGACTCGAACTCGCCAGGCTTACAAGTGTCAAAAACCATACCTAAAAGCAGATCTCTGGTAGGCCCCTGAATGCTTTCGTGCCATCGTTGCGACTTCAGCTGCTCAAGGTCTTGTTCAGTAAAGCTTTGTACAGAGTCGAGTAGAACATTCTCCTGGGCCAGAGGATATCGCGACGCGTCTGGTTCCCAGCTGCCTAAAAACTTTTTAAAGGCGGTGCATATGTCTTCTAGCCTCCCTAGTTGTGATAGCGCGGATGGAGCGGGCGTCGGGCCTGGACTCGAAGACGTTTCGGCTGGTGAGAAGATGTCAAGATTGGTGGGCGACATCCCAACCTCGGGAACATATAAGCCGAAGCCATCACTGCCGTCGCAATTAAACATATCAGAGGGCTCTCCAAAGGGATAGCCGGATGTTTGTGCCTTGTCGCCCCAAGATTGGTCCATAGCGCTTGAGCTCGGGATGATTGTATCGGCATCTGTAAGACTTTCCAAAAACTCTGGGTCTAGAACGGGGCGTCAGTATTAAGATACGTAACGTAACCTAGCTTTCTCTGTCTCACCAATCCTTTGTCCATCCTGAAACCAGAGCACGGCGGGATTCGGTGACATGCCAACCTCTAGATGAGGTGTCATCTCAATAGTAACTTCATCACCAAGTCCTTGGTCATGATCCGGAATCGTCGAGTCAGACTGGCCGCGGAGGCTCGCCACCTGAGACTTCTCCCCGATCGCTGTGTCGCGTCTGACTAACGGAGATGGCCGCAAGCAGGCGATGTTTCTCTTGCGACAGCGCTGGCAAGACTCGCTGTTGTCGCACCGGGCTTTGGCCAGAGCGCAAGCCTCACATGCCTGTGAGGCTCGCGGTGGCAGTCTCCTTCGACGTTGTCCCTGCTCAGAGCGAGGCTGCCGCTCTTTATGACGGCACAAATGCCGCCTCATGGAATCCCTGTCAACCTTTAGTGTGAGCGGAAACGGCATGTCATCCAGGTGTGATAGGGCGGGTTCATGATAGACTCACATATCCGTGAATCCCGTGGAACACAGCGTACACCAGCATATTCGGGACCTGGGCCGAGAATCAGCAGTCACCGCGCGGGCTGCGAATCTGGTAGTGCGTGATCGTGTTGATTGATACCGCTGCCTTGTGTTTTCCATATTCCTCTCGTCACGGTCATCGATCAATGCCGTGCCTCCCTCTTTTTCCATCTGCATCGGAGGATGGACGGCGAACGCTGAACGTGACGGAGGCCCTGACTCGAGTCAGAAACGGGAGGTGGTCGATGCCGTCCCGCCAGACAATCGTCATGTGCGGGGAAGGTCGGAGATAAGTCCATCAGCTACAGTTGAGGCGTCCGGGGCATGGGAAATGTCCCGCAGCGAGTGGAGTCAGACAACCCCCCTTCCACCAAGACTGACTACTTTGAGGTCAGACGTTACCATGAGGATCAAAGACCAATGCCGCTTAATCCCCTCCGGAATAGACGCCGGAAGGATGGCTAGCTCCTCCTGGCGTGTCTAGAGGAGAAGGGCAGTGATGTTTGCTACTCTACCATGATCTATGGGGACCAAGACGGCCGATCGGAGGCGGGAGCCTTGCTGTTAAGATATTCTATGGGACCTCTGCAGGTTTCGGAGGAACATTGCTACGAAAATCATTCCCGTGTTGAGGCGTTGGACAGCCAATAACTCGTGGTTTTCCAAGTCACTCAAGGCACTCCAGATACGTTTGTCCTTTCTCTTCTGCTGGTCTATACAAGGGTGGTGGCTGCTTGAACAAGGGTGTGGTTTACACCCACTCCCTTGATTATTGGACCACCTCTAATTTGCCGACTTCGAGGAGCGATCTAAAGACTCCTATAGTGTCATTGTGTCTCTTCAGCGCTTGCTCACGCAGCTGAGGAAAGAATTCCCACAAATGATGTGGTAGCTTGCTATATACGTCTGCGAGTACGAATTCTCGCGTCCTCGCGGAGAACTCGCTCGTAGATCAGCTGCTCATCACGGAGATTGTCCAGGCCATATATCTGAAAATAGGTAGGTGGGATACCTTGGTGGCCCTTGGGATGGCTGAATGGTATGAATAACGGCGAGTGGAAATCTGGCTCATAAGCCGCTGTTTCGACGGTTATAAGTTTAGCAGGGGTCTTCGCGCGTGTTTCAAGGGGTATTGTTTGTCGGTCTTACACATAAAAGTCTCTACCACTTGTGGTGCCAGAGGCGACAGACCCTTATTCTGCTCGATACTCACAATATCCCCCTTGTACTTCTCCGGCAATACCGGTGGGGGCATGATTGGAACAATGCTCAGGAACTGGCCGGTGACCTTGACCGGCAATTCAGACTCTCGATTGAGGTAGACAACCGCGTTCGCAAGGTTTCCGCCGGAAGACGTACAGCCGACAATGAAGCCTTCAGCCGGTTCGCCAGACAGGGCCGATGCGTTCGACTAGATCTGTAAATGACAAGCTTGAGCGCCCATCCCTCTCATCGACAATTATAGGAAAGAATATAAGATTTTGCCCATTGTACAGCATCCAAAGCGTCATAGACAGCCACAGGGAAATTATGTTCCGCAGCAAGTCTGTAGGCGGCGCTCACGACGATTATAGCAAGAAGGGCTGCGAGCTGTCGGTTTGTGACTGTCCCATCCTTGCTGGTGCCGATGCAGTAACCTCCACCGTGGAAGTCGACGTAGACGGGGCTTCTCCCATCCCCTTTCTCAGGCGAATACACAGAAGCCGAGATATTTACCCCGTCCCGAACGGGTATTGGGATGTCGTACTCGAAGACGCCTTCAGGAAGTCTTCTGAGCTCTTGCCTAGTACAGATATTCCGCCCGTTAGTCACGTCACGTAGCTTCGGAATCTCTAAAGGCAGAAGCACCAGTGGTGGCGACTTCTCGAGAATCTAGAGCGATTGATGAGCATGGTATTTCAAACATATTGTCAGGCGTGTATAATCTACTCTCTGGTACACCGGATCGGGAACCGACAGTCGGAGTATCTCCTCCGGTGAAGTCATGTTTGCCTTCCCCCTCTGCACTTTCTTGTGTGATAGGGTGTCGGGGCTCTTAATTGTTTACCTGCTTAGCTAAGCAATACTCGCTCCCGCTTTCTCGTTGAACGGATCTCCACCGCGGATGTTAGCATTTGTGTATAAATTGTTAATTTGGCGCAACACAAAGGGTTCTACACTAGCCGAACCTGGCAGTGTCGAGAAGGTGACAACTTAGGGTTGACACCGGCAAGCCGGGGATCAAGCTAAGACCAGCTAGGAAGCACCGGGATCCCGGCCGCAGTAGAGCACGGCATCCCGGACTCCAGTCTATTCTGGCAACATCTAACGCATGCCTACGGCCCAATGGATCGATGCGATGGTGACACTGTTGAGGTCCCGAGCTCGGCTCGGCTCAGTTTTACCACTGGTACATCCTAACGCTGCTACTCGTCCCCGGAAATTTCCTCCGCCGGCATCCTTGCAAACCCCAGCTTATTACCCCGCAACCATTATGTGGTCTAGGAGAAGATCTGAAGATGGCTTGGCGGCGAACGAGGCTCAGCTGCGCGGGTTTGTACATGGAGGGCGTGCCCTCCACTTTGCTGGTGCACGCAGGAGAGTTATCTGCACATAAGCTCTTGTAACCTCCGACAAAGCGCCTTTTGTCGTATGTTCTCATAGCTCTTTATAGCCAACAATGGCCCGGCGCGCGAAGAATCTCCAGACCTGAGAGCTTGTGTAGCTCATTGCTTAGCTCTGATGGCAAGAGTACCTTGGTTCCTATTAAAAGCCCGAAACATCGGGTTGGAAGGGCTGCGAAAATTAAGGATGCCAGCTTGATTGAATGTACCACTCAGGAGCCTGTGAGTGATGGTAATGAAACCAACAGACGGCGCTTCAATTGCGGCTTAGCATCTCAAACCAACCAACACCCTAGAAGCCCCTGCCTTATCTACGGCCCCTAGACCCCCCCCCCCACGAACCTACATCGTTCAACGAATTACTGCTCTACGACCATACGCACGGCGTCAGGGGCCAACGCCTGAAAAGGCATTATGAGCGCCCTGGCTGCACGATGAGGACTGGGTCGACCATGACTACCTAACATTAGACAGACTCCAGCTAGGCGCCGGGTATATATAAGGAACACTCGTTGTGAAGCTCAAGCACTCTGTTGGCTGAGCCCAACTCGGAGCAGGACCCACCCGTGCGATGGCGTGAACACTACGTGGATCGTCTGTGGCTTGAAAAATCGCGGACCCATGACTGGGTTTTGTCGTACCTGAAAGTCGTTCGTCACTTTGGAAAGCGTGTCGCTGCTGACTTGGCTGGGTGGACCATGTGCTCGGCGCTTGGGGAGCCGAAAAAAACATTAGTCCACGCAGGCCATAAGGGATATGTAGTCTGCAGCGAGGGGGTCGTGCTTCCAGATCTATTCGAAATACATAAGCTATGTGACGGCCATTGGGCCTTTGACATCACGATATCGCCATTCATCTTCAAAATCATCGCTAAGAAGATCAATGGTGTCTCTTCCTGCTCGTTTAGCAGCGATAGATAGTCCCTTATGTGCGTGTATGCTTGCCCCGGTATTATTTAGGTATGTTGCAGCCTAGACAAGGTCCAACGGGAGGTAGGTGAGTTGTTCCAGCAGAACAATGACGTTATCTTGATCACTCAGAAGGGCCTCGTTGAGCAAATAATTCCGCAGACGATCCCAGACTAACAGCAGTTGCGTTGCCGGATGCCCCTGCTATTTCTTGGGAGGGCGCGATCTAAAAAAAAAAAAAGGGAACCCAAGGAGACAGGCAACACCCACCGCAGTCAGGCGAAAGCCGCGCTAGGCCAGTTTCAGTTGACAAGAACAAGACACTACGTAGGTATGTACCTCAAAGACCTTTGCGCTCTAGTAGAGGATACTGTACTCATTCATTAAGATACAACGCTAGAGGAGCGCTGTTATATTCAAGCATACACTCGGCAACACCATACCCGCCCGTCTGGTTCGATCAACCGTCCCCTAGCTGCTCTTGCCGCATGGTAAAAGTGCCGCCCGAGACGCCCTAAATCAACAGTAGCTTGTAGGGAATTGTTTAAAAGCTCTCGCAAAGACAACGACTTTGGACTATTTGTGATACATAAATAGCTTTGGAATCAGATTTCCGTGATGAATTTGGATCTCTTGTGTGCTGTGCAAGTTTGAGATGGTCTGAGTTTCTATGGTTGTGTCGGAGATTCACGCTCACTAAACTGGTCTGTTTATTGATAGCATTGCTCGTCTCGCAGGCGTGCGCTACAAGTCTGCCTTACTATGCATGTGTGGGAACTATTGAATCTCCCATGTAGCTCTTGGCCAATAATCCTGATGGCGTTTCCTCCGTGTGAAGCATCATACGCGTCATGCCCTCCCAAAGGGGAAGGCGGTCGCGTTTACGGCCCTGCTCTGATACAACAACAAGCTGCTGACTCCCCTTAAAGAGATAAGACAAGCAGTCTTGTAGCCTCACTTTCTTCCTGCTCGCTGAGCACTATATCACCTAGACATATGTCTGAGAGGTCTGCCACTCGCTCGAGTGTGGATAATCGTTCGGTCATCTGCAGACGCACATCATGGCCTTCATCGAGCTAGCGTGCGACAAACTCGTTCGGGCTGTTGTACTACTCGCTCTTAAGTCAACGATCAGGAAAACGAAACATGGTTTCCGTTCAGTCACCGAAATTCTCAATCTGAAAACCGACCACCATTTGAAGTCGGGCTGTATCGGCCAGCTGTCCGACCAGGAGATCTGCGACTACAATGGTTCGACCAGGCGAGATGTGGCCTCGTCGCTCACGGGTGCCCTAATGAACACCGCGGCGTCTTCGGCTCATCCTGTTTTCATCCCGGCCGCCGTTCTCAACCTGATCCAGTTGACAGTTTCGTCGATAAACCGCAGACGAGTCAGACGAGAAATCAAGAAAAGACTTGAGCACAAGCCGGGTTTTCGTGAGTTCTACAACAAACGGAATCACCCGAGCCGTGACATAGTTGAAGCATGCATCCGGAAAGCCGGCCTCTGGTTTCTTGGGGCTGGTATCGTGGGCATGGACAACATTATCTCTGCGTTCGCGAACATGGCTGCACACCACCTCCACGAAGCATATCAACTTTTAAGCCCTCCGTCCCATCTAGTCAAGGGCTTTGGCGTCCGGCATGCTTTGGAGGGCGGCTTGAGCCATCCTATTCACAGCATTGCTAGTGAAGCAGTACATTATCACGAGACGCTGGGCGCTACCGCCATTGGAGCAGAACCTCTTAGTTGGCATGAAGGCTTCAGCCAGGCCCATCCGGCGATATCTAAAGCCGATGCGGCTCTCCACGACTTGGATGCCAAAATTGGGGATGAATTTGCAATAGGAATGTCCAAAGCCACTGGACTGGACATTAGTGACAGTACTAGCTGGGCCGATGTGATACAGCTGTTATCTGAACACGGGCATATTGATCATGAAGGTGTCGTCGCTGCTATTCAAATATCCTTGGATGGAGCTGTGTCGGAAGGGACCCAGTTCCCCATCATCTTACTAGATCACTTTGCAGAGGAGTATTGTAAGGAAAGAGATAGAATTTAGGGGGCAGCTCTGGACTAGGCTTATGTGGTCATGTTGATAGTGATGCCTCCTGAAGGCTACTCTGGAGAATCAGATGTCTTTCTTACACAGCAGAACTGTGTCTTCATACCTAAATCTGCAAAATCTTATGTACGATACACCAAACGAGATGCGATGTCTAGCCGTTTAATTCATTCCTGTTCATAATCTACGGACCCTGGCTAAGCCAGCTTTCATTTGATCGTGTTAGCCGCTGCCGCGTCTCGGTAGCGACACCGAATGCCTCGCGCTTGGGCTAAGAAATTCGGTAGATAAGTTTAGAATATTGAATACGGGGAGCTTGGCGGGGCTTTTGTTGGTCATCCTCGGAGCTCCAGTTTGTAACATATAAGCGTGTTGCCGCCGAGTTGGCTACATGGTGGTGCACCATGCGCCCAGCGCTTGGGGAGCCAGAAAAGCCATACTCCTCCCAAAAAATTCGGGCCTGATATCCTGTGAATCGGAGCCCCCAACGCCGACTTCTCGGAAGTCTGCGTGCTGCTTCCGAAGGCAGAGCTCGAGAGTTTGTAAGTATGAAGACCCCTATGGGGTTGAGCCGAAATTCTGCACCGAGCGTTGCATCGTCCCACACCATCAGAACATTGATATCATGACACGTCTGAGTGCCAGTCGGATCATCATCGAGAATAACTAGGACAGGTACTCCTCCGCTATCAACAGCTTCTTGGATGGCGCCCCTTACATCAATTATTTTCTCTGGAGGGAGCATTTATAAGGCTTGCCGTGCCTTGATATTGCTCAACTGGGTCTGTGCCGAGTCAACTAACGCAGTACCTGGAGGTTCAGGCTTCTTGGTACCTTGAACATTGGCATCCGCCGGAGAGACATCTGCGACTAGCGTCCATAAGCGGACCACCCCTGCGTCGGCCTCGTGAGCAAGCCCGTGGGCAGCGCCTGCAAGGTAAAGAGTGTGTGCTGCTGATGACACCGGACAAAAGCATTGGAGGCGTTTTGCCTCGTCTAATACGATACCCAGATCCTTGACAAAGATAGCCAAGGCTGAATGTGGTGTCCAGTCCCCATCAAGCATCTGCGGAACTCGGTTGACAAACATCCAGCTACTAGCCGCGGCGTTGCTCAAGATCTCAAAAACAGGTCTGGGCTCCAATCCCAAGCGGGCCGCGAAGGCCATGGCCTCAGCCGCCACTGCGATGTGAACACCGGCGAGTAGCTGGTTCACACACTTGACAGAAGAGGCAGCACCCACCGCGCCCTGAACATGGCGCAGATTGGATGGGACGCCCGTCATGGCTAGGAGGAGATCGTACATCTGGGAAATGACAGATTCTTTCCCTGAGCAGATGATCTAAGGCTTGAGTGTCAGCCATGACTAGCAAACAGTCCGATAAGACACGCACTGTGAGGTTGCCGTTCGCAGCGCGAACTACTCCGCCACTGACTGGGGCATCTAGGAGGACAAGCTGCCTTTGAAGGTTCTCTAGTTTCTCCTGCAACACGCGAACAAAGTGCGGCGGCACTGTGGAGCTGAGGATGACGACGGCGCCATCGGAGAGAGACTCGGCTGCCTTGCCCGTCCCGAAAAGGATATCCTCGACCTGCGATGCGTTCTGAACCATGAGAATGACAACCTCGGCACCCTTAACGGCCTCTGCGGGGGATTTGGCGGCGGTACCTTGGCCAGGATGAGACAGAAACTTATCCATGGTCTTAGGATACACGTCGTAGCCCTGGACCGGGTATCCAGCTCGGAGCAACGAAGCTGCCATGCCCTGGCCCATGGCTCCAAGTCCAATCATGCCAATCCTCGAGACTCTTGGTTGAGATGTGGCCGGCTTCAGCTCTTGTCGCTGATGTGGAGGGGCGGCGCTCTTTTGCACAACATCATGCATATGCGGCGGTAAGAATACTCTAACCAGCCCTGCGTCGTCGTCCTTGCCGTATCCCTGCGAAGAGGCGGAGATGTATAGCTGTTCGACTACAGAGGCAAGAGGCAGCGGAAACTGAAGGGAGCGAGCAGTTGAGACCACGATTGCCTGCCAAGTAAACCTTAGCCACGCTAGCCCGGGAGCATATCCAAAGGAGTTAGAAGATCATACCATGTCCTTGACGAAGATATCGAGGGCTGAGTGAGGAGTCCAGTCCCCCTCGATCATATGAGGCACACGATTCTCAAAGGCCCAAGAGTTTCCTGCCGCGTTAATAATGATATCGTAGACCTCGCGCGTGTCTAAGCCAGCCTTAGCCGCCATCGCCATCGCCTCAGCTGCCGCGGCGATGTGAACCCCCACCATTAGCTGGTTGACCATCTTGACCTTACTGGCTACCCCGGCGGCCCCAGGTATCAAGTACAGCTTCTCAGACATTAATCTCAACAGAGCATCCGCACTTGCGAGCGCGGCCGCGGTGCCGGAGCCAAACATGGTGAGCTTTCCTTCGGCCGCCCGCTTAGTGCCGCCCGAGACAGGGCAGTCCAAAACCTGCACGTCGGGCCTCCCGGCTAGAGTGATACGAGATGGGAGGTCCTCACAGAAAGTAGGACTGACTGTTGAACAGATGAGGATTGTCGCGTCGGTGGGCAGCGCTATGTTTTCCAATCAGGAATGATTGCATGAGATATACCTATGCCAAGGGGTTCTGCTCACCTTTGAGAGCGCCGGTCTTGTCGTTAAAGAGTATGTCGTCGACCTGGCTCTCGTTGGCTGCCATGCAAATGAAGAAGCGACTATCTCGTGCTATTTCCCTCGGCGATTCGCCGATCTGGCCCCCGTATGCAGCAAACCTCTCCGCGCTCGGCCCATAGACGTCGAACCCCCGGACTCGATAGTGCGGCTGCTTCAAGAGGTTGCAGGCCATTCCGAAGCCCATGGCTCCGAGACCGACGAAGCCGATGGTCACGGCGGGATCGCCGGTGGCGGCCATGTCTTGACGTGGTATGGGCGTTCTTCGAGGTGTTTTGAAACAGTCAGAATGCACTGCTCAGAGAGGGGCGCCACGATCTTCTCGAGGGAGGCTCATGCTACCATTCGATTGGCGGCCGGGCAATAAAAAGGAGCCCCCATAAGCGAACCACCATGCCGATATGCGGACTACGGAATCGATCTGGCAGCGGTACCCGTCGCCAGTCGCCGATGCGGGAGGAGGGGTTAGTGGTGGAGGCGGGTGGAGGCGGAGGCGAGAGTCGGCCATGGGGGCCAGAGCTGCGAACCTTGCAATGTAACGCGTCACCTAATTCGCTTTTGTACTGTCACTTGGTATTCCCCCCGAGGTCCGAAGCGCGTCTCGGGGTGAAAGGTCCAGGTGCCAATCCAGAAATGATCAATTTCTAATGGCCTAGGATCATGCCGGCTCCCATGGGACCTGCCCCATATTGTCAGGCTGTAGTTGACGGGATTTTCGGTTGAACGAGAAACTACAGGACGGGTCGGCGGCCTGCCCCGCCGAAGCTCTCCGTAGCAGTCATGTCCGCCGGCTTTTTTCTCCTCCTCGGGCAATGCCTTCTTTGAGCGATCGTGGATCATCTCGCAGAGACGCGGATGTACCTCAAAAGGCACAATGTCATGAAGTCTCTGTCCTGATTTTGTATTACGCAAGATAACTTGCACACTAGGTGGAGCTCTAACAACCTCGGTGTTGCCTCCACCAAGCGGCTTGCTACTGTACCCGCAAACACTCGTGCCTCCACCTCCACCCCGGCCCTGCGCCGACAGGCAATACCCAGTGAGTACCGTGTAACAAGGAATTATACGTTATAACTCCCAATCAAGAGCTGATGAGGATATCGCTGCTTCCGCCATTTCGAAGTTCTGCGAGTGAGATGTCCATTCTCAATCTTCCAAGGGAATGAGGAGTGCTTTCCCGTTGGATGACGCCGCTATGTACATATTGGCAGACTTCATGGCCAACGCATCCTTCCAGACTCAAGCAGCTACAACGCACCGGCATCTCAAATACATATTCCTGTCCAACTTATTCTCTATCGACGCTACCTAGGAGGCTCAATAGTTGCTGGGATATTTGAAGTCCTCCTGCGCGAAGAACTCCTCCTTGATCAACCTGGGACTTGTGAAACGCAGCAGAACATTTGGACTACCGGCCTTGTCGTTTGTACCGCTGGCACGGCTGCCTCCGAAAGACTGCTGTCCAATAAGTGCGGCAGTAGTCTTGCAGTCTAGAAGACCTCAATGTCAGATGATACAAAACCTTAAAGTCTGTGTTGGGACTCACTGATGTAGAAATTCCCTGCCGAAAACCGAAGAGCGTCTTCCGCTTCCCGAATGGCTTTACGGTCTTGAGCAAACACTGCGCCTGTCAAGGCAAATCCGCCACCACCCTGGTCCACTTTCTTCAATATGGAGCTCCATTCGGCGTCAGGGTAAACATAAATCACCAGCACAGGGCCAAATATCTCTTCTTCGAACAACTTGTGATCTGGCGACTGCGCCTGGTAGACTGTCGGGTTGATGTAGAAGCCCTTAGAGTCATCGTAGGTACCGCCGGCCAAAAGCTTCAGCGAGGCATCTTTGTTGCTTTCGTCTATGATTCCCTTGATCTTTTCGAATGATCGTCGATGGATGACAGGACCCATGAAAGCTTCCAGGTTCTTGTCTGGGCTACCGATGGTGATCTCGCCAACAGCCGCTGTGAACTTCTTGATAAACTCGTCAGCTCGAGACTGAGGGAGATAGAGTCGAGACGTAGCAGAGCATTTCTGTCCCTGGTAGTCGAAAACTCCTCGGATGGTATGGTTGGCTGCGCTTGGGATATCGGCGGAAGTATGGATCAGAGTAAAATTCTTGCCGCTGGTCTCCCCGACGAGGCGAGGGAACTCCCGGTAGGTCTTCTTCCCTATTCCTCGACCAACTCGGTCATATAGGCTTCGAAATACATCTGAAGATCCGACGAAGTTCAGCCCGGCAAAGTCGCGGTGGGCAAGTACCACATCTGTAACCTCGGCAGCGTCTCCGGGTACGAACTGAATGACATCTGGGGGGAGGCCAGCTTCCAACAATATCTTGTACACTAGCGTGCTAGCGTAGATATTGGACTCCGACGGCTTCCAGATGACTACGTTGCCCATCAACGCAGGGCCCGAGATCAGATTACCACCAATCGCTGTGAAGTTAAAGGGCGACACAGCATACACGAAGCCCTCAAGAGGTCGGTAATCCATTCGACTATCCACAGGGTTAGCTTACACGCGTCCCTCATCTGCAGCAAAACCCACCTCCACATCCCGTCTGTGCCCCGGGTTGGCTGCCTCCCCAACAGCTCAGCAGCATAGTTGCAGTTCAGCCGAAAGAAGTCTGCGAGCTCTGCCGCAGCGTCGATCTCGGCTTGCCACATGTTCTTTCCCTGCCCTAACATGGTCGCAGCAATCAACTCGTAGCGATACTTGGTCGCCACGAGTTCAGCCGCCTTCAGGAAAATAGCAGCTCGGTCTACGAAAGGGGTCTGTTCCCAGTCCTTCTTTGCCTTCAAGCTGGACTCGATGGCTTCAGAAACCTGAAGCTTCGACGCAAGAGGGTACTTGGTAAATGTTGTCGCATGCTCTGCGGGCAGCGGTTGGTCCAGTGCCTTTGCAGCCGCCTGGATTGTGCCATTGTAGAATATGCCACTGCTTACAGGTAGCTCTGCCCGCAGGGCCATTAACGCTGCTTCCAGCTTGAGACGCTCAGGGGAGCCTCTCTCGTAGTGAAACTTTGCAGTTGTCCTTTAGCGTACTTCCGTTCCGTTTCGAAATGATTACAAGACTCACATTCGGCTCATTTCTTTCGTCGGGCAGCCTGAAGGGGACGGTGGCCTTAGAACGTGATTGCAGGGATAATGCCTTGGGCAAGCGGCGTAAACCCGGAACAAAGCGTCCCATGGGTCGAGACATGCTTGACATGAGGATTGTGGTGGAAGACATGGCATTCAGATGAAAAAGAATGGACGGCCTCCTCCTCGAGTCTGTTGGTGGTAACGGGTTTGAACAGGACCTCCGGGTCTTTCAGCTGTTGGGATAATTGTCAACGCCGCAGGTGGACTCTTGCGCAGATAAATCTTTCAATGAATAGTTCTCTTCTACCTATTGCAATGTAAACAGACACATTACCACCGGGATTTTGAAGTAAGGTGGGCAGGCTTCTACCGCGCCAGCTGCAGACTTAGACGCCTCTAGAGGCGATGATTACCGAGATCGGCAGCGCAACCGAGAGCTACGGCAAACATCCCGGACCTTGGAAAGAGATGTATCTCCTAGTAAACGTGCCTTCCAGCCGTTGATTTCCTCTAAAACCCAGGCTGTGATGCCGGTGGAACCCGTAATGCCGTTCGCGCTCTAGAGTCTTTCATAATATACGGTGCAATTTACAATGTTTTGGACGTCGAAAAGGCATAAACGGTACATACGGTTTCAGCCTATGATTTTGACTTGACTCGGCAGGTTATGTACGTCTAGTATCGTTTACATGGGTTGTAGTCTCCATGAGGCGAGCAACTGTGACAGCCTCGCGAAGTGCTCTGCCGATGTGGCCACGCACGGCAGCCTCTTCAAGAACCATCAATCCGCCAATCGTGCAGCCCTCGGGAGATGTACCCTGATCCTTCAGTATGCCCGGATGAACTCCACTCTGAAGAAGAGCGGCGGTCCCCTGCATCGATTGGTAGATCATGGTCTGCGCAGTGTTCCTTGGCACACCGACCGCAACTGCAGCATCGATCATTGCATCGCAGATTACCGCAAAAAATGCCGGTGTTGAGCCCCCGACAGCGGTAGTTGCGTTCATCAGCTGAGGACTGATGTGGACGGTCCTACCTATCTGCTGAAAGATGGAGTCCGCGAGCTGCAGGTACTGGGGTGGCATATCCGGGCCAGGTTCCTCGATAGCTGTGAGCGACTGTGAGACGAGGGCTGCAATGTTAGGAAGAGTGCGCAGGACCCAGACCCGACTATCTTTGTCCTTTTCTGCGCTCGCGGCTCCGTATATGGTCTCTTCTAGCTTGTTTCTTGTCCAGCCGGCCACAACACTGATCACCAGCTTCCCGTCTAAGGCATGATACAGCCCCGGTTGCGTCAAAACTGACTGGACATCGGCGGGATCAGGCCCTAGAATAACCACACCAGATTCCTGGGCTGCCTCTACATTATGACCCCTAAGAATGGTAATGTCCGGGGTTTGAGAGAACTGGTCTGTCAACCTTTTCTCCGAGCGTGCGCTTCTGACACAAGCGATGAAGCGTCTAAATGGCAGCACCTCCTTACTCTTTTCGCGGGCATCAACAAGGGCCTTCAGAATTGCAGCCCCCAGACTTCCTGTTCAAACTGATTAGAACTGGTCTTGGTCTATAACTCATTTGCACATTTCTCAGAGTAAAAGTCTACGCACCGCAGCCCAAGATACATAGAGTAGCATCGCGAGGGATCGACATTTCCGAGATCTAAAGAAACGGCCAAAGAGCTTAAAGCGTGCTTTCGGGGTCTCAATGCCTTCTTTGACTAGGTAGTGTAGGCGGTAGTCAGAACTACTACCGCAGGTTATCAGGCAGCGCAACCGCTGGTCGTCGGTGTCATACCCGGATTGTTCCCTGCGCCCTGTGGGGTCTCGGATGCCGAGTCCGTAGCGCATGATAAACAGTCGGATACTATCCCGATCAGCTATCTCCACGATAAGCAATCTGTCGACACCCTTTGCCGATAACCACGCCGTTACGTAATCCCGTCACAAGAACTCGTGACAGTTGCCAGTTATCTTCGAGCTCGACTCGACGGATATTTCGTACAGTTCAGCGACGGCCACGACGTGGCAGGATGCATCCTCTCTGTCTCGAGCAGCGATGTGACCGCTAGTCTAAAGCCCAAAGGTTTCTCAGCAGTACGTCAACAGAGAAATGTGTAGGAAGACTTGTCGGGGCGGCGTGAACAGGACTTCGCAGATACCTTCGACCGTTTGCTGGCCTGTCGCAATAGAAGGACTGGAACAGGTACGCAAGAAAAGGTGACTAGAACATTGTATCGGACTTTTTAGCTCGTCTTAGCGATTTGAAACTTTCAAAACAGAAACCAGCTAATGTCGGCACGTCCGTACATTTCCATCGTCATGTACGGTCACTTCGCTAGCCCTCAGGGGTTGTCAAGGTTAGGGGCTGAGTTGGTGTCGGCACGGCAGCACGCAAACAATCCACAGGAATCATCACTGGTGGCTAACTTGCATCTTATTGAAAGCTTAGCTCTATTCACGTTCTGAAGGAGAACGATGATCTGATCCTCCTTTTCACTTCCGCCTTCAGCGCCGCGTACTCATCAGACGTCCGGAGCACGGCGTCTCTGTTCTCCACCGCCCGCCGCAGCAGGTATGCGAGACACTCGCCTAGACTTCCCCAGGTTGTGCATTTATACACGTCCGGTGCAGTCTGGTCCTCGTTCTTCTCTTGAAGCAGCGAAAAGCTGACCTCGTCCGACATGCCGTGGAGCTGTCCGAAGCCGACCGGCACTGTAGGTAGGTTTGCCTTGGTTCGCTGCTGGTGCAACCTATGGGCTGCGAGCACGCTGTCCCTGTTGTGACTAGCGAGAAAGAGTTTCACAGATGGGAAGCCATGACCATCTGGCGCCCCAAACCCCCCTATGTGCTGCTTTAGTGCCCCTTGGGCGATATTGTTATACGCATTGTCGGTATCCTGTTTTGTGTCATGGATCAAGGATCGGTCATCCGACAGGATGTAAGCTCCTCTCACTAGCTTTAGGCCGAGCGTGAATCCATCTTGAAGAGCGGCCTCGAGGTGCTGGGCGAGCAAGGCGGGCGTGCCCTTAAGATAGGCCTGGTATGTGTTATAGACAACGGCAACTCCACCCCGATTGAACTTGCGCATGAGCTCCAGTGCCACTCGAGAAATACCCTTTTGGAAATGCTGAGATTCGGCATCGACAATGATGTGAATATTCCGATCCCTGCACTTGATGCATATCTCGTCCAACGCGTCAAGCAGCTGTTGGGATGGCAACTCTCCAGCATTGAAGGCGGCAGTGGCGGTGGGACCTGCTCCAGTCAACCTAGTTGTCTCTTAGTATTTCGATCAAAGGCCTCAGAGACGCACAACGTACTTGACAGCGAGAAAGTCTCCGTCTTCAATCAAATCAATTGTGTCGAGCGTCCCGGAGAGCCAGGCCGCAATATCAGGACAGTGCATCTCTGCTGCGTCAACTCCATTGTTTTCAGCCACATTGCCAGGCGAATGTGTTGCTGTTTTTGTGCTGTGGTCAAATACAGTCTCGCGTGCGTAGGTGAGTATAACGCCGCGAAATCCCAAGTCCTTCAACTGTCGAACACAGGCTTTTGTTTCAGATTCTGACTCCCCGGCGCAGAACTGATCGTAGAAGGTCTTTCTTAGAATGAAATGCAGGAGAGGGTTCCTGTCCACATTGAATAACAGCCATCGGCTCGGTTTGGAAAGAAAGGATAGGATGGAGAGAGAGGGGAGAAGCAATCTCCGATGCGAAGATAAACTAGCGACGAGCAGAGACCTAAGTAGCGTCCCAGTCGGCAGACTTGCTAGAGGGAAGACCGGGTCATCCTGTGTGACTTTCCGTACTGTCGCCTGCAGGGTCGAGTTGTATCTAGGTCTTCTCTTTGTTCCAAGCACCACCGTGACCCAGCTTGGGCTCAGCAACCCCAGGGGCCCTAGGGATGCGATGTTTTTGGACTTGAGGTGAAACATGACTGGAGATAGTGAATTTTCTATGTCGCCTTCATATCAGGGATCATACCGCGAGTATACAACAGTTACCAGGTTCTCTCAAATATCAACTAATTCTTGAGGATTGTGTTGTCGTCACGAACTTGCCATGTATCGGAAGTCTTGCCGGTTCGGGTTGCCTCCCTTGAGAACCGATGATACGGAACTTAGCTACCAGGTGCCAAGTACGATGGTTCATTTTATTTCTCTACGGCTTCGTATGGGTGAGATCTCCGACTGATAGCTAGGTTCCCGATTTGAACTGATACACTGTAGTCCGTTTACTTGATCGGTTATGACGCCGCTCGGGCCGTGGGATACATCGAGTACATGTCGGTTAACACGGCCACCTCTGCTAGACTAAAGCTCCCACCCTCCATTCGCTCTAGATATCTTTAACCGGTTAGTCCTCGTCCTCGACATTGTTTGACGCTTGGTAGATAAGTGGTGGGTCATGACCATGTCCTGATACGGGGAACGGCGTATGACGTAGCGTCGGCTTGCTATCCGATCCCCCATAGCTGCTCACCTCACGCCGCCTGATATGCACTGCACACTGCGGCATGCTGGAACTGTGTCTATTTGCGGGGGATAAGGGTGTCTATGTAGTGGATCATTGCCTTATCTTGATTCCAGCCAAGTCGGCTGATAACCTTGCTTGGCTGCCTCGCCAGCTGGGCCAGCCTCCAGGTTCCCCCCCTGTCATTTCGTGGGATGCTTCGACTTTAAAGGTGCCGGGTGGGCACCCGTGCTTTGATCTTGGAGTTTCACACACTGACTGAGAATCTTGAATTCATCCACTGGAAACCGGCCCAGACACGAAAACTCCATCGCAATGGCATCCCCAAAGGAGAAGACAGATGGCACATCGGAACCGGATATCGCACGAGCTGTCTCTAGTGGTGCCAGTGTTCAATTCGGCAGCCTTGGCGACAACGTTGATCAGCTTCAACGGCGGCTCGGAAACCGCCAGGTCCAACTTATTGCCATTGGTGGGTCCATTGGCACGGCGACGTTCGTCAGCATCTCAAGCGGCCTGGTAAAGGGCGGTCCTGGAAGTCTGTTTCTCGCATACACAATCTACTCATGCGTCCTGGGCCTGGTCAACAACTGCATGGCTGAAATGGCCGTCTTCATGCCCGTCACGGGGGCTTTCATCCGGATGGCAGGCCGCTGGGTTGACGAGTCCTTCGGATTTCTGGCAGGTTGGAACTTCTTCATCTACGAGGCTGTCCTGATTCCTTTCGAGATCACCGCACTCAATCTGGTTCTATCATTCTGGCGAGATGATATTCCGGTGGCAGCAGTGGTGGCCGCCTGCATCGCCCTCTACTTGTTGGTATACCATTAACTAAAATCGAGAGAAGTCTGAGATAAACTGATGTCGCACCTAGAATCCTGAACGCCTTTGCAGTCAAATGGTACGGCGAAGCCGAATTCTGGCTCACTACCGGCAAAATCAGCCTAATCTTGATCGTTTTCTCGTTTACGTTCATAACTATGGTCGGCGGCAACCCGAAACACGATGCATATGGCTTTAGATACTGGAAGAAACCAGGCGCCTTTGCCGAGAACATCACGACAGGTGATCTGGGTCGGTTTGAGGGATTCCTAGGCGCTCTCTGGAGTGCAGCCTTCAGCGTTGTTGGTCCGGAGTACGTCTCCATGGTTTCTGGAGAGACGAAGCTCCCTCGCCGATACCTTAAGAACGCCTTCAAGACTACATACGCGCGATTTGCTTTCTTCTTCATTGGCAGCGCGCTGTGTGTTGGCATCGTTGTTCCCTACAACGACAGCACGCTTCTATCCATTCTGAATGGCTCTTCAGAAGGGGCGGGGACCGCAGCGGCGTCTCCATATGTCATTGCCATGAACAACCTCGGCGTCGACATCCTTCCACACATCACCAACGCACTACTGGTGACGAGCATCTTTTCCGCTGGCAACGCTTATACGTACTGCGGATCTCGCAGCCTCTACGGCCTTGCGCTCGAAGGGCAAGCACCTAAGTTCCTGCGCAAGTGTACCAAGTCTGGCGTTCCCATTTACTGCCTAGGAGTGACCATGCTGTTCCCCTTTCTGGCCTTCCTCAACGTCTCCAGCAGCACGGCAAAGGTGCTTACATGGTTCACCAACGTCATCACAGCAGCTCAGATCATCGATTATATCGTCATATGTATCACCTACCTGTTCTTCTACAAGGCGTGCCGAGCCCAGGGATTTGATAGGCGGACGTTTCCATACTACGCCCGCTTCCAACCCTACTCTGCCTGGATCGGCCTTGTCTTCTTGACGGGGGTGGTCTTCGTATACGGCTACAGCGTGTTCCTCCCAGGACATTGGAGTATCAACAATTTCTTCACCTACTACACAATGGTCCTTATCTCTCCAGTTCTCTATTTTGGATGGAAAATCATCAAGCGCACTAAGTTTATCAAGGCGACGGAGGCAGATCTCGTCTGGGACAGACCGGTCATCGACGCATACGAAGCCGCTTGCACTGAGGAGGTCCCAGGGTTCTGGACGGAGATATTGCAAATCTTTGGGCTGCGAAGGAGGGCTAAGAGTACTGACAGAGTCTCAACTCCCTAAGCTCCGCGCACACTGCGTCGCGCCCCCGAGTGCCCCCAGACTGGACATCTGGCAGTCTGTGCAATCATGGGAGGACCCCCCGGGGGGGGGGGGGGGGAATAAACTTGCGTTTGACTTCTGAAGGTAGAACGAGCAATGTGATTCGCTTCTTGGTATTCGATTTCAATGAACTGTGCTTCCAGCCAAATGCTCAACAAGTCTTGAATGTGCAAGGGGGATCGGTCATAAGGCGGACCGGGATGCTCCGACAGGCATTGACTTTATCGAGCGCCTAATCCAAGTTTTCTTCTACAAAGTTCGTATTCCAATGCGGCGAGCCCTTGAAGTGTAGTCCGAGTAATCCGCACGAAACCAGGGCCTGGTCTTTGTATGAGGTAGAATCCAATGAACTTGTCCTTCTCGTGACGCTCAACGGAGGCGTGTAAAACGCCTGTTGAGAGCACAATTCAACGTTCCAATATATATAACATTAACGTGCCATCTAAACGTAAAGATTTGGTTGATCTGCCCAAATGAGAACCTTTTGAGTACAAATCCCCCCTAGCATGTGCTGATCTCGGGTGCTCGAGTCTGCCTTGGAATCTATCTAATTGCGCTGATGATTGGAGCGACTTACAGAGCATTATCCTACTGACCGGCTGCAGATGGCTTCCCTGGTCTGAGATGTGAACTCCTATAATATTCCCATTCTGGGCCCTACATGACCATGAATCATGATAACCTACGTTGGTAGCTTACTGGAACGGTGCGGTCTGCCGCCAAAGCCGATCGTGCCGTTGGCGACCGGGAGCTTAGCCGACTTCCGGTCTGTATAGATAGCACTACTCGTGTTAGCCACCCCCACGACCCCACGATTACCCCTTAAGGCCGATGCTAACCACCTCACCAAAACAAGTCAACTCTGAGCGACTGCAGTAAGCCTACTGATGGGGGCGTCGGCGGACCGCCGAGAGATAACACAATGCTCTTGACTGCAATAGCCAGTGCGAGAAACGATCGGTAAATGCCTTGCGTTTGGACTACAGTCTCTTGCCTTAGTTCATTAAGGAGAAGAGAATGAGCAAACCTGATTATATCAAAGCGGTGGTATCTAGTCGAGATGAAACGTCTGAGCAACACGATGTTTAGGATGCAGGTGGAAGTGAGGAGCTGGGTGCGAGGAGATGGGTGCGAGGAAGCTCACGCCTAATCCAGGGAGGACAGCACGATCGATAAGGGAAAGGGGTTAGCGATAGCCCGCCGTGTCTCTAACCTCATTTGTCGCTCTGCACCCCACACTGGAGATCTCCGGCCGCTGACTGCCGGACCGCTATCATCGCCCCTCACTCCGTCGAGGTTCTAACCCAAGAACTTCAACTCACGTTGGGTATTGAGCACTTGACCACGAGGATGTCATTGGAACCTAGCAGCACGCTTAAACGTGTTTCAAAGCGTTCTTCAAATGCGTATGGCCTCTATTCCCGTCTAGGTGCGGGTTTGACTTGCTGACAGTGGTTCCCGATAGTTGCTCACGATGCCGAAGACAGAAAATCAAGTGTTCAGGGCTGCAGCCATGCCACGGGTGTAGTAAGCGGGATCTTGTTTGCATCTTTGATGACAGAGACAACAAGGTCTTGGTAACGCAAGGGTAGGCCTTGACACTGGCAATTCTCATTTGCCATTGCACGCTGACAGGCAGAGCCAAGATACCTCTCAGACTTGCAGCAGAAGATTGCACGCTTAGAACAGCGCCAGGCGGGAATATTCAGTCCTCCGACCACAACTGGCGAACAGAGCACTGACAGGGCTGTCGAAGATTGTATGACCTGCTTCCTTCTTGACCATGAAGTCGAGCAGGGTTGATGATTCAGTAGTAGCTAGCTCCGACGTTGCAGAATCGCAACATGACGAGTCTATAGTTCCTCCGTCCCCGTCCAGGACGCAGCAAACGGACCCAGAATCGTCTGAGCTAACGAATCCACTAACTGCAACACCGTCAACATTCATGTCGGCATCTAATGGCAGGACATGTGAGTCTAGAAACTCCTTACGCGATAGGCTTGGGACCGGTCTAACGAGAAAGGCAACAGTTTACCTTGGCACTTCATCAAATTGGTCATTCTCCAGACGCATTCTCAGCATGGCGCATGAGCATGCCTACCAGGCGCCTGTTCCCCCGGACGCGCTCCTGTTTGATGGCTCTGCATATGACCTAGGATGGGACGGTTCCCGTTGTACTTCGGGTGCCGCCAGCCCGGTGATACCAAGCCTCGACTACGCTATCTACCTAATTAATGCTGTTAAGTTCCATTGCGGTCAACTGTACCATCTCTTTGACGAGGAGGACTTTATGGCAAGTCTGCACAAATTTTATTCCGACGGCAGCGACCGTATCGAAAAAGCTGGCTTGTGGTACGTCCACTTCATTGCGGTACTAGCCTTTGGGAAGACATTTATTCTACAGAAAAACCAGGGAAAGAGGCCGTCCGGCGCCGATTTCTTCATCAAGACTCTGCAGCTTCTTCCCGACGTAACTGCTCTCTGTGCGGAGCCAATCCAGTCGACGGAAATCTTATGTTGTATAGCGCTGTACTTGCAGTCTCTCGATTATCGCCACTCCGCACACATATTTGTAGGTGGATGGCAATAGTCAAACTGAAGAGTGGTGCAAGGTTGACTCGCGATACAGATAGGTCAAGCTATGCGCATGGCATTAGGGTATGGTATGCACACAGACATGCCGGTATCGCACCTCGGGGAACACCTCGTTCAGAGATGCCGCAAGATATGGTGGACTGTGTACATCTTGGATCGTCATATGACTTCCTTGATGGGCCTTCCCCAGTCAATCAGGGACGATGATGTCTGTTGCCAACTCCCAAGTTTCTTCGGCTCAGTTCAACGAACTGCAGCCCTACGCATGCAGATCAAACTCGCCCGGATCATGGCAGAGATTAACAGCAGTATGTGCGGCATACTTCTTGTCGATGCTATTGCTTACTGACATGCCCACTCGCCATTAGCTGTCTATGGAAAATGTGGCAGCCTTAGAAAGAAGTTCCTGTACAGCACCAAGACAGCGCTAGAGAGCATCGCAAGCCTGGCGGACGAGCTCCGACTATCGTTTCCTTTACATCCAGGCGAGGAGTTCGGCGGTATATCAAGGATGTCAGCTCATCTTCATCTTCTCTACCATCAGGTTAGTGCCACTATCTGGATCCTCTTGATTCTAGGGCCTTATTAAACCTCCCTTCTCCAGTGCATTATTCTCGCTACACGACCTCTGTTATTCTGCTGTCTCAAAATCAGATTTGAGTCGCCACCGCAGTTGCAATCCCTAGTTGCCTCACGCAAAGTTCGGAGTCTCTTGATGATGTGTATCGAGGCAGCTCAACAGATACTCAACGTACTAGACAGTGTCCAGTCTCAAGGGCTTCTTGGTGAGGTCACCTTGGACAACAACTCACTGGAACCAGCTAATGCCTCTATCTGCATAGAAACCTTTCTTCCATTTGATCTCGACTCCCTCTCTGTATCCACCACGGTGCTCCAAGTCGCGCCAGCTATCGACGCACAGTTGCTTGAAAGCTATCCTCCCTGGTTACAGAAGTCTTATGCACTAATGGAGGAGATGGTCTCGAGCGGAAATCCCATCGCCGAGTTTCGAAAGACTGAAGTTCAAAAGTTGGATGAGATATTCGCTGACATTTCTGCTAACCATACTCGGGACCATTCCGGCCCCAGTCCTCCCATCCGCACCGGTGGCCATCCGATTGCAGAAATTTCCCATCTAAGCGCCGAGTCGTCTACGGCTGTGTTACCCCTCCCGCATGATCTTGTGCCTACTCAAGTGAACCCTGGTGACGATGGAGGGATTGGTGGTGATTTGACAGCTGAGCAAATCATGGCGATAGCAAATTCAATTGAGAATGAGGATGCTGAGTGGATTTCCCGCTCAATATTGGAGAACAGCTTCTGGGAAATTGAATAACAAAAGAATGGAATATTGAACATTGTCCTCCGGCGCACGATGTCTTACCCGTGAGTTCTTACATTATCTGGTTAGTGAATACACGTATGCTTAATTTATTAATACGGGTATATACCCGGTTCCTTCTCGCTGTCCTGTCATATTTCCTCTTCGGCTTCCCTCTCGCTCTTCCGGAGCCTCATCAGAGGAGAGAGAGGCGAGCTCTGAGCGATATCGGTCAATTCCTGATATCCCGCTTTAATATAGAGTGATTTTGAGTCTCTCTCCGCATCGAGATATAAAGGATAATCCATGCCATCTGCCAACTCCTTTCCAATGTCCAGGAGCATTGATCCATACCCCCGTCGCCTGGCAGACTCTTGCGTTGCAAGTATTTCGAGATCTGCTCCAGACATGGTTAAAGCTAGACACACAAAGCTGTATAGTGAGGCTTACAAATGTGCTCCTTGGTTCCCATGCCCAGTTCGTGTTGGGATTCCATCCCTGCGAAGAATTCTTCAAGGCCCTCCGTGCTCATGCCGGGTGGCACAGCCGGCCAGCGTGACCTCCAGCCCTGGAGTCCATTGTCCCCTGGTTTGATCACCCAGTAGGAGGCCACTGAGAGGGTTTTCCCTATACAATCCAATTAGCTCTCAAAGTGGTCCTCGGGGAATGGCTTCCCATCTTACCATCCTCATCCCGAACGACATAGACCATGGCTTCTTGCCTCCCTTCCTTACCCTTGATCCAGCTTCCATAGGCCTCCTCAAGAAATTCGCGACATTCACGGCTTTGAGGAAAGAGAGGTTCGAAGAACTCGTCATTAAAACCGCTGTAGAAGATGTCCACAAGTGCTTTCACATCTGCAGGAGTAGCCTTGTTTACAATCGCCATCGTGCCTTTTCAGTCCCATGAAATGGCGTGGGAATCTTTGATCATGATCGAGAATGGAAAGCTCTGGCCATCTTATACATCTTAATGGAACAAGTGGAGGTACTCTGGCTTTGCTGATGTGAGATTTAAGTCCGAACAACAGCTGTCACGGAGCTATCCGACGTTACGTGAAGGGCATCTAGAACGAGAAATACTATAAGCCGATTGGTACGTCCAAATTTGAGTCAGCGGCAGCTCCGCCGCCTTCCGCCACCGACCATTGCAGGGGTACAAGTTGCTAGGCCTCCTTTTGTATACATAGCACCCTTTCTCGAGATCTCAATGAAGCTCAATACTTCGCCAGCACGTCCGCTGTCCAGTCCCACAACCTTTTTGCCAGTTCCTGGCTCTTGGCGGTCTTGTCAAGCTTGTCATTGCTAAGGACGCCGACAGGCATATAGAAGGCCCCATTCAGCATCTCATCCCTCTTCCCACCGGCCGCGACCCACAGCTGGCTATAACATCCCTGCTCCGTCTTCATGATTGACGTACCCTGCACGAAGTTGGCGGCGTATACAAATGCTTTCCTGACAGGATCGAGGTTCGTCACCAGCCCAGTCTCTACTACGCCGGGATGAACCGAAACTGTCAGGATGCTTGGATACCGCCTCGCCAATTCTGCGGCGTAGACAATATTTGCCAGCTTGCTCTGCCTTCAGACTAGTTAGCAAGACGCTACCCGTTTTACAAACACCGGGGCTTTTCAGGCGCAACAGAGCTGGCTTCATACAACGTACCCATATCGGATCCATGACCCGCCGATCCCATCTTGAGTCGTCCGCACCTCATCAAACAGAACGCCTCCCTTGGGGTGCCCGCGCCAGCCCGTTGACGTTAGCGAGACGACCCGCACATCTGCGCCGGGCAGTGCGGCGGTCCTCAGTAGGACGGGGAGAACCTGCTGGATCACCATGGCGTTGCCTAAATGATTGACAGCGAACTGCATCTCAAAACCGTCCTTGCTGAGTCCAGGCGGCGACGCCATGATGCCGGCGTTGCACATCAGGATATCGAGCCGATCATGAACGAAGCGTTTCGTGGCGGCCTTTACGGAGGCTAGGGAAGTCATGTCCATCTCCAGGAACGTTAGTGAGACGGAGGGGTTGATTGTGGCAACGTCAGAGATGAGAGACTGCGCTGCCGTTGCATTTCGTCCTGTGAAGTAGATATGGGCTGGATTGTGTTTCGCGAGAGCTACGATCGAGGCCCGGCCGAGACCCGCGGTGCCTTGGAGCAGTGTTAGCCATGGATTTCAGCGGAGACAGCGGGGTGGACTCCTACCTCCTGTGACAAGGACAACTTTCTCCTCGAGAGAGGGGATATCCTTGTCTGGACTGAAGTTCACGTAACCTGCCATGGCAGGCATCTTCGCTGAGACTCGAGGGTGCTTGGTTGGAGTGGCGCAATGAAAAGGCGTAGGCGAACGGCGTTGACGGAAGAAGATAGCAACCTTGAACCGACTAACTATCGACTCTAGAGGGGCTTATATAGTATGATGGACGATGTAAAGATCGCAACGAGCCATCTTTAACATTACCTCCTCGCATTTATATAGTTAGACGGACGGACGGCGTAAGGACCGGCGTCGGGTCGTCTGTCATGCCATGCATTCGCCATCGTAGACAAGACTCGGCGACGAGTGAATCTGTTGCTCCGAGTTTCTTTCATACCATAGGATGTTCTAGTCCTTACATCCTTCATATCATCCCGTAACAGCGTGATAACCTCCTTTAGCAGTGTTCAGACCATCTCCAGCCAGCCAATTAAATGCTTCAAGAGATCTTCTGCTCGCTTTGAACTATCCCAAGTTGAGCCTTAGCTCGTAAGCAGATGGATCCCTGCTGGTTAGGGCTGGGAATCGAAGGATTGGGGGACGGAGTGGAGACGGGGTAATCTCCAAACCGAAGGTGTCCGACGCGAGGCGAGTCATGGCGATGTTTCTCTCCCTGACAACGTGCACGATCGGACGGATGAATTGAAACCCGAAGACGATTTGCTCGACATGAGCATTCATGGCCGAAAGTCTTGAATCCATAGGTATGCAAGATGAAGACTGATGTAGGTCTTGCTCACTTTGCCAGCTCTCGCCCGAGAAAAGTGAAGAGCTGCGACTGACACACTGAAGCGCGACCGCCAGGGGCATGAGAATGAAGATGACTGCGGCGACTCGCGGGACTCGGCCGAGAGAAGGAAGCGACAGAACAGGCTACATCAGCGAGCTTGGCGTCGGTTCTCCTCGCAAACGTTCCTGTTCCTCGTCCAGAGACGTAGACTGACAGGCTTATAGGCCGACGGAAAGCGGCTCAAATGGTCCTGGACTTGGGCGGTCAGGACGCTACAGACCTGGAAGATGCAGGCCGGAAAAACACTGCCTCCGCAGGACCCTTCGGGGTTCTTATACCGATGTCGTCGAAGCAGTCTCTGGACGTGCTAAGGGAACATGGCCAGGTACTTGCTCTGAGCCACCAGCCCACGAGTTCGAGAACTGGCCGAACATCACCACCCGTCCCGCCAGAGGGATGTGAAGGAGCCGGAGTGGCTAGGGTAAAGGGTCAAGTCATACCTCCACTGATACCTTACATCCGAGACACAAGAGACCTTTCAACGATCGGCCCGGTGTTGTTTCCCATCTCGCTTGATCATCGGCTCATCACCCTCATACAATACAACGTCCTACGGGCCATGCTCATTAACATGTCGATAATGTCGCTCATGCATGTTATACCTGAAGAGTGCGGCGGCGCGTTCGCCCTCCTACGCATTCCCCCTCCGCTCGGCGTTATTCCGCCGTCACTGCGCCCAACACTGCTCCAACAGACCGCTCCTCACCCGGGGTGGATCGGCGCTGTTCCTGACCGGTCCATGCGAGACAACCTCATATTGAACAGCGGGAAGTTCGATGAGGATGATTTATGCTGCGACTTGATTGGCGGGCTCTATGAAGGCTTCGACGAAGTCGATCGAAGGGGCCTGATCGCCTGGAGCGATCCGTGGAGCCCCGACGGATGGGAAATTACCGAAGGATTTGCGAAGAAATGGAAGTTCCTTCTCACAGGCTGTGCTGAGTTACTTGCCTCAACAAACAGATGGCGAGCTCGGAGAGGCGAGGATCCGCTGCTTGTGGAGATCTAGCCGACTTGCCTCATCCAGAGCTTGAAAGGGAACATCACCCGGGATGGGGTCCATCCGGCCATTAGCTCATGATCTTGGGCGCATGAAGCGCCCTAACGTGAACGCTAGAAGACGCAGATCGACATCTGGGGTGCTTTGTTCGCACAGAGATCGGAACTACTTGTGTGGGGTCTGGTGGCAACAGCTGCTCGGTCACTGGCTTTCGGCGCATCTTTCCATCGCAACGTGCCGTACCATGTCTGATTAAATATAGTTATAGGTCGTGGTGCTGCCTATCTGGAATGCATTTACCCGCTATTGGCAGCTCGTTGCGAGGATGGGATGCGGTGCGCATCGCCCAGCACAGATGCCGTGCTCACGGGGCCTTGTTAGCATGACATGTTCCACATAGGATTCTGTGACCATCTTCGTGGGCGGAATGCAAATCCCAAAGACCACACAGCCGCCTTGCAGTGACCTCGACAGTTACCCAAGGAATGGCTCCTATACACGTGTACGGCAACCTGGCAGAGCTCCTTGACAAAACTGCCACTATCTGGAGTTGTGCAGCTGCAGCTAGGGCGGCCGGCAAGTGCTTACCAACGCTCACAGTAATGACACACGCAGCAGGTGCCTTGCGGAGCAGGGCACGCTGTTGTATGCGGAACTCAGACAGTTCTCTCAGCGGTTAGTCGGTCCCCAGCACTTGGTCGCCTAGTGCTTCGGCTCTCTGCTCTGTGAGGGTGATGACGCTTGCTGTGGTCATTTTTCTTTGTATCCGCCATGTCCGGCACGGGCACTTCATCTGGTGACTTGAAGAACGATAGTTCAGAGATGCCGAGTCGTGCCGAGTCGTTCAGTATCTCCGGCAACTGCCCATTACATCATTACACTACAGCGGGAATGCCCCCCACGGCTCCTCTTTGTGTTCGCAGTTACGGAGTACTCTGAGTGCGCTGACAAGGCGACCGTTCCTTTGAGCTCAGCCCCTACCAACGACCGGGCCTAATGGCGACCGGCTGCTGCAGCCACCCGCCGGCTTACGTTGGGCCAAAATTAGCCAAATGCGCTGGCTGCGCCACCAATTTGCTTCTGGAATGAGCAGTCGGAGTCAGATCGTTGGCGCTGGATCTCTCCGCAAAAAAAAGCTTGTCTAAGTTTGGCGGCATCCTTTCCTGCAAGCGGCTACGCCTCTCTAGCGCTTCCGGATCCCATGGCTGCCGGATCCCTGGAGCCCCCGGATCGCTGTGCTCCCGGGACTAAAACAAACATCTGCAAATGCAGACGCCACTACGTGTTCGTTGATGATCTCACGGCATAGGCTTGTTGTGATGATGCCTTGCTGACCTACCATGCTGCGAGCCTTGTCGGCTCAGCATCAGCGTGGCTGCCGCCAGGTAGCATATAAGTCCGCACGCCTGTCTCATTTCATGCACTCCTCTCGCTGCTTGCGTACACAGTATTGTCCAGCACCACTTGCACCAAGAGACTCTCCCAACCCTTTTATCTCACTCTCACATCATATCAAAATGCGCTTCTTCCAAGTCATATCGACCGCCGCCTGCCTGGCAGGTGTCGCCGTCGCAGCTCCCGCCAACAAAGCCCGAGCAAGTGTGCCAAGCGATGATGGCTTCCCAACGCCGAGCGCCGAGCAGCTCCTAGATATTGAGAAGAAAGCCGACGGAACTCTTAGTAACGCGCCACCGCCACCGAAGATAGCGAACAGCAGTCTCACAGCATTCCAACTGATTGCCTTCAACGAGCTGTTTGAGACGGCCTACTTCTCGTCTCTCATCTACAACATCACCAACAACGTTACCGGCTTCGAACTCGCCGAGCCCGAGAAGAAGGACGAGCTAGTCAACATCCTCGAGACCGTACTTGCCGTGAGTCCTTCATCCCGCTTCTTGTCAGCTGCTTAGTCAATGTACATTAATACTGACGCGATCAAACAGCAAGAGGAACTGCACGCCATCAACGCCCTCGGCGTCCTGGAACACTTCGGCGCATTCGCCCCGTCGCCCTGCGATTACAAGTTCCCGACCACAGACGTGCTCTCCGCCATTGCCCTTGCCGAGACATTCACGACGCTTGTGCTCGGCACGCTGCAGGACGCGTCGCAGCTGCTCGCTAAGAACGGCGATGACGGCCCCGTGAGGGCGGTCGCCAGCGTCATCGGGCAGGAGGGCGAGCAGAACGGCTTCTACCGCACTCTCCTCGGCCTCAAGCCTTCCCAGAAACCCTTCCTGACCACCTCCGTCGCCGCCTACGCGTTCTCCGCCCTGCAGCAGTTCGTCGCGTCCTGCCCCTTTGCGCTGTCCGAGATCGACCTGCCCATCTTCCCGCCCTTGTCTGTCGTCTCCGGCAGCGCCGGCGCAAACGTCACGCCTTGCGACCAGAACCTGACCTTTAGCGCCGACCTGAGCGGTGTCGCCGGCGCGGACGGGTACGTTGGCGGCAGCGGCGAGGGCTTGTGGATCACGTACCTGAGCGGGCAACTGGTGCCCATCAGCGAGCCCGTCATCAACGTTCAGTGGGACGGTAGTGTGGCCACCTTTGATGCGCTGTTTCCCTTCGAGGAGAATGTCATGGAGGGTCTGTCCATCGCGGCGCTGACCACCTGCGGCAACTTCTCGAACCCCGACGACCTCCCAGCGTCTACGCTGGCAGCACCTGGGCTGATCCAGGTGAATGACAGCGTCGACAACAGCTCCTAAGCTTCTATTGGTGGAGAATACGTGCCTTGAGATTCTCATACTGTATCATATTGAATTGTACCATAGGTCACATACCATTGTAATGGGCATGGTCTGAGGGCATATTTGTCGTGTTTTCAAAACAGCTATATATTGATGATACCAGTAAAGAACACGGCGCGATTGTTTAATGCTTTGGAACATTGTGTTTAGTATCACCCCTTAGTGATAATAGCAAGAATGATGTACCGCGGTGAAGCGCCACGAATCTAGACCCTCATCGGCTCTGCCAAGATTCTGTCGTGAGCTGGAAATGTCCGTCGAGATCCATATTCTTCTGTATGACCAAGTGCGATTCGTAATCAGGCCTGCTTAGGCACCAGCCACTGCAGGACGCTTCTTTTCTAGCGCATGGTATCATATCTCCTCCTTATTGCTGAAGAATGGGTAACGGGCGTGTCGGCGGTACGCCTTACAACCGAGAACAGTGAGTGTTGCTGAGCCGAGAGCCCGAGGGGGTTGCCTTTTAGTACAAGAAGCATCAGGCTCACGTTCTAGCATGCATAAGACAAAGTTCAGCCAACGCTACTTTTGCAGGTAATCGTTCATGGATCCCTGTCGACATTGTCTCAGGCTCCCTATGTTGCACTTTGCGATATATAGTAGATACCTGGCCTCGTTGGCTCGTCTCTTGCACTAGCAGTGTTAAACATTGTACTTCCCTTGGCTACCTATGTTGAGACTTGAGGTATCTAGTAGCGATACAACAATCTTGAGCGGCAGTTTTAAACAGTCTAGGAGCGCACATACGCTCGCTAGGAAGAAAATAAGGTCGGTAAGCCTGACCTTGCACCTTCAAGGTACGGGGAAGCTGCCGTCTCTTGAGTTACGGGCTTCCCTTTAGGTCTTCTTAAGAGCAAAGCACCTCTCTATGCTCACCGCATTGTTGCCCCACCAATTCACCATAACGGCTCCCGTGGTGCCCAGGAAGATGAAGATAAACAATAGGTTGGCGTTATACCCAGTGTCCATAGCTGCACCAGTGATGTAGGCCCATCTCTTCCAGAACTCGTGTCTGTATCGGTAAAGATAGAAGTTGAAGAACGTCCCGATGAGAAACGCGGTGAATGGGCCAGTACTTAGGTTTCCGTAGAAAGTGGCTGCACTGGCGAAGAAGATGGTTGTGTTCCAAAGGTCGAATCGGGCTCTCGGGAACCGCTTATGTAGCAACCAGATGATCAGTGGCGCAGCCGCACCAGCGAGAAAACCATAGAGCAGCGGGGTGAAAACTGGCGACGCAAAGAGCCTCTTAGGGCCAACAAGGGCGTACTGGATGCCTGCGGTGTTGTAACTCTTGAAGTCCTGTCCGGTCCATTGTCCCTGTGGATCGACCTTACGACCGCTGACGTAGTCAAACTTTGAGGCTATGACCCAGCGCATTACGCCGTAGTTGACTGGGAGGGCAATCATGTTGGCAACTATCTGCATGCCAATGACATCCCTAGGAGGAAGATGGAGATAGTGACCGATCTGTTGCGTACCGTGTTAGCTCAAGACAAAATGACGACTACAAATTAATTAGACATGCCTTTTGATCCTCCAGAACGACACGCGCGTCGTACCACACATTTCCGGAAATGATTCGATATGCTAGCTGGCCTAGCGGGTGCCGCGAGGAGCCTTTCGCCTCGATCATGTCTGTGCGATTGAGATCAGTACAACCACCAGTCACGCAAACCCAAGCAGGGGAGCTACTTACAGCCATAGATCAGCTCGTTAAAAAGACCAACTTTGATCGAGTATCCAGAGATGGCGTAAACGAGGCTCATGGGCAACGTAGCAGCCGCGCCAAAACCTAGTGCCACGAAGTAGGTGAAGGTAGACATCCAGACGGAATTCGTCACCACGATCACTAAGAGGATAATGATGGGGATAAGGGTCAGGAGAACCCACTCCCTATCTCAACATTAATCACAACCAGCAACAACGCATATGAGCACTGGCGGGGCTAGAACATACCACCACGTGAGTCCGGGATATTGCTGGATGATACGACTATAGCTCCACGGTTAGGTAGCCCTTGAGATGATATTGATTGGACTCACCTCAGTCGATCCTTATGAAAATGTTGTAGGTTCCGCCTTGCCTTCCACAACGCCTTGATCCGCGGGCCCAGGAAGAGCCCGCACCAGACAAAGGAAGAGATGTACGAGGCGTACCACTGCGAGACTCAGTAGGCGTTTACTTAAGAGTCATAATTTTGCTCAGACTCACCATGAAGATATCCCACATATACTGAGCGCCAGAATATGCAAGACCGATTTCATGGTATCTCGTCTCGTTCACATGTTGCACACCCTTTGCATCCGTATATACTAAGCCGGCGTCAGCAGGGAGCAGTCCATTAAAGGTCCATAGATATGTACATACTCATGTAGTCAACAGGATAGGTCGACCCATTCTTCTGGAAGACTCCATTCGACATTATATTATAGGTCGGCGATCCCCAGAGATTGCCGAAGTACGCGACGGGAATCAGGATCCACGTCTTTCTAGCATGTCAGCACGACTCTCTTCGCGTTTATCTCGAACGACTCCAGCGGACTCACAGTTAATACAAACGCGACAAAAACGATCACTTGGACACTGTAGGGATATGTGATCACTGTCGATGTGATATTGGACCAGTCGAGCGTAATGTTGAGTAGGCCGGCGCCGCCCCGGCCGGCTCCGAGGAAATTGACTTTGTGGTTCCTGCTCGCGAACCAGCAGAGCGGTGCTAGAGCAGCGAGGAAGGGGAAAATGTATTCCGGGAGGAATTGCCAGACAAATGTGGCGAGTAGTATGATCCAAAACACCTTCGGACCGTGTCAGCTTGGAGCATATGCAATGGAGACTCGTTGCGACTTACTCTCATTCTCTTTTTCTCTTTGGCCGCGTGAAGTTCGGACTTGCCCTGCATGCTTCTGTATAGTGTAACTTGCTGTAGCGACAGAGGGAATATGAACTCGGGATCGTCGATCAATATCTTGCGCACTTCGTGACTTGTTAGTGTGTAACAGTACACTCAGTACCATCTAGAAGCTGCTTACCCATTGCGGCAAAGGAGAAGCCGAGCAGCGATGCACCCTGTTTTCGCTGCGTTAACGTCTTCACATCATGGAAAGCAGGGTTCGGGATAACGGACCCAGCCATAGAACAAGGCGACAGCAGGTTTCATAGTAATGCCATAGTATAGTGCCGCATTTGTCGGTAAGTAAGCTGCCACGACTGATTAGTGCCGAGGAATCTAGTGCAGGAATTTTGCGCGAAAGACACTCACTTGCCCATTGGCCCTGGCTCCCTGCGTTGGCGGCAATGCCAATAATGGCATGCTCCTTGACGGAAAAGGGCCCTGGGTTGAGAGAGAAGGACCACCTGCCTAGAGGCACCTTATAGTCGGGCAGAACACGAGCAAGCAGCCGACCGAGCGGGGCTGAGGCGAGGATGACGAAGAAGACTGGAAAGGGTGCTGTAGTTGTGCGGAAGCTACATTCAGTGGTCAGTAGTCAGCACAGGAGCGGTAAGGAGAAGACTGCTCACTATGAGAGTTGAGATACGACGCTGCCGGCAATACAGAACACTGCAGACAGGAGGACTGAGCGGAAGGTTATGACCGGCAGTTTCGGGTCATCCTCAAAGCTGACCACGTCTCGGACAAGCTCTGGTATGCTGGCGAATTCTTCCGATGTGAAGTCATACTGATCTTCTTCTGAAGAGTTCTTCCTGGATTGTGGGCTTTCTGGGTCTTGGTCATACACAATCTTCTCGTCGGCCCCGGAGACAGCATGGACGTTGATCTGTATTGGCTCCTCTGAAAGTGGTGGCACCTTTGCCGTGGGCTTTTCGTTCGACATGTTTGCGGACAGTCAATATTTCCAGAACTCGCCCTCAATGTGCACTCCGAGTGCCTATGTCTGTGGAAAGATGCAGATGCAACTCTTTCTATGTCACGCCCGAACCTAGGGCGTGGGTTCGTAGCAAGTACCTGCGGCGTGAACCTTGGATATATACCTGAACGTATGATTACTACGTTATGGGTCTCATGTGTAGGTACCTTCTCAAAAGAAGGAAGACTTGATAGATAAAGGGAATAGCGGACGGAGCGAACAGAGTCGCCATGGATCCAGCAAATGTCGTGCGCATATCAGTGGGCGGATCGGGCAGGGTGTTCATCCCGATTGCCACAACAATCCTAATGGTCAATCGCTGCACAACGGTTGGCTGTATCAATATGGATCTGATGTGCGGCGAAACTTCGAATGCGTAAGTTATTTCCGCGTTTCAGCGCATCTGCCACGGTCTGCAGTTCCAGACCACGCTGTCCACGACATGGCTTCACATCATATCCTTCCTGCCCTACCTGCTGCACGGTCATCCAAGAGCGCATGAACTGGACCGCCACAGTCACCACGGCGAAGGGGCGAGTCTCAGGCCATCGCGGGTGTCGCAATATCCCTTGCAGGCGTCGTGCTTGGGGTAATGGCGAATGCGTGGGGCGTGGTCGGGGGAGCACGGCGTCCCACGCAAAGCTCGGTTCCGCAGTTGCCGCCTCGGACAAGATACCCAACTGTGGCCAAAGTATGAAGACCTATCTCTCGACTAGTGTTCTCCTAGGTGGCACACTTGTGGCCTTGGCCTACTTCTCTTGTGCACTGGATAAGCTAGGGGTTGCATGCCGCGGGTGATTATGCTCCACTCAACAGTGGGACGCGATAAGTTTTGGCTTGGCGAGACCGGCTTGGAAGGTTGACCTTGGCAGTGAGGCTTGGGGTCGATTGTCAAGTCTCACTCGTCTCACTCAACAGTCGTGTAGGTGAGGACCTAGGAGAGGTTGATGGACGTGGAAATTTGTGATATTCGTTACGGAATAGATCATGTCCTACAGCACCGAGAGGCTTTTATAAAGGTAATTATCAATGAGACTCATTCTAGCCGCTGGAGTGGTGTTGTTATTTTAGGACTGCATTGCGCAACGAATCCACCCCAACCACTTGCAGTCAGTCGGGGATGCCGATCCTTCCAGCACGATAACGCGCGGACAACTTACCATCTCCTCTTACACGTCCTGATGGGATGCACAACCATGGTACTTTATCTAGTAGGAGACATGCATTTGGAGTCCAGTCACGTGTGACGGGCTCGAACCTAATCCCGGTCCAAGATCTCCTCTCGAGAAGTTACTAGAGAAGAAAGCCTGCGTCGTCATCTAAAGCAAGGAAATCACTCATAACGATCACAACTACTTCAACATCCGGGGTCATAGGCGCTTCGTTCAGCGTTCCTAAAAGAGTCTTGATGTCAGGTCACGAGTCTGTCGGGGCAATCCCCGTTGCCACGACAGGTACCTCCCAGCCAGGCACACTGTTTTATTGACTTTGATGGAGCTTATCATAGACCTAGCTCAACGTTGCATGCGTAAGAAGCCGAGGTTATATTACCGGTGTCGTCTGAGATTGATATCTTCTCCGAAAAGACGTACTTTGGGTGCATGACCGGATTCCCCTCTTACAGTTCGACCAGTGGGACCTTGCCCTTTCTATGTATCAGTACGTACGTAAGTAAAAGATCTATTGGCGTTATAAAATGAATCTTCGATATACTTGACTATAAAGATCCTGTAAGGTGGCCCCTCCTAGGATGCATTGTATGCCTTCGATACATTTCCTGCACTATCCGAAGACGTTCGGGAGGATGCATTCAATCTGCTGAAAGCGCTTAAAGCCTCTCCACAGAGGACGCTGGATCATGATGCGCGCAATCTGCCTTGTTTTGGTCTAGCTATATCATAGGCGACGGTATTTCAATAGAAGACAGGCACCCGATAGTCAATCCATTTTATAAATCCTCGATACTGTGGGGTAGACATGACATTGCCTTAAACGCTGCCTCTCACAGACGTGATAGACTTAGGTGACGAGGCTTTGTACCGGGTAATGCTATTTCTGTACGTAAATAAATAGCAATACCATATCTTCAGAGCTGACAAGCACATTATGCAGATGCGGACAAGGTTCTGGGCCTCTTTAGATTCTGGCTGTAGAGAGGATGTCATCCTGCCCACGTCTCTCCTTTGACAGCTAAGTCAAGGCTCCAGTTCCATTATCACCATTCAGTCCCAGGACCAAGACGCTAACAACCACCAGATTAACGTTATGCTTCTTGTCCTCGTTATTAGCCGGAGAGTAGACCTCTTACGAACACGGAAATGGGCCACAGAACACTTAACACGGACAGAACGCCTGGAAGCATCCACAGGGATAGAGACTCCAACTGTTGTCAACTTTCGTACGTAGTTCCAATGAATAAGACATGCGTACTCGTTCAAGGCGTTTGAGTTTATACTAGTCTACAGGCTAAGGAGATGACTAGCCTTCTTGCCAACGAAGTTGGAGTCACTCCAGAGAAATTTGTCCAAGAAGTTAGTATACCTCAACTATGTATCACCTTCTTGTCCGTCACTCTGTTCTTCTCCGCCCACGCATAGAGTGCCGCATAATTCTTGCAAGTGTGCTGATATCCCCATCCTGTACTGCCAATGTTATCCGGCGGTGCTTGTATCCATTCCAGTGCTGTATCCCCTGAACACATGATGGCTTGTCTCAGGTAGTCCCAACCTAGGTGGTATTAGCCGGGTGCCATGCTGTTGCCGCTGTCATGCTGGTGGACTTACAATGCGACAAGTGTGCCTTGTTCACTTCATCCAGGTTCCCAGTCACTGCGCTGAAGTATCCCTGACGCGTTATAAACTATATTCCAGTCATCAGTGGGCGATCTGATTTCCTTTGCCGGGCTAAACGTCATCGGACTAACTAGGCAGTGTAACTGGTGGAAAACTGATATCATGGCTTTTTGTTCGGGCAGTGACTGGTCTAGACCAGGTGTATAAGGTATCGCAGTCTCATTCTTCACAAAGACAAATCCTTTGCCCCCTATGACAGGTTAGCAGCATGAATCACACGTGGAAAGAGTTGATGCGCGAGTACTAGGAATTAGCTTCGTCCAAGCATCTTCCGAAGCAATGCTTGGCTCGCCGCCATAGACCTCTTGATAACGGAAGATTCGTTTCTCATATCTCTCGGGGGGTAACCAGGATGGTGGCTCCGCGGGTTTCCGGCTCTGCTTCGCAATTACCACGGCAAGAATAGATAATAGCAATATGTTGAAAAACACAAGCAGGCCCACAGTAAACTGAAGCCGTGTCAGGGGGGGGCTCTGCCTCCGAGGAACCACATCCTGGGTAGAGCCTGGTTCCGATTCAAGGAGGTATTCCTTTTCTTCCTCTGTTAGGGTCTCTGGTGATCCAGAAGTGCCGAGTGAAACATCTGAGTACTTCTCCATCTCTAGATCTGCCGAAAGATGTTGGTCATTCGCCGTCCGAATATGAGGGATCTAACGCCAGCCCTGTTGTGAGTTACATAGGTTCTAGGCCTGTCGGAGTGGCGCTGGCGCCGAACCACCTAAGATGCGCCAGCGCCACGAATGTCCTGGAAGGACGCAGCGCATAAGCAGGTACTGGCCGCCCACCAATCACCCCACCTAAGCACTATGGATTCGATGTTCAGAGGTGCACCTACGTCGGACGTCTGTGGGAACGTGTAGCAAGATGCCACGGATGTGTTGGACAATTGCGCTGCGTACGGCCAGACTCCCGCAGTCATGAGCGCTTTCACGGTTCACTTTTGCGCTCTCCTGGTTCATGTCCTTTTAGTAGCCGCTCGGACTCTAGCTGAAAATTCACCTGCAATTTCGGCACCATGCGCGGAGATTGCTTCACTCTACGAGCGATGGGCTGCCACTGGCGGTAAGTAGTATAAATCTGCAGTTTCTTGACTCCGGTTCGTTTCTAGTCGTTTGATTGATGAGGGAAGGGCAGGGAAATCTTGCCGGAATTCCTGGAAGGACGGCGTACGACTGCCTCCGTTCAATGCCCTTCCGCGAGGACCTCGCATTGAAATTCATAGATGAGTATATGAAATACTTGCAATTTCACTCGTCCCTGGAAGGCCTGAAGCGTCAGTTCAGCCTCGTACTGTCCTGGTGCTAGTTTTGACGTAGGTTCTGACACTATAGGCTTATCCAGACCCCCCCTCTACCTATATATCGCCCTCGGTCGACATTACGAGGGGGCTCGCTAAGCTTCGCCGAAGAACTGTCCTCGGCTCCTATTCAACCCAGTTTGACTTCGACTACGACTTCAGCGACGTCATATCTCGAGCGAATGATGGTCATCTCAAGACTGGCTTGTGCTCTCAGGAGATCTTTCACTTTGAACATGGCGTGCCGTTGGTCTCAGTCTCTGTAGACGGGTTGCAAATTCCTCAGCTTTATACATATTGTAGGTTCATTTCTCACTTAGACTTCACTGGTTCATATTGCTGATTCATCTTCCGTGAGAAGCTGATGCAGAACTCCTGTCTCGGGGTGTCACAGCCGTCGCACCAATAACTGAGATCAACGACGTCGACGCTGTATATTATCTCCAAGCGCACCTTGCAATCAACCTTGGCTACCAAGATCCGGACGCCCGGTAAGCCGTCATTTCATACGTTAATGATAATCTCCTCGTGAAGTTTTGCTAATGTTACAAGATACAACCGATTGTTCCCCTCACCCACAGCCAACTTCTCTGGGTCGTATTCTGGAGGTGCTTGGACAACTCATGTAGGCTTGTGGCCGGGTACCGCAAGCTACACTGTCAGATTCTCGAACAGAAGCGAGCTTCAGGTCGAGACGACCGCGTCATGGCCCGCCTCAAACGGTCCCATGGTATACATGGATGGCGAAGAGCTTTTCAAGGTTGCCTGTACGCAAGAGACGCGGAAGGTGCTCGGATCGTACCCAGGCAGCTTCATGACGGTGCCGACTTTCAGTATCCCTCCTAGCGGCGCATCAGTATACCCAGAGCCGGTTGCCCGTAGTCAGGATCGGAGACTTCAGGGCTATTATCTGGACGCCTATTCTGTAAACGATGTCGCTGTCCTCCAAGTACCCACATTCTACCTAGGTGACGGACCTGCTGACTTCGCGAAGACGGCGGCAAAATTCGTGAAACAGGCAGCCTCCGATGGCAAGGGAAGGTTGATATTGGACCTCTCAGGGAATGATGGAGGTGATGTAGTTCCCGGATTCAATCTCTTTAGGATCTTCTTCCCAGGCCAGCCCATTCATTCGGCGACCCGTTTCCGGGCGACAGAGTTAGTGGCGCTCATGGGAGAGGTATTCTCTGAAATATACAGTAATGATGTGATCCTAGACCCTCCATTGGTCTATGGTCAGGCGATAGGGAGCGACCAGCGGCACAGATTCGGCTCCTGGGAGGACCTGTACGGTCCTCACGATATTAGAGGAACGAATATGTCAAGTCTGTACGCCCACTTTGACTTTGACATGGCATCCTCTAAAACCGACCCCATTAATGGATTTGGCGGCATCCCGCCTGACCCTTCGCAGCAGCTATTTCGAGCTGAAGACATCGTCGTTGTCAGTATCCGCCCCATTTTTCTCTTGATGCCGTACTTATTTGTTTTACATAGCTTACAGATGGCCACTGCGCCTCTACATGTGCAATCCTGGTACACCTTCTCAGGTCTCAGGGCGTCCGCTCCATAGCATTCGGGGGCCGTCCGCGGCTAGGTCCGATGCAAGCCGTCGGCGGTGTCAAGGGAGCTCAGAAGTGGTCCCTCCGGACCATTGACAATCACGTTGCAGAGGCGCTAAAGCACGCGTCCCCAGTTCAGGCAGCGCGGATCACGGAGCTGGCGCCGCCCGGCGTGGGCAGGATGTCGCTGCGCTTCGACACTTACGGGCAAGGAAGCGTCAACTTTCGCAACGCCTATGGTGGCGATGACGTGAAGATTCCGTTGCAGTTTGTATATGAGGCTGCTGACTGCCGCCGATTTTTTACCTCGGAAAATGTCGTGCGGCCTGAGACTGTCTGGGTAGACGCGGCAATCGCTATGTTTAGGCAAGATGTGGTATGTGTGGCCGGTTCGACGGCAACACCAGTGAATTTGGCACACAAGACAAGCAGAGTGTGACGTTAGGACTTTGCTGGTTCTATGATTTATTAGCGGTTCTAGTTTATGAGAGGCTACGCGGAGTCTACGGGGTTGCGAGATGTCGACAACGCGAGTGCTACGAAGACACCGTCTCAATTACGTGACTTCATTGTTTCAACGCCACCATCGTAGTGAGGCCCTCAATCTTGCTTTGAGGTTCTTTACCGCAGGCTAGGAAAAACACCGTGGTGAGTATCTAGGGGAGGTAGAAGTTACTTTAGCTGTGAGATTCCCTAAAAGCCGGGTCTACTTGCTTCGTTCTGCGCCGTAGCATCCCCACGAAGGAGATAAGCTACCTAGGACACACCAATATCTAATTGGCGGGATCAGACGAGATGAAGCGAGGCGCTGTCTGTTGGCGGACCCAGCTCTGGCGCCATACCTTGCCCACTCTACGCTTATGGCTCGCGCGCCAGTCTCGCCCACCGCGCCAAATCAGTAACCTGAAGGCAAATTGCGACACCGACAGGTGCTTTGCATGCATGTTCTTTGTCTACCCGACCAGAAACACCTGAAACGTGTAGCGAGAAGACTCAAGAGGTTTCACAGCATGCCTCCCAGCTCTGAGCCGAAATATACCGCGATTCATGATGTCGAAGATGGCGTCGACGTTGATGATGTGATGATAGGAAAAACCCCTTTAACGCCGATCCCTGGGAAAAGACACATAGCTCTTCTCGCCTTGGTTTCGGGAATTCTTGGAGCGGCAATACTCGGGTTGGTTCAAAGAGGCGTATGGGCTTTTTCAGGAAGCCAGGGACAGAGTAATCGCGGACTGGACAAGCTCTTATCGTGTAAGTACAATCATGCCTGGAGCTCAAGATATTGCATTTATAACTCTTAAGTCCCCTCCGAGACCGTTAAATTCGTACCGAATGACCTGTTCGCATCGCCTTCGTCACCGGAGTCCGACAACGCATGGGACGAGTTACTAGGGCGTTAGTAACTCCACTATATGGCGATTCGATAAGGAATACTGACTTCAGCAGCATCGCGGGGATTCATTTCCTTAAAACACCCAGAGAAGTATGATTTGGGTCTGGGTAGGCCGGTAGAGAAGGATCCAGACAGCCAAGTGTACGGAGTGAGCATGTTCCACCAGTTGCATTGTCTTGTAAGTCTGTATCCCGTGAATGCGACAAGTCTATCCAAAAACTAACCGAATGTCCCATTAAAATGAAGATAATGATCCGCGACATATATTACGGTCTGCTACAGGGGAGGTACAACGTCTCGGATTTCGGTCTCAACGGTGCTGCCGAAGTGCCTTTTGAGATCAAGCACGCCAAGCACTGCTTTGATTACCTTCAGCAGTCAATTCGGTGCGCGGGGCTTATGCAGATTGAGCTCCCACATGGTGAGCATCGAACCATATTTGATGGGTACTGGAGCGACCATCAGTGTAAAAGCTGGGTGAGTTGGCAAAATTCTACAATAAAGCCACGCGACTAACAGTTCCTTGCAGACAAGTATAATGGACTTTATGGAGAAGTACGAAAGCGTAGAGTGATCGTAGGATGATCGGAACGATAGAGTAGTAGGCGGTGTTAGCATGCAAGACCTATCTTAGATCTCCAAATACTTGCCAAAGGCCATAGTCATCTATCCCATCTTAGCATGTTAGGTGATAGAAGCCATGCCGCCGGAAACCATTACCATATCATGTCGGCGCTGTTGCTGGTTATGTATGATGAGTCTATATCAACACTGCGGATGTGAGGATTGGTTGATCGGGATCCGGTGACTGGACTGTCATCTCTTATGATTCCTGAGTAATATCTTACGTAGTATTATGTGGCTCAATATGCGTAGCTTAACTTGGTAATAAGATGAATAAACTGGGATGTTTCATTCGGTCATATTACCTATCTCCAATCCTATCTGCTCTTCCATCACCCGTCACACACACTATAAATCGAAGAGTACGCTATTGTTCGACGCGAGTATGTCATGTTCAAATTGAGGCAAGACCTCGCACTGGTTATCAAATGGCTAAGGTTCCAGCCATCAACAGGGGAGCCAGTCATACATAACAAACTCGAGCACGTCCGACAGCTAATATGGCATATCAGGCTCACTCCTTGTCAACGGGAATAACGTAGTCCTCAACAGCCTCGGCGCGCTTTCCCTTGTCAACGGGAATGACATAATCCTCGACAGCTCCATGAGCGCCGTGGCGCTTCTCCTTATCGACGGGGATCACATAGTCCTCCACGGCCTCGTGGGTACCATGGCGCTTGTCGACGGGGATCACGTAGTCCTCCACAGCTTCGCCACGCTTCTTCTTGTCAACGGGGATGACATAGTCCTCGACAGCCTCAGCGCGCTTGTCGACGGGAATGACGTAGTCTTCAACGGCTCCGTGTGCTCCATGGCGCTTCTGCTTGTCGACAGGGATGACATAGTCCTCGACCGCACCAGCGGGAGCAACAGCGTTGGGCTATGACAATTGCTGCGCGTCAGCGAGTGCCAAGGTGATACTGAGAAGGGCTTTTGATCGGACTTGCCTGAGGAGCGGGTGCAGCCCAGGTGCCTGCACAAAAGGCGGCGATGACGATGGATGTGGCAAACTTCATTGTTAGATCGCTTTGTTTGTTTCTGTATGTTGTTGGGCTCTGATGATGGTGCTTTCGGAGATGCTATGTTGGTCCGGTGCCGTTTCAACTGTCACTTGATATTCAGCGTTTGAATCCTTTATACACTAGCTCCATCAGCTGCGTAGCCATGACAGTGGTTTGTCGCCCGTCGGATATCTCGTCATCCTCTGGCGCCAAAGTCTATTCGGCGATATGAGGCAGCGTACTCGCCATGTAGTCTTTCGGTCTTCCTGTCACCGGTCGGGTAGTATGTACTCAACATTCCTGTTGGCAGTTAGGTAGCGACACGGCCAAGAGGCGCCAATGGAGGATGTTATGGCGCGCCAAAGCCGCTCGTAGAGAGATGGGCATATGCGAAGTCTTAGGTAGGCTCAACGTGAAATCTCCCGGTACCTCCCATTGAGAGGTGACTTGAAGGTCGGCGCCGGCGCAACGTCCTAAATTGTGTGCGCTAAAGAACGTACATGGCTGGTGGACTACAGGCGCCACGAAGCAGCGAATTACAGTCCTGAAGTCATAGACACGACGCGTTGGGGGAGCAGCATCCACGCGGCAGTTGGCGCCTCATCAGTACTAGGGGTCATATAGTGCCGTGACCGTTGTTCTTACTCTGGAGATAGCTAGGAGTACGCGAACGTATAGAGTGTGTTAGAACGGCAGCGCCGCGAAACAAGAGAGAAGTCTTCTCCAGCACAAAGATCCATATAAAGAACCAAGTACGCCAGACGTGTTGAGAGAAGCAAGCCGACAATTCAGCACTGTGAAGTCGCGATCCTTATTTCTCACTACCAAGGTAGGAAGCAGACATACGGTACATACGGGCGGTACTTCACGTTGTAGTCCATTGCTTACTCAGACAGGTACCTAGGTAAGTTACATTACCTGAAAGTGTTTGTGATGCTCAAATATGCGGTTACATCCAGATTGGGAAGGTGACGTTAGTACAAGGTGAAGGCTAAACTAAGTAGGGTAAGGCTTGGTAAGCTTCGGTGAAACGGGAGCTAACACTAAAAGGGAAGGCCACCGTATTGAGGTTACGGAGCTACATGGAGTACTCCCAAACCCTTGCTGGGTCTCGGCTCCGACAGGATGCCTTCAGGCGAACAAGATACTGAGCTTTGATCTCTGCATGATGTCCTTCCAGTCATGGAGCGCCTCACGGGTAGATCCCCGCTCGTCAGCTCCGCTCCAGCACTTCTCCACCACGGACTTGACGTCATGCAGACTTCCCAACGCCAGATCGGCCCGGGATACCTGCGCGGTCACTTCACGGAAGATATCCCGCTGTGAGCCGCTTGCAAGGCTGGCGCTGACGCAGTACGGCCAAGCAAGCGCGTGTGGCTTAATTGACGTTGGGCGGAGCTTCCACGCCGATATTGCGCGGTCAATACTCTCGCTGGTCTCTGGTACACCAGCTTTCGGGCCCGAAACGATGGTGTGCAGATCCACCAGTACCGAATGCGCAAAGATGTAGCTGTAGATGTGGCTCAGGCTGCTTTCATGGTCTGTTGGCGCTAAAGCCGGATCCACTGGGGCAGTCTGGAGACTGCGTGAGAGTCTCTTGATCCCTTCCTCGACAATTCTCTCGATCTTCTCGGCTCGGCTGACGAGGGCGCGAATACTGAGAGTGCCGCGTGCTTCCTGGTCCAAACGCCATACGTCCAGGATGGTTGCGTCTAAGATGGCCAACAGGATCCAGCTCTCGCAGCCCATGGTGTCCTGGAAAGATAGCGCAAAGTCGTTATTCTCCAGCAACTTGCGATATGCGCCGGCCGCCACTGGTACCTTTCTCTGGGCCGAGCAGGATAACACATCATTCCAGATGAGCAAGGCTCTGAAGAAGGCCAGAGCCTTAAACTCCATTTGCGACGGTGATTGAACTGCCGGTGTTGGTACTGCCGCTAGCAGCTGAGATCCCGCGGTTGACTGAGCACCTGTTCGTGACACTGCACTGGAAGTTACTAACAGCTCCTCTTGGCTAACGAGGAGTTGGGCCGCCGAAGCTAGATATGATTGGCAATCCTGCATATTCCTGCCAAGTGCCTGCAGTTTCCTCGTCAGCTAATGGCTGAATCCTCGACTGTTCGAAGGGACCGATCTTACCTCCATGTTGGCGATCTGCACTCCACAGATCAAGTTCTCGCCAGTGATGGAACACGATGAGCTCTCCATCATGCTATGAAAACCGCGAAGGGCGAATGATCTATACCTCTGGTAGTCCTCAGAGGCTGCCTTGCGAGCCTCGCTGTCACCGGACAGGCTGAGGGAATAACTGTGGGCAGCAATGCATAGTGATGCGTAGTAAAAGGTCGGCGATCTCATGAGGAGGAAAAGAAGCCAACCCTTTTGCGCAATTGATGGCTTATGTGGGCTCATCTGTGCCGGGCAAACCTCGCCGATGAAGTGCATCACTAAGTCGATCTCCTTCTCTGAGACCGAGGAGTCCTGCGGCGGGGCGCCATTCGCGAAGAAGTGCAAACACTGTGCCGCGGGTTTCGGATTGGCTGCTTGGGTAGGGAACTGGTCCACGTCGAGCAGATCGTTGGCACTGACGGAGGAAGATGCAGGCCACAGATCCTCCGGAAATATGGCAGCGGGCGCAGTGTTCGGAACCAAGTCCAGACTGCCATGGAACTCAAAGTCGGTATAGTCGTGAGAGGGTGAGAGCGAAAAGTCAAAATCTGTGAGGAGGGGCGACCCTAGCTCCGCAATGGCGTTGCTGTATCCAGGCGCCGATGCTGTTGACGATGTCGAGGAGCTATGGGAGTGAGCGGAGGGGTTGGCGGTGGCAGCAGACGAGCCTCGGCGGCGCCTCCTTGCCTGAAGCTGCAACCGAGTGGCTTCTTCCCGCTCCTTGTCACCCTTGTCCTTCCATGCAGGCTTGGGCCCGTACCCGTGGCAGAAGATGTCTCGCGCTTCGCAGTTGGAGCAAGGTGGGCCGCCCTCGTTGCACTTCTTTCGGCGCAGGCGGCATGTCCAGCATCCGCTCTTGCTCCGTTGGACCGTTGACATCTCATGAGCGCGTGGAGGGAGAGCCGCCGCTAGAACTGGGCCTTGGATTGCTGAGGGGCCCGAAGAGATGGGATGGATACAGATGCTTTCCAGCTCATCTGCATCTTCCCTCCTCAAAGGGGTTATCTAATGTCCTCATGCAGCATTTCGGCCATTTTCACGGCGGTCAAACCTCCTCTCTTGTACGACGCGGCGAGCTGCAACGGATGAGCTAAGCTGACGGCAGACCCTGGCAGCTCAGCCGACCTTCCTATTGTGTAAATGATGCTCCAATTTCTTGCCCATGCAGCTAGAATCCTTCCGTAGATTGGCTTGCTTCATCCCGGCGCCCTTCCCGCGCCGCTGCATTGCGGGGACCTCAGGAGGGGCGCGTAAGATCGCGCGCAGATCGCGTAATGAGCCTAATCAACTGCCGTGTCAGGGAGTGGTCCGCAGGTAAGCTTTTAGTTTAAGGTTGTATATTGATGCGTCTTACATGCTCAGCTCCGAGTGGCACCTGTACGAAGGATTTGCCCCAACGTCACTATCTCGGTCCCGCGGATATGCAACTGCCCCCGTAATCCCCGGCGTCTGACAACACGTTTGTTTCCCGCGAGCTTGTTTGGCCGAGGCGCAGGGCCTGACCGGCTTGCCCCTGACCGCCCCTTGGCGCCGTTTCATTGGCGGCACGCCACACCTTGTTCGTCGATGCCTACGGGACAATACAAGAAGGAGCAGAGAAGACATCATTCACATCATCCAGACTGCGCGGGATCGGGACCGAGCAACAAAGCTGCCATCTCCCCATCCATCATCATACACCAGCGTCATGTCGTGCGCGCCGGCGGCCGACGCCTCGTTTGGCCCGGCGGTTTCCCCTTGTCGGCGGCCCTTCGACTTCACGCTTTTCTTCGAGGAAATCTTCTTTCAGCTTGTTCCCTCGTGCCTCTTCCTGGCCGCCGCCACATTTCGGGTTTACCTGCTGATCAGGCGTCCGCCTAAGGTCCGGCTGGGGCGGCTGCATGCCCTTAAGCTGGTGAGCATGCTCCAGCACACACTCCCGCGCCAGAGCTGGCGCAACCCTGCGCTGACGAAAGCACACGACAGACTGCAGTAGCAGCATTCGTGGCCTTGCAACTCGCCACACTCATTTGCATATGCATCAGAAGCGAGCGAATTACTAATCTCTCCGTACCGAGTGCCGCCCTGAATCTTGTCGCTGCAATCGCCCTAGTGGCGCTCAGTCATCTCGAGCACACGCGATCGATTCGCCCGTCGTTCCTAATCGGGCTTTACCTATGCATCACCGTGCTGCTCCGGGCCGCGACGGCCCGCACCTACTGGTTCCTCTACGGCAATGGACCGATTGCCTCGACAACGCTCGCTGCCGTCCTTGTGCAGCTTGTCATTATCGCCTTCGAAGAGTGCAGCAAGCGTAAATGGCTCGGGGCCGAACATGGGGGTGTCTCGGCCGAAGAGCTTGCGGGGTTCCTAAGCCGTACTCTGTTTTGCTGGCTCGCGCCGTTGTTCTTGGCAGGCTATCGACGAGCATTCACGCCATCGGACATACAGCCGATTGACAGCTCCATTGGGTCCTCACTCTCAGAGGGGAAGTTCGATCGGCTTCAGGCAAGGCAGAATTGTATGATTCAAAGCTCCTTAAGTTCCGAGAAAAGGCTGACCACAACGTAGCTGATCGGTATGGCCTACTTGTCGCGACCTATCGGTGCTTGGGCCTTTACGCGTTCTCACCGGTCATCCCAAGGCTCTGCCTCAGCGCGTTCACCTTTTCTCAACCTTTTCTAGCATCTTCCATGATTAGCTATCTCGGAGACCAGGCTGCCTCGGTTAATGCTGGATATGGACTGATTGGTGCATCATTCTTGGTATACACTGGTATTGCAGTGTGTCGTACACCGACCTTCCAGCACTCGTTTCACCGCTGACCGTTTCTTTAGGTTTCTACCGGATGGTACTGGCACTTGAACTACAAGTGCGTGACAAAGATCAGGGGCGGACTCGTGGACACTATAGATCAGAAGATGCTGCGGCTGCCGCGGGAGAAGGGGACGCAAGCAAAGGTGCTGACTCTGGCGATATCCGATGTCCAGAGGATTGTCTCCGCCCTGTCATTTACCCACGAGCTTTGGATAGCGCCCATCGAGACGGCAGTTGGAACTTGGCTGCTTTGGCGGCAGCTTGGACCATCAAGCCTGACTGTGCTTGGGATTGCACTCAGTGAGTGTCGCCTTATCAAAGTAGCAACTTGGGTAGTGGGAGGCTAACCGTTGGTTTCAGTCTCGACAACGGCATCAACGCTTCTGGGTCAACATGTTGGTACTCAGCAGAGGGTCTGGCTTGCAGCGACTGAGAAACGCATCGCCGCTACGAAGAAGATGCTGTCCTCACTCAAGGCAATTAAGATGACGGGCTCCGGCCGGAGGGTTGCTTCGACAATCGAACACCTACGCAGTCTCGAGTTTGCAGCGTCGAAGATGTTCAGAAGTCTGATAGTTGGCTCCTTGATTTCATCTTATGCTACCCTCTCCCTGGCTCCTGTAGTCGCCTTTGGGGCATACATCGGCGCCGCAAGGATTGCAGGCGGAGACTTTGATGCGTCTAGGTTGTTCTCTTCGCTCATTCTTATTACCCTTCTGGGTACACCGCTCATTCGTCTCTTGCAAATCATTCCGTCGTTTGGGGCAGCACTCGGGTGTTTCACCCGGCTGGAAGAGTTCCTGCAAAAACAAGAACGGACTGATCCCAGGGACTTCCGACCGGAGCTCGCAGGTCGAGAGTCTGAACAGATCGACTGCGACACTGTGTTTCCAGACAAGGTTCTGGACAGTCCTGAGGTTAGCTACGAGTCTATTGTCTCTGTACAGGGTGGAGACTTTGGCTGGGGTGGTGAGGCTCTCCTAAAGGACGTCAATCTGGAAGTCGGTAGAGGTCAACATATTGTCATCACTGGACCAGTAGGTTGTGGGAAGTCTCTCCTTCTACACGCCATTCTTGGTGAGGTTACGCCAAAGGCTGGCAAGATATGCATAAGAGGCACGGTGGGATATTGTAGCCAAACGCCGTGGCTGGAGAATATCTCTGCGCGAGAGAATGTTTTCAGGGGTGCTTCTTACGACGACGCGTGGGAGCAAAATATCGTTGACGCATGCTCGCTCCGGAATATCCTCAACTCTCAAGCCGCAAACTCAACTGTCGGCAGTGGAGGTGCCAAACTCAGCGGTGGAGAGAGACAGCGACTGGTATGTCCATGACCCGAATAGAGCCCAGAACAGAATATGTCTGACATTTAAGCGAAGGCCCTCGCCCGGGCTGTTGCGCTTCGTCCGGCAGTCCTTCTTCTAGACGATGTCTTCAGCGCCGTTGACCGGATGACGAAGAAACGCATGACAGACAAGCTGTTCGGGCACAACGGTGTCTTGCGCCTGCTTGGCACGACTGTTGTTCAGACTACCCAGGACCGTAAGTCATTATCCATGTCCCAGGGATCATGATCGCTGATCATTGCCTTTATGTAGCATACGTAGCACGAGCAGCAGACCGTGTCTTCCGGATTGACGAGTGCGGCCGCGTTCACGCCTATCGATTTCCTATTGTGGATTCGGCCGAGGAAGAGAAGGATACCACACCCGAAGCCCGTGAAGAAATCCCGGTGGAGAACAACACTACCAAGCAGGCGAAGCCTGTTCTACAGAAAGTTGAGCCCGATGCCACGAAGGTGACAGATAGACAAGTCTATCGCTCTTACTTCCACTCTATCGGGCGTGCGAACATGGTGATATTTCTATTATGCGCTACTGCGTTCGTGTTTTGCCTGAAGTTCCCAGGTTTGTGCCATCATTACTGCAGCCGTTTCAGGCAGAGAGAATCTAACAATGACGCAGACGTATGGGCTAGATGGTGGGCGGACGCCACCGCAAGAGGCTCAGCAAGAAGCACCGGATACTGGCTGGGTATTTATGCCCTGCTCAACGTCCTGCCACTTATCATGGTAGCTGTCTGGGTAGCGTGAGTTACATATATGGCTTGTCCTAAGAACTACACTCGCTAACAAATGGTTCTAGACATGTCATGCTCCAGATTATACCAACTTCAGGAATGGGACTTCATGACCGGCTCTTAAAGGCTGTCCTAAACGCGACGTTCACTTTCATCAGCGGCGTGGATTCGGGAAGCCTCATCAACAGGTTTAACCAAGATTTAATGTTCGTCGACTCTAGACTGCCCCTTGAGCTCATCAATACCACATCCGCACTTCTCACTTGCATTGCTCAGACCGTATTAGTGGCGGTTGCGGCGGTGTACGTGCTGGCTTCGCTCCCAGTACTATGTGCAGTGCTTTTTATGATACAGCATTTCTATCTCCGGACATCCAAGCAGTTAAGACAGCTCGACCTGCAGTCTAAGTCTGGCGTACAAACCAAGCTGTCGGAGTCGTATGAGGGCTTGGTAACGATTAGAGCCCACGGGTGGCAAGGCACCATGCGGCAAGAGTTTCAGGAGAAGCTGAGCCGGTCGCAAGAGCCGTTCTACCTCCTGTACATGGTGCAAACCTGGCTTAAATTGGTCCTGAATCTGGTAGTCGCAGGGCTCTCGGTGACAGTCATCGGCGTTGCTGTCGCCCTGCGGCACTCGGACCTGACAACCGTGGGCGGAATAGGAGTCGCAATCCTGAATATGGCCACTCTGGGCGAGACAATGACGAGCTTTATCTCATCTTGGACATCCCTAGAGACATCACTTGGGGCTATTGCGAGGATTGAGGCATTTGAAAAAGGCACGCCGACCGAGACTGAGGCGTACTCGCCGAGTAAGGTGCCTCCGGACTGGCCCGCGACTGGCCGACTAAGGTTTGATGGAATCTATTCGACCTATCATTCCGGCGTGGAGAAGCCGGTCTGGAGCCTGGAAAACATCTCGTTAGAGATTAAGCCTGGTGAAAAGGTGGCAGTATGCGGTCGGACCGGCTCCGGCAAGTCGACCCTGCTGCTATCACTTCTGGCGCTCGTCGACACGCCTAGAGGAACCATCTTCCTCGATGGAATCGACATATCGCGTGTGTCTCGGGCGCTGTTACGCTCTAGATTCTTTGTCATCTCTCAGGATAGCTTCACGCAAGATGAAGTCGTGCTTGACGCCCTTGATCCAGAGCATAATGCAACTGAGGAAGCAGTCAACGAGACTCTCCGCGAATGTGCCATTTTGGACAAGATAAACTCGTCAGGTGGTCTTTCCGCGAAGCTGACCGATATTGATCTCTCGGTTGGAGAGGCTCAGCTCTTCGCCCTCGCACGCACCATCCTACAAGGGGCTTCGGGAAACGGCATCGTTTTGCTTGACGAGGCCACGAGCAGGTAAACTACAGTATCTCCGCACCTCCAGGCTCAAATGGTGGCTAATGGCATTACAGCATCGACCTTGTGACTGAACAGCGGATAATGAAGCTCTTGACGGAGAGATTCCAAGGCAAGACTGTCATTTCCGTTCTGCATCGTTTGGAGGCAGCACTCCAGTACGACCGGATCCTAGTTTTGGAGAACGGTCAGGTGGCCCATTTCGGCACTCCGGACGAGGTTATCAGAGAATCCGAGCTTTTTGGCTGTTTCAGGGAGGCTCGGTGAGCTTGGCCATAGCGTAGCAACAATACGAGCAGAGACTTAATCGACAGTCGCCCAGCAATCGTACGAGATACCCGGGTGCACAATAGGTAGCTTTTGTTTGATACGGAACTTCATTACTTAGAACAGTCGCTGTGTATATTTACACTTTAAATCTCACTTCATCAGCTCGAGCTCAGCCCACCACACATCCATCGCCCTGACATGCTCAAGCCCCTGCTCCTTCAACTCTTCCATCGCCGCCTTTATGCGTGGCCCGTAAGCAAGGATCTCCTCCTCCTGCTCCTTCGGCAACTGCTCAACCCTGACTCTCTCGGCGAACTTCTCCCCCTGCGTGTATCGCGCCTCAAAATGACCCTCTAGCATATCCGGCGCGGGAAGCAAGTGGCCCTCGCGGGCGACGCGGAACCCCACCGCGCGCGCTGCCTCACGCACCGTTGCAACATCCGGCGCCGCCCGCACATTGAGCGTCCGGGTGCCGGGCTCGCGCGGGACTTTGCACGCGTGGAACAGGGCCTGGGCCCTCGCCGCTAGCACATGGGGCGCCTGATCATGGCGCGCTGACTCGAAGTCGTACTCAGCCAAGTAGACGCGGGGGATGCCGGCCCCGGCGAGGGCGCTGAACAGTGAATAGACGCCCGCCTTGTCGGGGAAGTACCAGAGACTATGGCACAAGGCCGCGGCGTCAAACTCTAGGGTCTGTTCCCCGACGCTGCCCGTATCGGTGCTCTGCCCTGGTGAGGGCTGTAGCAAAGATGGCGCGTCGGCGCGCAGGAAACGCATGCGCGGTCCTAGCGGGGACTCCAGCGCATGCTTGTGTGCCTCGGCGACGGTGATCGGCACGCCGTAGTCGGGTCGGGCAGGGTCGATGCCCGTGATACGGGCGTCCGGACCCAGCTCGAGGGCCAGCGCCAGGGTCGACTCGCCTTGGCCGCAGCCAATGTCAAGAACCTTTGGAGCAGGACCAGTGCCGGTCGGGATAGACCACGCATCTAGGATGGCCAGGCGGTGTTTGAAGCGGGGAATGTAAGCTAGGGTCCGGAGGCTCTCATCATAAAGGCAGCTAGCAAGGAGGGTGTCGACCTTAGCGGACGTGGAGGGGAGGTTCTCCGGATGAGTATCGCCGAGGCTCCCCATTGCTGCAGTGGGGTAATTAGGTTTGGAAAGATGACGAAGGTGCTGGCACACAACAAGCTTTCCACAAATCCTGTGTCTTTCAGACTATCGACTCGTGATTTCGGGTTTATGATTTATCAAATCACATAGAAGGGAGGACTTATTCAGCGGATTACGGCCTGCATGATGCGCTGCTTCGCTGCGACGTACATGTTTGCGCTTACGCTATCTACACTGCGCCAACCCATCGGTGGGACAGGCGGATGATAGAGAAGACTGTACCTCATATAGCCTAAAGAGGTCTCATTACATGCCTAGGTATCAATTATCAAGCACACCCCCGTGCGCGCGCCATCGACTGGTGTCTGCCCTTGGTACACTTGCATTTGCCCCTGCCTCGGCACAATACGACGCAGAGAGCGCCAATACTGCGCCAACACTACCAAGGGCTTACCGCGGCGCCAACGAGGCGCTGCTCGCCGCGATGTAGCTTCAAGGCAGCTTCATACCGGATCAGCAGGTGAATCCGTCTTGATGTGTTGTCATAGGGATCCCATGGAGAATCCAAGCTCACGCTGTATCAAGCCGTCACCGGGACTTCTGGCTGTTACACCCTTCAACCTTGTAGCCAGCCAAATGTTTACAAAGCCGATTTTAGATTCAGTGGCAAGAGCCAAGCTCCTCCAGAGGCAGGGGCAGAGGAACAAATTCAGTCTGCTGCCGATGTCATGGCTCTCCGAACATGTCTACGGCGATGTCTCTGAGAGTGATGACGAACAAGAGGACAACACTCTGGACTACAACGATGAAGACGTCAAGAACTATCTCGCAACTCGGCGGACACAACGCACGTCCGCATTCTCTAAGTCGTGGAGAACATGGGTAGTGGTGCTTTCTCTCATCCTTATTGCTACACTCGGCAGCTTTGGCCTAGGGTATGCCCTCGCACGGCGTCCCTTGCCCGCCGGTGCAGCATCAGCAGATATACGTCCACACCCCAAAACCTCTGGAAAGCAGTGCGGATCAAGTCCAACCGAGGCTAGGCAACGCGGATGTATCTTTGAGCCGCAGCTTAGTGCATGGGTTCCCAGTACCTGCGCCTTTGCGGAACTGGTGACCGAGTATCAGGAGGCACTGGGGGACATGCATTCCAGTCCTGACTGGCCCTGGTTCTGGGACCGTAACCTAACGCAGCGAGTTTCTCCAATGGAGGTGCCGCTGCTGCGGGCGGGTAATTACACCGCAATCTACACGACGTACCATCGCTCGCACGACCTGCACTGCCTCTACTGCTGGAGGAAGGTGTCGCATGCGCTTCAGAACGGCTTCAAGATGATGGACGCGCGCTGTCACCAGTTCTATCACGCCAAGCACTGCGCCATGCACATCGGGGAGACGCTGATCAGGAAAGAGGAGGACGAGGTGCTGGAGAAATGGGCGTATCCGCTGATGTACCACGACTGTGTGCCGCTCACTTCTACGGATGAATCGTAAAGGGAGGGGAATCTCTTCAGTTGTCAGAATTGCGTACAGCTGTCTATCAGTGGGCCGAGTCATGAGGCGGGGGAATCCATTCTCACCGTGAAACATCAATGAACAGGCGTCCAAGACACGTGTGACACGACAATTTCAGATCATTTCAGTGTTGAATTGCAACCTTAGTACCAAAAACTCTATAGAAAACAAGCCAATTCCTCGCATTCTTTTGAATTTGCTCTAATTTAACACATTGGGCGGCAAGTCCTCGGGAGGAAAACACCTATCTACAGCATCGGCATCGTTCCCCCACCAGTGCGGCATCGCCACACCAGCCAAGTGAACAAGGAGCACGACAAGAATCTGTACCATCTGTGCACCGCAGTCAAGACCAGCTCCAAGCAGGTAGTTATACCGGTGGAACCACTGCGAGTGCCAACGACGTGCATAGCCCATAGATGCTACCGCAGCCACCATCGAGCTCCCTAGGTTCACAGTCGGGTAAATGGGGAACAGCGCTGCACCGCTGAACACAACGGCTGGGTTGAGCAGTTGGTCAATCTCCCACCGTGGCTTCACCTGATGAACCAACCAGAGGAGCAGCACGGCCAGCGGTCCGACAACAAAGCCGTAGCAAAGCCAGGAGTACCCCAAAGCCGACGAGAAGAGAACACGGGGCCCAAGAACACCCCAGATGACCGACAGGGAATAGAAGTTTTTGGTTTTAAGCGCGTTCCAACCCCCCGCCGCACCAGACGATGCCTCGGTCAGCCCCGCTGCACCACCCTGCGTGTCGATGATGATTCGCATGCAGGCCCAGTTGACCAGCGGGCCAAGCACGGTGCCGTACACCTGCGCCAGGAAAAGGGCCCTCTCGGGAATCTTCATGTAGAAGCCAAATTTGAGGTCGCTAACCAGGTTCAGACACTGCTCCAGGACCTGCCGGCCGTAGACCGTGGATGTGAGCACGGCGATTGGCTTCCCGGGGAAGAGGGCGCCGGCGAGTATCTCAGAAAGGTAGTCCATGCCGATCTGTATATTGGCCAGAGCGAATAGAATGCCGCTCGGCAGTGTAAACAGTGCTGATATTCCAATCATCAAGAGGAGGCCCCACCACGGTAGCTGCATCTCGCCGGCGTAGAGTTGGACGACAGAGAGGAGCAAGCAAGACAGGCAGAGGGCGACGTACCACGAGCGCGGGACTCGCGGCAGATGACTTGTCAGCTTCAAATACGGGTCGTTATAGCTAGAGTCTGAGGAGGACCGTATTGCTTTCCATGCTGAGCGGCCATGGAAGAGCAGCGCATAGGTTAGGACGGCGCTCGTCGATGCGAAACCCCAGAAGAAGTGCATGGCGTATGAGAATGACCAGCGTGGCATAGAGTACATGATCAACGCCTTTTGGTCGAGTTCGTGCTTAGTCGTCAAGATCGCTGAGATATTGTACTTGGCTCCCGTATTATCCCAGGTTCCGGAGGACATCGGTGCAAATGCAGTCGCTGACGAGCCTGAGAAGTAGACCATGGGATACAGGATCCAGCATGCGAAGATGGCACCAGCAAACCTATTAGCATTGGCCCAGAGGGGCGTGTAGAGCGGGCTGAAGAATGAAATATAGTTCCAGTCGAAAGACAGGTCCAGCAGGCCAAAGCCATAGGTGCCACTTCCAAGTACAAATGTCTTCCAAAAGCCGCGTCCTATGTAGCAAAGCAGAGGTAGAGAGCCAAGCATGGGCCATATCAGGGATGGTAGCCACTGGTACACGAAGGCCACGAGTGTTACTAGGCAGAAGAACCTGTAGAGTGACTTGGACGTCGTGGAGGGGTTCTTGTGCATCGCATTGAAAAGCGCCACGTTGGGAAGTACACCAGGGTAATACATCCGCGGCGGACGTACCAACACGTTGCGATAGAGACCAGCGATACCGTAGCCCATGAGCTGAGAGGTCATCAAGAAGGCTATCGCCCAGATAGCGCTCATCCGCTTGTTGTAATAGAGCTCCATGGCTGAAAGGGGCCCAAGCCCATAAGCCGTATATGAGCTTCCCCAGTACGCAACAACCACGAGGGCATGCTCCTTAGCGTTCCAGGGGCCAGGATTGGGGTTCCAGTATAGACCAAATAGCTTGACCTGACGGTTCGGAAGATGTCTAGCCATCCTCGCCCCCATAGCCCATGAACAAAGCTGAACGACGTAGCCAGTAAGGCGAACAGAGTAGGGCTTGAAGTAGTAGACGGAGGAGATGGTACACCCAACAACGACCCAGATAGTTGAGAGCACCCAGAATCTGAAGGTCAAAAGAGGCTCACTAATTTGAACGTTAATGGGGTTCTTGCATCTGTGACCTCACAAAGAGGACTACGTACGTGTCATCGTTGTGAAGGTCGACCGTGTGGGCTACGAGGGGAATAGGGTAGCTCTCGAGCCGTGTATTTCTGGCGTTCACATCCTCATGGACCGGGGCCGCCTTATCATAATCCAGGCGCGATTGCAACTTTTTGTCTATGAAGCTTTCGAGTTCTCCGGCCGTGCCGCTAGAGCTTCTGCCCAGAAGGGAATCTGAAGATGTCATGTCTTCATCTTCATCCATGGCGGCGGCGAATCCAGATAGAGACAGTAGTATGCGATGGACAAACAACAACCGTGACAACAAGAACAGGGGTTTTTCTTTTCGCCACTGAGGGCTGCTAGAATTCCACGTAGTGCCGTCTGGCCCATGATGGACCAGTCGGTTGATAGCGCAGGCGCACTCATTGGCGCAAAGCGCCATGTAAGACGCCATGTTAGCACCGGTTAAGTCAACAACTATCGCATTCTCCCTATGACAGCATGATTAATTCTCTAGAATCTTACATACGCTTGTCCCTAAATGCTACACGGCACGTAGCCTAAGGACGTCTCTCGTGTGAGATCAGGATGGGAGCCCATTTGAAAAAATACAACCAAGAGCGAGACAATGAGACCATCGAAAGAGAGGGCCTCATTTCGGGGGCAGCTATCACCGAGGGGCCGTCGAAGCCAAGATGCGTCCATGCCTGCCGACACTGGCTTCTGTCCTTTGTGGTTGCGCAAAGCTTGATAATCATCGCCTTGATCGTTTACATAACCCTTCACTGGAAACCGAGTGACCTCGCTTGTGCAACGCAGTTATCGCCATATTGTGAGTAACGTACTAAGAAAGTCCTTTGAATCCTGGTTGCTTACACGATCACAGCACCGTATCTAGAATCTGGTGATCTGGAGCACGAAGAGTTCACAGAGGAGAATCACTTGATGCAGCCTTCTCCTTACCGCGGACACCCTACACCTGAAGTTGAGGAAGCTTGGCTGAAGCTTTGGCGCTGTAAGTACCGAATATTCGTGGACATCGTCGGGCATGCTCTAACTAGGTCTGTGGCCCAGTGCCAACAATACACTTTCCGGAAGAGAGAATGGTGGCATTGAATAAAACTCCCGCGCAGAACTACGCCCACGTCTCAGCAGAGTATGGCGGAGGCATGCTTGGCTTTTTGAATGTCTTCCATCAGCTTCACTGCTTAGTACGCCATGTCCAGACAAATCTGTTACCTGTTACTCCAAATCGCTGACGACAGCATCGCAGAACCTCGTTCGTCAGTACACGTACCGGGACGAATATGATTTCAGCAATGTAACGGCATTCAGAGCCCCCAATGAGCTCGTCCGCGGCCACGTAGATCATTGCATCGAGACTATCAGGAAGTCTTTGATGTGCACCTCAGATGTGACACCAGTGGTATTTATCAAGGACCCTTCAAGGGCATCCGGCGGCAAGAGCGATTTCAATCTCCGGCGCAAGTGCAGGAACTTCCAGAGGATTCAAGAGTGGGCTATAGAAAACAGGGCCAGTTCGTAGCGAAGATGATAGATAAATGCTAGGGGTTTATAGACGGTAAAATGGACGTTTAGGTTCTAATACGTTCATGCTGAACTGTGCTGGGCTTAGTGAAGTACGTTCTAGTTGAACCCAAGTGACCCTTGATTTACAAGAATCTCCATATCAGTATCTAACACATCGTGAACTTCGAAATTGTTCTATCCTTAACATATTGCCTCTTCAGTCTTCGTCGAACTCGTGGAAATCGTCCATATTGCTATAATGTGAGCGTCAGCGTAACGAATTCTCTACGATAGCCGCTGGACCTTACTCTAGAAGCAGGCGTCAGATACATGATTCTGCTTCAGATGAATCGCACATGGAATTCAGTCTTAGTTCCTAAGGGATCTTACACTTGTCTGGTTAGCCTCCAATACATAAAGTGGAAAATCAGTAACGCTTACAGCACTGTCTCTTAGCTCTTGAGGAAGAATTCCCTGTTATAATGCTGTTATTTAGCATCTGCTTAGTAGGGGTCGCTAAGTTGTCCTCATACTTCACCATACTTGTCTCTGGGTGAGGTTGCGACTGCGGCACTTGTCACGTGAAGGAATAGCGTAATGAAAGCTAGCAACTTCATTTTGGTGACGGACGGTGCGTGAGAATTTCGTTAAAGCACACTGCAATGTGGGACTGCAATGTAAGAGTCTTAGAACAGACAGAGTCTGGTAACGATATGGGAAAGTCCCAACACGACTGTAGTTTGGAATATTGCTGTGGTAGTGCTAGGCGCCACTGTCGCAGCAGGAGGCGCCGGCGCCAAAACACTACTACCGTGATAGTACAGGCGAGGATATGGAGAGAGGTAAGCATCATAGCATGTCAGCCCCTGTCTAACCTACTCCTCTGTGCTGAACAGATACACTCATGGTCTCACTGAATTCAACAGTCAAACGGTACACATTGTCGGAATTCTGCACGAATTTCCATCGCTTTCCCATCAACGATGCCTAGCTTCCTGTCCACCTCCAAGTCATACATCGCCCTCCCAAAAACAGAGTCCTTTCACTCGCCTCCGAGTCACGAGGAGGAAACTGAGAAGCAGCGCCAGCGAGCACGCTCGCGATGGATCCTTAGCTTTTGGGTTGGCACAGCAGTCTTCTTCGCTGCATTGTCGGCTTTATTAGGCGTTCGGCTGCATCAGATGACCAGCAAGGGCTCATTCTCAAAAGGGTTCAAGTACGAGCTAGGTGAGTCGAACCAATCTTCTCTCCTTGAACACGAGCAGTTCAAGTGCAGAAATCTGCATTGCTGCGTAGTCAAATAGCCGAGATCACACCGCTAACCGGGGAGTGCGTTTTGGTAGCGCCGGCAAAACACCTCATTGAAATCGAAGAGAGACAATTTGACGGCAGCCCCCGCTTCCTCGATGACGGGACCGAGTACGTGCCTGAGCCAGACGATGGTAGGCCCAGACCGCAGTACATAGGTCAGCCCAGCAGGGCCATAGACCATGAGTGGGCATTGCTCCATTGGGGTGAGACAGCCATAAATCACACATATGCTTCTAGCTCGACAGATCTGACATTCCCGTAATATAGGAAGATTCTTCCTGCTTACGGAAGAGGAGGCACGAGATGCATGGGGCCCGGGATACAAGGACTTTTGGTCTCCAAAGCACGGAGGCTACGTTGCTGCGTGAGGAGCTACCCGCTGGCTTCGGTTGATCACGCTGACCTGTGTCTTCCATCTTCTAGGCTGGAGGTCATGCACACACTGCATTGCCTTGTAAGTTAATCTTGTCGAAAAAGAGGGCGAAGCACCTCTAGCTGACACCACTCGCAGGACCACCTCCGCAAGGCCTACTATCCAGAGATCTACCCCGCGGACAGCGCCATCCATGGCACGATGCACCGTGACCACTGCCTGGACCACCTACGCCAGATGGTGATGTGCAATAGTGACCTCACGCCCATTCCCTCGCGCTACTACATCGGCATAGACCAGAATTACATCGATTCTTCAGAACAGCCGCACACGTGCCGCAACTGGCCCAAGGTCCGGGACTGGGTCTCTGCGCGCTTCAACGGTAGCCTTGCTGTGCCGCCTGCTGAGGGCACGGTAATAGACGATGAGTGGCACTAACCTCTCGTGCAATAGAAGGACGACGAGCAAATGAGAGGAATTTGCTTGATTTGGAAGACCTTCACTAGCGCCACGGAAGTGGTTTTATAGGTTCATTAACAGCTTCATGCATAGTCAATGTTTTGAGACTGGTCCATCCTGAGCATCGTGCGAGGAAAGACGAGGGCGGAGAAGAGGAGGAAGCACATGTGCAATCAACGTCGGAGTAGTTCATACCACTAATACAAGAAGGTTCCATAATGATACATTTACGATGATCCAATTTTATCTCAAAGAGGTGTAGGAATGCCGGCGGTGCCCATTAATGATCCCCTCCTAGTGCTATTAGCGACACAGCCACTCCTAGTCCCTGCGCTGTATGCAAACCTCACGAGTGGAATAAGAATCCACCTTTCTTCTATAGAAAGCCACGTCTACTAATACCTATAGCAAAGAAAGCCACCCGCAGCATCCATGACGTCTTCAACTGTCCTGTCCTCCGCAAGACCCGCCATGGGCAAGACATCTGCCTTTGAAGAGGCAGAAGGATCCTCGTGGAAGCGAAAGTCCTCTGCTGGTCCATGAAACTCTTTTAGGCGCGTCTCAGTGTCGCGCTGTTGCCATATCCACCACAACCTATCCACCTGTGCGTGGTGGAGGAAGAAGATGGGGTCTGGACTCGTCAGCCTAGGGTTCGTGGAGAGATTTGGTCCAGAGAGCAGTGGTAGACACTCTGCCAGGACGCGGATAATCAAGTGCCAGAGAGACAAAGTGAGACTCACCGTTCGGGGCTGAAAAAGTGAGGAAGTCGCCCTTAATGAACTGCGGTATCGCGTTATGCGCCCCTTCCTCAAATTTCTTGAAGAATGAGGCGTAGTCTGGCTGGTCGAGCGTCCCTTGCACGTACTGCGGCGAGACTAGCCTCTGCAGCGCCGCGAGCAGATCCGGGTCCGTAGTGAAGCCCCGGCTGAGGCAGTGCGGCGCCAGAGCCACATCATGAGAGTGACCTTCGCTGAGCGCGTTCCAGGCACGCGTCGTGTTAGCAAAGGGGCCGTCAAGGACACAGCGTCCATGGTGCACTGTCTCTGGGCCCCGGTGGTTTCCGTCCCCACCGAAGCCGTCCGTCGCGTCCCAGACCGGGGATGCGGCTAGATCGGCCGAGTCTAGAGTCCAGTCCCAGTATCTGCCGCCAGGAGACATCAGCATGGGTCTATGGGTCTACACATTAAGTCTCAAGAAAGGAAGTGGCTTTCTTACGGAAGCGGCCCGTTGTACTCGCACTTGCGCCGCAGTGATTGTTCGAAGACATGAACATACATACGATGCCATGGAAGGAAAGCGGCAGCGTAGTGGGAGTACACCCCGGTCTTGGAGTGTGCGAAGATGAAGTCGTCATAGAATGACGTGTCTCTGTGAAAGATGGAAGGATGGTGCATCAGACACTGTACTGCCTGGATGTACGCTACTTTCTCGAAGCTGTCCAGGGTGCGCCATTCTCGACGCAGCGCTGGTTGCTCACAGGTCCTGTGTTTGGTGGTTTGTGCCGCCGAAGAATGTAGACTTAGCGAGCGCGATCCTAGCATAAGGACAGTGCCAGCAGTGGCTATGAGACACAGCGCAAATAGTAGACGCAGGCAAGAGAGACCCGGCGTATATCGCGTGTACCTGTACCATGTTGTTGATGAGTACCACTCTCAAAAGCACAAGGTGTACATGGTGAGACGGCGAACTGACCTCTTAGGCAGAACAACGGCGTCCTCAACGTCGTAATCATGTTCGTCTATTGCAACGCGCTTATACTTTGACATGTGCGTACCCATTTTCTTTCCACTGGCATTCCCAAACAGCGTTGGAGAGACACAAATCCAGGGTCACTGACGCAAGGAAGGTATACGCAACATAACCATTCTAGGTGGGGAAATCGAAGCCCAGTACAGCATCCCTCATACATTGACTCTCGCTCTTGATGTGTTCAAAAAGCAAGAGTGAACTCTGGAGGCGCCTTTGCGGGGTTGGCGCAATGCACCCGCCGTACGATGTAAGCGCATGGGAGTAGCTGCGCGCCAACATGCGCGTTATGGTGCACCAGTCAGCGCCACGTTTCGAAGCCGGCTCATGTGGGAAGGTGGCAATGATGGCTTCCAAAACGCTAGCTACAGGTCGAAAAGTCGACTCGCGTAGTCCCCGGAGATTGGTGATGTTGAACTGAGCATCATGGTCTTCGACAATTTGTGGATCGGTCTGCGACGATGGCGCGGGCAGCGATACATTTTAATCAGTGAACCTGCAACTGAAAAGACCAACGAGAATACCAGGAAAGCCATTAAGCTACTTTGGTGTTGATTTTCAGTACGGGTACTAACATTCCGATAGTAGGCCAGCTTCTCTGTACTCTGTAGGGGCATATTTGATCTCGTCTGTCAGCATCCTCTTCCTTCTCGGTCTTCTATGGTCTAGAGGATTGGCCTCACCATCGAAAACATGCCGACGACCTCCAGTGCGTCGTGAATGGCGCTCGCTTTCAGCAGATGAAAGAGTTGATTTCACGAGAGCTGTGAACTGCTTAAGCCGGGTGCCTTCGCAATGGGGCCGGAACGGAAGTCTATACGATGACTTTACTGCTCTACATGGAGGGATAGGGTCTTGGTGTTCGTGCACATCTTCATGGCATACCTCATTCAATTGGCTAAGCCCGAAATCATAGGTCATCGATCTGCGTCCTTCTTGCCATGGCACCGCTATACCCTCTTGGTCTGGGAAACAGCCTTGCGGAAGCACTGCGAGTATGAGGGCCAGATCCCGTATGCCTCCCGTTATCCATCCCTTTGGCCCTCAGTGTCTAATTGAGCTGCTCTAGGTACTGGGACTGGACAATGGACTGGAACGACCTAGCCAACTCGTCCATCTGGGACGACACCACCGGGTTCGGCGGCGACGGGGATCCGCACGGTCAGGTCACAGTTGGCGAGGGCCGTTGTGTAACAGCTGGGCCGTTCACAGAGCTGCGGCCGATCATGTACAACCATACCTACGTCCGCCACTGTTTGTCGAGGGGGTTTCGCGATGGAAATACCACAGGCCGCCTGCCCAGCTCTCCTTTCCGTCCCGAGGCCATCGGCAAGATTGTACGGAAACCGACCTACAAAGAGTTCGTCAAGGATGTCGAGTACCGCCTGCATAACACCATGCACACCTCCATCGCAGGTGACTTTCTAGCACTGACTGCTGCGAATGGTACGTTAATTGACAAGGAATATCTTGCTTGACGATCTAAAAGGTTTTCATGCTTTCTTCATGCTGATCTAGGGCTGTAGACCCCATCTTCTTCGTCCATCATGCCCAGCTTGATCACTTGTGGTGGCGATGGCAGCAGGAGAATCCGAGGAAGCGACTAAAGGAGTACGAGGGGAAGCACATGTTCAACTCAACCGACGAGAATGCCAGCCTCGATGACATGCTGTTATATGGGGGATTCGCAGAAGATATTCCCGTGTCCAAGATAATGGATACGGAAAAGGGGGTTCTATGTTATCGATATTAGTCCCAGTCATAAGCAGGGCAGGGAAAGCGAACATTCCGGGTATTTTCAATGTCGCCTACTAGGCGATAGGTGTTGAGGAGACGCTTACTCCGCCGACGAGAGGATACGAGATCGCGAGCTCTATCCCCAGGGTCTTCATTCATCTCAGTCAGCCACATGCACACCGCATCCTTAGCTCGTGCTTCAGGCCGAAATCGTCAATTACGCACAACTACTTAGCAATGTACTTGCAGTCGGTGGTATCGTAGAATCAACTGCGTCTCTCTACTCCGGAAAGGGCAAAGTCGCCAGCGAAGGGCACTTCAAAAACAGTCGGTGGTCAAGCTCTTCATACGCATGTGACAATATGCTATCGAGTACATTGCTCCCCTCCTGTAGCTATGATTTTCGATACCGCTAGCTCTTTGCCCTACTTTCGTCACCGTTTGTCCACTTCCTTCTTTCTCCCGCAGTCAGTGTCGGCCTCGAGAGAGCACCCGTGGCCGTGACGCCCGTATGCGCACCAAACATGTCATCAGGCTCATGCCTCGTCAGATAGCTGCTGCGTCTGTCCGTCGGAAGAACCACAATCGGCACCATAAATGCATTCTTGCGACCGAGAAATACCAAAGCTTACCAAATCTCGAAATCTCTTTGCTCGAGCATCGGATCCTCATAAATGTTCCACAGCTCGCCCATCATGATCCCATTAATCCAAGCCCGACCTTCATATGTGTAATGATCTCCGTCAGGACGCAAAACCACAGGAACATCACTGCCATAAAAGAGAGCAATGACATCTCCAGGTCTGACCGTCTCCCTAGCCAGGCCAAAGAAGCCGCAGGTGGTCGTTAGCAAGTAGAGAATATCCTCCTCCCGCAGTGGATCCTCCGTCTTGCCTTCCCCTTTGTACGAAATGCAGTAGTCGTCCCACGGACTGATGTACGATCGATCAGGCGAGATGTAGTTCTGGGCATGTTTAGGGAGACCAACACATGTATTCCATGCCTTGAAAATCCGGGAAGGTCCGCAGCGGCAGCCTTCGTGTTGGCATTCGGCGAGCCCTGCTTCATCTAGAGAGGCCCAGTCGATGGTCGGGCGCTCGTCCGGATCCCAGTGCCCGAGTCTTTCTTCGAAGTATTCGTCAACGCTAATCTTAATCTTGCCATGACCGGTCTTTGTCAAAACCCAGTTGGGCCGCTTGAGTACCCTTAGATCATCGGTGCGAAGCGTGGTGGTTCCTGTCGCCAAGTTGTACGGGTTCACCGTTGGCATCTCGGAGTGAATTTTCGCCAGGCTGTTCGATATCTCCGCAAGGTGTCCCTTATATTCGTGCACGGGCATGTCCCCTATGAAGTGTTTCACGTGGTCAAACACCACGCCGCGGACCGTGAGTCTTCGTTTGTCCGGTGAAAGTTTCACCATAGCTTGTTCGCACAGGTTTCCGTTGCCGTCAAATGTCCATCGTTCGTGGTGATAGCGGAAGTGAGCATCTTCCATGAAGGAGGCCGAATCTGAGAAATCCACAGCCCAGCTGGGCATATGCGGTATACGATTTGGCGTGGGTTTGGCCCAGTTGAGTATACGGAACCGGTCAGGCCTTAGACCAGTTTGTACAGTGTTGTCCCCATAGCTGGAGAAAACCGGATACCGTGGACTCTGGTTGATATATCGACGCTCATAATTCGCCATCGACTCCGTGTAAACGTCGCTCTTGTACACGTTGCCCCAAATGTCAGCGAAGGTAGCCTGGGTGAATATTTCTGCTGGGTCCAGTGCATAGTTGGGCTTCAAAAGTTGTGCTTGAGCTGGCTTCACCAGACTTAGGAGGCTGTAGACTTTGTCCCTGAGATCGGTGGCGTCACAGTATCTAGTAAGCAAGGCAGTCTCGCCAATACTTCCCTCGTACTGCCAATATTGCCTGTTCTGCCTCAAAGAGATTAGTCGACCAAGCTTACTGACTGTCGTCCAGACGCTCGACATGTCTGAGTAGAACGTCTCCCAGTCGACTTCAATCGGTCCAAATGCTACACGAATGTCGTAGGCGAGTACCAACTCTTGGGTGACCCAGGCTCGGGTCCACCACGGTGGTGAGGCGGTCGTCAAAGTACGATTCAGTATCTCCTTTTGCCATGTGAGCAAAGGGTCTTCAGGCTTCTTGTCCCCATTGCTTTCCTCATCTGCATCAAGCTCTGAGTCGGAAGCTTCCTCGCTCACAAGCTCCTGATCTGGAATCGGCTGCGGCGTGTTGACTTCGGTGTCTCCTAGCCACACCACAACTGATGTCGCAGAGTTGTAGATGCGTCCCATCATCTGCACCTGCTCATTGCGCTCTTCGATGCTTTGCTGATTGATACAAAGAGAGTCAACCCAAAGCACCCTCCGCATGTCTCGGTTGCGCAGACGTCGCAGAGCCGCGAAAAGATTGTCCGTGACGGGTATGTTGCCTCTGTCGTCGAGGGTTATGGTGTGTCCCTCGGTTGAGAGGCCCCATACATAGGACAAAGCTTCATAACTGTAGTTTGGATGTAGAAATGGTCTTATCCGTGTACGCCCTCTCCTGTTGTGCGAGTGCATGAGACCGTCAATCACTGCACTGGTATTTGCGTCAAGATCCGAGAATTGGATTTGTCGGAGTTCTTTGGGGTCAAAGTCCTCATCTGCACTATTGATAATCGCGGCTGTCATGAAGTCATACAGGCTCTTCTGCATGTCTTCGGGCTTCGTGTAGTCTGCTCCAACGAGAACTTTGGGCATGAAATCAGGGTCAATGAACTTCTCTAAGGGGTCATTAGATCCGTGATCCTTCTTCGGTCTTTGCGAGGCGCTATTCCTTTCACCGCGTTCATCCATGTCAGCAGCGAAGTTATCGAACGCTGACTTAGCACGCTCAAGGTAGTCCAGAGAGACTTTAGTGAGACTGCAGCGTATCGGATCATCCTTAGATCCCGGATGCAGGTATAGGAGTCGAATCTCGCTTCGTATTGTGTTGAGTTGCGAAGGACTTGAATTGTATGTAATGGCCAAGGGTTTTTTGCGTAATGGCTTTTCTGGCTGAGTTATTACTAACCATCTTCCTTCGATTCCGAGGTCTTGCAATGGAGCAGGGCCTTGGTTTGAAGAAATCGGGGCCAAAAGCAGGGATAAGTCTTTCCCGCCAACACAATGAAGTGCTTGGGCTCTCGCGAGTTTTTCTTGGCACGATGAAGGCGCTGGCAGCGACATGACTTCGACTGGACCGAGGTCAAGTGCTCCTTCATTGTTCCTATTCAAGCGTACTCGGTAAAGACTGACATCCAGGCTCGTCAGTGTCAGCAGCACTTCGGATGTGGACCAAGTCCAGACATAAGGCAGAGCATCAGGAGCTGATGATATAGCGGCGGGCAAGTCAAAGTGCTGCTCTGCGACTGGTATCGGATTCTTCAAGGTCTGCTCCTCGAAGCGTAATTGCAGGACAGCCACCTGCGCAGACAAAGCATACGTCTCCTCAGAAGGTTTCTTCTGGCTTGCATGTCTGTTGGATTTCACGACTTCAACGGTTCCAATGAGCAAATAGCGACCACAGGCCGAGAAATGTACATCAACCGAGATTTTGCGACCTTCGAATATGTCAGCGGTAAAAGGGTACTCAAGTTCGAATTTACATACCATTCTCGGTGAAAGGTCTCATCCTTTGAAGAACATATTGATTTTGATCTTGAAAGGCAGCGATAAGTAGCTTCGTCGGGCTCATCGGCCAAGCTACCATCGGGGCCGACGGGTGAAGGGCTGGCTGAGTTTCGTGCAGCAGTCTCTCCCCATCGGCTGAGAAATCGAAAATGCAGCGTCCCTCATTCGTGTCGTAAATTCGGATCCTTTGTCATGTGAGTAATAGTCATGTCATTGAAATGGAAGCTGCGTCACATACTCAGGAGACATTATCCAAGCATCGAAGTGACACATGGTGATTGGACCATACGTGTCAGCTTCAAGGAGCTGGTGAGACTTGTCGAGGCACCACTTCCCCTTTCTGCTGCATGGAAGGCAGACGTCATAGTCAGATCCGTGGCATATGAAGCAATGCAGCCACCGATGAACTCGATCGCCACACACGTCGCACCACTTGACAGGTGGTTTCTTCATCAGCTCATCGAAATGCGCTTCAATGTCCGATGATCTGAGGAAGTCGCAGGTTCGGCGCCGATCAAAACTCTTTGCGGCTGAATTTGACAATGAAGTGTCGGAGGAGCAGCAATCTGAAAATCCCTCTTCATCTACTTGGAGTCCACTGCTTCCGGGGCAGCTGAGGCTGTCCATAGATTCACTCTCGCTCGATTCGTCTGACCCAGAGTCATCGTGGCGCGAATGTCCATCGCTTAAGCTCGGTGCCTTCTCGGACCGCTCCTGGAGTCCGTCACTCTCAAAATCTGAGATGGACTCGCTCGACTCGGAGGAAGCGGAATCTGACTGGCCTTCTGACAAATCGAAGTCGGTGGTAGAGCCTATTTCCCTCCTCCAATCGGCTTGTTGTCTTTGCCGATGAACCAAGGATGGTGGGTTTGTCTCTTCACGCTTCGCAGGGCCTGCGTCTGAGCTTTCATCCTGAGACTGCCAGATTGAAGAGCTAGTAGGTTCGCGAGGTCGTATTCGGCGGCTGAGGACAATGTACCTGCCACGGCGATCGGCACCTTCCCAATATTCATCTAGAGCCTTGACTTTGACGCTGTTTGCCGTGTGATCGTAGTTCGTGTTAGGCACGAGACGGCTCCCAAGCCGTAGGTACTGGCCATCTCGGGTGAACGCACACGCGTTAGGCCGTGCTATAGGTCTCTGCGATGGAACCAAGCAAAGCGTACTCCAGTTAGGCTGTGCCAAAATTTCTGGTACTTTCTCCTGGCGAAGCCGTTGAGGACTTTGGTGAGACAACTCCCATTCTTCGATAACGATGTTCTCCGGTTCCCATCGGCAAAGGGATAATCTCTTCTGGTCTCGAGATAGTACAGAGTCAATGACGGCTCCTGATACTGGCTGCGTTAGGTCATCGTGTTCGGCACGATTTGACATCGTGCTGTTGTCTCTAAGCCCGAAGCGGTCTTTGTTTCACAAGCCGACGAGGCGTATGGTAACGACAGATATCGCGCGGTGGTAAGAAATGCGGCAGTAGCTCCTCCGGAAAAGCCTATAGCAATACAACTGAACGTGAGATGTCCATGCATATGATGAAGGCAAAGATGATAAACGAAGGATTTGCTCTCAACAGGTGGGAGATATTACACTTCATCCTGACAGGGGGTCATGGCGCAGGATCCTTGGGCTACGTTGCGACTGGTGCCTACAATTGGCTCCTAAATCCTCGCTTTCAGGTACCTACATATCCCCTCTACCCCTGTTCAGTCTGGATGCGCCGCCACCTCGCATAGCAGTCCCGTGGCGCAGTGTGCAGCCGCAATCCTCCCACGGCGTCAATCTACGGCCCCCAAATTTCCGCTTTGGCACGCGTCTCCGGGGCTTAGCTGTTCAATTGGCCGGCAACCCACGTTATATCCTTGTTAACCGCGACACAGCCTCTCACATGCAGGGCTCTTACCGTGCTGCATGAAACCAAATGCAGATTCACCTTGGTTGCCTAGCTGTCTGACCTGCCTACCTAGTCGACGGGTTGCCTCAATATCTAATGTTCAAGTGTCCTGTTCATGGACTAATTAATTACTACCATTCTTCTTGACTTATTCTTATGTTTTTCAGGTGTCCAAGAACTAAGCCATAGGTTTGGGAGCCTCAAGTCTTCAATCAAGCACGATGTCGTCTCCCACCACCGGATCAAAAACCGAGTCTAGCGATGCCCGTGTCTCAAAGCCTGCCGCAAATCATGAAACTACCACAGACAAGACCAATGCCGCATCACAACCGGCGGACGGCATACCCGGGTTCGCAACCACGGAACGTGAAATGATCGCAAGGGTAGATCAAGTGTAAGCTGTACATGGCCTCTGATGGATCCGATTGATAAGGCTAATGTCATTTAGGTACAACATGTCAGACTTCGGGCCCAGCTTCCCTCTTGCAGCGAAACTAGACTAACGTAGTACCAGCGCAAAGCGGCGGTATGAGTATCACCGGACAAGGTCACAAAAGCCAGACACGTACCGATTCACGAAGTACGTGATCGTTGTGAAACGGGTAATAGAAAGGAATGAACACTCCAGAACCGTGGTCGACATCAGAGGGCACAGACTGCAGAAAGCGTTGCTGGATTTGAACAAAAATACCAGAAACTTCGGTTTTCAGAACGACCCTCCTCAGGTAGATCAGTATCCTCGAAACCCTACGATTATTTCGTCTGACAGAGAATATCCAGATCGACCCAAAGGTCCTATATCATTCGCTCGCAGGTCTTGAGAAACTAGTGCGTGACAGCGAGAAAGCCGTACCAGTCGACAACGAGCTGCTCTTTGAGCTCAGAGCCGGCATCAAGTTCGTATACGAAGACTTTTCTGAAACATTCGCGTCACTGAAGAACCTTCTTCCGCACAACCAAATTAACTTCGAGTGTTTATGGACCCTATATCCACCAAATAGCATTGTGTGGTCGGCTGACGACCTTGGACACACGCGAGCATGGAAGGTCGCCTCCACCACTATGGCCAAGGATGAGCATGGCATTCCGTGGCTCGTTTTGAGCGTTGATTATATTGACTATGACGGCGAAGGCGTGGGCTGGGTGAAAGGCCATATGCTCAAATTGCCCTGGTTTGATGGCGTAAGAACTATCTGGAAGCTGAATTATATCCCGTTGGACACTGGACCAGACCCAGCGCGAATCAAGAAGCTGCTGCTCAACAACGGAAAAGAAGCGATCAAAAGGCATGGCCGGGGGCTTGTTGAGTACCAGGGCTCAGCTCTTACACAGCACCGCAATGACTGGATAAAGTTCCATGTGAGCCTGCCTGCCTCACCTTGTTACTTACCGAGCTTTGCTAATCTTTACCACGAAATCAGTCACACGGGCGCGTGATGCTTGACCCAGAGACGTGGAGTAGGACGCAGCCACAGTCTAATCCAATCCCAAGCATCTCCCACATTAGCCAAAAGTCGCTGCTGGAAGATGATGAGAAACTCATGGTTGTGAACAGCCTGGTCTACGGCTACAGCATGGGGGACCAGATCTGGGGTACGTCAGCTACGGTCTGAACCTCATAAAAAAGACCACTGCTGATATTGCATATAGGCCAGTTCAGCGTCTCACAGATGAGAGACCCAGAATGGAATGATGATGCATTCGAGGCACTGGTACTCGAGGAGGACTTGAAACACTTTGTGCGCGATCTCGTTTCCGAGCATAAAGCTGGCAACAGCGAAGCTTTTGACGACGTTATTCGTGACAAAGGAAAAGGGCTCGTAGGATTACTGAATGGTCCCCCTGGCGTCGGCAAGGTACGTTTCTTGGCCTCTGGCACATCAGGGAGAAATAGGTTGCGCTAACGACCTCATCAGACCCTTACCGCGGAAGCGGTAGCGGAGATTACACGTCGCCCCCTATACGTGATCTCTTCAGGCCAGCTGGGACACAGTCCCACGGATATTCACAAGGAGCTCAAGTCAATTCTAGAACTGGCCGAACACTGGGACGCCGTCGTGCTGCTGGATGAAGCGGACGTATTCATGGCTGCACGCAGCGACCTTGATCTCTCACGCAACGCGACGGTGTCCATTTTCCTGCGAGAGCTTGAATACTACCAGGGGATCATCATTCTGACCACTAACCGGGCAACCAGCATCGATGCAGCGTTTCAGAGCAGAGTCCATTTCACGATACAGTACCCGGAGCTTGATGAAGAGGGTCGGAACACGATCTGGAAAAACTTCATGAGCATCGCTAGCAAGAATAAGAAACTGAGAATGGACATCGACGAGGCGGGGATACAGTCACTCTCTCGGATGGCGCTCAATGGGAGACAGATAAAGAACGCTATGAGTGTTGCTCAGGCGGTGGCGCTGAAGCGTGATGAGCCACTGACAGTGAACAAGGTCTGTACAGCGATAAAGCTTTCGCAGCAATCTTCTTTCTGAGGAAAGCATCCCATAAACCAAGATACGAGATAGTGCGACGTCATATCGAATTCTACTATAAAACCATGTTGTCCCACGAAGTATCGGTAATGTTGGGCTTGAGAAAACGTAAATAGAGTCCAATTATTGGATGGCTGACGCCGTCTACAGCCAACGCTTTGTCCCCAAATGTGACACCATAATCCCACCATTCTTCTCTATCGTGGCCTTGTCAATGACATTGAGAACCGCCGTTGCCGACTCCTCGGGCGTAGCCGGTCTGACCACGTGCGGCGCATATCTTGTCATTGCATCCATCAACTCCTGCATACCGGCTCCACCCCCAGGGATCACTGTTGGTGATGGTGTTAGTCATGGCACGTGAGACACAGAGCGTATATGGGCGTATAACACTAACAATTGAGATTCGCATGGCCGGTGTCAACGAAGCCAGGGGAAAGAGCCATGAAGAGGATACCCTCCTTGGCATGCTCAACGTGGAACTTTGCAATGGCCAAGTTCAACGCAGCCTTCGAGATAGCATAAGGTGACTGGAAGCGAACTCCCGACTCGAGGATGAAGTCAATGTCCGCCATGCCGGACGAAATCGCAACGATCTTCTTCAGCTGTCCTTTCCGGATCAAAGGCACAAACAAGGCCATCAAGTGGATGGTCCCCAGGGCGTTGGTGTTAAAGGAGTCGAGGCAGTCCTTGTCGAAATCCTCCCATTTCTGCTTCCTATTATCCACTGTCAGCGAAGACGAGGCACAGAGCAAGGAATGTTAACTAACGGATCGTCGATGGAATAGAAGTCTGGCTTCACAATTGCTGCATTGGCAATCAGGACGTCAAGACTGCCCCCGGTGATGGCAGACACGGAATCTGCTGCCGACTTTGATACAAGTTAGCGACAACAGTAAAACACTTAGGAAAGGCCAAGAACTGTAGCACCTTCAAGGAAGAGAGATTCACGAGGTCACCATAGACGACATGGATATTCTTCCGACCAGGGAGTTCATTCGCAATCTTCTCCTCCAAGGGCCCAGTCGAGCGGACGATACCAATGACAACGTTCGCAGGATCAGCGGACAGTTCTTTCAGGAGAGCGTACTGCACCAACGTTAGTAATGCTAGAGCGAGAAGGTCACCTTTGTTTGGTCTTACTCCTATGCCTCGGGAGGCGCCAGCGATGGCGTACGAAGGCATGTTATGATGATTTTTTCGAAGTCCTAGTGGGTTTGAATGATAGCTAAGAACCAGAGTAAAAGTTGTAAGATCGATATTGTGAGACCGTGTTGTGTACATATATCGATCGTCTCTAGGGGTGGCCGACACTTATAGAAGTCCAACGCCGCACACGGTCACCAGAGCAGGAACTCGTCAACTTTCACCGAGGTTTTGGTAATTTCTAAGCTGAAGGCGCTATAACCTCGGCGTAAACGAGGAGTGTTGCATGATCAATCAGCATATGCCCTGCACCTATGACGAAACTGTCTCTCGTAGTGCTCTTTGCTTAGCTTGCTCCGTCCAAGGAGTCGCCGTAGGCGATTGCGCACTGGAGATGAAGCCGGTCCATTAATTGCCTGTTCGGGACGGGCCTAGCAGCACTCCTGATTGGCTGGACGTGGGTTGACGCCTCGGGGATTCTTGCCTTGCATCCCAAAGCAGTTAGAGCCAGGACTTGCCCTCGGGCGCTTTGTCATCGACATGCTGTCCCGAGCTGGTCATGATATCGTTGGTTTCCACCCCTTGACAAACAAGGACTTGTCCCTTCCACTTCCTTCTTCTCCGTAAGCAACTGTTGCCGAGTCGCCATAGTCTTAAGTCGTTTTTTGCCTAACGGCCCCTGCTGGTTGTGTCAGGTTGATCAACCCAATCCAGAAACATGGCAACTTCCTCCGAGGTCAAGGGCTGTGATGCTTGCAGAGGTAAGTCCAGTGGTATCTACTCCTTGAGGGACCGGGAACTCAGCTAATTGCTTCGCCCGACGGAAGAGCGCAAGCTCCGCTGTGACAAGGGCCGTCCCGTCTGCACGAACTGTCGAAGATCGAAGCGTGATTGCGTCACGCAGTCCTTTCGGCTCTCTTGGCCGAGGGCCCGGGACCGACGTCGCCTTGTGATCGGACCAGGCCCAGCTACAGCGTCCAGGACCGCATCCTCAGACCCACAACACTTTCTAAATGTGACTTTCGGCCACGTTAAGCAGTATCATGCTCTGTCTGATGATCAAGTCGGGCTCCTAGGTACCGTTTGTCGCGCCGTGTAGTGCTTCCGACAGCGGGAACATGCTGACAAAGGTGTTTCGAAGACATAAACGACGACATAGAGCGGGATCCTGTAGATGAGATCCTTCGGAACCCGTCTGCGTTGCACATACGCCTCAATACTGTCCGAGACGGTAGCCGGACGCTCTCATATTGCAAGTTTCCCTTACCAATCTAGCTGCGTGGTGACGCTGGTCATCTTGTATTGAAAATGAATCTAACATCTGTGTAGTTTACAGCGTTGCCTCTGACTCTCTTCCATCACTCGCGGGGTTGAGGCATGGATTTCGGGATTTGCTAATGAAGATGGCACTGCTGGACGATGGTCCTTCGTCTCGAGCGGTGCTCTTCTCCGTGCTATCTTTGGCCACCTTACATCAGGCACCGAGCAGCAGTAGGGAAGCAATCGATTTCAAGAGCCGAACGTTACAAGCGTTGAAGGAAAGTGCTGAGAGGGGCAACCTCACCCTTGCAAGGGTAATGCAGCACATGGCTGCCGCCGTTCTTCTATGTCGCATCGAGGTGGGATCACTATGATTGACCTTATCGTTACGCGGCAATGCACTTATATCCTTCCAGATCGCTCTCCATGTAGAGTCCACGACTCTCTGGTGCCTCTTTGTGTGCGGTGTCCACACCCTTCTGCAAGGAGCACGCCACTTCGCGCCTCAGTTACTCTCGAGCGAGGACAGCCGCCTGCTGTACAAGCATGTGCATTACCACAGTTCCATGGCATCATTCAGCTTGAGACACTGGAGAAGGCCAGACTCCCTTGATGCGAGTACGAAGGTGGAGTTCAACGGCCGGATGATTGCATTCAAGTGTCGCCGGGCACTGCCCGTAAGTCTCAATCCCCTGGCCCGAGCGTCAAAGCGAGGAACATTTCGACTGATCAGGCGCAACAAGATCCCAAAACTCCTCGATTGTGTCTCAGAGGAATGTCAGCTTCTGTGGGCTGTCTTAGAACTGAGGTCACGGCCCAATGAGGATTATCATTCCGAAGGACATCAGGCGGCGCTGAACGGCCTGGAGGCACGTATTTCAGCGACATACTCCAACCTCACTGCAGAAGTCAAAGAGTTCTCAAACTTCGATTCCGATTCGATGTCCGAGGTCTGGAACCTTGTCGAGAAGCGATTCGTCGTTGCAGCCAGCTGGATCTATCTCCTGCGCACAGAGCGTCGCCTCTCCGGCCCCTCAGAGATCGTCTTGGCGCTACTAAGGGACGCTTTCGATGACGATGCCGTGAGTATCCGACATCTGGTCCACTGCAACCTACCCTGGCCCATATTCATAATCGGTGCGGAAGTCTCGTCTGAAGAACATCGGCGGATCCTCCTCGACTTGATCCATCGCACCGTTTCCTCGGGAAACAATATCAGCCCGACCCACTCTGAAGAGCTGCCTGAGAGGCCGACTGCATCGTTCGAGACCGCGTGCGAGCTTTTGGAAACGGTGTGGGCAATGGAGGATCTGCACGTCGAGAATGATACCGGGAGGTATCTGGACTATGAGCAGAAGTTGCATCTGGCATTCACAGCGTCGAGAATACTACCTGCGCTGGCATGAATAAAGGAGTGTTGCGCGGCTAGGATGCTTCGTGATGTCGATCAATCTGAGCCGGACAGCACCGTGTAAAGTTGTTATAGCATGTTTAATCCCTCCGCGGGTTGCCTCGAGCTGTTCGCAGCGGATGCGTTCGCTCGGACTCCATAACCACAAGGATGCACGATAAAGAGCAACAGGTCTATATCTCCAATGCCCCAAACTTGTGACCGGAGTTGCCTTCCTCACGAAGGAACATGAGCTAGTGCGGCTTTAACTCCAGTTGAGGGTGAGTCTAAGGCACAGATTAGAAATCATTAAGGCTAAGAGGCATCTTTTAACTGTTAGGCGCCTGGGCTTCGGGTTCTAGCAGGTACTGGCAGCCCACAACTTATCACGCAAGTACTTCGAGTAACTGTTATTCGTGCTCTCTAGTGTACGTAGGAGGAATAGTTCAACCCTCTGCCTTAGCAGCGACCTCGCATGCGAGATCCAATAGCGTAGCTCGTGTACACTTATCGACCTAACGAGAGGAGTCTCCTAGGGTTATGCCCATTGGTAACCCATCCCAACCTTAGCTATCCTGGCCAAAGCCAACATGCAACCACTGATAGCGACTACAGAGCCACAGAATATTTCCACGCCAAGGAAGTCATTCGTGCTTCCCAGAATAGCTCCCGCCACTGGCGTACCGATCAGCAGGCCAAGCCCACACGTTGCGAATACTATTCCCATGCGAGTGCCAACAACTCCAAGGTGTGGTGAGAGCGTCATGACGACTGTGGGTGGCAGCGAGACAAAGCAGCCCGTAAAGAAGCCATAGAAGATGCAGAAGATGATCAAGTTAGCCTCGTCTCTTAGTGCAATCCAACAAAAGGCAACGACGGACGCTACCAAGGTAAATGGTGTGACAACGTTCAATGGGCCGATCTTGTCGGCAATAAAATTAGCGACGAGGCGTCCAGCAATTGAAGCCGCATTCAGGATAGAGATTGTGTACGCCGAAAATCCATCACTCACGCCCAGAGTTGACGTGGCGTAGTACGGCGCGTAGAAGAAAGGTACATAGATCCCGATGAAACCAATGGCTGAGCCGACCGTGAAAAGATTAAAAGGCATCTCTCGGAACGCCGACCAGTCGACGAGGGCTCGTTTGCTTCGAGGCGGGATCCGAACTTTCATAAAGCATAGCGGGATAATGAGTGTCGCCAGGGAGGTGAACGCGAACACCCGCGTCGCCCACCCGAATCCGATCCGCGGCCGTAGACGGTCGAAGATGATGGGATAGATGATACCGGCAAGACTGCTACCGCTGCTAGCGATGCCTTGCGCAAGGGCTTTCCTCGTGGTGAAATACTGTGAAACGATTGCCACGCTTGGGATAAAAATGAAGCCTTGGCCGAAACCGACACAGACTCCTTGGGCTAGAACAACTTGCCAGTACTGAGTGCAGAGACTGGTCATCATCATGCCGAAGACGATGAGGAACACGCCAGCGAACAGTAGATGGCGAAAGTAGCCGGCGTCGTACAGTGGTCCGGAGATGACCCCGATGATGAGAAGAAGGCAAGCCTGGAGGGAGCCGATCCATGATATATCAGAGGAGGACTTAGAGACAAGAAGGTCGGTTTCATAGAACGTTTGGAAGACACCGAAAGAATTGACGATACCCCTGCATTGATGATCAGCTCCTCTCACGTTACCCAGTGGCAGGCGTATTCAACCATACCAGGAGTTGAAATAGACGCAGAATGAGCCCATTGCCTGGAGCCAGGCAAGGACACCCCCATTTGGGATTTGTTCACCCCTAGGGGGACCGCCGGTTTCTAAATGTGGCTCACTCTCATAGGTCAGGATCTCGTCCTGTGATGGCTGTATTTCAACCTGTTTATCCATGCGGTCCTCCCTGACCGCCAGAATTACCACGGCGGTATAATTTTCTGGGAGAAGAGATTAATCAGGCCTTGAGGCATCGGAAACTTGGTACAATCCGCGAACGCATTGCGAGGTAAGCAGCGCAGAGGACGTAGGTTTGGCAAATATGACCAAGCAAGGACCAGGACAAAACAGTGGCTAGCGCTGAAGGCGATAAGGAGAAAGGGATTCAAGGTCAAGTCGTAGACTGATAAAATCCGATCGAAATCTCGCTGTTCTCGGGGACTAGACCGTCCTCGGGCCGAGTGCTAGCGCGGGGCTGATCCGACAGTCCGTGTCATTGTAGAATGCAGCGACAACGGCGCTGCTTGAAAGCCTCAAAGAATCTAAAGCGAAGGGTTTCGGCGACCTTCATGTGCTCCATGCCTATCCAAGGAGGTTGCAAGTGGAGTCGTGTCCACACCTAGAGCGACTTGTCAGTCTGCCAGTCTGTCATGCATGATAGGCCTCGAGTGATGGGTTCGCTTAGCAATGTACGAAACATGAAAAAGGTCAATGGACTAACCTCTACTCGACAAGAAGGCATCCGAGCACACGATACGTTCTTGAGATTTCGAGGTCACCCTTCCCCTTGATAGCACCCTGTCGAAATCAAGCACCTTGAGGCTTACCCGGAGACATCCTACTATATCCTGCATATGAGTGCTCCATGGTCGCATGGCTCTGGCCGGTGGGCCGGGGAACGGCAGGATGGGGAGCGAGTTGTTGTGATTGGCGCTGGAATCATCGGCGTCTCCATTGCTTACCAACTGGCTCGGCGCGGTGCCGAGGTGACCGTGGTGGACAAGCAAGAGCCAGGCTCAGGCTGTACCCAAGGTGCCTTTGCAATGTTGATTGCATCGCTTGCAGACATAGACGACCCGGACTTCAACGCTCTCTACGGCCTCGCCGTCGCCGAATGGCGAGAGCTAGAAATCCAGCTCGAGGAGGGCTTGCCCATCCAGTGGGGAGGAGTAGTCCACTGGGTGAGGCCGGGAGGGGCGGCCAGCGCATTCACAGCCACGTATGAGCGTCTAAGAAGCTGGGGTGTCCGGACAGAGAGTCTTGCCGCAGATGATGTGGGCCATCTTGTTCCAGCAGCTATTCCAGGGCCAGTTGGCGCTGGCAACTTTCTGCCGAACCATGGCGCTCTCGACATCCAGAAGACATTCGATATCCTGCTCCGTCGTGCCAAGGCACTCGGCGTTTATTTCAAAACGTCGTTCGAGGTGACCGCCGTGCGGAAGGAAGCGTCTGGAAAGGTGATACTCGCCGCAAAGGGAGACAGACTTCTCGAAGCGGACAAGGTTGTCATTTCAGCAGGGGCTGGGACGTCGGGCCTTGCCAAAACTATCGGTACGCACATCCCTGTTGATCTGGTATCAGGGACACTGGCGTACAGCAAGCCGATGCCGCTTGTGCTACACCGAGTGCTCAACGGTCCGCTGGGATCAATTAGACAGAATCCAGATGGACGCGTGGTGACTGGCCTTGACTATGCCCCCGGCGCAGACGGCAAGGACGTGAGCGAAGCCTATGGACGGGTTCTGCTAAAGAGAGCCGCGGAAGTTGTGCCGGCACTCTCGGGAATGGAGCTCGATGAGATGAGAGTTGGATATGTGCCTATCCCGGAGGATACTCGTCCAGTCGTAGGCTTCTGTGACACAGACAAGACCATATACGTCGCCGTAATGATGAGCGGCATCACGATGGCCGCTCTCATGGGTCGCCTGGCGGCGACAGAAGTACTCGGACAGCCGCTTGCGCTGCTAGAGCCGTACAGGCCAGACAGATTCTCTCCACGGGCGGCCTTGTAAGACATATAGCATTGCGCAATGACATCTTGATTCTATACTGAAAACCCCACAAACGAGATCCTTGTATACTTTGCGATTGGGTCGTACAGCCAATGCGAACTCCCCTTTTTCCAAGCTTGGAGATCTTCGTGTCTTCAGCTTAGGCGAACTACCTTACTTGAATGAAGATACTGTCTCATATGTGCGTTTTCTCATTTACTGTATCCCTGACAAGGTCATTGACAGAAGATAATTCACATTGGAATTGTACAGAGGCCGTGTTAGACACCGGTTTAGTGTACCACATTGAATAATACGATTGGCATCACCTAGCGACCAACACTTAACCACTCGACTCCGGGTTCTACCTTGAAGCTCAACACCATTACAGCATGATATCCTTTTGGGGTTACGACGCTATATCCTTCTTGTCCGACACTGTCTCTGCTTCTGTAGCTGTAGGTGCATTGACCGTGACACCGGCCACTTGAATTAGAGGCCCAAAATACTCACGTCTTCCCCAAGCTAGGTATAGACCAGTTGCTAGTAACAGTACTATACCGACGATGGGTGCCGAGTAATTCCTGTTGGGTGTCAGTGATATGAACAGGGTTTGCTGAGATCTGTAAAAACGTACATGTTCTGCGCCGTAACTGGGATACTTGTTGGTAGTGAGACAGCCACAAAAGAAAAGAGGTACAGAAGCAGACCAATGGCGTTTATGAGCCATCCCCAACGTCCCAGACTCCATGGTCCATATTTCAGAGCCAGGCTCTTCTTTCTGAAGAGGTGGAATGCAATGGGGAGCCCGAAGCTCATGACTTGGAGAGTGATGACGCCACTGAGTATGCCGTAGAATGCGGTGCTGTTTCCGATGTAGATAGCAGAAATGGCTGCTTGAATAGAGGCGGCGAGTATGGTCGCATTAACAGGGGTGTTCCAACGAAGGTGGATCTTCGACAACGTCTGGCTGAAGGGAAGACCTTGGTCACGAGCCTGCGCCATGATGATTCGTGCAATTGAGCCCATGCAGTCGATTGCTGAGAGGACAGCAACAACGACGATCACGGAGCCGAAAACTATCGCAGCCCCGAGTGAGCCCGTAGAGGCGTAGACAATCTGTATTCGGCTTTTCAGTCAAGTCTCGTTAGGCAAGCGAGGATAGCATACCTCGGCAAGGGGACTGAGGGAGGCAATCTCAGATTCAAGTAGCGCTGACGGATCGCCCATGCAAAATGCAATCACCAGAACCAAAACCAGCCCGATGACAGAGGAGGTAAGCACACCCCAGAACATGGCCCGGGACACATCAGTGTGCGGCTTGGCAGTCTCTTCAGAGTATCTCGCTGGCAGATCCATGGTTGTGAAGCCACTGGCCATAGGGAGCATCCCGACCATGAAAGCAACTCCAGCGCTGTTATACCCGGTGTAGTCCGTAACAGTCCCGAATACGACCTTGGCCGAATTTTTCTCCTTGGTGGTGGCAAGAAGCGTCACAATGAGGGTGAAGAATCCCAAGACGTGCACCGCGGTACCTGAAGTGGGATTAGTTGTTAGAGGCTCCAGCATCATTAGATGTCGAGGGGTCTAACGTACCAACAAGTGATAGATAATGGAGAGCTCGAGGGATGAAGACGTTAACACATAGAGAGATAGAAATGATTGCAATAAAGATCTGAACTTGTTAGCTGGCAAGGCATCGATGGGCTTGGCATATGAACCTTACTAGATATGTTTGCCATCTCTCTGCGGAATAGCCGTCGATGGAGATCATGATCAGTGCCTGGAGGGAAAAGGCCCCGGCAAAAATGGCGCTAATTGACGAGAGGAGATTCATGGTCAAGAGTATCCAGGAGCTGTACCACCCCTACGTTGTGTCTTTGTTAGGTTGAAACCTCTTGGTAGTGTTAGAGCCTGACTTTAGACGTACCACAGTGATCTTCCACTTAGGAGGTGCCAATGCCTTTGCCAATCAGTCGATGTACATACAAATCAGGTTATACGGGGACTGACCACTGCCCAGTGATATTGTCCAGCCGCAGTGGGCCAAATGCTGCTTGGTGTGAGTCTTCTGTCCCTGCACAACAATACTGGGAGCCGTACCTAGCAAATTCGGCCAGGGAGAAAGCTATGCAACATGCTGCTACTGCGGAGATGACAAAACCCCAGACCAGGACGGTCGGACCACCGGCAACGAGAACTTGATAAAGCGACGCAATGATTGCTTCCCACTGTGGCCTGTTCAGTCTTTTGCTGCGCAAGAGCGGCTGTACGGGTTACAATAAGAGAGAAGACGTACTCCTGCAGTGCCAGTAACGAACAGGTAGTAGAGAGATGTGAAGTTGAATCGTTTCCTCATCTGGCCCTGAATGCCTTGCTCTTCAGTTGCTTTGTCACTGACGCTTCCGGGGGTGGCCTGTTCGGCGGCCGTCGGTGACTCCATCGTCACGGTATCGACGCTCTTCTCCATGACACGGACTATCGCCTTAAGGGGGTAGTACAGATGTGAGGCAGTGTTCCAATCGAGACGAATTGTGTGCTGTCGGGTATTGTGATGCTTGTCGCTCTGCTCGCGATGGAGATGTGTCCGCGTATTTAACCTTCATGTCAATCGGATGAGATCGATGGTGACCAAGATTCGTAGTTTGCCAAGCTGCCTTTAGTTCGACTATCTCTACTATCACTCCGACCATGCCTCACTTAGCCTTGCCCTTATCTACTTATCAATCGTTGCCAACTAGATCCCCCGGAAACTAGTTCGGCCCAGTCGCCACCCTCCAGAATGCCGAACACTGAAGTTTCTGATACCATTGCTCATCACACGTCTCCTCCGCTAGTTCCTGGTCTCCCGCAGTAGCACTGTATACCCTGGATGGCATCTCGTGGTAGTAGACCAGCATATCTAGCGGGATGCTCTTGTTATCTGCCTGTGTGTAGTACAGTCCCGCCTCTACCAGTCTCGGCGTTCTCGGCGTTCTCGGGCCCACACAAACATCGACGGCGCGGTATGGGATTTGCTTCAGCCACGTCCAAAGGAGGTCCGGCAAGGAAGGATCCGATCTCTGCTCGTCCGCCGAGGTCACAAAGGTTTGCTTTTCAGGACACCATTGAAATGTATTCGGAAGAAGCTGGGAATCTCCAATTGCAGACTAGGCTGTCGCAAGCGTTTGATACAGTTTGTAAGGTCGTACTAGTCTCTTACTGTCAGATTCCTAAATCCTTCACGCCTGAACATCTATCACGAGCCCCTGGCCACCCAGCTTTCTTCGTTAGGCCCTATCTTGTCGGCCTTCTCGGTGTTCTTAAGTGCTGTCCATTGGGCCTCTTCCTACACCCTGCCCACAAAGAAGCTAACGATACCTCTATTTACGGGGCGATTTTATACGGAGATAGCGGCTTCGGCCTCCCCCCTATCAAGAAATCTGGTAATGCGAGTACCGCAAGGCCTATCAAGGAGCTAGGTGGCGGGCTTTGCTGGCTGTCATCGCCGATGGAGAAGTTTGTGATAACCTCTATCCGCAAGTCTCGCATTGTTAGGCTACAAAGATTGCAATCTTGATAACGGCTTGCGGTGTCGCTCCTCCAGCTGCGAGACGCTCAATCTTGTTATCGAAATTTCTGTCCTGCTCGTGGAACAAAGTCGGAGTTCAGAGACGTGGCCCGGGTGAGGGTCATGCTGCCTCATTCCATCCCTTGATGAGACGGAGATAGATAACGTGGACTGCGTATTGTCCTGTACGATAGGGGTAAAGTACCACAGAAGGTTTATCAAGCTATCAAGATGTAGCAGAAGCTCTTGTCATTCTCGGTACCAACCTCGTTTATTATTCATGAGGAGTGCTACCATTTCAAAACGCCCGTATCCTCACACATCGAGGAGATGATGTGGAAAAGCAATACTCCTTCCCTGTGTCAGTTATAAACATAAGCCGTCTGTAGGCTGATATCACCTAAATAATGGAAACCCAGTATTCTGCTACATGATGACCTAAATCCCCATCTGATCACCCGGGTCAAGCATAATAAATAGGTGAAGCAAATGCCTACGTTGCCGATATCTTATCACAAGCTCGTGTCCACAAACGACTTTAAGTGCGTTGCACATTAGGAGATAATCTCTTCCTTCTATCTGATGTATAAGACTATACGGTTTATAGCTTCTCCTTGTCGATGTTCGTGGGATCTGTGACTTAAAAACTTCCTCATTGTTAACATGATAACATTGCAACCTATCAAGTTGAACTCTGAGGACGCGTTAGACTCCGTTCATACCAGCCCCCAGCCCTGCTCAGTCATTCTTTATATTCAGAAAGGGATTTTATAGCCCTTCAGGCATCGATATTGATCAAGAACTAGCTCAAGATACCGGCAAATCTTTCCTCTGCCGGGCGGGAACTGAAAGCCACGGTGGCCGTGAAATCTGGGTTCCGGAACTTCTGAGTCCATTTGCTCTGGGGAAGTGGCCGTCCCTCGAGAATCTTGACGTCGTGAGATACCAGCAAGTGCACGAGAACCAGCTTGATAAGCGCTGAGGCAAAGTGACGACCCGGGCATGCATGCCGTCCTAGCCCGAACATCATGTTGTCGGGGCTCGCCTGGGCGAAAGTATACTGATTCTCCATGCCAGGCTGGTCACGGAGCCGTGCGTAGCGGAAAGCGTCGAATGTTCTCGCGTTTTCTAGGATATCCTCATCCATATGTCGTCCATGGGAGATGACCCCCACGGATGTGCCGCGTGGAACCAAAGTGCCGTCGCTAAGGGTGAAGTCTTTGACGGCTAGACGTTCCATCTTGACTATGACACAGTGTTACGACTTTGCCTGAGACATGCGTGGCAAACGCTTAGGGGTTATTTAAGAACTGACCAGCGCTCATGGGTGTCAGGCGGGCCGATTCTCGGATGAAGCTGTCCATTTTGACCAGGCGGTCCATGTTCATCTTTGTCCAGACTTGATCTACTGGCTTATTACCGAGCACTTGCGCAATTTCGTCTCGAAGCTCCTCGTGAATTTTCGGATGATGGCATAAGTCGAATATACACTCAGTTAAGGTGACCGCAGGCGCGTGGATTGCTGTGACATTAATGTGAATCATCCGCTGAAGCAGGGTTTCCGGGTCTGCTTTTTCGGGTGGAGTTATATTTAAAAGCCATTGCACTGTTTTAGGGAGATCAGCACATGGAGCCTGGGGAAGAGCATTCGGTATATTCACAGTGACGGAAGACAGGATTGAATGGGAAAGGATGGGCTACTCACAAGCGTCATCTGGCTTCTCCCCAGAGGAATTTTTGCTTGTTAGTCGTTCCTTGATCATAGGAATTAGGTACTTGCGCGCCGTTTCCTGCTCCTTTCTGTGTGTGGTCATGAAAATCATCGCAGGGCCTTTCAGGAATTCCGGAAGATTGCGGAGGAGGGCAGCGGAGTCGAAAGTTGCTTTCGTATAGATCCCAGAGTAGTGGAGAAACTCATCATTTCTGCAGAGTTCCGGTCCAACCATCATCCTATTCGAGATGCGCGTAATTATCTTGGTGGCGAGAGGGAAGACTGTCACCTCTGTGCAGTCTGGCAGGATGCCCAGTTCAATCTTGAATGAGAACTGCGCCTCCTTGGCCAAGGCGGGAAGGATGCGAGGTAGGGCTTGTCCCAGGCCTTTGCGGACTACGTCATAGTGATAGACATCGTCGACTAGGGCAGGGTGCAGGGTGTGCCTGGTCTGGAAGATGATGTTTGCTGCTGCTGGCTGGCTGAGGTGGGTTTCAGGAGCTTTGCGAATCTCGTCGAGGAACCTTGGCGCAGCAATGAAATAGACCTGCTTAGGTGCCCGCAATAGAAAATTCTTGCCCTTCTTTGAGTACTAGAGACCGACTTAGTCGAACCCGGCGACGAGGATCAACCCGTATAGAACAGTTTTCTTTGGCCATACCTCGTTGTAGCCTTTCATAATTGCGCCGAGGCTGTCGTCGAGGAAGAGCTGCACATCTTTTGCATCGCCTGCTTTTCCTGGACCTTCATTTAGTCGCAGGAACTCCACACGCGGAAGACGTTCCTTTCGAGAGAACGCGTAAGCGCTCCAGGTGATAATAGCGAGGGCCAGGACCCAGGCGTACGTGCTCCCTGTTTCCAGCTCCATGGTGTTCAACCGCGAATCGGCAGAGACCCTAAAGAAGTTCAAGAACCCAATACCATGGAAAACAGGCACTGAAAGATCCCCCAGAATTCAGGTGAATGTGGCCATGCAGCCAAGCTAGCTTTTTGAGTAAGACCGAGCGAGAGTCCCAACTTGAGAATTCTGTTATCGCAAGATCTTCCCTAACTGGGAAGAGAAGCTAGAAGCATTTTGAACGCAGTTGGCGTCAAGATAAGGATCACGGCTGAGTACCTAGGCAAGGATCTAGCATTAAAACAAGCGCGGCATGTCGTATCTTACGCACCGGAGAAAACGCTTAAGTGCAAAGCCCGAGAAATCCGAGCTCCGTAAACCCACCTTGGCCGGTAGTCCCTGTACGGTTCGGCAACGGATCTGCAAAGCTCGGCTGGGCCTGGAGCGCACGTCTGCATAGGTATGCTCTCGGGCTGGGAGGCGTATACTTGGTGTTGAGAGGTCTCATATGCCATTTCAGTGAAGTATCACCGGCCAGAGCGTGACTACGCAGTCCGGGGTCAAAAAGACAGAACATCGCACTCAGCTTGTAAAGTGCCCGTCTCCCAATACCATGGTTAAGCCGTCCTTCTTCTTGCTTAGACATTCACCAGAATAATGTCTTATGATATGGGGAGATGGTTTAAAAGAAACGTCTGAGTTGACAATTCTTCTATTTCTATACCATGTCTAGATCTAGAGCGAAATTGCCGTCATACATACTCGTCTCAGTTGCGAAGAATTCGTCCAGGTCTACTGCCTGACTCGGCAACAGATACTGGCCTTGCCGTGTAGGATGGGTTGGCCAACCAAGATGTGAGTCTCTTTGTCTCTCGTCCGCCGTGTTCATGGGTCGAAGAGCTTCCCGAGGAGTGACGAACCGATCATTCCTGTCTAGCGGGGAAGAAGACGCGCCTAGATTCCACATATTTTGTTCATCGCGGTGCCGGACCGCATCGGCTATCAATCCTTTCAGAACTGCGGCCTTCGGCGAGTTGCGTGTTGCCTCGGGCCAGCTGTCTAGAATTCCGTTGATCACGTTCCAGGCCCTCTTTGTCGCCGGACTGGCTTGACGCACGGCGAGGTCTTTGACGACAAAGTTTGCTACTGACCACTGGAAGTAAGTCCCGCTCAGCCAGCGCCACTTTTCGAAATTTCGCGCGGTCTGGAGCGCGCGGGAGAGCTCCAGGACGTGGATTGCGAGCAAGAATAGATGGTCGTAGTCGGACTGAGAGAGCGGGTTGCTCTTCGAGCTCAGGTCCGGTGATATGTGCATCAAGACACGCCTCTTTGTGAGTATCATCGCTACAGCGTCTGCAGCAAACTTGGCGAGGGGTGACGGCTCGTCACAATCCTGAAAGTATTGCGTCTCCATCCTCTGCCGAGATGAATGCAACCGCTCCTCTGCGCCGTTTAATATTGTCTTAGAAAGCTCTGAGGCATGGGCTCGCTCGAACCGAATCCGGTTGAACAGCCGGGTGATCTCGTACTGCATCAGGCAGAAACTCAGCTCCGTGAACCCCTTGCGGTCGTTGCCAACGGCACACGTTTGCGGCTGTTCGAGCTCACTATCGTTCACATTTAAAGGGAGTCGCGTATCTGCCCCGACGCTTGGTGGAGCATAATCGATCCCGCAGTCATCTGGGTGATCAACGAGCGTGATTAGTTGCCACCACAGCCTTCTACGCAGCTCGACTTCCAGTCTGCTGATGCCTGAGGGTACACGGTCGCGGTTCAGACCCAGCCTAGCCGCAAGAAAGATCGTCACGCCCCGTAATCCGTACAGCTTCGTGTCTTCTTTGTGTTTCAGATGGTACAGATAAAGGAGCAGAGCCTGCATCGTGGTCAAATCTCTTGCGTCGAGAAAATTTGCGGCCATGAGCGCTTGCTCAAGACGATAGGCACAGAGCCGGAGTAGCTCGTCCTTCTCGCTCTCCAGGTTGTCAGACACATCTTTCGCGGGCATGGAGATGATCGCAAGGAGACAAACAGCCTGTACCAGCGCTCCAATCGAGGGATGGGATTTGTAATGGTGTACGTCGCGCACGGTGATGAGTCCTTCCACCGTGGGCTTGTGCAGGATCTTGAGTAGAGGATCCACGTTCTCGGTGTATCTAGCCCAACAGACTCGTCGTTGGGCCAGTGACAGCAGTGGTGGAGGCGCGCCGCCAAGGGGATGTGGGAACGGAAATCCGTTTTCCGCCAAGTTGGTCGGCATCCTCTGCTCTGGGGGATCTTGTTGTCTCCTCGGCGAACTTGACTTGCCCGTCGACGTCTCTGGAGACGGTGTCGTTTTGAAGTAGACGTGACCGGCGCATTCTTGCTCCAATCGCTTCCAATACCCAAGGTCGTCGGTATTACCGCTATCTGGCACTTCCTGGTCGGTCAATGGTGATGTCGCTTTCGACGATGGAGTCCATTCACTCTGATCATCATCTATTGCTGATGCTGTGGGATGAACGGTCGCTGGGAGAGGATCCCGCGGCACGCCTTGGTTGGGGGTAGCGAAAAGTTCTTGCGTTCCTTCGACGACTTCTCTTTGTCCTCCACTCCCTTGATCGCCATCAAATACATGGCCTTTTCCACGCGGCACCTGCCCCTTTAAGAGATCCTCCAGGCGATTAAGGCGATCGATCAGACCTTGATCCGCAGGTCCCGCCCGTGAAAGTTTTAGACATGCCCTCCTTGGCCGTCGAACGGTGCGAACCTGAGGCGGGTATGAGCAGACATTATCCGCCAGCGTGCAATTGTGACATGGCAAGATCTTGTCGCATTTGACCTTTCGCTCGCGACAGATCCTACACGCCGTTTTGAATTTGACGGCTGGGGTGGACATCGGAGTTTGTGCTGGCATCATGCGGCGTTATCCGTTCTTCACCCTCAAGATGCAACCTTCTCTGTGCTGTCTGGTCAGTCTTGTCAAGATTAGAACCCTGGTGAACTGATGAATAAGACCGCCTTTGACATGGGCGAATTCAGGGTGAGGTTCTTGCATCATGCAGATGCTTCGGAACGCAAGGAGCCCCGGATGTGGGGTTGGACTGATAAGAGGCGACTGTGTAATTCGTTCTACAGATAAATGGGCACGCTAAGGTGGTTATCAAGACCTCTGTAACAAGCGTCTAGACCTGTTCAGTGTCAAGCGTCAGTTGCCACTGCGAAAGGTCTTCATGAGCTTACAGTACTACGTAGGAATGAGCCTAGAGGGGAGATTAGCCTAGACTGAAGTGTGCGGGACCTGCTGGACCCCGTCGATATCGGGACCGACAACAGCGAGTCTGCCGACAACGCCGAGAAGTGCTCCCGGCCTTGGAGACCTTTTACCAGCTCTCAATCGCCGTTCGCTAGCGTAAACCCGGACCGCGGGCCGTGGCCTTCGGAACGGCAGAGCGGCGTTAGCAATAACTACCCTAACCTACGGTGAACATTTCATCAGACTTAGCAGAGTCCCTTCTAGTAGAGTTACAGGAATTTGTTTCCGTTACATGCTCCTCAAACGTAACCCGTGACTGCACCACCGCATCTTCTCTCACAAGCCTTCAGAGTCGGAGGACCATCTGACATGGCGGACTTGAATGCAGCAGCTGTGTTTCCATATGCCAATCCTACGTTGGTCAAGTTTCCAAGCCGCAGAAGTGTGGTGCATAGCACTAAAGGGCTGGTGGCATGCACGCAGCCTCTGGCAGCAGAGGCAGGCCAGCGAATCCTCAAGTTGGGGGGCAATGCGGCGGTATGTACTCCTAATGTGGAAGCTTGTTAACTCTCGAATGCTGATACATCCAGGATGCTGCTGTTGCTGTTGGTATGATTTGTCTTTTTCTTTGTGCCCTAATTGCCCTATCCCATTTCTTCATCTGATTTATTCGTAATAGCTGCGGCAATGAATGTTACGGAACCTGCATCTACGGGTGCAGGAGGAGATATGTTCTGCCTATATTTTGATGCAAAAGCGGGAGTGGTGCATTCTCTTAATGGGTCGGGAAAGAGTCCGAAGAATACGACCCTGGCTCAGATCAGAGAAGAGCTTGGCATGGATGAGGCTGCCAAGGGCAGGATACCAATCACCAGCCCATTGTCCATCACTGTTCCGGGAGCGCCTGCTGGATGGATCGACGCATTCGATCAGTTCGGAAGCGGAAAGCTCAGTCTGGAACAAATTCTCATGCCGGCCATCGAGCTAGCCGAGGAAGGCTTCCCGGTCAGCGAGATATCGTCTAAGATGGTGAGTAGACACAGTGGTTCGAGGCTGCCCAGACATTTCGCATTAGGACTTTGCTGATGATCTGTATTAGTGGAGAGACGGTGAGCAGCTGCTGAGGAAAGCCTCGACCAACTTTGCGGAGTTGTTGAAGGAGGACAAGGCAGCAGACCAGTCAGTCCGAGCCCCACGGGCCGGGGAGATCCTTCGAAATCCTTCCTTGGCCCAGACTTTCAGGACTCTGGCAATGGAAGGAAAGAAAGGATTTTACACTGGACGCATCGCGAAAGCGATCGTTGATGTTGTCAAGCAGAAAGGTGGACATTTGGAGCTTTCCGATCTCGAAGATCACTTGAACTACGGTCCGGACAACACGACTCCTCTGTCGCTTAAGTTCCGTGGTCAACAAGTGCAACAGGTGGGACCCCAGAAGCTGATTCGCGAGGCTAAAGATCACTTCATTGAGCTTTGGGAGCATCCCCCCAACGGGCAGGGCATCGTAGCACTGATAGCCCTGGGTATCCTAGAAGAGCTCGAAGCCATGGGCAAAATACCCACTTTCACGGCCAAGGACCACAACACCGCACCTTACCTTCACGCTCTAATTGAGGCACTCCGCATCGCCTTTGGAGACGCCAGTTGGTGGGTCACAGATCCTACTAACAGCCCAGTGACCGGCGCCCAGATGATTTCTCGTCCCTACCTCGCAGAAAGGGCAAAACTGTTCGACAGCACAAAAGCAAAGAACCATGGGCAGGGACGACCTGGCTCAAGCCCGGCTCTTAACCACAGCGACACAGTGTACTTGGCTGTAACAGACAAGGATGGAAATGCCATGAGCTTTATCAACTCCAACTTCCGTGAGTTCGGATCCGGCATAGTCCCGGAGGGGTGCGGGTTTGTCTTGCAGAACCGCGGCGGCGGCTTTGACCTAGGCCCGGAAACTCATCCTAATATATACGCCGGCGGGAAAAGGCCGTATCATACCATCATCCCCGGAATGGTCACTGTCGGAGACGGGGAAGACCGTCGACTACACAGCCTGCTCGGAGTAATGGGCGGGTTAATGCAGCCACAAGGTCATGTCCAAGTCTTGCTAAACATGGAGGTATTCGGAATGAATCCCCAGCAAGCTCTAGATGCCCCCAGAATATGCATCTCTGCAGCTGGCGGTGCTGCGCAGATGAGTGCCATATACTTAGAGGAAGGAATTGGTGAAGATGCAGTTCAGACTCTGAAGGAAATGGGCCATAATGTTCAGGTAATGAAGGAGTGGAGTCGGGTATGGTTCGGTCGGGGACAGATCATCCGACGCCATGTTGATGAAGCAACTGGTCAAGCTGTCTTCAGCGGTGGCAGTGATGGGAGAGGAGACGGCTGTGCAATGCCTGCTTAGTCTTGATTGCCAGAGAATTCGAAAGAGACCTTCATGGCTGACGAAGTGCCTCTACCTTGGTAGTCCAGTCGGCCCAATGTGCTGAAACGTACTGCTGGTGTTGTTGACAACCAACTAGACCAGGCATGTTCTAGTCTTATCCTGTAACATGTAGTACCTACCTGTCATTGTTCCTACTATTGTTCCTACTATCTTTCCCAGGTGTGTAGCGTTGTAAATATCCTTATGCCTTTTCTATTCCCTCTGTGCTACAGTTCGCAACATGTTCGCACGGCTTTCAGCGACAGAGGATACCTTCAACTCCCTACCTCTCACGAGGTAAAGGGTCAGGCAAACGTCCATACGAAGTTAAAGTAGACTCTACGTCGGTAATAATACAATTCTAAGAAGTTGTTACGAGCTCCCGGGACGTGGGAGTGTAGGAACCGCGGTTCAACCCTGTCACCCTAGTAAGAAAGGTGGGAAAGACTGTGGAGGGCGAGCTGACCAGCTAATTATCGCAGCCGTAGCTTTCCGCCAGCTACGTCAGGCCAAGTCTCCTGATCAACTAAAGATAAATCTGATTAGAGCTTCTGTCTTGCCTCATACTCTACGTTATTCAAGTCTGCTGTCTCTCCCAAGCGCCAGCCAGCATCGCCACCAGCATTCTGCTCCTCCTTCCAACGCCATCTCTCCACGTCTTGTTTCTCACTTTCTATCAGTGATTTTACCCATATTCCAACAGTTGGGAGGAACTTAAAAGCATGTCCCGAGTCACCGGTTGCGACGACGAGCCCACGTTTCCCTGGCACAAAGTCAATCACGAAGTTCGTATCTGGTGTCTCGGCGCACCAGCACATCTTTGGCTTGAGAAATGGTCTTTCGGATAGTGCTGGCAGCGTCTCACGGAGTAGGTGTCGTAATCTCGCCTGCTCTCGGCCGGGAATGAAATCGTTCTGCTCCAAAGGCACAGACACTCCCGACTCATCGAAGTTTGTATAGCCTCCGCTCGCCGGGCATAGCTTCATCAAATTTGTCCGGGGGTCCGGTTCGGTTAGAAATCCGATGTCCCAAGCGCACGTGATGGGTATTCCTCGGAGCTTCTCTGCTTCCTTGCTGCTCAGCTGAATATGTGCAATCGGCCACGCTTTGGCGATGACCTGGTTTCGAACCTGAGGAAGCAACTCGACAACCGAGGCGCCAAGAGCTACAATAACGAGCTCAGCTCTCAATTGCCTGCCTGACTGCGTTGCTACACCGACACAGCGGTCTCCTTCGTAGTTGAGCTCCCTGACGCCATCGCCGCTAAGAATCCGGACACCTGAGGCCAAGCACGCCGAATATAGGGCGCGTAGTACATCTGCCGCATGAGCATACCCGGCCATGGCGTTCAAATAACCAGTCCATCGCATCGGTCCATCAAATACAGGTACGGTACGACGAAAATCGTCCCGTGACTGCAGGGGCGTAATCTGACCCTTCATCATCGGGTGGTTTTGAATGGTAGAGAGCGACCTCTGCAGATTGTTTGTTGACGCCGTCGTTGCTCTATCTGAATAAGTCCAGATGCAACCAACTTGACGAAAGTATGGTGCAAATGGGGGCTTGCGCCATGCCTCCATTGCTTCCAGGGACAGCCTGGAGTAAAATGGGTCCTCATATTCAGCCCTAACAATCTTATTGATATCGTTGCCGGCTGAGTCGCTTGGTGGCACTGAGGCGGACTTCTCCAGAATTGTGATGTTGGTATAGCCGGCCTGAGCAAGGTGGTAGGCTGTGGAAAGACCGAAGGTACCACCACCCAAGATCAGGATTCGTGAGTGGTGTTGCATACTCCTTTTGATTCTCGTGGTTGTTATTGTTGGTGACTAATGCCAACTGGTGAAGAGCTTCGAGGAAATGCTGAGACGACTGGAGTGCGTCAATTCTTGAAGATGCTTCGCAACTATGTCACCACTCGACCCCAGAAGAGCGCTAGAACTGGTCAGGAGAATGGCTGTAGTGGGAGGAGGCGCTGAGAGCTGCGACTTCATCCCTGCTACCTCACCGCGGGTGTGCTGCGTCGGGCCGGGACTGGATTGCCTGCCACGGCACCAGCACCACTCACTGATTGCTTATCTCGAAAATGGCGCAGCCGCTTGTTGAAGGGCGCCGAAAACTCATTGCGTCGATGAAACCCCGACACGCTAAAACATTCGGAGCTGGCCCAGGCCCAGAATGGCCCTATTCAAAGCGTGTGACGGAACGCCGAGAATGCCGGGACTATAAAAAATAGCTCTGTGGACGAAGGAGGGGTTCGGGGATTCTGCATCACCTGGCCAATAGTCCGTGCTTCAAGAGGTACCGCTTCGCACAAATTGAGACAGGACTTGGTATGACCCCCGTTCAACAGAGTTGTAATGAAACCTCACAGTTATGGTGTTATCGTAGGTAGACTGAGGAACAAGTACTGACATGCCAATTTGCTCATCGCAAGACCTGGGATGTCTATTTCCACTGCTCGGTGCCTTCCGAGAAAAGCCTCCTCGAGCACTAACTATTACACAGTGAACCTTTGGCCGTACAAGGAGGTATTATGTCGTTTGAGCCGGGTCCACTACGAGCATTGAGAACCCTCGCTGCTTAGAAGGCGCAGCCCCGAGCTCTACAATTTCGATTCTGGAGGCACCAGTTCCTTTACTAGTTCCGTGACTCGTTTTGCAGCTCCGAAGGAGCACACGTATCCCATCCCGTCAAACCCATATGCGTGAACAACTCTGGAGCCTTCGGTCTCCAGGCGATATCCACCTTTTCTGCCTGGCCGGACTCCCACGATATCGTCCACGTCGGTCTCAATGTTGACATGCTCAAATGCACCTTTGGTGAGCTTGTTAACACGGCGAAGAATGTCCCTCTGCACAGTAGGGTCGGGCTTGTCGTCGATGTCGCCGTCTAGCCGAATGCCTCCGAGGATCACGCCTCCAGTAGCCGTCCGGGGAATGACGTATGTGTACTCAGTACCCTTGCGCAGTAGGATCTCGTTCCATTCCGTATCGTTGCGTAAAAACATGGTCTGCCCCTTGACCGGGTGGACTGCCGCGTCATTGCACAGCTTTCCGGCGCCGAGTCCAGTGGCGTTGACGATCACCGCGGCCTGAGTCTTTTCCAGCACCTCTGGTATCGATGTAGCTGCGTGCCGGATGAACTTCACACCTCGGCTCTCTAGATTCTTCTGCAGCCAAGGCAGGAAGATGGTTGTATTCACCATCACCGTAGTCATCGTGACGCCCACAGTAACGCCCTCAGGGAGTTCGTCCTTCCTAAGGCGTCGATACCGGGGGCACACGCTTCGATACCAATGTGACGAGTCATCCTCGTACGAGTCGTAGTACTCGGTAACAGGGAGCGTCTGGGCTCCCGCCGTGGGGTCACGATGAGCAAGCGCCCAGTAGTACTTTAGGGATTCCACCTGAAGATCATGGCCTTCGCCCTCAGGGAGGGGTTGAATGACAGCGCCAGCGCTACAGGACATGTCAGTCATGCAGTCTATCTCGGCAATTGGCATTCCCGTACCTTGGACTCGCCCAGGCTAGGCCTCCCGGGTCCCCGGGTAAGTCTCTCGCAACGACGACAACCTCAAAACCGGCCTCGACCAGAGCTGTCGCCGAGGCCAGGCCAATGATACCCGATCCTAGAACACACACAAGAGTCATGGTGGCTCCTTTGTTGCTGCAGGGACGTCTTGGCAGCGAGCACAGTGAGGTAGACGGGGGGTCAGGGCCTTTCCGCACTCTAGCTCGCCTCAGAAGATACACGTGCTAAAATTCGCCCATATCTCGCTTCTGGTGGCTTGATGGAGGGCTTATAGAACAAATGGGTAATGCTATGATTCAACTGAGTGGTCCATGTATCGGGTTGCCCAAGGCAAGCTCGCACGTCACACGCCGATATCCGCTTATCTACAGGTCCGTCTTGACCCGATTGCCAGAAAGGTTGCGAGAAGCCCGAACAAGCGGGAATCGGAGGAAATGGTTAGCTTGCGTCGGGGGCGCCTGAAAGCCGAGACTTGAGCTACCGATCTCAATCCTGTCGACCCCGCAGATACGCTATCGGTGATCTGACTCGGTCTTAGGAAGCTTTCGCAACAACTTAGGCTTACTTTAGCAAAGACTGAAGGGCGAGAGCTTAGAAGACACCGCAAAATGAGGGGCCCTTTAAGTCTATACTAGAACAAGATTGGCGGATCATCTTGGCGAGTAGATGATCACAGCGATTATGCGTTCTTCTAGACAACAGGCAAGACATCATAATTCTATTTAGGCCTCATTATACGGACGGGAAGTTGATTCGAGACAGTCCCAGGTTCTCCCCAAAGGCCCGGTCAGTCAGAGCAGTCAAGTAGGCGTCCTCGCCATCTCCGCATCGATGCTCAACCCAGGACCAAGCAGGAACTATGAACACATCCTTCGGTTTCCATTCTATGACAACCTCACCAGCAGGTGCTGTCACCTTTGTACAGCCCTTCCCGCTCTGTACGATGTAGATGTAGCAGATTGTTTCTCGCGGGAGCGAGGACACGGAACCCTTCGCAAGCCGCTCTGCCTGGCATGCAATAGTGTGCGAGAAGTGCTTTCCATTGCTGAGGTAGTGGTAGATGGCTCGGTCCATCTTTTGAGAGTCAAGACCTTGCTTGGCCGTCTTCCACGGGAAATGGAAAGGGCTGTTCTCGGTGACCCTGGACACGTTATTAGTTGGGAGACCCGAAAGACAAGGAAACAGAGTTCAGTGCCTACAAATCAGGCATCTTCCTCGTGGGATACAGTTCGAGGAAATTGACGCGCGCAAACACGTGAAGAGGGATATCCAAGCAATCGACCCAGAACGTCGGGGTCGAGCCGTCATTCCCATGGTAGTGCCACTGCCATGATGGAGTGAGGACAAGATCACCGGGTTCCAGATATATCTTATGGCCCGCCACGGTGGTAAATCCTTTGTCACTCTCCAGAATCATTCGGACGGCGTAAGCCATATGTCTGTGAGTGGGAGCTGTCTCCCCCGGTAATACCATTTGGAAGCCAGCATACAACGTGTCGGTAGTGTATGGCGAGGGGCCACCCGTTTCGGCTTTTCATTTAAAAGACACATCTTAGCTAAATCATGGATTCTTCCACCTTGTGTTGGCCGTGACTTACGGAAGCCAGGATTTACCATCATCAATGCTCGTCTCTCTGCTTGCTCCTCGGGGACGATAGCTGCACTATCAAGCATAATCTGCTTCATCTCTTCCCAGTGCCAGATCGTTGGCAGAGCCTTTGGGTTTGGTTGCAACTTCGATACTTTGTCGGTGACGGTCCACATGGGGTAGGACTTCTTCTCGATGCAACGATCGATAATCTGTGCCGTTGCATCTTGAACGACCTCCTCGGCCGTCTGAGGCTGGGTCTTCACATGTGCTGTCTTCTCGTCGATGACAGTCTCGGTCTGGGCTGCCATGATCGCAGGTTGCGCGTCGCAAGGACGAGGACAATTCCTTTCCACTGGATGATAAACAAAACTTCAGGCAAGCTTCTAGCGTTTGACGACGACGTAATCAAACTCTTTCTAATGACTCAAATACTTTCATGACATTTTCGGTCTTCTTGCCTTCCCACAATCAGACTGATTTCGATAACACGGCTCGAGTCGGCTAGGTACCTGATAACCGGAGCGGTATTTGGCTCGGCGTTGTCGGTGCTTTAGGACTCGGCTGAGCCCGGTTTCAACCCGAGCACGGCGCTTGCTGTCTTTGCCAGGTTGTGATGCTTATCGGCTCATGGCCACTACCGGGAGGGAATAATGTTTGAACTTATGATACAACTTTAGCTGATCTATGACACATTGACTGAGTGCCCGTACCAAAAGGCTCCTCCAAACACTCCGACATAATTGGGTTTTAAAGCGCCCCTGAAAATAGCCCTAGAACTCATAACCAAGGTCGAAGTTGTAACATCCAGAAGCAATCATGGCTGCAGACATGAAAGTCATCATCATCGGCTCCGGTAAGCACATTAATGAGCGTCTCAAGGTCTCCGCCACATTAACGTTGACACAGGTGTCACCGGGTGCTCTCTCGCACATGGACTGGCAAAAGTATTGCCTGCCTCCATGATTACCTGTCAAGAGAACATGCTAATTGTTTACTCCAGCAAGGTATCCAGTATGAGATTTTTGATAAACGTGGACCCGAAACTCCTCAGCGTGACTGGGGTGTTACCGTTCACTGGGCAGTCGAGTTTCTAGAGCTTTACCCCGAGGAGACGGTGAAGCGTATCAAAACGGCTCGAGTGGTTCAAAGAGACGATGACACTCACCAAGAGTTTGTCCGATTTTATGACGGTGAGACCGGTGAAACAATTCGAGATATTCCCCTTGGGCCCGCCAAGCGATTCAGCCACGGAAGGATTCGGGGACTGCTTGCGGAATCGCTGCCAATCCAGGTGAGCTTTCAAGTCAAGTGTAAAAGACTGGGAAACTGATTTCTCAACCACAACGCAGTACAACAAGGAGTTGATCGCCATCAATGAGCTTCCGGAGGGAGTAGAGGCTGTTTTCGCAGACGGCACGAAGGTGCAAGCATCTGTCCTGGTGGGATGTGACGGCAGTCGATCAGCCACCCGAAAGTTCCTCTTCGAGAAGAAGGAAGACGCTGAATGGAGTGTTATGCCGGGTATCATCCTGAACAACTTCTGGATGCAGCTTGAGAAGGAGAAGGCTGTTGCGTTGAGAGAGCAGCTGGGCAATTTCATGGACATTGCTATCCACTCAAACGGGTCGTACTTTGGTCTCATTCGTACGTTTCACTTTCCCTGTTGTGTGAGACCTCGGATTGCTAACGTTCGGCTTGACAAAGCACTTGACTTTGCGAACGACAAGCCGCCTGAGGAATGGAAGTTCCAAATATTCATGAGCATGCCGGAACCGGCCGACCTTGTACCGGGAGAGGATTCATCGGCGAGGCGTGTCAAAATTGTGAAGCATTTCGGCAAGACGTTTGTTGCTCCCTTCAGCCAGGCTACAGAGTGGTTTGCAGAAGACACTTTCATCAGCCCCGATCACTACGGAACTTGGGAGACGAAGAAATGGGACCACAGAGGAGGGAAGGTCATCCTCGCCGGCGATTCGGCTCATTCCATGACACCTCGTAAGCTTTCTCCCGGCTCAACGCAAATCAATCGCCCTCACTCAGAATCATTGACCATCCATAGACCGTGCTCAGGGCTTCAACCACTCCCTACAAGATGTTCTCAACATTATCACAGGCCTGAAGAAGATCCGTGCTGGGGAGAGCAACTGGGTGGACTTTGTTGACGGCTATGTGAATGAGGTCGTCTGTCGAGGATCTGAAGAAGTCCGAATGTCGCTGAAGCAAGGTTATGCGGTGCATAACTGGGCCAATTCCAAAGACCTGCCGATTCTCAAGGTGGGCACAACACCCCTGCACATGGAGCAGAGTATTGTGCCGCTTCCAGCTCAGACCCGGGCCGCGTAGCGTGTGAATACCATATCGCACAGAAGGATTCATCCAGGGCCATTTGCGTACTTGAAACCGTGGTAGTTTCTGGGCGGTTGATGCTTAAAACAGCTTAGAGCAATTCTGGCCGACAGGGGGTAATAGGACTCAATCATAGAGCTCTCAGCCATGAAGACAGCGGTGGAGAATAGGATGCGCTGAACATTTCATGAAGGAGTGCTGCCCCCTCAAATCAGATCATATCTGGCAACATCAGCGGGGTTCACAAATGGCCTCTGGTCAGCTTTATGCGCCAGATCGCGTCCAAAACTGTTGCGGTGCGCCCAGCCATTCTTCGCACAGGCGAGGAGGCTCTCCAGGAGCACAAAGACTGACGAGATGCAGCGAAAATGCGGTAAGCGGCCGTGATGCAGATACGCCTTTTGTCGCGCGAAAGACGGTCCGCCACGACCCGCGTCTTGTCCTCGGATGACAACCGCAAATGAGGGGTCGCGCTGTTTCCGAGATTATTGGCGCAGGTAAGCTGACCGCCTGTCTTACTGAGCAAGCAGCGAGAGGCATTGCCAAGCCTGCGGCGGGCTTAAGCGGCGGCAGTGAGCCGCAGTCGCACAGGGTTAAATATAGTTGAGGCTGCGCAGGAGCTGGGCAAAAAGGGCCCTGGAGGTGGCTGAGCGGGTCTGCCGCCATGAACTATGCCCGCCAGGGCGATGGTGCGATTAAGCTTACTGCTTATTTACCTAGGACTGGGCTGACAGCTGCGATAGTCTCTAAGAGCTGAGCCTTTGGGCTGCGGCTCAGCTGGCCAACTGAAGCTCCTTCTGTGCGCCATCGTGAACGGCGGCCACTGGGAGCCTGCATGGAGCCGTGGCTAGTGCTGACTGCATCTAGCCCTTCAATTTCCCATCCCGCTCGATATATGAGCAGTGGTGTTTCTCGTAGGTTGTCTGCTGTCTCTTGTCCTCATCCAGTTTTCAGTGGTCAGTCCTGTTCGTCAGTTCCAATTCCTGCATCTCCATCTCCTCTCTCGCTAGTGCCCAGCTATCCCGTCTGTCGCCCGTCTCGCCGATTCCAAGGACAACCCAAGTCTTCAATATGCTTTCCAAGACCTTCATCACTCTCGCTAGCCTTCTGGCTGCTGTCTCTGGTATGTTTAGGGTGTCCTGAACGTCAATGGCTCTTAGGACGCAGCTGACATCCTCCTGAAGCTCTGCAGATCACGGAGCCAGCCCTCAATGACAAGCTCGACTTTTCTGGCACCAACACTATCGAGTGGACCTCCGTCTCCTCGGATCCGACGTCCTTCGAGATCGTCCTGCTCGACAACTCCGCAACTCCCCCGACACAGAAGACTATCGCCGACTCCGTCAAGACCTCCGACGGGAAGTACTCCTTCACGAACTTCGTCACCCCCGTCGGCACCAAGTACCAGATCAACCTGGTGGGAAGCAGCAAGACAAACTCAGGCATCCTGGCCCAGTCCCAGCAGTTCGAAGTGACCAAGTCGGGAGGTGAGTGCAGATGCCATGAAAACAAGCCACTCCACCCTCGAGACACCCATACTGACATGTCTCGCTTGCAGTTGAGCCTACGACTACCACCTCTGCCACTCCCAGCGCGACGTCTGCCGCGGCCGCCACGGCGACTCAGTCGACCAACGCTGCTGTGCCCCTCGGCAAGACCTTTGGAGTCTCTGCTCCCATCCTGGCCGCATTGGCCATGCTCTTCTAAGCGTAGTCTACAAATGAAGATGCTTTCACGATCGTGTGACTACCTGGGGGAGGGATGGAGACCCCGGGCGCACCGGAAGGGGAAGATTGTATAAACCGAGAACTTGAGCAGTTTAGGCAAGAGGCGTTTTTCTAGAGCGAGAGGAGCGTTACATCAATTTCATATCCTAATCAATGAATCATTAATTTTACAGCCTGCTGCCTTTCCAATTTCTTGTCTCCCTAATCACGAAGTTCATCTTGATGACGGTTCATGAACGAAATCCTAGCCTTAAACAGCATAAGTTGCCCGCAACAGCTTGTTTAGAAGAGGTACTTCTTTATGACAACCGAATCTTCGCCTCCACGTCAATGCAGGCCCTCTTTCCCTCCGACCCTACAAGTGGCGTACCTGTGACCGGGCATGCTCTTTGGCAGACATCTGGGGCAGTCTTGAGCTCACAGGAGTCAAATAGACGTTCAGCGGAGGCTTGTCCCAGATGACATAGACCTTTTGCTTCATCCAGTCCTGATCAGGATCAGCGAGCCTCATGTCAAAGTTGAAGACCAGGCGCGCGAGAACGAGCCGCATCTCTGCGAATGCCAGACTGCGCTTTTTGTCAGCTCACCCCGCTCAATGGAGTCAAGACAGCTAGGAGGTGGAGGGAGGACTGACTTCCTGCCGATGCAGTTCCGTGGACCGATCGAAAACGGCTGCACGGCATCTAGCTTATCGCCATGGGGATTGTCAAGCCACCGTTCGGGCAGAAAGTCGAACGGCTGGGCAAAGTTTCTGGTCGAGTGGTACGCCGCCCACTGCCACACAGAGACAGCGGTGTCCTCGGGTACGAAGACCCCAGCGATGCGGGCGCCACCTTTGGGGGTCACGCGTGGCAGGCCGAAGGAGGCTGGCGGGTAGCGACGAAGGCCTTCGTTCAGGCAGGCGAGCATGTAGGGTAGGATGCCCACCGAAGTCATGGTGATCTCGTCTTCAGTCCTGAATGTGGAGCGTACTTCCTCGGTTAGCTTGCGCATACACTCGGGGTTCTTCAGGAGGAGGTATGTGACGCCCGAAAGTGATGTCGCCGTGGTCTCGCTGCCAGCAATGATGAGTAGGCTCGCGTTGGTCAAAAGGCGGCCCATGTCCATGTTCTTCACAAAAGAGGTCAGTGGGGACCACCCGGCCGGGATTTAGCAAGATAAAAAGAAGTTGACTGCGACGAGAATTGAAATAGAATCTGATGTACTGCTTACCCAGTCGTCCTTCTTTCTCAGCAGCCCCTGGATCAGGTCGGGCCTATCTCCCTTCGCCACGCGCCTCTCCATCTTCTCCCTGAGCCTTTGCCTGTGCTCCTTGCGAACCCGCATCCCAAATCGTACAATCAGAGACATAATGCTGTGGAAGCCCAGCAGTTTCAGTGAGCTGACTATCACGCTGCTCATCAGGAACTTAATGATAGTCTTCACCCAAGGATGGTACTCTGCCTTCTCTAGGCAGCCGAACGGCTCTCCGAAGGCCAGATCACCGATGACGTCGAAGGTAGTCCAATTATACCAGGCGCGCATGTCGAGGGGCTGGAGGGACGGCTTCTTTGTGTACTCGCCGGCCTCAGCGCTCTCCTCTTTAGTCGCGCAGCGTGCACGCAGCTGGCGCATCAGCAAGTCCACGTAGCCGCCAATGATGGGCTCCTGCTCGCGCATGGACTTCTCGGAGAAGCCATATGAGAGCTGCCGGCGGAGCAGAGCGTGGTTCTCACGGTTGTCGGTCATGATAGAGGGCGGGACCCCGCGCGTCCGGTAGAAGGTCTGGTACTTGTCCATCTCATCGAAGCCATAGTGGTCGGCAATGCGGTGGCCGTAGATATCCCTCCATGCCTCAGGGTCGAGGAAGGCCAGCTCATTCGGCGCGATGCGAACGATGGGACCGTATCTGTTGAACATGTCCAGCACGTCAAAAACGATGGTGCCTTTGAGCATCCCCATTACGTAGCCGAGCCGAGTAGCGCGCCAGAAGAGCGGCCCAGAAAACCTTCGCAGAGGGTGGAAATGCACGTTGTAGATGACCCTCCCTAGCAGAAAGACGAGTAACTGGTGGAGCAGATGAAGTTGTTAGCACGGCCATGTCATGTTGTAGGCCGGAAATGGCCTCGGGATTGAGCGCCTAGGGGCAGCAATGTACGTACCACCGTCGTCGTCGCAACGGCAACACCGATGAGGCTGAAGTTAGAGTTTAACGAGGCCATGACTCTTGATCCCGTGGATTGATTACTGATGTGTTAGCCGGTCGTGAGCGAGCACATCTGAAGGACGGCGTTCGCTGCGGTCTCTACGGAGGGGGTGAGATCCAATTTATGATTCTGGACATGCTCCTTAAGATCCCTCCTTCGTACTGCAAACAGCATCTCGCTTGTTTAGCCAATGCGAGCTCTATGGCTCCGCTAATCCCCCCCTTTCGGGTAACGACCCCGTCACTGCCGTCCGTATCTCTGACCTCTAGGAAATCGCGGTGGTAAGACCTAAACCGTCAGACCTGGAGGTATGAAATCGGTCGCATCAGCATGCTCTTTACTTGGTTGTCACCTTTTAGTAAGAGCGAGCGCCACACGGAAAGACCAATCCAATCGCTGCTTCATCAGGCTGTTCCTCGTTTCTCAGAACCCTCGTGCTGCAACCCACGGGGTGGGCTGCATCGTGGCTGTCAACTATGACAGAACCTTTTCTCTAGTCTGGCCCGGGACTTATACGGAAACTCCGGCTCCGGGAAGCTGACGTCCGGACTTTTGGTTGAAGCCCGTGCTATCGTAGTGCCTTGCGCACTATGCACAGATCAATGCACAACACTTGCATCCACCATCCAGCCCAATCGTTGATGTGATTCAAAAGACCTACGGATGAACTATCCTTTTTCTTCCTGTCATGTTGCAAAACCTCGAAGCAGTATGGCTTTGCCTTTCCACTTAGATAGAGTCTACTTCAACTCCGGGTGGCGATTCCGTACCATAACCGTTCAGAATTGTTCTCGTCGAAGACTCAAAGTGGACAATTCCGCCGCAGCATGCCACAATAGGATGTCGACAGATTCGCGGCATGAGATGGCAGTCTAGTTTCAGTTGAGCAAACTGTCCCAATATTCAATGTTACCCGTTGTCTATCATAAGGTCAACCGCGACTGGGAGGGTAGCTAGTGCAGACGACGACATATCGCGCCGCTAACTATTTCTTTCTATTTCTGCGCAGCGACACATTCCATCTCAACCTTTGCCCCACCGGGCAGACCCGAAATGAAAACACATGCCCTTGGTGGCTTAGGATCTGGCATCATCTAAAAGTACGCTGTTAGTCGTCGATGACTGCCGCCATGTCATGCACAGTACGAACTGTCCGTAGACTTCCGAAGACATACCTCCTTATAGACTTCATTCATGCCAGGATAGTCCTCCTTGTCTACCAGGTACAGATTGACCTTTAGAACGCGATCCAGGCTGCTGCCGGCAGCGGTGAGGATTGACTCTATATTCCGGAACATCTGGGCAGTCTGCTCCTTGATGTCGGAGGAAACAAGCTTTCCTGAAACGTCGGCGCCGACTTGCTGCCTTCTGTTAGTTCGATCTTCAAGCAAGCTAGATCCGCCAGTCTCGGATTGCAGCGAGGGATTCGGTCTTACGCCGGCACAGTAGACTACACCATTGTAGACTTTCGCGTGGTCTATAAAGTCAAGATTACTGAGTTAGGGCGGTTGTCTTCTCTTGTGTGGAATCGAAAGTCGTCTGCTGGACTTACGGAACAGTCCTGGCGGGAATGAACAGGCTTTGTCCGACAGGACCGCTTTGATTTCCCCAGGCATGGTGGACAGTGAGCGTTACGTAGTGGAGCGCGAGTATATCTTTGCTAATGGCAACTCCAGACCTTTTGTCGTGCGGTTTCTCGAGGTTTTCCAACTTTGTTGTTTGTGGCTATCGAAGATTGATTGCTCTTTATCTGAGAATGGCGATCGGGCGGTCCGACATAACACTTAGTGCTGTCGGCCGACCCGTCGAGAGTCTGATCTGTTGAGCAACCTGCAGTCTGGACTTACGTAACCTCCGGATAAATTCGGTTGGAGATCACTTTAAGCCTAACAACTAAACCGTGCTTTTAGCCCTCCTTCCTGGTAGCTTTTGGTTCCCCTTCCGAAATCTCTACAAAGCCCATTCCGGAATACTCCTATGAAAATCGAGAAGTAGAGATGAATTTCAGCGAGTGATGTAGAGTTTACAAACGTCAATCAACTGATTAGCCCGTAGAAAGACCTTCATTGGTTTATATGTGACCTTCCCTCATAGCTGCTTGTGCTCATTTCCTTATTGGGCCGCAGGTGAGGAAACGTCCGTCTACCCACTGTCTTTCGTTGGCATCTAGCACAGCGCAAATTGACAGCAGTAGCCTTTTGCCTCTCCCAGTTCTGCAATAATTGCTCAAATAAGACCAAATACAGAACAGATGTTGATCATAATGCTCAGCGGTCCGAAGATAAGCAGAGGAATGAGAGTGTACGTGAAGAAGACTAACTCTCGCATCAGCAGGTGAGCGTCACGGGAGTCGTTCGGGTCCGCCAACTTACACACACCGCCGCCGGTGCGGCTCACAACGTCCCACAGCTCGCCACGCATGACAGCCGCCGCCTCCTCTGCCACGACTGGCGACGACCACGGCCCGATGAGCCGGAACTTAGTGTTGAAGTTTGACCCCATCGCCCACGTGTAGAACACCTTCCAGCCGTGCACTTGCAGGACGTGCCTCCAGGTCGGGGCGGCGCCCATATCTAGCGCCAACTGATAGGCGTAGGCCTCGTGGTCAACGGCCAGGCGGCGCTGCGCGTGGTGGGGTGCACCGCGATTGCGCAGCTCGTAGTCCAGCTCATAAGGTCTGATAGCTAGGGCGGAGGTGTCATAGCGGGGATGGCCACCGAGATGAATCAGGAGATCGCTCACCCAGCGCTGAGCCTGCAATTCGGCCAAGGGCGGAATCGCGCCTGTCATTTATTAGCATCTGGCTGTTGAGGTGTGAGCAGCACGCTGGTCAGGGACACTTTGACGGACCGAAAGAGGGGCGAACGAAACCTATGTAGGCAAACCGGTCTGTGATATCTCGGTAGATGCCGCGGACGCAAGCATCGTCGAGCGTAGGGTATCTGTCAATGGTATCCAGGAACGGGAAGGACTGGTCATAGCCCGTTGCAAATACAACGATATCGACCTTGATCCCCCCTCTTGCGGCCATCCTTCTTGCCTCTGGCCGGCCGTTCTGCTCGAAGTACATTAGGCCGTGCTCGTCGACCCTGCTTGGCCATGGAGCCAGCTCAATCTTCCGGCCGTCTGTCGGCTCAAGCTTCATGTTGACAATCCAAGCCCGGATGCGGTTCCAGAGGGCTGTGCTGCGATACTGCTCTGAGAAGTAAGGTATCGCCCTCATGGACTTGACAAAGTAGAAAGAATCAACATGGCGGCGATGCTTGGGCAGCTCGCCTCCCCACTGCCCATAGCCGGCCGTTGTCCCAGAGAGGATGTACGCCATGCCCTGAACGAAGGTGTTGTAAGACCACCATAGCAGCGAGCTCCGCTGTATGATGGGCGGCAGATATGCTGTGTCAAACAGGCTGGCAACGGCACAATCGGTTGGCTTATTAGGGATCGGACCGGGTCCGGCTTTGCCGAATCCGTTGAAAACTACGGGCTCGGGGATTATTTTCGGAGCCACATAGAAGCCATCTCGATGAGCCAGCATAACCTCTTTCGTCGGCGATGTGACAGCTAGATGCGCTATGTCCATCGCTGTCTCGCCTGCGCCTAAGATGAGCACTGTTTTGTCATTTCCGAGCTGTGACCGGGCCTTGAACTGGGACGAGTGCATGATTTGGATCTTCGCATCTTCTACTGTATCTGTTAACTTATGTGCTTATAAAACAGCTCACCAACCACTCTCACCTGTGGCTGAGGGGCTCCTTGTAGCTGCCGCCAGGCCGGGCACGCTCGTGACAGGCATATTAGGCTGCACATGGAGGCCGCTGCACACTGCGACTGCATCACAAACCCATGATTTCTGAGTAAACTCCTTAGGCCCAAACTGGGGCCCTCCCTTGGACATATGCCGGGCATCTTCTGCCAGCCGCACCTTGAGAAACGAGATAATATGGCGCTTGCCTCGCTTTCGAACCCCGGTAACCTGCGTTGAGCACTCGATATTATCCCACAAACCAAACTCGGTGGCGTACCCTTCCAGATATGCGCAGTATTGATCTGGTGTCACAAAGTCAGGGACATCTTTGGCGAAGCGAAAGTCTGAGAATGCTGTGAGGTACTTGGATGAGACGAGCTAGAGCCGAATCAGTGAAGGTCGGCGTATCAGTGCACAACAGCAAGGAGTACCTCAGCATCCTCATATACTCGGTCTCTGAATGTCCCTCCAACCTGATCTCCTTCCTCGAAGAGCCGAGCCTCGATCCGGATCTCGTTGAACTTGTGAGCTTGCTGCAGGAACTTCAACGTGGCTAAACCGCTCGGCCCGCCGCCAATGATGGCAACACGGAAGGTTGATTTAGGCATTCTTTTGCATTATGAATATCCCGTAGCGACACCGAAGCTTAGGTGATCACTAATGCTTCAACCAGGCACGGTCCGCCAGGCCATGGCTCGAATGTCGTCAAAAGCGAAGCACAGGAGGCGCAGAAGATGTTCTTCTTCGTTCTTCACTGTCCAAGCTACCCTTTCAGAGAGCTCAGTTTTTGCCGAAAGGTTCTCACTTGAGAAGAGATGGGTCCTCGTGAAGAGTCACTGAAGATGTCAGGATGCTTTGGAAGAAGCTTCGAACATGGCCCCGCACGAAGTGAGGCCACCTTCCACCGCTCACACACCCCTTATCCAGGCTGTTGGGTTCTGTACTCGATAGACCCCTCTGCCGGGGAAATCTCTCGGAGTTGAGACGTTTATGGATGTTCCAAGCCGCCGCTGAGCAACCGATATCCCGTGTCCTGATGCGGCTGCCAATGGGGATATTCTTCGCTGTGTCACGAAGTAAGATTAAGTCATATCAACACAGTCGTCACTTTCGGTCACGGGTTGGGAGCTAGGACTACTTTTGCCTAAAGTATCTGGGCCTAGGCGGTCTTTTAAGTTGATACAAGCCACCCCAAATGGCGGTCACATTGATGTCATGTCTGAGACCCTGCGTGCTAACCTCGTACATGGCCCCTTGGACTATCTCTCCTATGGCCCCGACCGTACCCTCAAGTCAGCGTCATGGAGGTTGCAGGGGATTATTCAGCACAAAGTGTAGTCTCTGTAACGGACGCTTGTCTTCTCCCTAGGCCGAGAGCGAATCACCTTTATCTTAAGTTTGAGCCAGCTTTATAGGACGGGGCCGTCTGAACACTCGAGCCGATGTATTCCTAATCTCACCGGTCTGGTTTGGCTTTGTCTTTCCAACGGCACGATGCTGCGCATTCCTCCCCGCGATCTAGCCTCAAACTTAAGCAACCTACCCGAAGAAGCTGTACCTGACCTGCTGGACACAAGGATGAATGAGGGGCAGCTCGTGAGTCTACATACATACGGGCCGTACACTCAGACTTGAGCATCTGCTATGTTTTCTCCGGTCCCCTTGCTGGCCGCCTGCTTGGCTGATGGTCGATGGTCGACTAGAACGTATCAACTATCGTTAAGCACGCACCACTGGCTTGAGATGCATATTTAGGGGACCCTTGTGCCACAGCGAAAATGTCTCCGCCTCCTCATCCCAGGCTTTGCTGTCGTCAGCTAGAGCTATGTCAAAATTCCAAATGATCCTCGCTAGGATTATTCTCATCTCCGCGAAAGCTAGACTGGGCACGGTTAGCACACAGCAGGTAGAAGAGTATATCCCCACGAGCACGTACTTCTTTCCGATACAGTTTCGCGTACCGAAACTGAACGGCTGAAAAGCGTCCTTCCGGTCGTCCACAAACCGGGGATCCCCAAGCCAACGTTCGGGGACAAAGTCGTCAGGAAGGGTGAAATTCCTAGGATTGCGATATATCGGCCACTGCCACATTCCTAGAATTGTCTTCGGCTCCATCAGCAACCCAAGTCAACCAGAAATGGAAGGCAAGGGAGTTGCTTACCCCCTCTGGCATATAATACCCGCACACCATGCCTCCTGAGCTACGTCGTGGGAATGCTATCGGCACGGGCGGATGCATGCGAAGTGTCTCGTTGATAACTGCGAGCATATACGGTAGCTTCTGAGTGCTGAGGAAGTTGATATCACTGTCGCTCTGGAACGAAGATCGAATCTCTTGCTCCAAGATATTCAAGACCTGGGGGTTCGATGTGAGGAAGAACAGTGCGGCAGACAGTGCCGTTGCCGTTGTCTCACTTCCAGCGACGATGAGAGTCTGAGATGTACCCCTGATCTCCTCAAAGCTCATTTTCTGTAGGTTATGTCAATAAACTCTCCATAGCTAGCCGCCCTCGGCGCGGGTGGTCGGCGCAATAGGTACCTGTGTGCCACCATTCTCGGCAGCCATTGATGACATGAAGTCCGGGCGAGTTGCCCCGAGAGACAAGCGTTTCTTGACCTTTGCTGTTGCCAACCCAACATGTTCAACACGTTTCTGTACTAGTTCCTTGGGGACGAATAGGCTAAGGAATCTTGAGATCCAGGGGAAGCGGCTGATGGACGCGTTGAACGCCGAGAGCTTGAGCGTGTCGAAGATCAGCGCAACCCAGAAGTGGTAGCTGGACGTCTCGAGACAACCGAACGGCTCCCCGAAAGCGAGATCGCCAATGATGTCGAAGGTTGTGTAGTTACACCACTGCACCATGTCTACCACTTCTTTACCATCCTTGCTGTTCTCCATGAGCCTGCGGATCAGAAGGTCGACGTATCGACGTATGATAGGCTCCTGCTTCATGAGTGACTGAGCGGAGAAGCCGGGCGCCACGACCGAGCGTATGCGAGGGTGGTCCTCTCGTGGGGCCCGTATGATGCTGCCCTTGCTCGAAAGCTGAGCGAAGAATACAGGGTCCTTGACGTTCTCCGCCTGTCGGTCCTTACGGTGTCCCATTATGTCTTTCCAGGCATCCGGAGAGGAGAAGGACACCTCATCTGGAGCCACTCTCACAATGTCGCCGTAGCGGAGGTGTAGGTCCAAAATCATCCGATGGGACTGGCCGGAGGTATACATGCGGAAGTGAGGGATTCGGGAGACTGCGTACCATGTTGGGCCTGGGATGTGTCGGAGTGGATGAAAGAAGAGGTTGTAAACCACAGTGTAGACTTGGTAAGCAAGGAACTGTTGAGGCCTGCGTCTCAGTTTACATACCCTCTGTCTCCGCTGCCTGTGGACGCTTTACTACAACGGGGGTCAACGCTGCATACGTACCAGAGCAATTATCAAAAGTGCAAGCTCTCGACCTATCCCTCTGGGGGTAGGGTTGTAGCCTGAGATATCGAATCCCATCATGCTCAGAAAAAGGAGAGTCGACGGGCGGCCCAGCAGCAGACACTGGTATGCAGGATCTGGGACAAGGCAGCTTATCAACGGTCAACTGTTACGGGTGACAAATATCCAGGTTTCTGCTGGAGCTCTTCCTGCATGGTTACGTGTTGCTTAACCCGGTCCTTGAGGTCGCATAGCCTATGATAGTCACCTGCATGGCTGCAACTTGCTCAAGCTTCCAATGAACAAGCTCACTTCCAACTGCCTGCATCCTCCACATCCCCCGCATCGAGAGGTAACATCGACATGCCCTAGGGAGATAATTGGTCGACAAGGTTACGGGGAGGCCCCTTCGTCACGGATATAATGCTCGCGTAAGCGCTACCTGCAGGCTGCCGCATTCCCTAGTAGCATGCTTGAGGGATGCATATATCACAGCTCGTTTGCATGCACATCCCAGTGCTGGGCAGATATTTGCCGAAGGGTCTTCTCGCATGCCTTTTATGCAAAGATTACTGTTCAAGGAAGACGCAGGGCAAGCTTCGATATACGTACCGAGTGTGACGCTGTCTACGAGCGGCGGGGATATATCCGCTTTCCACAGAGGACAGACAAAACCGATGATTTTTAGTTAGACTTCCTTATTTCCAAGCTCGTGCTTATGCCTGGCGATATGACAGCGAGTAACAGCCTCGATCTAGCTCTTAACATACGCCCGCCTCGCAATCCATCCTCAGTGGTCATTCGCCTTCCCAGTCGGACCGGCTCTGACCACCCTCCCCTTATCCAGCACAAGCTCATAATCCGCGTCCCGAACCGCCTCTACCCGGTGCGCGATCGTGATGACGGTGCTCTGCGCCAGCTCCTCCCTGAGCACCTGCTGTATCGCCAGCGCCGTCTTGACGTCCACGCTCGCCGTCGCTTCGTCGAGCACAACCACGGGACTGCGCCGCAGGACCGCCCTGCCCAGCCCGACCAGCTGCCGCTGGCCCTGGCTGAGATTCCGCCCGCCCGCGTCCACGCGACTCTCCAGCGTGAACAACCCGCCCGGCGAGGAGGACGGGCCGGGCGAGGACCCGAGGACCCGCCGCAGGACGAACGCGCACTCCTCGTCCGTGTGCTCGCCCAGCGGATCGAGGTTGTCGCGCAAGGTGCCGGGGAAGAGCACCGGGTCCTGCGCGACGAAGGACACCCGCCGCCTCAGGGCGTGCTTATCCACAGACGCGATGTTCACCCCGCCGATGCGGATGGATCCCCCGGCGCCCCCGTCGCGGTCGGGCAGTATCGTGCCCAAGAGCGCCAGCGCGAGGGTGCTCTTGCCGGAGCCGGTGCGGCCCGTGACGGCGACGGTGGCCCCGCCGGGGATGCTGAACGACAAGTCGCGCAGGCTGGGCTCCAGGTGAGGGGCGTAGCGCACCGTCACGCCCTCGAAGACGATGGGGTCGCCGTGCAGCGGCCAGGCCGCCGGGGGCGCCAGACTGCCCTGGGGCTCCTGCTCCAGGTCCAGCAGCTCGATGACGCGCTCGACGCTGACGAACTGCATCTGCAGCTCGCCGTACTTGCGGCACAGAACGTGCGTGAACTCGACGAAGCTGGCCGCCGTGCCGAGGACGAACCCGACGGTGCCGGGGCTCAGTCCCGCCGACAGGGCGGTCAGGGTGAGCGCGAAGGTGGACAGCGCCGAGAGCGCGTCGAAGCGCCAGGCGAGCCAGGCCTGCAGCGACCAGTAGAAGTGGTCCATCTTCTGGAAGGCGTCGGTGGTGGCGACGATGCGCCGCTGGAAGTGCGGCTCGGCGCGGAAGGCGCGCACGGTGGTGAGACCCTCGACGAGGGCGCCGAAGTTGGACATGAGGGGGCTGAGCGAGACCATCTCTAGGCGACGGAGGCTCTGGGACGCGGGTAAGAAGCGCGCGAAGACGCGGACGAAGGCGGCGGTCATGAGCAGCGCGATGGCGAGGAACACCGGCGTGGTGGCGGCGATGACGGCGAGGGAGAAGACCCAGGCGATGATGACCCAGATGACGGTCTGGATCTGGTTTACGATGGCGCCGTCGACGGTGCCGATGTCCGAGGTCAGCCTGTTCATGAGCCTGCCGACGGGCGTGACGTCGTAGAAGCGGAATGTGGCGTTGGTCACCTTGCGCATCACTTCCTCGAAAAGGCGCTTGCCGGCGGTGTAGATGATGACGACCAGGAAGAAATCCGAGATGACAAACGTGATGATCTCGCATAGGGAGATGACCAGGAACCAGAAGAGCCAGGGCTTGACGTCGTCGTCCGGTGAAGGTAGGCCGAGCCTCTCATTCCAAGGCTCGTTTTTCTGGATGTGAGCACCCAGTGAAGGATAGAGAGTGCCATCGCCTGATGTGGGCATCATCACCGCCATCGCCGTAAGGCCGCTCTCCCCTGCGGGCTGATACGCCTCGCCCCATATCTTCAGGAAGTAGAAGTGGGCAATCCAGGCCAGACGAAAGACGGCGAAGAGGACCAGCAGGACACCCCAGAACTTGAGTTTGCCCGCCTTGACATACTTCCAGTACACGGACGCCATGACGCCGCCATGGGCGCGGTATTCTTCCTCGATGAATTTGTCCGGGATCGCGGTGCTTTCCTCCAGCTCGCGCTGCTCCTCGTCGACCGCAATCTCCCGCGCCTCATCGGCGGTAAAGTGAAGCAGCTCCTCGTGCTGCTTGATCTCCTCTCGTGAGATAGTCGCGACCGTCCCGGCCGTCGAGATCTCGAGGACCTGGTCGGCGTACCGTGTGAGCAAGTCCATGCGGTGGGTGACAAAGACGACCATACGGCCCTTCATCAGACCGGACGTCGTGAAAAGCTTCCTGAGTATTGTCTCGGCCGTCTGGTGGTCCAAAGCGGCGATAGGGTCGTCCAGGAGGAGGACTCTAGCCTGGCTGTAAACGGCCCTCGCCAGCGCCACACGAGCTCTCTGGCCGCCGGACAATCCGACTCCGTTCTCGCCTACCATCGACAGGTCGCCCGCCTTGAACGTCTCCAGGTCCGTAATTAGACAGCAGGCATCCAGTACGCGCCGGTACCGTTGTTCATCGTAGCCGCCCGAGAAGAGTATGTTCTCCCTAATGCTCATACTCTGCAGCCACGGCGTCTGCGCGCAGTAACCCATCATCTCGGCAGGCACCTCCCGGATGCCGCCATGTTGATCAAGCTCGCCCAGGATAGCTTGGAGGAGCGCAGTCTTTCCCGACCCGACCTTGCCGCAGACGGCGGTGATGCCGGCCGAGCACGAAATGGATACCCTCTGCAGGACCATCTTTTCCGATCCGGGCCATGAGAAGGACGCGTCTGCGATTCGTATACTCAGCTCACCCAGAGGCTTGGGAGACTCTTCGTCACGGACATCCTCCTTATTTGGCTCGGCCATGAAGGATTCAATCCTCCCCATAGCAACGCTCGCATTCAGAAGCACCGTGATCAGGTCCGGCAGCTCTCTCAGGCTGGAAGTCAGCATCGCGAAGAGGCTCAAAGCAGGAAACGCAATATCCACTCTGAGCGGCTGCTTCCCAATCACGGTGTAGGCGTAGAAGGCGAGGACGGGGAACAGGTAGGCTGCGAGCTGGTTCACGGCACCGATAGTCTTCCCGAGGAGATTCGTGATGACGCGGTACCGGAGCTCCTTCTGCCTCGTCTCCAGGATCTGGCCCAGCCACCGATCCTGCCAATCGTACCAGCGCAGGTGGCGGATGGCCTCGACGAACTGGCTCGTGACCTGCAGCTTGAGGTCCGTCACGGCCCGCCTCGCGCGCTCCCAGCGCAGGAGCAATCGGACGAGACCCGCGTTCGCTAGCTGCGCCACGACGATGAGAAGGATGCCAAGCAGCGACGCGGGGCCGAGGATCTGCCAGATAAGCGCGAGTGAGAGGACGAACGTAAGTGGCTTGGTGATGAGGGAGGGGAACTCCCAGAATCGCTGTGCGACTTCATACACGTCGTTGCGCATCAGGTTGAGGATCTTGCCCATCGAGGCAGGCGGGGTGTCGCCACGGCCCTCCGCCTCCTTCTCGTTCCCGGTGTCGCCGCCTGGGATGGTGAAGGCCTTCCGGCGCAGCGTCTTCTCGTAGATCATGGTGATCATCTCGCCTCGTGACCGCTCATAGGCGCGCCGCGAGAACCAGAGCGTGAAGATGCCGGACTGGGTGCCAACCAGCCGGGCGAAGAGGATGAATGCCGCGTACACTACGGCGACGCGCCTGCTGGGATGGTCCCCCTCCAGCGCGGCGAGTAGCTGCTTGAGGAAGACGATCTGCACCAGAGACGCAGACGTCTCGAGGATGCCGAGGCAGGTGGTAATGATAAGATCGGGCGCGTTCGCCTTAAGGATGCGGGCGATGACGGAGCCCTTGACGTCGCGGAAGAGATGATGCAGCCTGTCGTGCTGAAAGTCGAGAGGCAAGAGCCAGACGTCCTCGTCGTGTAGCTGCCGCTTGCAGGCCATGTCAATGAGTGGCCCCATCCAAGACGCGGTCATCCAGTTCCACAGCGTGAAGTTATCCTCGGGACTCCGCAAAGCGGACGTCGGCGTGCTGGAGGGCGAGCATATTTCCTCACTGTCAAGGCGAGGGTCTCTCATCGGCATGAGGAATATGACCAGTAAGGATAGGGCTGGCACAGTCATCTCGAGACCCCATACAACGGCAGAGTCCCAGCCGAGGCTTGTAGAGATGGTGGTGAGCAGGAGCAGCTGATCGAGAAGCAATACGCCATGCAGGAGAAGAATGGCGCCAGGTGTCGACCGAGGCCGTTCAACGAGCATCACAATGCAAGTAGCAAGCTGGAGATCAGATTAGCCACAACGCCTCACATTGAAACCGCCGAACAACAAGGCTTCGTCATGAATGTCACTAACACAAGGTATTAACGGTATAAGCAGCAGCGGCCCAGCGCGGGAGACTGCCGAGCCTGCCGCACTGATGATGGTGCCGGCAACGGCAAGCAGGAGGAGCGCTGTGGACCACGTCGCCCAGTGCGTGTGCTTCGGGGCTCCAACGTCGCCGCACTCATCGTCCTCGGGGTCCTCAGCGGCGAAGTTCCGTAGCCAGAGCGGCCTGCGCCGCCACAGAGGCCGGAGGCCATACCGCAGAAGCAGGAGGGCAATGGAGAACCAGGTAGGGATGTACGCGATGACGCCAAGGCATCTGTCTCCAAAAACGGCGAGTTCCGGTACCTGGCGATCGTCAGCGCATTGGTCCCCGTATGTGAGCCGGCTGGCGGGATTGAGGGGTCAATGACGGCTTACCCAGAGCCTCCTGCAGCAATTGAAACATGGCCAGAGATCGCTCCAGCTCAGCAGCTGAGCCGAGGCCGAGAGAGAAAGCATCTTTATGATACAACGAGAGGCGCGGCCATCAACGAGTACCAGCCGCCATGTGTTCTGCCATCAAAGAGACACAATTGATGTTGCAGGAGGGGGAAGATGGAGGAGATTCGGGGAAGGCGGTCTACAGGCAGCCGGCATGCGACCTTGCGCCGCTTCTTGTGGGGTGAGAGCTGCTGCGGTGAATCGGTAAGGGTCCCATTTTGTTCTCCTTAGTTATCGGGCCCACGGGTCCGCGTCAGACACTCTTCGAGATCCACAGTTGTTGGTTATCTGGCTCCGTCGAAGAGGAGAGAGAGTTAGCGCACAAGGCGGATGGATCCATGGCGTCCATGCCGTGCTGCCATAATGCCGTGCCGTTGGTTGTGCACACATCGGGCGAATAGGCATATTCAGGCTGGACAGACAGAACAGGTGTTCTCTTTAACCATCCGCCCCGCGGCGGTTTGTCGGTCCAGAGCAGCTGAAGCTCGAGCAATTGATGGCTGGGAGCTACAGTGAACTGCTGGAGGCCCATTGGAAACGGCTCTACTGTCATTATCATCTTGTCTCCGTTTCCACCAGTTGTGGGGTCAATCGTCTGATGACAAGCGAAGAAGGTTGGTTGGGGAAGACGCGATGGCGATGGCGGCGCCGTTGGAGATGCCTACAGCCAACTGCCACCTACGTACAAACCTAGCTAGCCAATCTGGTGCTCGATCCCGGCGCTGTGCAACATCCGTCGTTCTCGTGCCAAGCGGATGTCACAGCCTATCGACAGTAGCCCATCGACGGTTCGCTGCAAATCAATCGACCATCATCCGCGCGCTCGTTCCATTGTCACGGCGGGGCATCGCGCGTGGGAACGTTGCAACGCCGATCCAGCGCCCGGATATGGACTCGGAGATACCGTATCATATCTTGCCGGGTACCGTAGCCATCCGGCCCCCCTCCAGCCTTTCAGCCTGACACCCGGGCCGGCTCCTCCTCCTTGGTCTTCTGAGATGTGCTGCTGACACGCCGGTGTAAGGCAGTAAGCAGCTATTGAAGGGCCGTAAGTCATGGTCTCATATTGACAGGTTGAACACCGCCCCCGAGCGGCTCTATAAATGTAAGATACCTGAGGTAATCCCGTAAGCACTCCAGATGCAACCCATTCCCAGACCAAGCCGATATATATACGCTCCCAGTCACCGCTGGAGTACAAGGGAGATTCCCATGTGCCACAAAAAAACAACGCCGACCCATACACGTTCCCTGGACATTATCGCGGCCGGTACGGCTCATACGTTCCTACTGCCCCGCCCGCTCCCACATACGGCGCCGCGCTCCCCGGGACCTGCGCCGGGATCGCTGGCATCTCGACAGGCCGTGCGAGGTGGGATCCGTGGTCCGCCAGCTCATACACCGCCGGCTGCAGGTTCGCGTTTGAATAGGAGACGACGTCGTCTGGCCCGTACGGGTACTGCTTCACATCATGCTGCTGCCATCCCGTCCACGCCCCAGACAGATTCGTCGAGCTCGGCTGCGTGTTGACGCTGCCGCCGCCTCCTCCTCCTCCGCCGCCGCCGTAAGGCTGTGACTGGGATAACATGGGGTGGAACTCATCCCCAGGGCCTTGGTTCTTCCGCCGCCGGTAGCGGAAGGCAAAGAATATAGCAGCCGCGACGACCGCGGTTCCTGCGACTGCGCTGACGGCGACTATGGCAATCGTCGCGCCTCGTGACAGGCCCTCGTCCTCCTTATTGTTGTCATCCTCTCCTGCCGTCCCTGTCTGGGACGCCTGCCCTGACGTACTCGTCGTCGTGGCCGTATGTCCGCTCACCGAGCTTGTCGTCGTTGCCGTCGATGCGGAACTCGTCGTTCCCGTGCTTGTGTGCGTCGTCTGCGTCGTGGTGGATGTCGTCTGCGTCTCGGACGTCGTCTTCGTCTTTGTAGCCGCCGCCGTGGACGCCGTGGACGCCGCGCTCGCCGCCGCGGCCAGGAAGCTCGCCTTGTCGACGGACAACGGCGTCCCCGAGTCGTCGCAGTGCGTCATCATGGTCTCGTAGACGCTCTCGACGTCCCCCTCGTCGCTCGCGCCCACGCACGCCGCCGAGTCCACCACGAAGCCGCCGGTGTTGCCGCACAGGCAGCTGTTCATCTCCGTCACGGTGTCGCCGCTGCAGCCGCTCGCGTCGGCGGCGTCGTAGAGGCATTGCTGCGCGGCGGCCGGGTAGCCGGAGAAGTCGTTCTGGAAGGCGGCGAGGGCGGAGGGGGAGAGGACGAGCGCGGAGATGGCGAGGAAGCGTGCCCAGAAGCGCATGGTGCCGTGCTCCGTCTTCTGTGTCTAGCGAGTGGATGCTGCTCGATCGAGCGGGGAAGAGACGATAGAAGCTTCGAAAAAAAGAGCTACGAAAGAAACATCGCCGTTGAGATGCAAGGCTTTCTCAGGATACGTTGTGGTAGACCAAGGCTCAACGGTTCGGGATCGAGAATCGAAATGCACCACTACCAGCAGTGCGGTGCGGCTGAGTCCCAGGCTGGCGCACCCGGTCGGGGTCGGGGGCTGCCGCAATCTCGCGGCCCCATCACCGAATCTGCCCTGCAGCGCCTGCCAAGCCCGCGAGGGATTCTACTCTGGAGTCCCCATGTGTTTATTCCTGGAGCCAATGCCCCGTCCTTTCTCTTTCCTCCCGGCGACGGTGAAGGATCCTATGCCGCCGTGCTAAGGCGGCGGGCGAATAATCGTCATTGTTTGAATTGATGCTCGACGGAGAGTCATCGCTGTCAGATCTGCGCGTAGAGCAGTTCTCTTCTACACTGCCATACCCTCCTGAACGCGACAATTCTGTTTATCGCAAACAGCAATCGCGACCCTCGATTGAAAAAGTCAGTCTTGCTGCTCGAGCTCGCACGGAAGCCCTTCATCTCTTGTCGCCGGCCATCTTGTATCCTCTCTCCGCAGCCGCCCGTGGGAAGCACGGGACGAGCGAGCAGCGTGTGTTTCACGCCACGGCCGTCATACGCCAGGAATACTGCAACGGAGGCACACCAGCGGCCAGCCGAAAACGAAGACCAGCGTGCCGCGTCGGCGGTCTAGCCTATGACTACAGAGACGGGCCTGCCGAGGACAAACCCACAGCTCCGGGGCCGAGACTCTAGACCCATGGGCCGCTCAAAGGATACATAATCACAGCGCCGGCCAGGGTCACACTAGGGACGGCAGCATCATGTAAGGTTGGTCCGCGGGGAAGGTACCAACATATCACTCTCACTCGACAGGGGATGCTTTTTCTTTGAGCAAACGGAGTGGTCGTGCCCGTAGCTGCTCAATAGATACCCGTAAGATGATCCCCAGTCTCTCCCTTGATTAGCCAATATTTCGCAGGAGAGTAACACGCGAACACGAGACTCCTATCTTCTTGCGTAGCGAGCCGAGAGGCCCGGTGGAGGCCAAGGAGGGTACAGGTTCACGGTCTGGCTTGGGAACACAAGAACCGGGAGAGGCGGCTCAGGCCGCCGTTTTAGCTCTCATCTGGCTTCTTGGTGGTGTCTCGAGGCGCCTTCAAGTGGTGGCACAGGAACGGCTATGGCAGACGACTGGAGCAGGCGTCGAGCTACCCCCGCGCCATGATGCTTAGCAAGATGTGCGTGGAGTCTTGGACTTCCCTTTTGAGACAACCCAGCACTTATGCAAGGGTCTGCCAGCTCCGAGAGACACATTCGAGCTTAGACCGTCCACTGCTGCTTGGGATGACAGGGTCTGAGCAGCTGCATTCCAGGCGTTGATGGCTCTGGTCTGAAACGGAAATGGAAGAATTTCCTGGGGGCGCCGGGCGTGAGGCCATTTTCAGTGCGGGCGGGCTGTCGGGCTAAAAATAGGGCCTACAAGCTTAAAAGCTTAATAATTTACTGACCCGGATCACGAAATAGGAATCCACTTGGAATGAAGCCGGCTCGACTTCCGAAGCGACCGGTCCAACGGACGAGTTTTCCGGGTTCCGGGATACGAGAGAAAAACGCAGGAGACAGCGACGAGTCTATTCGATAATTCCCCATTGACACTGTTAATGGTGGTCATCCTCGCACAGTCTCTTCATGCTAACCCTTTCCGTAAAGAAGTAGACGGCACCATCGTCCCAAAACATAGCTTTGAATCGAGGAAGTGGTATGGTTTGTCTTCTGGCACCCCCACAAGTTTCAGGCAGCTTGGGGCAACAACAGGTTGTACAGTACCTACAGCACAGCCAATGGTTTAATGCACGGTCCCCAGACGAGCAACTCGTGGTTGTCAAGATCAGATGGGAAGGCATATCTCGACGTGATAGGGCGCCTAACAGAAAGTGGAAGAAAATCACTAAGTGCCCTTAATCCAGTCCCGGCATCGCCTCCTGAAGGGCGTCCATCAACGCAACCGTCTTGCCCGCAAGGCTCTTGATCTCATCCGACGCCGTCCCACTCGCAGCCGCCGCCTTGAAGCCGTCCCTCCAATAGCGCCACCTGGCCAGGTCGAGACTCGCAGGCCCCGAGTACCTCGGCCCGGGGCTCCAATGCCGCTCGTCCTCGTCAGACACGATCCCGGGACAGGCGATGCGCTGGACGAGATCCTGGCCCCTGAACAGTACGTACTGGGCGGCGCCCAGTACATAGGTGTCGCGTACGGCGTCCGACGGGTAGTATTTGTCGTCCTCAAAGGCGTCGCGCATGGCCCAGATGGCCCAGGTCGGCTTGACCCGGGCGGGCCAGACGAGGGACTCGACCTTGGCGACGAACGAATGGAAGTTGACCCACGCGGCTAGGTTCTCTTCGTCCGGAGTTTGCAGGTTATCACGAAGACACTCTCCCAGACGCCGGAGAGGGATGGACTAGACGGGGGACGGCAAAGTTAGTCCTTGGATCACACGAAATGGGGCATGATGAGATAGATGCTTACACAAGTCACCACCTTGGGTGATTGGGCCACCTGCTGGAGCAGCCGGACAAGCTTCATCTGAGAAGGGTGAGAATAAGGGATTTGTTCGGCGAGCTCGATACATAGCTCGCTAAGGGACAATATCGACAACTCCTTGGGGTCATTTTCTGGCAGGATGTTCAGTATCGAGGTAGATGCTGCACCCAGGGACGTCTCCGAGTCGGGTTGGAGGTAGTCGCGCAAGACGCGAAACGCTCGCTGGTCAACAGCTTGCTGCTCGGGGTCTTCGGAGAACTCCTCCACGGTGAGCTTGAGAGAAGCCATAATGCGTTACAGAGACTGACGCAAATTGATTCAATAGTTGGTGATCAGAAGGATGGCAGCCAGCCCAGGCTTATGAACGAGAAGACAGTGAGGCTATGGATAGGACCTACAATCACCGCTGAAGCCCTGAACTCCGGCCTGAAGCGCCGCGTCTTACAAGTGAAATCTTGATATTCTCCTACATACGTGGCTTCAGTTGATCCTACAATTGCTCATTTTTGTATTCTTACGAAGCTGTCTTTCCTTCCCTGCTGGAAGTAAAGCGGCTCACTCAAACCAACCCTTCCAAATATAACTATCGCACACTACATAGTTGGTGCTGGATTGACTGAATTGCTTGTTCGATTCAATCTACTTCAGCCGTCTTCACCCACGGGGGTATGTTTTCCCGGTTCCGGTCATGTACCAGCTACCTTTGGTGCAATTCATGCAACAGTACGAACGGAAATCGGCATCCCCTGGCTAACGATCTGCCCTCGTCCTCCGCAAAAATCTGTCGATCCTGATCCGCAAACCAGGGAACGTGTTCCATTTGCTCCTGAAGATTGGCAGTGCTGGCCGGTATCTGCGACGCATGAACAGCCACCTCCTGTCAGAACTGTAGGGAATACTTGGCAGTTCAAAACCTTAATGGCAGGATGAGCTCATTTCGTCAACGGCAAACACGCCAATGCATTTCTGGTGCCCGTCACACATTATTTGCTCTCCCTGGTCACTGGTGGCTGTTGCTTGTTATCGCTTCCCCGGGCCATAGCCGGGCTCCAGTCGTTGGAGAGATGACCGGTCGATTTTTGCGCAATCCTTTCTGAGATACCGCGTTCTATGCAAGACCTGCAAGCCTGCAACGCTCTTTTCTTCTCGCGAGATGTTGATGTTCACAGCGACTCCGCCGCTGATCCCCTCTTGATGCCCCTCTTGATGCAGGGAGAAGGGATACGAGCATTAAGAGGAGTTATAGGCAAGGAGAAACCTGGAAGTCTCCCGTCCAGCTCAGATACGAGGTGTCGCGCCAGTTTACAGGGCAATGTGATGTATTTCGGTGCCTGCAGGTACCTGAACAGCTCAGCTCACCCTCCTTCACGGCCAGCGTCCCAAAGCGGCAGAACAGCCAGACCCCGCCCAGGCTGCCAACCACTTACGGCGTCCGGATTAGTGCAGCGCCACCTGCAGCCAGGTGCGTGCCGGGCAATGCAGTTGCAGTACGTACCGTACCTGGCGCGGCGCGTTCGGTCCAGGTCCAGGTCCAGCGCAGCGTTGCGTGCAGCTCCAGCGAAATGCAGCGCAGACCCGGCTTTCTTTCCACTCCACCCCTTCGACGCCGTGCCTCGTGTTGAGGGCGCTCTGCTCATTTCCCATTCGCCGCCGCCGCCTGCTGGCTCTCCTTTTCCCATTCGAGTCGAAAACCCCAAGCGGCGCATATGACGGGCCATTGCCATTTGCCATTTGCTCTCGTCTTCCCGGTCAGGCGACGCTGAGATGCTGATTCTTCTTCTGCCTCTTCTTCCTCACTCTCCTTCTGCCTCTCCTCTTCCAGCATTGTTTCCTTCCGTTGCAGCATTGCGAGCATCGTTACCGTTCTGAGCAGAGCAGCGCACCGCAGCGCAGAGCCCCAGCAGACGACACCGACAATGTTGTCGCGGCGCTCCTTCACCATCCTCTCCTTCGCCTTCGTCTCCATTGTCGTGCTCGCCCTCACCTCCCGCCGCCTCGGCGACTGGAGCTTCAGTGATGGTCCTTATTACCGCCACGGCCACGACAGGCCTCCCGGTGGCCCACGACCTCCTCCCCCCCCTCCTCCCCCGCCCGGTGGCCCCAACGGCACCGGTCCGCCCTACGGCGATGCGCCTTGGGACCCCGGCTTCGTGCCCGGCAACGACGACCTACCGCCGAGGCCGAACCATGACCCGATGTGCGAGTCCTTCCCCGACACGTCCAACATCCTCCTCGTCATGAAGACGGGCGCGACCGAGTCCTTCGACAGGATCCCGACCCAGATCATGACCGTCCTCAAGTGCCTGCCCGACTTCCTCATCTTCTCAGACATGGAGCAGCGCATCGGCGGCTACCATATCCATGACAGCCTCGAGACGGTGCTGGAGGAGGCCAAGGAGGGCAACTCCGACTTCGACCTGTACCGCCGTCAGAAAGCCTGCCCTGTCGACCAGGTCAACTGCCAGAAGCTGGGAGACCCGGCGTCGGAGGGCTGGAACCTGGACAAGTACAAGAACATCCACATCGCTGAGAAGGCCTACCGCATGCGGCCCGGATACGACTGGTACGTCTTCATCGACGCCGACACGTACGTCCTGTGGCCCAACATGGTCCAGTGGCTGCGCCAGATGCGTCCCTCCAAGAAGCGCTACCTTGGCAGCGTCACCCTCATCAACGACTTCAGCTTCGGCCACGGCGGCAGCGGCTACGTCGTCTCTCGCGCCGCCATGGAAGAGTCGGTCGGCAAGAACCCCGGAATCGCCAACAAATACGATGTTCGCGCAAAGAGCGAGTGCTGTGGCGATTACCTGTTTGCTTTGGCGGTCAAGGAGACGTCCAAGATCTCCGTTGAGCAAGTGGTGAGTCTTCTCGTCCTGGTTCCCTGACCTCGTATTAGGGCCCCGTCTGCCCGCTTGGGAGACGGACCGTCCGCGATGTTTTGCGACGATCCCCCACTTTAGCTCTCCTGCTCTCTTTACTAACGAGTACGCGTCGTCCAGTGGCCTACCATCAACGGCGAGAAGCCCAATACCCTCCCCTTCGGCCCAACACACTGGTGCCACCCCATCGTCACCATGCACCACATGAACAGCGAGGAGATCTCGTCCTTCTGGGACTTCGAGCGCCGGCGCTACGCGGCACAGAACATGCCCTCGGCGCCGCTACCCCTGACCATCAAGGACATCTACACCGAGTTCCTGGCGCCCAAGCTCGTGGCCAAGCGCGAGGACTGGGACAACCTCTCGGACGACTGGTACTACCTGGATGCCTCGTCGCCGAACCACGAGTGGGAAGACTGGCGGGTGGGGCGGGCCAAGAAGGACGAGGACAAGAGCGCGCTGGAGAAGAGGGCGCACCTGAGCTTCGACGACTGCCGGCGCGCGTGCGAGAGCGTGGGCGACTGCTTCCAGTTCCGGTGGCAGGACGAGTGCTGCGGGATGAGCAGGGCGTTCATGCTGGGGAAGCCGGTCAAGAAGGAGAGCAAGCCGAAGAAGAGGTCCATGAGCGGGTGGGACGTGCAGAAGATCCAGAAGTGGGTAGCCGAGCAGGGCGAGTGCAGCAGCATCGACTGGCCTGCGGTGTCGTGACTCCCATGGTGAGCGCGCGGTTCAGCAGTGTCCGAGCCGGTGCGCTTTTCGTCGTTCGTAGAGCGGCTTTGCTGCTCGATCGCCGAGTCCTCGACAAGGGAAGGGAGTCGAGATATTTTTCGAGAGAACGAGAGAGTGAGGCGGGGATCCCCTTTGGGGGAAATATCCTTGCTTATAGCCCAGTGCGAGCAAGGTTCGGGCTTGGGAAAGCTTCCCAGAAGCCAGAGGAACTATAACCACCAGCACAAGGAATGGCCGCCCGGAGACAAGCGACTCCCGCGGTGGCGTAACATGTCGCAGCCACCAGAGCTTAATGATGGTCTGTGGGGAGGATCTGAGTTACACCTGGCGTTAAGGCGTTTTTTGCAGTAGAGTGGAAGGGCAGGATGCGATGGGAGGACTGGCAACAGACGGACGGCATAGAACAACTCCCTCATACCCGACTAGGGAAGGGAAGGGGAAGAAATGCAGAAAGCATATGAATAAGCCGAGATCAAAAGAATAAAAGAGATAAATTCAGCAAGTCGAGTCGACTGCGTGCTCTGCTTCACTTGGTGTCATTGCAGTGCCTGGCTCTTCTTATATACACCCAGTGCGAAGTTTTACCTGCGGAGTGCGCAGAGGCGCGATTGGGCCCCAGATCCGGCGGCTTGGATCTCGCATGGGTGTTCCTCCCGTCCCCCATTTCACCCCAACTGCCCTCCGCTTGGAGAGCCGCTGATGGGCGAACAAATGCCTTTTCTATTCTCATTTACAGGAAGCTTTCGGTTCTTTTTGAGTCTTAAGTATCTGGATCGTTTAGGCGCTTCTGGGGCGCCGGGAACGCGTCATGCAATTGTGGGGGACGAAGCGCCGGAGGGTTACGCGTACGTTGGGTGCTGCGGTGTTGGTCCCAGGGACGGGATGTGGGCGGCGGTCGAGTGACTACCTACCTACCAACCTGCCACTGCAGATTGGTATGTCCTCGGCCCTGTTTCTCCTTTGTCCGGTGTCTTTGCCTCCGTCTCACGTTTTCGAGTTTCGAGGTCATCATGTCCCAAAGCCTGCGGCCCTTCTCCTCCCCTCTCCAGTGCGGGATAGAGACGGGGCTGGGAACAGTCTCGGCCCGGCGACGGACTTGAGAGCGACGGACTTGAGAGCGTCATTGGGCTAGCAGTTCAGCGCGAAAGGGGCTGGCTAATTTTGGTGATTCCCCTGAATCTTTCCTATGCTAACTGTTCAGGAGAGCGGTACATACACCTCGCTCTATGGACCGCGATTCCGACGATGATACGAAGTTCGCAGAGAGGCGTGGTGTCACAAGTTGGGCTTGCGAGGACCAACCGCCAGTTGAGGACGTGTCTTGTTCACAGTATCTCTCGATCGGCGCAGTGGCTTTGGAGCAGTGTTGGACCTCGTCGACATACCATTCTCTGTTATCTTTGGACTATAACCTACGACCTTGCTGTCTGATTTTTGTTAGTTGGCTTGCGCCTGGTCTCTCGGCCCACCCTCGAACCCCAGGCTATGATACCTGCCTGATACCCGTCCCCTTCTCGGTCACGTCGAGTATGAAATCGTTAACGCTCACCCACGAAGATGGGCAAGCCGCCTGCGAAGGAGCGACCACTTTGTCCATTGCCCGCCGCCTCGATTAGAGCCTGAAGCTCCGTCACCGCCGCTAGGTGTGGCTAGAGTAATGATAGTTCTTCATCTCTGCCCGTGCCTGCATCACAACTATCTCAGCACCGTTCGGCTAGTCTCCGCCCCGATTATAATGCTCACAACGACACCCAGTGAGCGATATATTTCGAACGCTCTTGTCGGATCGGGTACCCCAGGTGGGTGACTTGTCGCGCGGCTGCATGTATTAGCCAAGTATGGGATTATCTCGAAGACAACGTCTGCAGCTTGACCTTGCACCCGAGAACCCGAGGTTCAACCAGGTCTTTGCCCCTTCCTCTCTTTTGTACGAGCTGGTTATGAAATTTGGCAACGGGCTGTTCCTACCGCGAGCTACCTTTGTCGTATAGGAAATAACAGCATGCCGAGTCGATGTCTCCGTGAAGGTGAGGTCCTAACGACAGAGACAGAAGATGGCGTCACTACCACACGTGCCAGCGTACTTATCTCTACTGCTGCTAACTATGTCTCGCGGAGTTCTCAGCGAGGGTTGGCTGCCACCTGTTAATTACCGAGCAGCCAGGAAGGAAAGCGAGCAATCGGAGATTTTCGAAAATTTGACAACGGCGAGAGCTTCGTGTCGAGTTCAGGATGATTTGCATTATGTACCAGTACGTAGAGGCGTTAACTTTACATCGATGGCGCGGGGAAGAGCCCCTTAACATCCCGAGGTCCGTCGTGCCTACTACCCTACAGCAGATGAAACTTGCGCAGGCACCATCTCACCAGTCTTAGAGCAGCCGATGAACAGCTGCCCCCAACCCAGCGATCCGGGTGCTTCGGGCAGCTTTTGTTTCGCTTTCGCCATCAAGTAGTTCGCCGGCCCAGCCGCCCCTGACAGCGACGCCGTTAAGCTGCGCAGCTTCCGCGACTGCCTCGAGATCTCTACCCGCGGTCGCGTTTGATGCAAATTTCCCCCCAACTGACACGCCTGAGCTACCGAGTCCTCTTGGCCGGCCCATTGAAGAATTTCTTGACTGTCGTGCCCACGATGGAGACATCGCTCAGCCTCCAGCGACAAGGGGGGCAAGCAAGAGGTGCGCCTCTGGCACCCGACGAGCCTGCCGGCGGGCGGCTAATGGTAGATTCTTGTCACCCAAGCTGCAACTGCAGGCCCCCAGGGGCTGCATCAGCGACGTGGCTGCACCTACGGTGCCAACCAGAAACTCCTGCATGAGCCGGAACAAGGAGACAAGATGCCGAAATGCCGGGTTCTACTCCGCGGAACCTGCAACCGGCTCCCTTGATCACGTACGCCCCTGTTCTACCCCCTCTAAAACCGCCTGCACATCTTTAATTGAGCTCTGGATAATGATTGATTAGATGGCGTGCTGATATCAAACTCAATTGGGAAAGCCAGCGATCACCTTATCTATCTTGATGCGCGAATCAGTGGGGATCTAGTTCCAATCATTTGTCGCATTCCGGTGCATAAGCAGGCCGTTGATCGTTTTATAGCATCGATGAAATAGCAATGGGTTGAATTCAGGAGCGCATATTCACATTCTTGCAAGCCCTAGCAACAGTCACGTCAGTCGAAAAGGTCAAACTTATTAGCCATTCGTTACTCCTCTAGGGCAGTGTAGGATTAGCTAGGTAGCTTGTGCTGTGCTGGACGACAAGAAGCTTTCATAAAATTTCTCAATTTCATCATCGGGATCGAGGTGCTAGGATGTAGCCGCCCGTGCACCTCTATACTGTTGGTTCCATGAGACTGACCAACCGACATGGCGCGTGTCAGATCATGCAATCTTGTCGGAAAGTTTTTCCTTCTGCGTGTTTCAAGCGTCCTGTGTGTATCTTACTTCTGCGTCATTAAGCCAGACATTGCCAGTTCGAAATCCCCGGAATGCAGGTCATCATGGCTAGCCTTCATATCACTAGAAAGTAGCTTGCGCAAGAGGGTTCCTTTACCGAGTCTAGAAAAGCTGCACGGCTCAGGCAAGCGACATGTTCAGCAAAGCAGGTGCAAAGGCGGCGGTGCTGGCCATCGCCAAGGGGTATGGGCTCATCGGGGACGACATCATGGATCAAATCCAACAATGGAATCCAGAGATCCGGCACGTCATCGAAGAGAGCATGCTCGCGAAGGACAAGCTCTCCACAGACGCGCTCAAAACGTATGTTGTTCGCGCGACCCCCACCCGAGAGAATAGTGGTTTCGCGCTCATGCTGACTTGAGCCGTCTAGCCTTGCAAAGAACATATCAGACAATGATGCTCCGTTTATCTTCGAGCTGCTCCAAAATGCTGATGACAACAGCTTCACGCAAGCCCTAGCAGACCGCGCCTTACCGTATATCTCCTTTCAGGTTCACTCTAGTCGCATCATTATCGAATGCAATGAAGACGGCTTTACCAGGGACGACCTGTCTGCCATCTGCTCCGTTGGTAAAAGCACTAAGCCCGCTTCTCACCACTACATTGGCGGCAAGGGCATTGGGTTCAAGTCAGTCTTCAGCGCTGCCTGGAAGGTCTATATTCAGTCTGGCAATCTCTCCTTCTACTTCAAGCACGAACCGGGCGACGCCGGCCTGGGCATGGTCCTACCTGTGTGGGAGGACACGAACGAGAAGCTGCCCGATCCACTGACCCGCATGACGCTGTATCTCCACAAGAATGAGAAGCAGAATAAAGTCGAGCATCTCCTCACTTATTTCAAGCAGCTGATCGAGTTTCCACACTATCTGATGTTTCTGCGGAATCTGAGACAAATTCGCGTTGCAATCTACGATGAGAACGGGAGATTGCAAAGCTCGGGAAACTCAAGCATCCGCAATGTCGACAAACACCGCATTTTTCTCGAGACTCTTTATACGAACTCCGATGGTGAGAACGCGGTGGAAAAAAAGTACTACCACGTCACGAGGCACACGCCGGCCACCCTGTTGATGAGCAACAACCGCGAACTGCCTGACTCAGGCGAGAGGCGGTGGACATATTCAAGGACTGAAATTGTTCTAGCATTCCCTCTCACGAGTGCTTTCAAGCCAATGACAGAAAAGCAAGAGCTCTTTGCCTTCCTGCCAATCAGAGAGTCAGACTACAAGGCAAGTCCAACCCGGCAGCTCCTGGCATGGAGACTGCGATAGCGATAACCTAATGTGTCTAATGTTCTATCGAAAATAGTTCATCATCCAGGCCGACTTCGACACGAGCGCGGACCGGCGAGATATCCTCCCCACCTCCTCGAGAAATCGTAATAATCTGGATGAGATTTTGGTAGCGTTCAGGAAGGCGGTTTTGGAGTTTTGTGAACATACTACCCTCTGCTACACGTGGCCAATGTTCCTGCCTGACCTTAATGACAACGCCGGTGTTTTCTGGTCGGGCCTAAATCAACAGATTCAACGACTCATGTCCGCGACACCCATATTAAGGTCCCGGCATACGAGAAACCTTCACACGATTGATCAAGTCGTTCTAGTTGCGGACACTCTCAAGGACGCTTCGGGAGAACCTCTACTGGATGACTCTCGCTCAGATCCATTCCTTTCGAAGCTATATCCTCAGGCCTGTAGGGATATCCTGATGCAGTACGGGCTGAGAAAGATGGGACATGATCTATTTGTGGACATCTTGGAAGCCGACTTAGAAAGTCCCGGATCAAAGATGAAGTCAAGTTCTACAAGTGGTGACTGGCACTCGGCTATCGCAAAGTACTGTTCTAAAATCTTCGAGCTTGGGATTGAACACCCGATTACACGACTGAAGGACCTTCCACTACTCCCTTTAAGAAACGGAAAGTGGATTTCGTCCAAAAGTTCGGCATATCTACCGATAACATGTGGAATTCCGGTTCCACCAGGTATAGATATGCAAGTCTTGCAACCTGAAGCGGTCGACAATGACGACAGGAGAGCGCTATTCACTCTGATGGGGGTTACAGAACCGTCGATTACTGCAGTGCGGAAGTCGATACTGCAGGTATATGGTGCTTCGAACCGCTGCGTCAACCTAGTGGAGTCCAAGGCTCACCTTCATTACCTGTACCTCTCCTATCGAAGCGACCAGAGCCCAGAAGAGTTGCGGAACATTTCTGTTCATGACCAGGACGGATGCAGAAGAAATCCCCACCATGAAGACTTATATCTGCAAGACGATAGCCCGTATGGACCGAACCTGCTCTTAAAAGCAACTGATGACATATCAGGGTTCCCGATCTCGTTCCTACACCAGCAATACCTCGAGGAAGTTCCAAGTCCACCTACAAATATGACATGGAAGAGGTGGCTCCATGACTTTGTCGGCATTCGCGAAAGGCTGAGACTCGTTTCTCCTACACTAAACTGCCTCTCAGACACTTGGTACTATGTTTTTGAGCACCGGCCAAAAAAGGTTCTTGGCTTGTTGGAATACCTCTGGAAGCAGGAACAATTCGTTTTCAGCAGCAATGATAACCTCAAAAGAGAGATCAGGGAGTTACGTGCAGACAGGCTCTGTGAATCTGAGCCTCCATACTCCTGTCAGCTCGAGGACACATATTTGCCCCTTCCCAAACTTAAAAGGAAGAGCGTGGACTTTTTGGAGAAATCCGAACATTTTCCATTTCTTGACCTGGAGAGAAAAATGTCCGCAGAACAGTCGTGGATGTTTCTTCATGATAACTTTGGGGTCAAAAACACTTACGACGTCGACTTCCTGCTTTCCATCCTGAAGTGCATACAAGCCACCAACCTCAATCAAAGTGGAGAACCCGACGCTTCAATGGTCAGTCAATATCAGCGTCTGATAGAGCTATACCTTGCAATCGAGGTCGAATGTCTCTTTGCAGCGGACTCACGAGACATGAGAGAACATGTCAAGTAATCGGCCTTCATTCCCCAGTATGCCAGCTACGAGCCGCTAATGGCTTGTCATAGGCAATATTTCGACGATCTCAAAGTTGGAGGCATCTTCGTTCCAGCACAAGGGAGTCGCAAAGCCAAGTGGTCTACTTCCAAGGAGTGTCTATGGGAGGCACCACGGGGCATGCTGTCGAAGTATCCGCTCAAGCACCTTTATACTCCCGAACTTGAGACAAGAGAGATCGACGATCTTTCGCGTTTCTTCAGACAGGTGTTATCCGTTCCGGATGCTACTTGGAGTGACTTGACAGGCGAACTCGGAAAAATGAGAGAAAGTGGCAGCAGGGACTTCGATCGCATTCGAAGCATCTACCACTACCTATATGATTTGAGAGCCCTCAACTCTGGCAATCTGAGGCAAGTGATAGTCCCATATTATCTCGACAACGTCTTCGCGAGTGCCAACATTACTACAGGCAAGAATTCGAAAACAAACGCCTCATATTTATCATGAAAAATGGTCAGCCTGGCTGGTACAAGACCCCTGAGTGTATCTGGTCCAGCTCGGCCGAAATCAGGGGTAAGGCCACACTAAGTAGCAGTTATAAAGACTTGCAGGACTTCTTTGTCGATACCCTCGGGGTGAAGCAGCTGCCCGTTCAGATACTGTACGATAAGCTACTACGGACAACCACGCAGACATCGATGGTCGAAGTGAAGAGTACTATCCGGTCACTCAACGAGCTTCTTCGAACAGAAGCGTGTCACGTTAACCCTGATGCTCTTCTGAAGGCTATTGTGTTTCCTGTGAAATATCCGGACAATAAAAAATACCTAAGATCTACAGATACGGAGTTTGCCATAGTCGACCGAGAGTACCTAGTCAAACAACTCCAGGGCCGAATCAAGCTTCTCGACTATAGTCTGGAGGAGGTTCGATGCCTGAAGCCGTTCTTCGAGTGGACCGGCCTCACGTCTCGATATTTGTCGTCCTCCGTGGAAAGAATAAGCTCCTTATTGGACGGCACTAGGCGCCCAATATCTATGCCACGCCGTGATCTGAAAAGAAAAGCGCATGGACTTCTCCGGTGAGCCTTCCCCCTAATTATCACCTTAGATGAGAGCATCACTGACAAACCTCGCCTTTCAAGCGTTGCAGCAACATTTGACAGCCCTCGATACTGTTCTGATCCAAATCGGCTATATCAATTACTCCGAATGGTGGATGTCGTGGAGATGGCTGGTGTCTCCACGGTTTTGAGCATTTCCCAGGATGGCCATCTAACGAAGGTGAAAGCATTTCTAGGAGACGCGCACATCGACGAGACACCAGACGGACTCAAAATCTACGTCCCGATGGATGAGAAGGCGCAGCAGTGCTGCTTCGCGTCGTTCCTGCCCGAGAGACTGGCAGGCTGGTTTATGCGAGACCATGTCACGCAGATCGGCGGCAAAGTCGACATCGCCATGGTGAGTGCGCTCACGGCGCTCCTGACTGTGGATATCCCCGTCGTAGATACAATTCTTGACCACCTGGGTATCATCCCAATCCCCATTGTTAATGAGGGTGTGGGTGTCGTGAAAGATCAGGTACGTGCTATGGATCAAGTTGAGGACGATGCAGCGTCATCAGAGCCATGGGCGACTCCGAAATCATCGACCAGTGAGGACCTTGGAGGAGCTTCAGGGACACTAAATACGTGGATTGCCGGAACAGATGGTAATTCTTCCAGCCCTGCCGCAAACAAGATGATAGCTCTCGAGAGAGAACTGGCATCCCTTCCATCAGCGCAGAGGCACGGCCGTTCAACGTCTGCAGGATCACTACATGCACCTACTCCTTCCACCGGCGATACATTGTATCGTATGCTTCTCGACAAGGTAATAGCAGCTGCGAGGAGGGCAACCTTCCCCTACAGCGGAGCCTTCGACATGAGCGGTCTCCTCGACGTCCTGCCACGGGAAGAAAGCACTCTTTGGTTTGCCGGATATGATGGCTTTGACGCCGGAATCGGGTTCCGGTCAAGCAGTCAGCTCGAGCGCAATAAGAAGATCGGTGCCGCAGGTCAGCTATATGTGAGTCTCTCCACGACCCCAGTATCGGCCCTGTAGGACTGACTTGCCCTTCCGCAAAGGCATTCGAGCTGCTCTCCAGGCTCAATCCCACATTGCGGGATTGGGGTCGTGAAAATTGGCGGAGCGGTATCAGGCAATACGTCACGATTCATCCGGACTACACCGATATGAAGGCTTGGCGAGAAATGGAGACGACAGGCTTCACCTACAAAGACAAGCACGGCGACCTCACGGCCGTACTTGTAGACCGCGGGTATCTCGATCGAGAGGAGTGGCACAACGCCCGACCGGAATACTTCCTCGATGTCAAGACGACCACAGGACCGTACAATACCCCATTCTACATGAGCAAGTACCAGTACAAACGGGTAAGCCATGTCTGGTCGGATCCATGTGTACTGTGGCTGACAGGGCGTAGATGCAAGATGTACACAACGAAAAAGGGCATTCCAAGGTGTACATGATCCTGCGCGTGTTCAATATCGAGAGCCAGGCGATTGGGATGAGTGTGTGTATTGATCCGGAGCGACAAAGGTCGGATGGACGTCTTCTGTTTACTGGGGAGACTTGGTCGGCTGTCCCTGGTAATCGCGGAGCTCGGCTCGGCGACTGAGCGGAGTTGTCGCCCCGGGCCGAGGACCCACCCATGTGTCGGTGCGCATCGCGAATGCCGATTGTTCTGACACGTGAGCCGGGGCTCCATGGGGGAGCGACTTGCTACCTAGGGGGGTAGATCGTGATAGACAGTAGTTCTCCGAGGTAGTTGCTGTGCCTAATAAACTGGGACAATATGTCCGAGATCCGAAGGTCGATGACATGCCTTGAAATTAGTTGAATATGAGTGTCCAGGACGCGCTCGTCGGGAAGTCCTGTGCGGGCATAACTAACCGGATCTGGAATCGCCGTCTTCTATTGTAGGGGGTGGGAATCGCGAGCTAGGCAGGTCCGTGGTGTTCCCGAAATGCGCGGGATAACGTGCACCCACCGCTTCGCCGAGTTGAATTTAGATCCGGTCCCGGCCGCGGCTTGCTTGCTGCGAAGTTAAGTCGTCACAGGCTCGCCTTCCGCTCTACTCAGGATGCCTTCCAATACTGAGGCACCTGTCGAGCGGACCGAGAGCAATCTCGCCGTTCAACAGGCCGAGCCGGTCGCTGGGACCAGCGGGATGGTCGAAGCGGATGCACCCGCACCCGCCGCTCGGCCGGAGGCGACACGGCGCACCGACCCTCCTCCGAACGGGGGATCCGTGGCTTGGCTGCAGGTCTCTGCCGCCTTTGCTCTCTACTGGAACACCCTGTCAGTCACCTGCTCCTTTTCCCACCACCTGAGGCTAACATAATCGTGTGTAGCGGCCTCCTGAACGGCTTCGGTGCCTTTCAGACGTACTACCAAGAGGTACTGCTCAGCGATATGTCGGCGTCTGCCATCGCTTGGATTGGCTCTATCCAGATCTTCTTCCTGATGACGGGAGGGCTCGTGATCGGACCCCTGTACGATCTCGGCTTTGTGCGGTCACTCCTGATCGTTGGCACCATCCTCGTCACATTCGGCTTCATGATGACCAGTATCAGCACGCAATACTATCAGGTGTTGTTAGCGCAGGGCGTCTGCGTAGGCCTGGGGACTAGCTGTCTGTACATGCCGGCCATCACGCTTGTTCCGGCCTACTTCAGCACCCGGCGGGCGCGGGCGATGGGCGTCGCTGCTGTCGGGAGCAGTCTCGGCGCAACCATTTATCCTCTCGTGTTCGAGAGGTTACAGCCCCAGATAGGCTTCGGCTGGACTGTCAGAGTCATTGCATTTATCACCCTAGCCATGTGCTGCTACGCCATTGCCGTAGCGCGGCCCCGAGCTACCCCTAAGAACAGACGCGGTCAGGACAAGTCAGGCTTCTCTTCCTTAAGGGAGCTGGCAACGACAGCTCAGCTCCTAGACAAGCGCTACATTATCCAGTGTGTGGCCATCTTCTTCAGCAACGTTGGGTTCTTTGAGCCGCTGTACTACCTGCAGACTTACGCGCAGTCACACGGCATGCAGAGCGACGAGCTGGCTAAGTACCTGCTGGTGATCCTCAACGCCGTTGCCATCCCGGGGCGTATCCTCCCCTCCTACGTCGCTGACCGTGTAGGCGTGTTGGACACCTACATCGGCATCTCTACCCTGACAGCTGCTAGTGTTTTCTACTGGATTAGCGTCACGAACCGGGCCGGGAACATCGCATTTTCGGTACTCTACGGCTTCTTCTCCGGCAGCATCGTCACGCTAGCACCGGTCGTGCTGGCGAGCATCACCAGTGACCTCAGCATTCTAGGGACACGGCTGGGTGTCGTCGCGGTGCTCAAGGGAATCGGCTCACTGATTGGGCCACCGATTGCTGGCGCGATCCTGGGGGCTACCGACAGTTATCTCGGGGTCCAGCTATTCAGCGGACTGGCGCTGATAATGACGGCGCTGCTGGCCTCCGTATTGCGGGTCGTTATCACGCGCTCTAGGGTGGTCGCGGAGAAGGACGACTCGGAGACTGGGGGCAGGGCCGGCGGTGTATCGGAGAAGAAGACGTGACTTGTTGATGCAATAGTGGAACTGGTCAGTTGAGGTACAAAGCATACAGAGCGGGCCACGAATAACCTTGTTTCGACCTTGGAGACGCGTGTGCTTGGTGATCTGGCATAAGCCGTGTGACGAGTGGGATTCGAGGCTCAAGGTGCCGCTGCAGCTATCATCCCCTTGGGATATACCGTCCTGTCTCTGCACGTGCTACGAACGAGCTGCCGTATAGAAAAGGGCCAATGTTATAATGGCGGCAAGCTTCGGAACTTTGACAAGCATCCCAATAGGAGGTACTCTATTAGGACTCAGTGAAGGGAAACGGGTTGGCACGCCCTGATCACTTACGCATATGTCAGGGTGTTGGCTGTGAGGAGCTCACGGCTGCTCTTCCGATACAGCTTCTCTGATGCAACCGTCTGTTATGTGGAAGTGTACTCCTCTGTCACGCGAAGTCTCTGTGCTGTCAAGACTGACAGCATATCACGCCTTCATCATTCGGATAGTTACAGACAGGAATCAAGCTCTTACTGCCCTTTTACCCGATATGCTGACTTCACGTCATGCCCAGTCCAGACTTACTTCTTCAGTCAGCCTAACAGCGTAACCGAGTCCCACGGCATCTGCCAACCGCTAGCCTCTGAATTCCCTGACTGTGGCTTCGGTAACACATCATAGAAAGAGAGCATGACGAATCTATCAATCCTAAGGAAACAGCCCGTACGTGGGGGAGAGGAAGAAAGTAGAGAGCAAATACAAGGTTAAATAGTACAGTCAGAGGACCTAGCAGAGGCATTGGTTCGTGACGTCCAGGTTGCCTACGCGGGATCAGCGCCAGCTAGATTCGACAGCAAATTTCCCTCTAACGTACACTTGACGTCTAAGCCACTAACGGGCTTCTAGACTATCGCTAAAATTGACACGACATTTGGGGACTCAACAACGTATGTCATTGGCGAGCGAGGCGAAGATGAATTTGGGCTGCCATGTATGGGCCCTATCGTATCCTAGCCTCAGTCCCTCAAAAGAACCCAAGCGCTCTCATCTCGCACTGGCCCATGGCATGGAGTTGTCCCCCGACTCACTGCCAGATTGTGCCGATCGCGAGTCCGAGGTGACAGTGACCTGCGTCGTGCGCGTGATGTGCACTCCGTTGTTCCCCCGCTGCATGTGCAAGCGCTCTTGAGACTCCGTCGTCTTGAGGTCGCCCATCGGCAGACCACCGTCCTCCTCGTCGATCTTGAAGTAGGTGTCATTCATGCTCTTTCCAGCCTTGGACTTCTTGTTGGACGACGCGGGGCCGGTGCCGCCGAAGGTGACGAGATCGTGGTTCGAGGGCTTGCCGGAGGAGCCCATGCTGATGCCGAGGACTTTCTTGATCTTGCGGGAGAGTCCCGACTCCTTAATAATGCTAGGCAGGCAGGGGACGCAGAGAATGAAAAAGCCGCACGTCATCTCGGCACATGCCCAGAACAGGAGAGGGCCGATGAAATACATCGTGTCGGATTCGTGTGCGAAGGTAATGGTGGTGTCCAAGCGGAGACTCGCAGAGATAGATGCACTGAACCTGCTGTTAGCCCTGAAAGTCAAGGGGCTGGGACTTCACTGGGAAACGACTGACAGCAAACCCACGCCGAAGATAACCGAAACACCGACTTTCTTCTGCCAGTTCATCTGCAGACCCCAGATGATCCTCTGTGGCAGCAACACCATGCTCCAGTCCGTGAAGACCTGGACACTCGCAGACGTGAGCATGACCTTGTTGAGATCGTAGCACTTGCTGGGGAGATAGAACTTCCAAATGGCGGCGTGAGGCACGCACTGCATGTTCAGGAGGATGATGCAAGCAATGCCCCAGGTAACCTGGACGCCGATGATGAACATACAGCCCCACCAGAAGAAGTTCTTGAAGCGGTCGGCGGCGACGAAAATGCGGCACCAGTCAAGCAGGATGGCTGTCTTGAGCAGTGGGAGCACGGCCGAGTAGCTGCAACCGTAGATGAGAATGAGGTAGAGTGGCCGGATGAGGTCTCCGTTGCGTAGATTCCACTGGTGGACATAGTAGCCGGGCGTGTAAATCATCCCGTAACCGGCGTAGGCCGTGCCCCAGTAGGCTCCCTGGAGGCATCCGGTTAGCAACACTCGAATCGCACTGCGGTAGAGAGGGACGACAGACATATGCCAACACCATCAAGACCTCTTCAGCTCGAATCTTCCTCAGTACCCACAGCTTGGCGTAGAGTCGAACAAAGAGGCAGAGGGTCGAGATGACCATGCAGAACGTCGTCACGAACCAGGCGAGGACATTCTCGTTTGGTGGATTGTCGAACTCTGCCGTGACCCCCGACGGGGGCTCAAGCGCGGGTGCATCGAGCAAGGCCGCGAGCTGGTCGGATGACAGTGACATGGCTGCAAGGACTCTCGGCCGACGCAGATATCGTGTTGAGGCCAAAGATGTCGAGGACGGGGCGCAGGGTGGCAGTCAGGACGTGCTTCCTTTGTTCCGAATCACAGCCGAGCGCCCCTTCAGCTGCGAGAAGGCAGTGTCTTGAAGAGAACGCGGTGACTGGCAACTTCGCTTGAGTATTCTGCGGTTGCGTCTAGAGTTCTCAACTCAGAGACTAGACGTCCACAAGAGCCGCAGCGGGCTTGAAGGTTCCTATAAGGTCCGAGACAGATTCTGCAGGAACGGCTTCCCAGCTGGACAGCCGGGGCTTCTGGTTGGTTACCCGTCCCGTTTCGGTACTTGATCATCGAGGCTGTAGGCTGATGCACCACGGTCACCAGGGGGCCGTTTCACAGTCCTCAGATTGCATCTCAGCCCCGAAAATAACTCGCTTTTGTTACTTGCTATTGGGAGTTCTTGATTTTGCTGATCGTCTCCAGTTCGAGGGGAACTGTCCGGTACGGCACAACAGTCTGCACTCCGTGTGCATGTCACTGATAGTCTCTGACAGGAATTTAAGCCCGCTTGTTAACGGGGGCTACGCTAAAGTCATTGTTCTGCTGGAGTGGTCTCTATGGAATCCTGGTAGTAACAATGTATCTTTGTTCGAAGGTCAGCGAAGATTTCTTTCCACGGCTTACGGCAACGCGCAATCCCTACCGGAGCGAGCAGGGGAGGGGGATAAAAGCGGAAGCCGTCCCCGGCTTACCACTAAGTCGGGATCCACTGGCTCTGCGCGGAAATGGAAATACATCCTATTTGCTTGAAGATGTGTTGACATGTGCCTCGACGAACGGGCGAGCCGGGCTGTTCTCGAAATGGGCGTGAGGATCTTAACTCTAGATACGTCAATCCTAACAACCACAAGCTAAAGGCTTTGTTAAATGCTGTTATATCTTTACGTACCTTCTGATGCGCCAGGGGCGATTCATTGCAAATGCCGTTTCCTTGCAGCGACAATGGCATAGTCGTTATTATTCCCTCCTCTCGTAAAGGACTCCGCAAGGTTGCAGGTAATAAACAGGGGCTCCCGGTGGCAGGTCAGGCATTTTTCAACCGGGGTGCGAGGGGCCTCAAGGGTGCTTGGCAGCTACACTAGTACTATAACAGGCACATTGGCGGATGAACGCGTCAGTGTGGTGAAGGACCAGGGAGTAACGGCGTCAGCCTGCAGCGAAATCCAATATGCAATAGACCGTTAGACACGGGACCTGCATCTAGAAGGGCATGTACGTAGCCGAGACCATATCATATTAAATCAATCGCCAGGGAGTTCGGGCAGCTGCGGTGTCGAGTGGTAAAGCCAGCGCTGATGGCAGCAAAGTGCAGCCAGTCATTTCCAGTGTACTCGAGGGAGGGGAGCTGAAAACCCCATGAAAGGGTTCCTAGAATGGTACCCCGTAACTACAACCCCTTGAACCTTTCCTGTCTCCTCCGGACCGGAGTGCGCTTGATCATGATGATTCGCCATCAGCACCGTTTTGGTACGATGACCCATGGCCCTGGGGTCCGCGGGAGCTAATGAACAGATGGAACCAGGCTAGACGCAGGAAAAGGAAAAAGATCTGCGGGGTAGCTCGAAGGTCAACGTCGGCGATCCTTGCCGCACTCAAGCCCAAGTACCGCATTCGGGCTTTATCAATCATGACATGTCATATTCTTACCCGGGGACGAAATTGAGGTGAGCCAGGGAGCCAGGGAGCCTGAAGCAAAGGATTCAATCCAACCGTGCCCGAGGATAGGGGCTTGCTCTCCGTTTTCCCGAGCCGGAGGACGCAGTGCTGGTACAGTGTAATTCTTCGTGGCTATCTGGCAACACAGCATTTGGCACGCACTTTGGCACTATGGCCAAGGAAGGTTAAAAGAGTGCGTTTCTCATTATGCTGGAATAAGGATTCTAACCAAAACAAGCGGAGTGAGAGATGCAGCTATCGGCACTCACGAGGTCTTCGAAGAGCCACAGCACAGATCTGCAGCAACAGACGGGGACTTCATCTACAATGCCGGTCTGACCAGGACCAGAGAGCGGCTTGGGCGGATGTCGTTATCGTACTCTATATAATGGGTGCATGCTTGGGCCTTCGTGGGGATAATCAAGAGCAATAGGCCATCACCATCGATACCCAAACAACCTGAAGAATTTTGTCTTACAGGGGCGCGGTGGGGCCAAAGGTGCCAGCAGGAGCGGGCCGTGACAGACGGTCTGCCAAGCGTCCACCGCCACTTGTAGGGGCCTTTAGCTTCCTGCGAGCCGGCTCCGACGTCGTCGAAGTGGAACAAAGCTCCATCAGAGAGACATGGGTTGTCCAATAGTCGTTCATGAGGGGCCTGCATGATACGCAAGGAACCACATACCATGCTTGCATGCGTTTGGCAGCAGAAGGAAAAAGGGGGGTTTTCTTCCTGAAGGATCCCCTGAGGCGGGCAAGGAGTTGCCGTCTAGCTGCCGTTCTAGCTGCCGTCGAACCACCCTTTGAGATAAGAGCAGGCATCAAGCTATTTCCAGAGGCCGGAGCATATCTCTAGCCGGGAACCATCCTGGCCTGGTCGTACTGTACATACTCTAATATGCTCGTTCAACGGGACTCCCGGTCGGGCCTCGCAACCCTTTCCTTTTGCGCTTTCGCGGAGTGCAGGGGCGCCGTTTGTCCAATTTGATCTGTCGTTTCCCCGAGAACTTGGGTCTCTTGCATCTCAACAACCTCCGCCGAAGCTCGCTGAAGGAACTCTCTCACCCCTACAACACCTGACGCACAGTTGTGTTTATTATACACCATCCCCTTGAATATGGCTCCCAGTAAGTTTCTGCTCTGTGAGTGGTGATCATCAGAACCGTTCCTGATCCCTCTACCCGCGAATAGGCGCTGAAGCAGTGCAAAATGGCTCGGTCAAGGGTGCCGAGTACCCGGCCAAAGGTGATCTGCGGAAGATGATGTCGCAGAATCCGGTCCCGACCATTGCCCCTGGGACTGTAGACCCGGCGTCCATGGGTGATGGAGAGCCCACGAAGCAGGCCCGCGCCGTACTGGAGGCACTCAATGCTGCTTTGGCTAGCAACGATGCTGGAAAACTTGAGAGCTGCTTCTACCCCGGGCAGGCGTACTGGAAGGATCTGCTGGCGCTGACCTACCATACACGCACTTTCTCCACCCCTGGTGTAATTGCAGCGAGCCTGTTGGAGACCAAGAATCTCAGAGAGCTTGCTGCGGGCTTTGAGCTCAAGGGTGACGCACAGTTCATCCCGGCTACGCCGGTGCTTGTGAGTAACACTACCACCTTCCTTTTACCCTCCTCAGTACTTAGGTTACGGTCTGAGGGGAGTTGCCGCTGACGGAATTTGTGACTGAACAGCAATTCATCGACTGTAGTCTTACCTTCAAGACCGGCTCACCTGCTGCCGAGTGCAGTGGAAGGATCTTACTTCTACCTGTGAAGACAAACGAGACGCTCACATGGAAGATTTGGATCCTAAGCACCAAACTCGAGAGCTTGGACGTCCAATCCGAGGATGAGGCTCTGCTCAAGACCCCCGGAAGAAAGATAGACAATGCCGAGCCATTCGAGATAGACGTCTTCATCGTCGGAGGTGGAAATGCTGCAGTGGCTCTGGCCGCGCGCCTGAAGGCCCTGGGTGTAGATAGCATCATGGCCGAGCGCAACGCCAACGTCGGCGATAACTGGGCTCTCCGGTACGACTGGCTGAAGTTCCACGTTCCGACATCGTTCTGCGAGCTGCCCTACATGACCTACGACAAGGAGCTACAGAGTCCCCACCACCTCAGCAGGAACGACCTTGCAGAGCAGGTGCGCCGCTACGTCGAGGCCTTCAACCTCAACGTTGTCACCTCTGCCGATATCACGCAGACCACGCAGCTGCCAGATAAGCGGTGGCGTATTGAGTTCCGCACTCCTGCCGGCGCGTACACTGTCATTGCCAAGCATCTCGTCCAGGCCACGGGAATCGCGTCGCAGAAGCCGTACAGCCCACCTATGGCCGACGAAGAGCTGTACAAGGGAATTCGCATCCACTCTGCGCAGTTCAAGAACGGCGGGCAGCTCAAGAGCCAGGGCGCGAACTCCGTGCTCATCATCGGCTCGGCCAACACCGGGTTCGACGTGCTCGAGGACTGCTACGCCGCCGGGCTTAAGCCGACCATGGTCGTGCGGTCCCCGACCTACATCGTGCCCGTCGAGTACGTCTGCGACAAGATGAGCCTCGGCGCCTACGACTTCGGCGTTGAGGCGGGCGACAGGATGTTCCTGACGCTGCCTGCGGTCGTGGACGGCCAGCTTGGGCGGAACCTGTTCGCGCACTTCGCCTCGCAGGAGCCTGACCGCTACACAGCGCTGGCCAAGGTCGGCTTCCCCGTCTACGACAGCCGGGATCCCAACGCCGCGCTGATGCACAACCTGATCGAGCGCGCTGGCGGGCACTACGTCGACGTCGGCGGCACGGCGCTCCTGTCTGAGGGCAAGGCCGGCGTCAAGGCCGGCGTCGAGCCGGTGGGCTACACGGCCACCGGTCTGCGCTTCTCTGACGGGACCACGGTTGACGCCGACGCTGTGGTCTGGTGCACGGGGTTTGCGGACACAGACGCGCGCTCGATGGTTGCTGAGATTGTCAAGACGGAGCTGCCTGTCGATGCTACGTGGGGCATCGATGAGGAGGGCGAGATTCGCGGCATGTGGAAGCGCCAATTGCTCGTCGACAATTACTGGATCATGGGCGGCTACACCCAGCAGCACCGTTTCCACTCTCGAACCCTGGCTCTCCAGATAAAGGCCGCTCTTGAGGGATTGTTGCCGCCAGCTTATCGAGATACTCCTCAACCCAAGACCACTAGCGAGTAAGACTGACCCACAGGCCAACCACGGGTTAATATCTGTGCAACATGAGGTGTCAGACGCATATCGTATAGTTGATACGCCGAACAGGCTCTGTACAGGGCTCTAGTTCTTCGCGTCAGGCCGGCGGCAGCGTTATTATTTCTGCATCTAGTAATCATTGAGCATAGCCATGTATTTGAGTGAACCATCCCCGACGCATTATTGGTTCAGGTTGACAAACATTGCTACTTTGATCAAACGAATTGGTTATGCTCCAAGGGTTCGGAGTTTTAATTGACCTTTGGCTTCAGTGTCGTTGCATTTGTGGAGAGCTACTGGAGATACTATCTACATTGTTACATTTCCCCTTGCTGATCAATGACATTCATGACGATATGATAAGGAAGAATCAAGGACGTCGACAAGGTAACTAGTTCATGCTCCCTTCCGAGCAGTGTTTTGCAAGATACTCTAGGCGGCCTGCAGGGACGTTTTTGGACTGCCGACACTACTCACTTCGCAGACCTAACTCTTTAATGAAGATGTCAGCTGCCTTCTCGCCTACAGCCAACGCTGTGTTATTGGTGTTGGCAGCAACATTATGCGGTGCTATGTTCAAGTCGGCAAGCTGTAAGTCTTCAACACCGTAGACACCGAGCTTCGAGTTCACAACACCAGCTTCCTCAAGGGGAGCCGAGCCATCTTGCAGGTTCCAAGTGAGTGCCAGGTCGTATTGACGTTCTCCCGCAGCCATTTCTCGAGGGCCGCATCGTACTCTGCCGAATACTCGATATCACTTACTTCTATGAGCGGCCCATCCAGCTCCTTGCAAGCAGCTTGCGATTCTGATGAGAAGGGTGGGTGGGTGATAGCTACTTCGCCTCGATAGGTTCGCATATGGCGCACGAGCTCTCGTTGTTTCTTGTATACCCAGATGTGCTTCTTAATGTCGACACCGTCGGCGTCGGCGAAGAAACCCGATTCGAAGTCGAGTCAGTCGCCAGGATCCGGACCTGTGATGTGCACGTGACCTCGGGAGAAAGGGTATACCGTTAAAGCTGACACGGATATGTACTGCCCCTTTGGCACGTTGATTGGATCTCCAGGAAAGCTGCGTCTTATTTTATTAGACTTTTTTACCCATGCAATCGGGCGGCGGCGTTTTCCTATCCATTGATGCCGGACATCAGTGCTAGAGGTCTATCGGGGAAGTCTTTAAAATGGCGATCTCACGCTTCCTGAAATTCGGGCCCTAGACCAGCAACCTCGGCATCAGTCGGCCGGATCCTACAGGTGACATCCTGGGTATTCCAACCCAACATCTTGTCATTGGTTTTAATGAGCTGCTCCATATCTAGACTGCCACGGACAAGTGCGTCGAGGGTTTCTTCGGGCGTCAAGCTGGAGTGGTAAGAGTACAGCTGGAGGTGATGATCCTGATAACCCTGACCGACTCCGTGTACCTCGGCCACAAGCGGAACCCCGGCCCTCTGGAGAATCTCTGAGTCGCCGATACCAGATCTCTCTAGTAGGAGGGGTGTTCCGAAAGCTCCGCATGAGACGATGACCAACTTCCTTCACTTTTGTTCGCCTTGTAGAATATGTTGGTCTTGCTGGTTGGCATAGCATGAGAAAGAAAGAGCAGGGGTATCGAGGTGCTCGGCATGCGGTTGTCTGTGCCGCCTTCGATGACCAGAATGGACAACGAAGGATCCGCTTCGGCCAGCCTACCGGCCACGACACAGCCGCAGTTCCACCTACACGATGAAGTTACTAACCAAGCCTTGCGAGATATTTGTGCTCTCCTTGCCTCCAGCAACGATCACATCCACCTCTTTGATATCATCTGGAAGCTTGCTATAGAGTCCCATAGCGAACCCGGCTTCAAATGATGGTTATCTCGGAGATATAGACACAAAGTTCCGGGAGAGCCAGTATTGCAATGAGCAGATCTGAATTGATAAATTGATCTGCATTTTGTACTTCTGGAACAGCGGGGATGGGCAGTGCTTAAAAGATCAGTCCGCCCTGTGGACTCAAGCCCAAGACTTCCCCGCCGACTACTATATACGTAATTGGCCATAGAAGAGCGACGAAGGAACGAAGGAACCGACGACCTAGAACTTCCGATCTCAGCTCGCAATACGTCTAGGAAAGGCAGGCATCGTTAGAACCCGTCTTGGCCAGCGTGCGCCGCGAGATTGGATGCTTGCTGTTAGGAGCCCGTCTTTGGACGATTGTCTCGAATTCGATCAAAATCTATCTCTTTCCTTGAGAACTAGTAAGATATACGAGGGGATATTGTTCTACTTTCATCAAGAAATAGTGTATGATATTACTCATGTAAGAAGAGGACAATAGGATTCACTGCATCACCGTGTTGAGAGGTGCAAGTCGAGCAGAACGGTGAGACTTGGTCCCTTAGCAAGAGAGGCACATGTTCGCAGCGGTATAGTGAAGTCAACTTGACAAGAAGAGACCCGCTAGGCAATGGGGTAAGTCAAAGACACCTGCCTTGCAAATTGGTGAGCTGATACGGTGAACGTGACTATGGAAGCGAAGACAACTGTAGGCTATAGGATATATTCGTGGCCCGGCATAGGTCAGTTCGCAGCAGCACTAGGAACGCAGCCTCGCAGGGGCAACTGTGGCCGTGAGGGTCTGTTGATGAAATGGATTCATGTCTATATGTGGTCGACGTCGAGGCAGGGCGGCAATTTAGCTGTGATCGTAGCGGAACAGAAAATGGCCGCGCCTTCAGTAACAGTGTGACTTTTCCGTCTCGTGCATCCTATCTAGGAGCGAAGAGGGATGATACTGAGTCGAGTAGCACCGTTGATTGCCACCAAAACCCGCTTCAGGCTCAAAGTCAAGCCGTCTCCGTTCATTCTTTCTATCATCGCTTTGAGGAGGTTGGTGGATGGAGGTGCATGGTTCTACCGTCATATCCCCGATTGTCTGCAAGGGATACTGATTTAGGCCCCTTCGCAATTTTGCTATAGTTTCACGATCTTAAAGAAACTTGGAGAACAAGGGATCGCCCCTGGCAGAGGTCCCGCATATTGTTGCGGCAGAAAGGGTTTTCCTCGGAAAGACAGACATGTCATCAGTGATATTAGTTGACGCCGTTTCTTTACTCATCTCGTGCTTAGATAACAATCTGTACTGTTTTAAACCTTACTGAGGCGAGCTCGGTCCGGAAGAGTCGTTTGGCAAGCAAGATTGCTGTAGCTGCTGATCCTGCGGAAGAACCACCAGAACAAAGCTTGGCAGGTGCAGCCAAGTCGGAGTCGAGCAGCGATATGTAAGGTTTACGATCTCTCCTTCCTTAACTCATCTGTGTTGCGGCTTGCAAGCGAGCGGGGACTCAACCTTCAGCACCGTGGGTTCTATCAGGCACGACATAGCTTCTTTCTATCTCTTTATTTTATTATATCCCTTTCAAGTGCTAGGCATTGTTGCCCTTCGATGCTGAGTACGCAGTCAGTATTACTCACTCTCACTTTGGACTTGCATACCTACCCAAGACCCCACGCGCCTCGACTTTTCTCTATCCATGGGCCGGGAGTATGAGGTGAGACTCAGTAATGTCTCATGGTCGCGGTGCTATAGTGTTAGGTATATGAATATGCCGGTCTCAGCGGCCCGTCCCGGTCGCTCATCAGCTCTTTTTTTGAACTTCATTTACGGGTGTGTGTCATGATTGATGGAACTTCTCCATTACCACGATGCATCCATTCATCGGAATGGACAGGGATAGAAGAGATCCCGACCCGATGTCGGCCTGGCACCGATATCCCCGGGAATTGATCGGCAGTACGGTGGAGATAACATCCCACACCTTGGACCAGTCCCCGCAACAGGTATGTTTTGCTTGCCTGCTGCAGGCAATCGATGCGCTATGGCCATTTACCCCCAGGCCCGGGCCTACTGGACAGCGTTGCCTTCCTGCCGCAACTGGCCGACTGCAACGACGGGGTAACTGTCAGGGCTCCCGTTGAAGTGATAGCGGGGCTCAAGGAGCCGACAGGCATAAAGTGGTAGTTCATGGGCTCTAGAAGTGTGTATATATACGAGTGCGAGCACCTTCGTCCTAACCTGAGTTTTGTCTGTCCCCAGGTCCAGCTCAGTCTTCCCACAGTTCGTTGTTGCTACCTATCCAGTCCGTGCAAAGTCCTCCCGATAAGCATATCATCAACATGCTCGCACCTATTGCTCTTGTTGCCCTTTCATATCTGGCAAGTCCGGCCGCTGCAGTATCTTGGTACTTCCTTACGTACTGGGCGCCGGATGACGCTAAGTTCACTTATTTTGGGGGTGAGATGGTCATTCCTGAGCTGCCGCAGGCGGCAACATACTACCTCTGGCCAGGTCTGCAGCCTACTGATGGCAGCGGCGTCTACCAGAACGTACTAGACGGCCGTAGCGGAACGTGGTGGTTTGGCAGCGGTTGGTGTTGTTCTAACCCAACCCTGGCTTGGGGAAGCGGCTTCAACACCTATGGTTAGCAGCGAACTTTCTGTTTGTGTCATAATTCTGATATTGCAACCTTCTCGTACCGATTCTGCTGACCCCAATTTGGCTATAGAGGGTGAGACGGTCAGCTTTGAGAACGTCTTGCTTGACGATGACTCCGCTTGGGAAACAACTGTGGTTCGCGAGTTGGATGGCACCACTGAAGAGAATACTTTTGCCCTGGGTGAAAAGCCCCTTGAATACATACTACGTGTCAAGAACCAGAACTGTCCTAACCCTTTTCTTACAGCCAGCAAGTCTTTCGATCAGGCGATCTTCGCCATCGAGCTGTACGCTGATTTATAATGCTCCTCTTGCGGTTATCATTCTTACTGAAAGTAGTTACGACGTCGACTGGGACTTTGGCGCGCTTGAGTTCAAGAACGTTAAGATTGTGCGTCTGCCTATCCGCCTTTCCGATCTCTATTCGACAGGGGATTCGGAGCTCAGGCTGACCATGCTGCAGGTTGCGGAAGGAAGTAGTGAATCGTCCTGGTGTACCAGCGCCCCTTCGAACTATAACTCAGCCACCGATTACACAATCTCCGGTGCGTCAGCATCTGTCAGCGGCACTACTGTCACTTGCACATTCGATTCCGTCACCCTCAACGGTCCGGCATAGGTTGGCAAGTCCGCAGTAATGGCTAAGCTGCTGTTGCACCCTCGCGAGAGGAGATCAATTGCCGTTATCACCTTGATCTCGTTTTCATACGTGAGACTCGACGAGTGTTCGATATCTGCAGCTCTCAATGAGTGATGGACTCAGTATCCCATTCTCTTCCCAATTTTCAAAGTCTTATATCATGCGAAATTGTTGTTTCAACAGATATTTTAATATATCGGTTTGATGAATCCGGTCCTGTACGTGACTTTGCAGCTGGCTCCATTCATTTCATGTTTCCTGCGGTAGAGATGCAATAGTATTTGGGCTCTCCCTAGTAGTACCTACCGATTCAACCATAGCCGTGTGACACGTTCTCCTACAGGATCGCCATCACGTACTTCGAATTGAGGGGGAAACAACTGACTGCACTGCAGTCTCGGGAGCCGCCGTGCCATGTATAATATCGGGGTGATTTGGCGCTCCGAGTCAGATACCTGGCCATTATAGAAACTTTCAATACGGCGCAGTTACGGTATGCTGAATAACGTTAGTTTAAACATGGCTTACAGTCACCGAGGTAGAGGCCGCCTCTTACATGACTAGTTCCACTCAGATCGGAGTTAGAGGCGGCGCATTTGTCATGACGCCGACGGCTGAAGAATATCAGACAGGTGGCTCGTACTATTAGACAACCTTCCGTCCAGCTGTATATAAAGCAAGCCAAATGTTGGAGATCTTATGGGAAAGGTAGGCAGATCCTCTAAGCCGAAGAGAGAAAAGGAAACAACTGGCCTACCATGAGCGCTGACTTCACAAAGTATCTGGCAACTCTGCCCTCGGACCACTTCGCGAAGATCAATCTCTTCACCAACGTCGCTCGCCACGATGAGTACGACTTCATAAGGCCTGAGGACCCTCGCCTCTCACAGAAGGATAAAGTTGTTGTCGTGACCGGTGCGAGTGCCGGCATTGGCAGGAAGGTTAGGCAAGGCCATCTGTTGCTCAAGGCTTTTCGAGGTGCACTAAGTACATTACCTAGTTATCTTTGGCTAACATGATAATATCTGCACCAGGGACTCGCACCTGCCTTTGCTAGAGCTGGCGCAAAAGCCATCTATCTCGTCGCTCGCAACCAGGCTGAACTCCAAGCTGCCAAGAAAGAACTTGAGGGCATCAATCCCGATGTCAAGGTGCACACCAAGGTGATGAGCGTATCGGATGAGATGGCGGCCCAAGAGCTCTTTAAGGAGATTGAATCGGAGTATGGGAAGGCACATGTGCTGCTTAACAATGCTGGCTGTGGGAAAGGAGGCCCCGTAGTCAATGGGGCATCTGTCGAGGGGATATGGACAGACTTTGTCAGTAGAAGGCTATGTGCGACTTTTCTTTCCGCCAGGTATGTGTGCTGACTGTCAAATATCCAGGAAGTCATGGTCAAAGGCATCATTATCATCAGCCAGTACTTTGCCAAGACGCTTGGCAAGACTGAAAAAGGTCACATTATCAACATCACCAGCGCCGCCGGGCCTTTTTTCCTCCCTGGCACAGACAGCTACGGACTTTGCAAACTTGTCCAGGTGCAGATCCAGCGCTACATCGCCACGGGCAGTCCCAATATCCACGCGACCAGCCTTCAACCCGGGGCTGTCCTGACGGGCATCACTAAGCCGGGGTTCGAGCGCTTTTCAGTTGACTCGCCGAGGCTGTCTGGTGCGACAGCGGTCTGGCTGACATCTTCGGAGGCAGACTTCCTGAGTAGCCGATATGTCGATGCCACTTGGGACATGACGGAGCTGGTTGAACGCAAAGAGGAGATCACTCGGGATAACCTCCTAGTCATGGAGCTCAAGGGGGACTTTACCAAGGGTCGGGCCTGAACCGCCTAGTTGCTCGACACTGGTGTACGCAGCCGACAGCAGCCGAAGGCTGTCTGTGCAATGTTCAGCGTTTTGTAGCCTTCTGAGGCACTACCAAACTAGCTTGACATGGACTGGAGTGGTTGATCTTGGGGATGTCGATGATGGTCATAAGCTAGAAGATCGCGGAATTCAGGAGGACGAGGAACAGCATGAATTCCATATGCAATAAAAATGCTTTGCCAATGAATCCGCATTGCCCGCTAGGATCTATGCCTTAACAGCGGAGAAGTTGATGAGTCCAGAACCATTTGCCACGCCAAGAGCTTCCACGGCCCTAGCAATTCGCTTTGCGGACTCGATGTCAGCCGTCGAGGTGCTGACCCAGTTATTCTTTGCGTCCTCCTTTTGTGACATGTACTGCCGAGCCCAGGCGTATTCTCCCATCGTCAGGGCTATAGCATCCTTGTCATGCGAGAGCGTGCCATTGATCTCCCTCCGGAGGACACTTAAAGGGGCGTCTGCATCCGTCTCAGTTATCAATATCCTCATTACACACATAATAGAAAACGAGATCTTACCCTGATTTGCGTTCACAAAATATGCCATAGACCAGCGGTCATCACCGACAGGCAGCTTGTCGAAGGAGATCTTATGGAGCGTTGATTTTAGGCTCCGCCCACTCCACAGACTCATGGCATCTCCCACGTTGACAATGACGCCTTGCTGTACAAGAGGCACCTCTAACCATGTTCCGGAGGGCGTCTCGACCTCAAGGCCACCGGAGCGAGGCCAGACAAACGTCAATGAGCCCCAGTCGGTGTGGGCGTATAGTCGTGGGAAGTTCTTGTCGGGCAGTGTCTCTAGCTTCGGGTAGTGAAGCATCCGAAGGACGCTCCCAGGGCCCTTCTCGTCGTTATGTGCGGATGAGAAGTAGTCCGCCGCCAGGCCGAAGTGGACTGCAAACACTCGCAGGAGCCGTTGGCCGAGATGGTGAGCTGCCGACTTGAACTCCTCAACCTCCGCCCGCCTCTCTGTGTCCCACCAGGTAGAAAGGTTCTTCCCTTCCAAGACCTCCCCTTTCTTTCCTCCAAATACCATGCATTCGTGCACGCCAATCCTGCTGATGTCAGCATAATCTCGAGATAAGCCTAGACTGCTGGATCTCGGCTCCTTACTTTGACCTCTTCACGTCATATCCAATCTGGCGCTCGTCGATAAGACATTCCCTCTTAGCTTCAACGGGTTGTTCACAGAAGCCCTGGTGCTGAGGTAGAGATCTGTGTCAGTTACAGAAATCAGGTGAAGAGTCGTTGAACGAAGCATACCAGTTCGAACATGCGGTCAACGGTCTTCTGTGATATCCCGTGTCCCGTCAAAATCATGAAGCCCCAGACTTTGCATGCTTGGACGATCTTCTCTGCCTGCTCACCCAACAGATCCACCCCACCAGATATGTCAATGACAGGAAAGCCGTCTGTATCCATGAAGATAGTGACAAATGCTTTGTCGCTACGCTTCGTTCTTTCAGATTGGATATCAATATGCTGCTGAAGGGATGGGGATTTACGGTGGTTAAATCATCGTCTTGCTTGAAGCAGGTTCATGGAGTGGTTTCTTCCGAACGAATTCTGCTAACTTTCTCTCTGCCAAGTCAGGACATCCGCGCCAGTTTCGGAGTCAAACAATTGGCAAACTCGGCCGAGATAGGCGTGGATGACCGGGGTGGAGACGAGATGCTTGGCGATAACGAGACCCGCTAGCAGACGCCGACCTAACTCGCCCGAGTTTTGTTCTCATAATCCCAGGGGAATTCTCGGCCGTCCTTCAGCATGTTGCATCCGTCCATCCTGGTCTCCAACATCGACCCCTACGCCAGTCGGGCCTCTGCCGGGCTTGCGGACAGAGTAATGAATTCGTCAAGCCGCGTGTCGCAAAGGGCGCCGAAGTCCTGTCAGCAATGCTCCAAGCGAAAATTGCGATGTTCGAAGCAAATCCCCTGTTCCAACTGCGTCGCCAGAGGTTCCCCCGAACAGTGCCACCGAGAAACAGTCATTCTATCCAAAAACGCTGACCAAGGACGACGATATCGTCGGGCGGCTACTCGGACGGTGCCCGACTCGCCTTCGTCCGCCAGTACATCTCCCTTATCAAGGCGTATTGCTAGCCGTCAAAATGGTACAAGCGATGTCGCCTCTCCTCGCGATGCAGACGCGCTCCCATCTCCCGGCAGTGGCGATGGCCAGTCGGAGCCATCCGAGACAGCAGAAAAGTCGGCCGACAACCGTCACACGTCTTATCTTCCTGCAGCTGGAGCTAGAGACGAGAGCTCTCGTGCGGGCATTGCCGCCGAGGCCGTGACATCCCTCGAGACCCTTGTCTGGGGCAGTCACCATGTGTCCTCTTCTGGAGATCTGCCTTTCAGCGCTGGCACGCTATGTCTTCCGAGCGACCCTGCCGTGGATTCAATATCAATTTACCAGGAACATGGCATTTTGGGATTCCATAGGGATCATGTTGCATGGATGCACAATGTCGTGCATATCCCCTCGTTCCAAGAAGAATGTGCCAAGTTCCGAAGGACTCATGCCACACCCAGCCCTGCTTGGTTGTCACTGTACTATGCGCTTTTGAGTGTGAGTTTCCTATTGCCCCTTCATCACATAATACACAACATAATGAGACCTTTACGAAGGCTGGATTGTATTACATGAACGAAGGACATTGTCAGGACCTTGGCATACAGAACGGCCACGGTCTCGCCAGGAGCCTGTACTGGAGATGTATAGATATCCTGAACTCTACGGACTTCCTAGCCGTTCATTCCTGTAAGTACCTTAATATACAACTTCTGCAATTGCTAACATTTTTACAAGTGCATGCGCTCCAGGCAATCTGCCTCTTGCTTCCTTGTGCACACGCGTTTGGGTAAGTATTTCCGCGTCTGACGTGCATTTCGGGAAGAGACGTGAGATTAAAGAGTCGTATCATATAGTGACACGAAACGGATTATTGTACTTCTTTCGTCTGCGGCATGCATCGCACAAATCATGCAACTGCATCTTCTTGGTCCAGACCCGTCGTCGCTGTGCTCGATTGACGATGCCCTAACACGCGAGATCAAGAAGAGAGTCTGGTACTTCCTGGTGGTGCAGGACTCTTACCTTATCACCTTCAAGAAGGCTTACAGCATCTGCATGAGCCACACCACGACTCCGCTCCCGGCCAACTGCTCGGAGCTGGTGGGGGAGCTGTTTGACAATGGTCGGCTGCGGACGTTGCCAATGTCATGTGCCACACAGAGTAGTTATGCCATCTTTCAGATAAAGATGACCGCTATTAAGCGCTGGTTGCACGACGAGACTTGCAAGTCGGAAGCCAAACAGCTTGTACTGGCCGACATATACAAGAAGGTGCTCCAGGCAGATGAGGACATGAATCGACTGCGTCAAGACCTCCCTGCGTGGATGAAGTCGGCACCAGCCTTGGAGGCGTCGAGACGGGACAGTGACCTTGTTCAAGGCCAAAGGCGGACTTTTCGAATCTCTTTTGCCCACATGAGGCTCTCTATTCACCGTGCCTTCTTCTGCCGCTCGTTCACAGAGAAGCAGTATTGTTATTCGCATGTCACCTGCCTGAAGGCGGCCAGACTTTTGCTGCAGACGTACCGTGGCACTGCTGGCGAGGGAGTAATTGACATGTGGACCGTTCCAGCACATGTCCTGAGCGCCTGCATCATCGTCACCCTCAATCTTCTTCTCTGTGATGACACCGATGAGTTTGAGCAGCCCCAAGACGACGACGATGAGTATCTGATGCGGGAGTGCCTGGCTCTTCTCAGGGCTGCGGAGAAGCCCAATCAGTTGGTCAGAAGAGGGATGGTCATGATCGATAGGCTGTTGGAGCAGAAAGAGCAGAGGACTTCTACATATGTGTCGTTCAGCAACGACGAGATTGTGAAACTCATACAGGAAGTCGAAGGTATCATGCGCGGAGACAATGAGATAGCAACTGCTCTCAACATTACGTTCGACGAGTTCCTGGGTTTCCTGGACGTCGATCCCTTAGGTTACATGCGATGGTAAAAGCAAATACCAGCTTGTCTCCTGAATCAGGTTAATGCCCTCAAGGAACGGCTCAAAGCCTTGATATGCTCCCATTCAAGTTTCTTGCTTCTCCCGGGTATTAACGGGTAAACATGTTGCTTCCAAGGTAAGGTAATCTTGCGGCATTCGCCTATCTCTTCAAGTTTGTAATAACCTTGTTGTGATTGCGTAGTGCCCGATCGACCTAGCGGGTCCCGACTGAAGATGCGTACGTTATCTCGGCCGTGTTGACAGCAAAGGTTCTTATCAAGAACTAGTTGTGGAGATAGCTGTCTATACTGTCTGGGTTCCTCTCGTCCCGCCTCTGCATGTTGTTAAAGCTTGCATTTGAAGAGGTCATATTTATAGCGATACGCCTGCGGATGCACAGTAGATGATCCGATCCTCGTTCAATCCCAGTTTCTCTCGCCATCATCTCTCAATCCTGGAACGTACCCGATGATGTTGCCCCTCAATGCGAACAGTGCCTCTCTGGAGACTATTCGGTCCAAACTGTATGCAGGGGCGCGAACAGTCAAACTGCGAAGCACGTCTCTGGAATCGTGGAAATTGCCCAAGCAGAGCAGCACCCTGGCGCCGGACTACGTATGGTCCAATCCAGGCGAGTTATCTGGCCCCTTCATCCAACTTCAGGGAAGGTGACTTCTAATTGATGTCGATCGCTAGACCAGGACCCGGTCCCCAAGGAAAAGCAGACGTGGACGGCCTGGACCTTCGTCGGCTACTGGTTCAGCGACCTCTTCACCGTCGCGGGCTGGCAGGCTGCCTCCAGCGCGCTCCTGCTTGGCTTGGGAACAACCGATGCAATACTCGTTGCTCTTGTAGCCGGAATCTGCAACGCTGTGCCGACGGTACTAAACGGGGCCATCGGTTCTCAACTGCATATCCCCTTTCCCATCGCTATCCGCGCGAGCTTCGGTTATTGGTTCTCATACTTCGCCGTTATCACCAGATGCATCCTTGCACTATTCTGGTTCAGCATCCAGGGTTACGGTGGGGCTTCCGCCGTCGCTGCTGTCATCACCGCCATCTGGCCGAGCTTCGCTACACTCCCCAACCACCTACCCGATAATGCCGGTACCACAACCCAAATGATGGTCGCATACGTGGTGTACAACGCGATACAGTTCCCGTTGCTGATCATTCCAACCCACAAGCTCCAGGCGCTGTTTCTGGCGAAGGCTATTCTCGTACCCCCTATGGTCATCGCCATGACTGTGTGGTCGTGTCGCCGAGCATCTGGCACAGGCGCCATTTTCTCCATCCAACCCACAGTATCCGGCAGCGAGAGGGCCTGGCTCTGGCTCTCGACCATGACGTCTGTTACGGGCGGGTACTCGACCCTCGCCGTTAACATCCCTGACTTCTCGCGCTTTAGCCGGACGCCGAACGCGCAGTTCTGGCAGCTGCCTCTGATCCCATTTTTTAAAGTCTTTACCTCTATCTTCGGCATTATCTGCACCGGCGCATCTTTGCACATCTATGGCAGCTACATCTGGAACCCCCTGACTATTGTCAGCTCGTGGGGATCCACGCCCGGGGGCCGCTTCGCCGCCTTCGTCTGCGCCTGCATCTGGCTCCTGGCCCAGTTGTGCTGCAACATCTCGGCGAACTCGGTCAGCTTCGCCAACGACGTCACGACGCTGCTACCTCGGTACTTCAACATCCGGCGCGGGGTGGTCTTCGCTTCCGTGGTCGGCGCCTGGGCCCTGGTCCCGTGGAAGATCCAGGAGTCCGCCTCTAGCCTGTTGAGCTTCATGTCAGGGTATGCGGTTGTGTTGGGTCCGTTCGCCGGCATCATGTGCTGTGACTTCTGGCTCGTCCGTCGGGGGAGGCTTGACGTGGCCGCACTCTATGATCCAAAGGGGCGGTATGTTTACAACAAGGTGAGTGTGCAGCATAGCTCGCCTAGTCTTTGATACAGTCCAGCTGACACGTCCGGCCTCAACGCAGTATGGCACCAACTGGCGCGCCTTTCTCATCGTGTTCAGCATCGTCGGTCCGCTTCTACCTGGCCTCGCGCACGCGATCAATTCGTCGATTGCTCTCGGTAAGGGGTTGCAGCATCTATACAGCATCAACTGGTTATTTGGATTCTTCGCATCCATAGTAATTTATTACATCCTGATGACGATATTTCCCGCTAGGAACACAATGATGCAGGATGTCGAGGTTCTTGAGGGGATTGACAGCGAGAGAGGTTACGAGCATGCAAATCCTCCGGGTGTGAACGACAAGGGAATGCCTCGAGGAGACATCATTAGCATTGCAAAGTCTGATTGAAGCAGGTCGGTACTAGGACATATATATAATTCATTGTCATTATCATTATAACTAGTACCAATGAACAGCCGTCGCTTTTATTACTTTCTAGTAACCCACTCTAGATCTGGTCGCTCTTCTGACGCTTGTGTTGGGGTATCGTCCTCGGTCATTCTCTTATCAGGTCGATGAAAAGTCGCATCCTCTGACACGCCTGATGGAGCCCCAACGCTTGTTCTTCCGCCCCTCGGATCTAGCCAGCGAATACGCAACTGCGAGTTCTCGATTAATGGCCACATGTGCATAGTGATTGCCCAGCCAGGCTCAACCACGGTTTGCCATGTAGACGGAGGAATGATCTCTCCACTGGGCCCGATCAGATCGTAATGGCCCTCTTGGACGTGCGGGCCGATAAAGTCTACGTCGACGAAGGCTTGGGTGATCAGATATTTCATGCCCTTGATACGTAAGCAGTTATTAAATAGTTTGGGTTCTGGGATGGAGAACTACTTACTACCCAGGTCTTACACGTATGAAAAGGAAAGCTCCACTGCCTCCCTAGGGGATCCTTGAACTTAAGAGGCGCAGGCTCATTCTCCGTGATAATTTCTTCCTCATTTCCCGTGGATCTTGGCCGCCGCCAGTCATCTTCAGATTCTTGGTGGTCGCTACCATTCCTGCTGACCAGAACAGCCAGCGGGTGTGTTGTTAGGACTGTGCCGACGTTCCTGGATTCAGCGAATGAGGCTCTATATCTCTCCAGTTCTCGAAGAGTTTGGCTGCTTATCGAGTCACGCCTTCTCCCTGTGTTAAGGACGGCTGGCTCATCCTCATGCTTTTCCATCTTAGGTGTGTCTCCCAATTCCGTACCAATGGGACTGCTTCTTACATCTGCGGAACCTGTATCTAAGCTTTTATTTCCCTCAAGGGCCGACTCTTCGTGCTGATTCTCCATCTGCTCGTCTTCGTCGCCAGAGCCGTCGGACATATCGACGGTGAATGCGTCCTCGGAGGAGACTGACGGAAGTCCTTTCTTTCCGGCCGTGATCGCGAGATCCAGTATATCCGGTAGCCTGCCACCATCCATCGCCGACACCAAGACGGCATCGCCGTGCCTCGGGTGGATCCTTCGCTTCTGGTGTCTCGGCCTCCAACCACTGGGGCTGGGAAGAGGACTGGCCTGGTGCGGAGGCGGCACGGGTGAATGATCTAGATTGGGCAATGCAAACAATGCTAACTCCTCCTGATGCTGGCCCACATGGCGTTCGTACTGTCGCACAGCTTTCAGCTGTTCGCCGCAGAATGGACAGGGTAGTCCACCTGAGACATCGAGAGGCTGCGTATTCAGCTTTACCAAGGCGCCAAATTTGGCAGATCCCGCCATGGCTGGATGGCTACGAGTCAAATGATCCTCCCACGCAGACGCAGACGCAAAGGTTGGATCGCAACCAAAGGGGCATTTGAAAGTAAGCCAGTGGTTCTGTATCACATGCTCTATCCACTGATGTCTGCGGGAGAACTCGTGTTCAGGTGTTTTGCAGTCTTTCTCGACGCAAGTGTACGGTCGCAAGTCCCCGTGGACATGCCGCCTGATACCATAGTTAACACGGCTCGGCCTTAAGGATATAGGTCAACCTACTTCCATGATAGTCTGCTTGTCGCAATGATGATCATATAGCAGAACGGGCATTCAAAGGGGCCTTTGGATGCCTCCTCCGGCAATGGTGGGATACGTGGCTGGTCGCTGTCTGCCACAGAGGTAGCATATGAGGTCTGGGAGAGCCCAGTATCTGATCGGTCTTCGTCGAGCGCAGTTAGCATTCTTTTGGATGAGTTAAGTGTATCCTTCAAGTGGTCAGGCACAGATGATGCGACAGTTTCCGGGGGCTGTGCCGTAGCTACACCCTCGTCGTCAAGTCCGTAAGAAAGTTTCACGTGGTGCTCTTTGCGATATCTGAAATACTGTCGCCGTCTCGATATTGCCCTGCCTAATCGCTCCGCAAGGCTCGGGTCGATAGCATTGAACTTGCTCTTGACGTGTTGGATATCGAAGGGTTCGTACCACGATGTGTCGGTTGACCGCGAGCCCGTGAATCTATCGTGGGGTGCAGGATTCCTGATTGTAACGCTTAGGCGCAGGAGACAGACCACAATTTCGGCCACATCCATTGAGATCTGTTCTAGCTCAGTGGTTGGGAAGTCTGGATCAACTTCATCGTCTCCGTCAAAAGACTCCTCAACTTCGCACTCATCCCAAGGGATCTTGCCTCCTCCGACAATTGCGGCAGCGTCCTCTAGCAGCCCAGAAAGGTCAGCAAGGAGTCGGACGACTTGGCTTCGTACGTGAGAAGAGTCTCGCAGCCGATAATCGAGAGAGCTCATCCCCGTCTTATGCGCTCCTATATTTCCGGACCATACTTTGAATCGCGTGTGCTGGTCCTCGACGTTTTGCAAGAAAACCCCTTTCGACGCATCGCTATGATCGATTTCACGAGATTTTAAGACGCCTCGGAAAAGGTCCAGACAACGCGTGACGCGGCCGGATATGCTTTCGGTCATCATGAAGTCGACGTATCCAGCTGCTAGGCTTTCGGACTGCTTCAAGTTTTCAGTTTCTCTCGTCGTTTATAAATAAGTTTGGAGACACGGGATAGTTCGATTTTGTAGGTCATTATTGAGCTCTCACCCGAGGATACCACGAAGCAAGCCAGATTCAGGCGGCAACGTGCTCGAGAGGGCAATGAGGGGGAAGGCAAGTAGCCGAATCGGAATGCTATTGGCTATCATTCCGAGCCGCATAATTAGGCAACCTGAGGCCGTGCAGACAAAGTGTAGATTTTGGGCAACCCCCGCTCAGGTGACTTGTGCCCAAGGTCTCCAGGCTCTAAACAATGGATGTGGGTGGAAACTTCATACTGAGTCCAAGTCGTCTTGCCTTCGGCACATCATAACATGTCTGGTCTCGAGGTAACAGGGATCGTCCTTGGGGCTATCCCTCTGCTGATATCGACGCTCGAGCATTATGGCGAGGGTCTGTCGACACTTCAGAGATGGCGCAAGTATGAGCGGGAGCTGCGGAGCCTTACCAGAAACCTCGAGACAGAGCGAGTAAAACTCCAAGATGTGTGCGAGAAGCTACTCATCGACATCGTCCCACCTTCTCGCATTGAATCAATGATCAATGATCCAATGGGAGATGCTTGGCGAGAGAAAGAGGTCCAGAGAAAGGTTGAAACCCGGCTATGGAAGGGATACCACGTATTTGAGGCTACAATCGAAGACATAAAGGTAGCGGTCGATGAAATGAGCCGGCGGATCAATTCACAGCGTGGTGGAACGGCTTCTGAGTTGCGCCGGGTCGTCTTTACACTGCGCCGCTCCTACTATGACGATGTCTTGTCAACTATTAGGGACGGGATATCAAGTTTGGAGAATCTTACGGACCGGAACATTGAGCTCGAGCCGGCGAGGAGGGTGCGGTTTCAGGGACGGTTCTTTGGTATTCTTCGGGAAATGTCCAAGAGCCTATATCGTGCCCTCCGGTTCAGCTTAGATTGCACCTGCAAACACGACCTTGGGCTAAGATTGGAATGCCGATCAATCGATATCGTGCCGAGTGATGACGACGATAAGGTTATAAGCGACCTTAACTTTTGGCTCGCAGTCTCCTTTAACGATCGCAAGGCGGACCACAGTACTAGCAGCGAGCAGCAAGCGAGATGGGAACAGATTGCGATCAAGGCAGCAACTCTGCCCAGATCACAGCCGTTGACTTACGAGATAAAAGCCCCTCCACCACCGCAGCAAAAGTTGAAAGGGAAGAGGACCGTTAGATTTGCTGGTGTATCAACGGCATCCGCCTCGAGGACAATAGTGATGCAGACGGAGACAACACTTACCGGTGTGAACCTGCAGCAGTCGATATCGGGTTTGACGAAGGGCTCAGCGGACATATCCATGTCAGGTCTCGGAACAACCTTGAACCTTTGTGAGATGATGAGGAAGGCTCAAAAGCAGGTGCAAGTTGACAGTTATGGAACCATAATCGACCAGCTCGCTCAAACGGCCAGGCGATATGCTATATATCCTGTCCCTGCCCCGACCTGCGGCGATGACGACTACCTATCCTTTATCTCTCTGAGGGATATCCTCGAGCGGAATGGCAGCTCGCTCTTAGTCCCATACCGGGACCGGCTGAATCTGGCCGTGGTCATCTCGTCAAGCATCCTGCAACTCCACGGCAGCCCTTGGTTACCAGCCACGATCAGCAGCCGCGACATATTCTTCACGACGAAGGGGAACTATCCGATCTACGACAGCCCGTTCTTGATAAAAGTCCTTCCGGATAACGGCCCTACAGACCAGATAAACTTTCCTCTGATGCGCAACCCAACACTGCTGAGCTTAGGCCTACTTCTCATAGAGCTCATTATGGGGAAGACAATCGACTCGATGCGCACTCCGGAAGAGCGAAATGTCGCCAGCTCAGGTATGCTCGTGGACTACATCACCGCCCAGCGGCTTCTAGACCAGGTCCGAATGGCTAGTTCTTACTATGGGACTGCGGTTTCACGCTGTGTCGACGGCGACTTCCACACGCGCAACCTTGGTCTGGACAACGTAGATTTTTGCCAGGAGGTGTATGCTGGAGTGGTCGCCCTGCTTGAGAAGGATCTGAAGAATTGCTGATCTCCTCGCGGCATACCATTATGGTCACCGAGAAAGGTGTCAAGACAAAGTTTGAAAATCATGCGATGGGGTGATGATAACTTCTACACGGTGTATGTCTTCGACCGCGATAGGGGCAACAAGCTTGTTATGCGCGATGCCTTGGTGAAAGTGGGAGAGACAGTTGATAAAGGAAGATTGTTGAGCCCATAAATAAGGATTCGAGACGATGACGAATAATCTTGAATGACGGTAGGGCTACTCGGCAGAGGGCTGCACTCGGCAGTTGATAGTCTAACGTAGAGTCACCACTGGGTCATAACGGAATAGAAGTCATGCAAGCTTAGTATTTACAAACAGACATTATCATAAACTCATAAAGTAGTTTTTCACCGCACCTAGTCCCCGCTCACGCCGTTATCGGCGTAAAGTTGGCTACCGCCCTCAAATCCCTGCTGCTAAAGCCCACACTCAAGACAAACTCACCCTCGGGGATGAGCCACTGCTGGGAGACAACATCCCAGTAGCTGATGTCCCTCCTCAAGAGCTCAAACGCCACCTTCCTCGTCTGGCCCGGCGCCAGGACCACCTTGTCAAACCCGCGCAGCTGCTTCGGCGGCGTGCCGGCGGGCGTGCTGTCCGGGAAGGTGACGTACAGCTGCGGGATCGCCGCGCCGGCGACGCTGCCCGTGTTGGAGACCGAGACTGTCACGTTGAAGAGGGCCTCCCAGAGCGCGGGGTTGCCGCCGGGCTGGACGGGCAGGTCCTCGGGGGCGGAGGTGACGGCGGCGCTCTGGTCGATCACCTCGACGGCGAGGTCGTCGCCCAGCCCGAAGGTGGTGTACGAGAGGCCGTAGCCGAACTCGTAGCGGACGGAGATGTTGTGTGCGTCGAAGTAGCGGTAGTCGATCTCCAGCTTCTCGTCGAACCAGGACTGCCAGTCGTTCATGCCCGTGGTGTTGATCGCCGTCGTCGGGGGCGCGTTGTAGTCGGTGCCGTTGAAGGCGATGGTGTAGGGCAGCTTGGCGGAGGGGTTGACGTCGCCGTAGAGGATGTCGACGATGGAGTTGCCGGATTCCTGGCCGGGATAGTGCGCGGCGAGGATGGCGGTTACGTTGGGGTGGTCGGCGAAATCCAGGGTGTTGATGCCCGAGGAGTGAGTGATGACGACGGTGTTGTTGCAGAGCTTGGCAACAGACTCAACCACCTCGTTTCCGTCCCAGTCGACGTCGAGGTGCTCGCGGTCTGCACCCTCCTCGGCCCAAGTCTTCAGGAAAACGAGGCAAACTTCAGGAGGGGTCGGAACCCAGAGATCGGTGACCTCGGAGTTGATGATCAGGGTGTTATTGAGCCACTGCTGCACCAGAGCATTGTCTTTCGCGGCTCGGGCCTTGATCGCCTCAAGAGGCGATACAAGATAGGTCAGGCGGCCAGTTCCGGAGCCACCGCCAACAGACAACGTGCCGTACTCAAAGTCTACCTGATTGTAGAACCCTTGGGTGTCTTCGCCGGCATCGTTTCCGAAGATGGCAATGGATTTTGGTGCCTTGAGTGGGAGAGCATTATTCACGTTCTTCAGCAGGACTGTGGATGCGGCGCCGTGCTTCCTAATCAGAGAGCCGTGATCTGCTCTCACGTCACGGCTCACCTCGCCGGTGAGGTTCCACTCTTGGAGCCAGGTGGATCGCGGGGAAAAGGTGTTCAGATCGGCGGTGGACGGATCAACGGTGGGGAAGCCCTGATCCTGGCCGAGCAAGTAGTAAGGGGTCATGATTCTGAGAACCATGTCGTCCAACCGGGAGACGTTAAGCGTGCCGTTGTTGACGGCTAGCGTGAGATTGCCACCAAAATAGGAGTTGCCAGTGGCGATTGTGCCGTACGGGCCAAGACCACCGGGCATGTCCATATCCAGGCCGCTCTCTACGGAAGCGAGACCCGAGTGGGTGCCACCCCAGTCAGACTGAATGAAGCCCTGAAAGCCAAGCTCACCCTTGAGCAGACCGTTCTGGGTCTTCGAATTCTGGCAAGATTGCGAACCATTTAGCCTGTTGTAGGAACACATGACGGATGCGACCTTTGCATGAACAGCATTGGCGAAAGGCCACAGGTACAGCTCATGGATGGTCCTATCGTCGATGTTGGCCGAGACGGCTTCAGACGTGATGGAGCCATCTGCCCCATACGAAGGGTTGCGCTGCGTCTCCTGCTCGTTTCCGATATAGTGCTTTGCTGTTGCCTGGACACCCGCATCCTGGATACCGGTAACAGTCTCCTCCATAGCAATTCCGGTGAGGTAAGGGTCCGCGGCAAAGCCTTCCCAGTTCCGTCCGGAATAAGCAGACCTTCCCAGTGGGCCACAGACGGGGCTATAGCAGCGCGGTCAGCCCGAATCTCATCATTTCAGGACGAGGCTCTTTGGAGGTAATCTCAACTTACCCAAGGGCAATCTGAGCACCCTTGGCTCTGAACTCCGAACCCATGGCGAAGGCCCTTTCATACATCAAGGCCCTATCCCATGATGCCGCGATGGAGACGCCGGCAGGGAAGACGCTTGCGTAGTCTGCGACGCGGATGGACAAGGGTCCATCCTGAAGACAGAGTCCAGGAAAGCCAAGACGTGGGATAGGGACAATATTGCCGACGCAGGGACCTGGCATACCCGTAGTCATGCCGGCCTTCTCCTCGAGTGTTAACTCGGCCAGAAAGGCCTGGGCCTTTGCCAGGGCAGCCTCCCAACCACCTGCTCCCGATGTCTGCGCTGTAATGGAAGATAAATGGTCAGTATCTACATGTTCACAATACCTCTCAGATTAAGTAATATAGCCGAACATACGTGACGGGTAAACTGGCGGGGAGTGTCCATATTGGTCGAGAATAGTAGTATTCAGGGGCTGGACATAGCTGAAGGCATCACTGTCCCGGTCGCCTCCACTGAAGTCTTGAGCACGGACGCAAGGTCCGAGCACAACAGTGGACAAGGCAAGATATCGAAGTATCGAAGCCATTACGAGCGAGAGCTAGCTGAGGGCGGACGGTGAGGCTCGATGCTACAGAAGCCCTGCCGAGAGCGAGACAAGGCAGGTGTTACAGCATTATATAGTGTCTCGAACACCTGGTTCCCCGTGGGCAACCGCGGACGATACCTGATCCCCACCGGGGTCCTCAGTCATGACGTGCTGTCCCGGGCCATCCTAAAAGTTGGTGATCCTGACCGCGAGAGAATCGCCCCGCGAGCTCCATATGGACCGCAACAAGGCTCATGTGCACTTGAGCAAACGGCCCGACTGTCTCCAAGTGTAGGTCCTAGCCGAGGTGGTACAGACCCTCAAGGAACAACTACCAGCCATCTGGCTCGGGGGACGATCGGATCTATCCCCAGGTCTGGCAAGATGGATGGAGTACAGAGGGTCACCATGGGGAGGTCAAAGGCCTTGGCAGGACGAAGGACCGATAGTGGTGAGGCGTCGGCGGTGGAGCGGGGACTGGGTCTCGGGACTAGCAGCGCCTCAGGGACGACAACAGATCAGGATGGGCGGATCGGCAGTTCTAGTCTGCGCCGGGCGGGCGATGGCGGGCGAGGGTGGGCGAGGGTGGGCGAGGTTATCCCCAGCGTGCGGGAAATCCTCGGCTGAAGTTGACATTTGCCGGGGGGGGTTCGTGACTCGGCGCCCTCGGCTGTGGGGTGACAGCGGGGCGCCCCTCATCTCATCTCCAAACTCTCCAAGTCTCCCCGCGCTCCCCAACATCCGGCCATCGGCCCTTTATGCATTTCGTGCCTTTTCATGCTGCAACTTGGGACGATGGCGTCGCTGCCGTGGAGACGAGCAGGGACAGTCAGGCCCAGTCCAGCCGCTGCTCTACACCACCATGCGTGAGCTACACCAATCACTCGGGGAGACGCCACTCGTCCACACCGCAGGAACTTGCCGCGTCGCCAACGCTTCTCCGTCATGCGAGGGCTCCTCCCGAACTAGCCGGAACCTCTCATTCCACGTGTTCCGGCGCTGCGAAGAATGCCGCAATCGGCTTGCGTCAGTCGGGGATTCGTCTCCCCAGGTCTCCTTCGAATCAGCAGGCGAGTGCGTAACGCACCTTGACAGAGCTAACATACACCGGCAGACCTAATACTAGAAGCGTGGTGACAAGAGCGCTGGTGCTTATGCTTAAATGATCCTGCGCGTCGCCCGTGAAGGAACAATAGAAACGGGAAACGGGAATCCTTCGACAGCACAGAGTAGGCCCTAAGAAGGCCCCAAACCCCAGCATGGGGGAAGCATGAGTCGAGGATCCTTCTCCGTACTCCGGTCTCTTTCCCCTTCCCCCTCTCGTTAGTTGTCGCTAGCTTTGCCGGCGGCAATTCCTCGGCAGCCATTTCAGCCAGCAGGAGACACATTAGCCGTTTTACTCCAACTATCCTCACACTAAACAGCAAAGACCTTGCCTGCAACCCGCTGACCAATTCGGTCCTACCCAAGCCAAAATCAAGCACGCGGACAGTTAGTCCAAAATTCGTCGGCTCCTGGGGACACTAAAGAACGCATGAGGCTCCCGTGCCGTCATAGAGCGTCGGCTACCCTATATCATGATCAGGTAGCCTCTCCATCACCGTTCCGGGGGTGTCGCCCCTAGTCTACGCCCTCGGGTCAGATGGACGGCTCATGACAAAGGCAGCGGCCACCAATCAGTTCTTGGGCCACTTTTGTTGCTGGCTTCCTCAGAGAACAGCTGTATTCTGAGCGGTCCTCTTCTACCCCGGAACCGGCGCCTTCGGAGACGGGACGTCTTCTCCCACGTTGCTGCGACGGTAAACATCTGGCATGTTAGCTAGGTGCCAATGCCACCTGTGACCCTGTCGAAGAGGTCCACAGCAACAGCTATAACTAAGGTACGGAAGGGACAGAAAGCCTGGAACCCTGGGTTCTAGTTGATGCTATTTGGTGTGCTGTGCTGAGTACGGATGCTTGGAGGGGGGGCCGAGAGCAACAGCGTTCGAGGACGTCATTTCAGCAGATGTAAGTGACCCAGGTTGCCATTCGTAACATAAATGAGGCACCGTCACATGGGACATACATTAAGTCAGCCCTACGTAGGAAAGAGCCGCCAAAACGGCCACGCACATCGCGCCGTACCCGCGCTGACTGAACGGGGGAAAACGAAACTTTGTACCGACAGTCTGGATCAGTACCCGATTGGCGAATATGATACATGGGCAGTGAGATGAGGACTTTGAAGCTGAGAGTATAGGACTGGCAACGCGTCAACTGCGGGTTGGGGTGAGTTGTGTTATAATTAACCGACGCTTCGGCTGTAAGCACTCATTGACGTGACATCCATCGGCTTGGCTAAGATCCTCTTACCAATACATGTGATGATAACGTAGGGGTGTATGTTTTGAGAGCCAAGGTGATACGAAACCCGGCACATATGTAACTTGGATCCTCGCCATGCTACCACTTCAACTCTACTTAGCCGAGTCACTGTGTTAATACAAAATAAATTAACAGATGCTGTAATCGGGCATAAACCCCATTTCCTCATAGTCAAGGCGCGCTCAACCCTTGGCCGGGCTGTCATTGGCGTTGTGACCAATCGGCGGGTACGAGGCCCCGAGACCGTTATGTAGCTGCTATTCTATTGCGGGCCTAGGGCTCTACATTCCTGTACTCTGTTAGCGATTCCCACCTTTGACACTGGCTTTCTATTCCTGGGAGGCATCTTGCATCAACAGCCCGTGTGACCTTGACAGCATCCCGGTTCGGCTTTGGCGTTGACAACTGCGCCGTCTTGCACCAGGACGCTCCGGTTCACCTCCTGAACGCTGGGAGGCACGTCCAGAGCCGGATTCTTGTCGAAGAAATCAGCCGGCTTCAGGGCAACTACGGCAATCTCGACCGGCATGACGGGAAAGTCCTCGACGCGGGGATTGTGCGTCAGCCCGAAGGTATGCCACAACACGACGTCTTCGTCGCGGACGGGCTCCTTGCGCCCCGCGTAATCGGCCAGTCCGTCAGTCTCGTCGATACTCTGGTTCGTCCACCGGCCGCCCGCCCACAGATCGCCGTCGCGGTATTTCGTCACCCAGACGTGGTGTTCGGCATACCGCGCCCGCCTGCGGACGACACTGTCCGGACTGGCGAGCAGCATCTGTGACGGGAGCGGAACGAGCTTGTACCCGACGGGGTTCTTGGAGATGGCGTTCCGATGCGACTCGTTGACGACCTTGAAGACTCGGTTGTGCTCCGGCGCGGCGTCCGCGAATCCCGACGTCTCGAAAGGCGTGCGCACGAGCTTCCAGGCGTTGCCGTGCGGGTTCTCGTCGGCGGAATTCGGAACGGCGATCGAGTCCTCTTGGAGCACGGTATTGCGCTGCCCGTCGAGCATCGGGTCCACGCGCAGGCAGAAGATGTGCTGGTGATTGGCGGCCAGCACTCCGGGGCTCACGACGTTGCCCCAGTAGCTGGTCTTGCCGGGGTCGATCAAGGACGTCGACAGGATCCCCGTCGCGCGGGTCTCGAACTCGATCGACGCATCCTGCTGGAATAGCCAGGCGAATAGATACTCGTAGTTACCTACGGTGATGACCATCTGCACTACGAGCATCCGCCGGCGTGTCACAACGGCGACGTTCGTCCGGTGGTTGGTGTGCTTCCAACCTATCCCAGAATCCTATAACGTTGCGACAACTGGTGAGTCCACGACAATCTACGTAAAAGGGGGATCTGTCGAGCTAAGGCTCCGAGTCTATTCCGCGAATTGGTCTGATGTAACATACTTGCTCATGCATACAGATGACGTTTTCTGCCTCGACCGGCTCGCCGTGCTCGTTGTTCAGCCAGCCGCTGAAGTACTTGATGACGCCTAGGCAGTCGCATCCCAACTTCAAACTGTTGGCAGTACTCCCTGCTCCCGCATCGCCTAGGTCGAAGGCTTGTTTGCGGTGGAAGGGGCTTCGGGGATCTGGACGTCGCACAACACATTAGCAAGGCTGGCAGCGGATCTACACGCCTTTGACAGAAGTAAAGGAGCGACAAAGAGGGAATTCGCAGCGAAATAGCTCACCTCCATATGGTACCGTCATCTCGCTCATGCTCAGTCGATAAAAAAGCTTCCTGCCGTCATACCTCACATCGTGAATCGTCATACCCTCGCGGTAGTTGAACCCTACACGGAACCGCCACTTCTGCCAACTGACCAAGTTCTCGTCACTCACAGTAAAGCTCGGTCCTTCAGGTTGGATGACTTGTAACGGCTTCAGATCGGCTCGGGGCTGTTCCTTAGCGAGGGCTGGGTGATACTCGTTCTCGACGCAATGTGCCATGGCCGCTCCCTCAGATGCCGTATTATATTCCAGCCCATCTTCCTTGCCGCCCGTTGCAAGAGGTAGTATGCGGATGACCTTTCCTTGGAAGATGTCGATGACGGGTGAGATGGGAAGTGGAAAGGCATATTGATTGCTGTCCGGGTGGTTTCCCAGTGCCCGCGCGTATAGCAGTGCTTGCGAGAGCTTGGGAGTGTCGGCGCTCGAATCACAGTCTGCGCCATAAGGCCAGCAGTCGGCCTGGATAATAACGTCGGCTGGGAGGCCGAGCTTGCTTACTTCTTCCTTAACGACAGGGTCGGAGAGAACCAGCTTCTGGAGGTTGCGCAACTCATCTCTGCATGGCTTCTCATTAGCTTGCACGCCAAGATCAAAGCATGAAAGGGGCCAATACCGATCGATAGAAGCATAGCCCTTGCCCCTCGCCACCTCCTTCGTCTCAACCTTTGCCTGGACTCCCGCATCCAGGCTAACTATCGTCTCGCACAGAATCTGCTCATTGTTTGCAGTCCATATCACTGCAGCACATCTTGGCACATACGGCCTCTTCTCGTCCGGCACCCCATCGCTCTCCGCATCCAAGTACGGGAGCAACAGGGCTTTGGGTGGCTCGTGCAGGGAAATATTCTTGAAACGAAGGCTTTGAAGGATCTGGGTGCTCTTCTCGTCGTTTTGGATCTGCAAGGATCGTCGGACAATGGACGCCGCGAGTGAAATCTCCTCTCCGTTGAGAGAGGTCAGTGGGTGTCGACTTAATTGACGAGACATACTTTCGGCTTCTCTGGACGGCAACGCCACTGTACCTACTATATCAGCTCAACAGCCCGAAAATTAAAGTAGGAAGGAGTCAGGGGACAGATCAGAGAGCTTAGAGTCTCAAACGAAACAGAGCATTGTCGTCTGGACGCAGTTGATTGTTTGAGCAACTTTTGTAGATAGAGAGTATCTCAATGAGCGAGAGACTGTTGCGCCACCTCCTCGACATAAGTAACATGATTCTCTATTTACTTTCAAAACAATCGACAAGAACCACGTCCAATGGTGTGGAAATCATCACTTAATCGCCAATATCGTGGCGTTTACCCACAGTGCCATTGCTCTTCTAAAACGGCTTATCTCTCAGAGATAGCCCTGGCGCTCTCGGCGGATACAGCGGTCACGGCGAACACGGCGGTCTTTGGCTTAGGCTAGAAAGCGAGTGGAGAAGATAGCTTCAACCAGGACAAGCTCACTGATACAACCTATCTATGACCTATCGCTGCAGAAGATAATCTCCAGTACTTTCGTAAAGCTCTATCTGCATGCGAGATTACCATAAGTCTACCAAAGCTAGAAGATCAAGCAAACAAAGAACGCAAGACCTCAGTGCTGTTTCCGCTGCGGTCAAATAGCTGGGCTTGGTAAGCTGGCATCATTCCTCGGTCGAGGAAGACGAACCATCAGCACTCTAAGTATTCTATTTGTTCACGATCAAGAGACGGCCTGTGTCGAGAATCTTGAGTCCCTTCCGAACGTGGTTGGCTTCACCTAGCACAGAATTACCGCAGTCATGGCCTCGACAATGACGGAGACCGCAACGGGGGCTCCTGATCCCACGCAAGTTCTAGCGACCAGCAACGAAGCTCAATATGACAAACACCTCGTTCTTCCAAATGGCCACGTCTCCGGCTTTTACAAGCGCGGCACAGCCAAAGGCCTGCCACTCATCGTTGTCATTCACGGCGGTGGCTGCAATTCGAAATACATGGATCGGCCCGGCTACTCGTACGTGGAAGATGCCGCTACGCTCGGCCGAGGCTGCTCGATTATGCTTGTGAACAGGCCCGGTTATGGCGGCACGAAGGGAACCGATTCGCTCAATCCCATTGAAGCCAGCATTCCACATCTTGTCGCTCTCATCAAATGGATTTGGGACGAGGAAACCAAACGGATCGAGGCGCCAGGGGTTGTGTTGTTTGGACATTCAATCGGCGGCGCTACGACGTATACCATCGCAGCGGAACCTGAACTGCCGTTCCCTCTCCTCGGTATTGCGGTCAGCGGATTCGCGATCCACCATTCCATTCCGATCAAGGCGTTTTGGGTGGAAGGTGAAGGGCAGACGAGAAACAAGATGGCCTCGGAGAAGCTGCGTAACGTTGCCTACGGTCCGCCGGACACGTATGATCCAGAGGCAAAAAGGGCGGCAGCTCAGGGAGGCGAGCCTCCTGTCCAGGCCGAGCTGATTGAGATCTCACATGCGTGGCCGGAGCGATTCCATACCGTTGCTGGACGGATCCGCGTGCCACTCTGGCACGGTCTTGCAGAGTTTGAGAACCTGTGGAAGGTTGGCCCTGAGGCTTTTGAGGAGATGAGGCCTTCCTACAGGCTGGCTTCCCGTGTCGAGCTGGTCGAGTTGCCGGAGGGTGGACACGCCTATTCGTTCCACAAGAGGGGGAAGGAAATGCATGCAATGCAATTCGCTTTCGCATTGAGTTGCGTGCCTGCGACTGGGTTATAGACGGCTTAGAACAGTGAGATGCCGAATGAAACGTAGCTGGTTTCTCCATCTCATATGGAAAGGAGCATTTTCAATAGCGATGGTGGCTTGCAGTCTGCTCCATGCTGCCATCTCGCCTCAAGCAACTGTCTCATGCAGTCTCTTCCGGGCAGAGAGTCTTTCTGGAGGTCAAAACGCGTCATGATCTCCCTAGCAGAACTGGAATTAGAATCCGTGTGGGAACCTGCCACAAAGAGGAGCCACGGCCAAACGAGGCCCGTTGCCGCCGAATCTGACGGCGGAATGGACATTATTTGGAGTATAAGTCTCCCAACAACGTACTCCTTGGGCCATTTACTCTTATTACTCCCTGCCCCGATAAGTTCCTGGAGTGACAGGACAGAAGCCATTCGCATGGCATCAGCCAGCGCACCATCCTTGCTTCCCGCCAGCGTCATAGGCAGCTCCCACTCATACAGTCTCTCCAAAAGGATTTCAGCCTCGCACTTGGGTTCGGTGCTGAACTCCCAAGAGCACAATTCCCCAATGTACAAGAGCTTACCAAGGATTTCGAAGAGCTCGGGCGCGAAGCCAAGTACAGCAGACAGGGGTTTCGCGCGAAGGGCATGTGAGAATGCGAGCGGAGGCGTGGCCTGGAGTGGAGAATGCCGCATATCCTGATAAGCAAATAGTTCCAACAGGAATTGTCCCGTTGAACTGGTCATGGAAGACAGTCCGCCGCGTCCCAATATGACTCGCCGTGCCACTGCCAAGTGCTCTGCCGGAGCGACAGCGACAAGCTGCTGGCACTGGGCATTTGAGAAGAGCGAGAATACCAACAAAGTGGCCAGTATAGGATCTGAAGCTGCTGTTCCAGACTTCCTCAGCTCATTGTCGACGAGTTTCGATGCTCGCGCGTAGTGGAACTTGAGGTCTCCATCTACTGCGCAGGGCACCTTGCCCCTGAGATGAGATGCACCTAGGGCCGCCAAGGCATGCAGTAACGCCGCACTGTCTAGTGCCATTGGCAGTATCTCGTGAACAAAAGGGTTCGAGGGTACTTTAACGAGTGACAAGTGATTCGCTACCTGGAGCATATAGTATTCCAAGTATCGTGGGCGGTTCTCGAGTGCGTAAGTGACTTCTGGCTGGTCATCCTCAGCCGGTCGCGCGTTGTGGAGAAGATACAGCGTCCTGCGGGTCAAATAGAAGGGGGAATCGGATCGGAAGAGCGAGAACCCAATATCTGTCAGATATTCGTCGTATTGATAAGGAGCATCCTCTGAAGCTGTCACATCATCCTTCGGCACCGCTAGCTCATCAGTGCCAGAACTGGAGGGCTCGTTGGCGTGGCTCGCTGTGTCAGGCCCCGCGGCATCAGTATGGGACGATGAGTCGCCAGCTCTGACTAGCGGAGTCCAGACGCGATCATTGGCGTATCCACCGCAGCGGAGACCGAGTCGCCGGCAAGCATGACAAGTGGGTAAAGCTTCATCACATTTCTTCCGTCTGCAACTTCAAAGTTAGCATGAGGACCATGATAACAGGGTCTTTTTAGCGTGAAAAGCGACCTCTGGCGACATGTTAGACAACCTGTTCGAACCCTAGTAATTCCGTCTCGAAGCCGGCGGCGGCTGATGCTCCGCGGAGGTATGCTCGGTGTTGATGCTGTGTCGGGCATAACTCTCAGTTAACCTCCCGCGTCGTAGGGATATCGGACGCTCCCTCTAGACCCGTGCGCGTCTATGATCAGTATGAACGTAAGCTGGTCAGGAGGAAGTGAGTAAAATTGCTGTCAAGTCCCGGCGGTCAGGGAGCGCTGTGACCGCAGGGAGCGCCGTCCTACTGGACTCATGCATGGTCTTTTATGTCCAAGGGTTTGCCGCATGCTACCAACTGTTATCTGTGGATACATGATGGCTAGAGGGTATCAAATCGGCCTTTAGGAAAGCTAGGAGTTATCGGAAGCACTAGCCCTCGCCGGTTCTCGGTCGGCGGGCCGCGAATCTCGGAGGATGGGCCCGTTAAATAATAACATAGGGGTCAAGCTGGCGGTCCCGGCGCTCCCATATCACCAAACATTCCGTCTCTCAGGATGCCGGACCTAACTAGTGCCTCTCTTTATCTCTCACAAGCCAAGAGCCCGCACGCAGCTAGCAGTTCGTAGACTCGAAACCTTTCATGTCTTTCAAAGCCACAGCCTTCCACATCATGCTGCCCACAACAGAATCAGTCTTATCTTTCATTATCTAGACGCTAATTATGCCTCTAACCAATGTCTCTGTGATAAGCATTCGAGTGCGTTGGTGGACGCCATCTCGCTTGATACACCATGCGTAGAGATGTCTAAATCATATTAAGATGGTCGAGAAGACCGCCGAAGAGCCCACGAACTTCTTCAGTATTGCGTTCACCAATTTCGCTGATACTCTATTGCTTTCATAATCCTCCTCTTAATATCTTCCCTCCATGGCAGAAATTACAAGCGATAAGCGGCCGGAAGCCGAAGAGACTAATGCATCCATTATCCGCGGCGAGGTTAAACAGCTCTCAACTAGCGAGGCGGTTGACGAGGCGCTGCGCGACATTGTTGACCTCGGCGGTGATGTCGAGGTCTCCGAAGAGGAGAGTCGGCGAGTTCTCCGCAAGATTGATTGGGCTTTGGTGCCGCTGATGTGCATTCTTTACAGTATGTCTGGCTAATTCTCGTCGCCCTGTAGTGGACAGGCTCAACTGATCACGTCCAGTCATGCAATATCTAGACAAAGCCGCTCTCAGCTGGAGCGCCATAATGGGGATTCGCATAGATAACCACATGTCAATCCACCAGTATGCATGGCTAAACACCATTTTCTATCTTGTGAGTCAAAGTTACAGGAGCATGCACCATTGGCCTTCTTCAGTCCACTGATGTGAGGAGGGATACCTCGTCTGGTTATATCCCACAAGCATCTTGCTTCAAAGGTTTCCTATTGCCAAGTACACAAGCGCAAACGTCATCTTGTGGGGTATCGTCCTCGCTTGCCATGCTGCTACAACGAACTTCGCTGGTTTGATGGCAGTACGGTTCTTTCTGGGTGTGCTTGAGAGCACAGTCACACCCTCTTTCGTACTGATCACAAGCAAATGTGAGTTATCCTGTCTTGCATGTGGCTGATTACTTTCCCTTTAGGCTTCCTGCTCACCGTTTCTCATGTTAGGGTACCGAACAAGCGAGTCCGCCTTCCGTATCTCCCTCTGGTACGGTTGCAATGGCATGGCACAGATGATTGGTAGTGCTATGGCATATGGAATCTATCAGGGAGAAAACAGCCACGGCTACTCAATCGCTCCGTGGAAGCTTCTTTTCCTCGTACTGGGCTGCTTCACAATTCTCATTGGTGTCGTTTTCATTCTGATCTTTCCTGACTCGCCCCGAGAAGCGCGCTTCCTGAAGGACCACGATAAAGTCCTCGCAATCGAGCGTCTCCGGTTCAATCAGCAAGGCCTTGGTACCCGTGTCTTTAAGCGCTCTCAGGTCATGGAAGCTTGCACTGACGTCCGCACTTACCTTTATTTCCTCTTCGCGCTTTGCGCAACCCTCCCCACCGCCATCACGTCCAGCTTCTTCTCCATTCTCATCCAAGATCTCGGCTACTCCACGTCGCAAAGTCTTCTGTATGGAATGCCTCCGGGGGCAGTTCAGCTCGTGCTGATGCCGACGTTCTGCTGGGCGGCGGACCGGTTCCGTCAGAAGTGCGCGATAGGCATTGCTGGTTATGTGATTCCTCTGGTAGGCGCTATCTTGATGGTCGCGCTACCGAAGTCCAAGGTCACTGGTCAGCTGGTCGGAAACTGGCTGACTGCTTGTGCGCCGATCGGATTTGCGGTCGTCCTCAGCATGGTTGCCGGCAACACGGCGGGGTACACGAAGAAAGGTGTTGTCAATAGCGTCACGATGATCGGTTACTGTGTTGGTGGTATGGTCGGGCCGCAGTGCATGCAAGCCTCGGCTGCACCGCGTTACGTCCCCGGAAAGATAGTCCTTTGTGTCTTCTACGGCATTGCCGCGCTGTTGATCTTCATCATCCGTTGCATCAACGTGGCCGAAAACAGACGACGGGACCGCGGTCGGCAAGAACTCGGCGACGCCTACAGTCGTGTCGAGAACCAGGAGTTCTTGGATCTCACAGACAAGGAAAATCCGGATTTCAGGTATGGAATCGACAGTATGAGACATCAACTAGAGAGACTAATATTCTGCTTAGGTATATCTACTAGTCCGTTGAGTGATGTGTTTCCCAGCAAGTAGGAGCGTAACGTTCGGTCGAGTTTAATGGTTCGTTGTTTGGTAGCAAGAGAGGCACATTTGAAGCCTTAGTCCAGAATATTTGTCAACCACCTATGGCCATAACTTCATTAGCTTAAAATAGTGGCATGCAAGCTACCTATTATGCAATGTCGTTGAGCGCAGGGGAAGGAAAGGAAGGATCCAGCCAGGAGCCTCGCTCTTGTCTAAGTGGTCGAAAACGAGGATGTTTTGTTGCTCCTTTGGGACGAATTATGGACGAATCAGAAGCTGGTAACGTTATAAGTTAGTCAAGTTAGCGGGAGGCCGCTTGCGCCACATCCACCAGCTTGCCGCCGCCATAAGAACTCAGCCACCGTCGGTGACATCACCCCGCAAGTGCAACCCGCGCAATTCACGGTCTCGATCCGAGGCCCATTGAAGCTCCGTGACGCGGACGGCACTCACAGCCACCTCACTACGCCGTAGACCCTGACGCGGACATACGCGTATTCCGGTCTCTCGTTCTACAAGTGCGAATGCCAAGAAAGCGCCCAACAGGTTGCGACTTCATATATAAGAACCAGCCGGCCACAACCTGTTGACCTCCCTCCTGCATCCGACACCAAAACCGAACCGGTCTCACGAGAATCGTATACGACCCCCTCAGGCACCACCTACTTTGCGACTCTCCATCCAAGCCATACGATGAGCGGCGAGAAGCAGAATCCCAGCCAGGTTCCGGCCGGGCAACCAAACCTCGACTACTATCCTCCCCCGCCTCCCGGCCCTCCGCCGCAGCATTCCAACGAAGCTCCGATTCCCGATTACAACACGCCCTCGTACAACCCGGCGACCTATAACCCGGCGAGCTACAACGCAGCACAACCTCAGTTTGCGCCGCCTCCCACCGAGGAGATCTACGCAGCCGATCCGTCGTCGCACCACCAACACCATGCCCCTCATGCACACGGAGCCGCGACTGCGGCGGATGGACAGCACGCGACGTCCAAGGCGGGCTGGGGCCAGCGCCTCTCCGCCCTCGGCATGAAGGCCGCCGTGCCGTTCAACACACTGGCCAGCAAGCTTGGGTCCGAGACATTCCTGCCCACGAGTATGGACAAGGAGTGCGAGAAAGCAGCGAGGATCCTGCGGAGCTTCTGCAGTACGTCACCCCTCCGCCACCAATTGAGCGTCTAGAGCGGAGTGCTAACATCGTTTTCTTGCAGAAGATGGCATCTACGCCGACTCTAATGCCGCCCCGGAGACCATTCACGACAAGGACGGCAAACCGAAACCAAAGCCCAAGTCCCGCACGCTGCTCACGATCCCGTCCAAGGTCATTAGCCGCGCTGCCGGCCTCGCCATCTTCACAACTGCCCGCGCGGGCTTCCATGTTACCGGCGCCACCGGCTCTGGCGTCCTGATCGCGCGCCTGCAGGACGGCAGCTGGTCGGCGCCCTCTGGCATCCAGGTGCACTCTGTTGGTGCCGGTTTCGTCATCGGCGCTGATATCTACGACTGCGTGGTCGTCATCAACACGAAAGAAGCCCTCGAGGCATTCACGCGCACGCGCATGTCGCTGGGCTCAGACCTGGCTGTCGTGGCTGGACCGTGGGGCGCGGGTGGGAGCGTTGACTTCGCCGCGCCGGGTTCCGAGGACAAAGGGAAGGGGAAGACTCCAACTGTGGCAGGCGGGGCACCCGCTGCCGCTGCCCCCCAGCAGGGCCATCCGACAGAGCCTGCTCCAGCAGTTTACGACAAAGCGCACGAGGGTGTGCCGACCGTCAACGAGCCCAAGTCGCAGGTCACTACCGGCGTCGAGACGACACCGGCCCCAGGCAAGAGCACCCCCGGCACCAGCAAAGACCGCAAGCCCTCGCCGTTCAGGCAGGCCATCTCCAAGCCCGTGTACTCGTACGTCAAGTCCCGCGGTTTCTACGCCGGCGTGCAGATCGACGGCACAGTCGTCACGGAGCGTAAGGACGCCAACGCAGCCTTCTACGGCGAGAAGGTCTCCGTCGACCAGATCCTCCGCGGCGAGGTACCCCGCCAGGGTCCCGCGGGCATGTGGCCCGGCGCGGCCCGGCAGCTCTTTGATGTGGTCCGTGGCGCCGAGGGCTGGCGCGGCCAGCGCCCGCAAACGCCTCCCACGCCCGCAGGAGGCGTCCAGCACCCTATTTACGCTCCGCCGCCAACCGCTCCTGCTGGCAACGCATACCAGCCAGGGCCGGGCAGTCGGGATGTCGCTGATGCTCCAGGGGCGAGCGCTGCGGGCGTCACGGCCGCGGTGGGTCAGATGAATCTCGGCGCGCCGGCGGGCGGCGGGAAGGCTGCAGAGGCGGCGGCCGACCATGTGCCTCCCCCGCCACCGCCGCCGCCGTCTTACTCTCAGCATACGGCTCCGCCTGTCGAGCAACCGCCTGCTTATGTGGATAATGGGCATGCGCACCCCGGTGTTGGTGACGCCAAGAGTGGGCAACACTAGGCTAGGAAGAAGAGGGTGCAAACTTGGGGCTTGCGGAGATGAAGTGATTTTCCTTGTTGTTGTCGCTTCATACCCACAATTGACGACGCAACGACTTCGGACGATGACACGGACGGTTGAATGAGGTTATCTCGAGTTATGAGCCTGTTGCGACTGATGCATGTAAAACTATCTCTATTAGTTTATTCAATTCTATAATGGCCAAAATCGGAAGCGCTTCTCTTTTAATGCTACATTCAACGGTTTTTGTCCATACAAAGAAGGGGACAACACATATCCTCCCGAACGCCATAAGGTATGAATGGCCAGGCCTTTCCCGTTCACCTGTGGGCCTGCATAGCCGCCGTCATCGCCTCCGCCTGCTTGGTATACTTGCAGTTCGCCCGAATCCTCGTTCCCCACCTGTAAAGCACGAACGGGATGGGCGTGCACGCGAGCGAGAGGAAGGCGGTCAGCGTGGACGCCCAGTGGACGCCGAGCCCGTGGTATAGGTACGTCGTGAAGAGCGGGAACGCGGCGCCGAAGCAGGAGCGCATGATGACCGTCCCCGCGAGCGCCGAGGCGGCGAAGACGCTGTACGCGTCGACGAGGTAGTTCTTGATGGAGATGAAGAGCAGCACCATGCCGAAGCCGAAGGGCGCGCCGGCCGCGACGCTGGCGAGCCAGTGGACGTCCGGCCCGTTGGTCCAGGCGAACCAGAAGAGGCCGGCCGGCACGGCGACGGCGCCGATCATGGCGCCCGAGAGCCGCTCCTCGGGGATCACGGTGCCACCCCTCGCCTTGGAGCGGCGGACGTAGCGCGCGTTGTCGGGGATGCTGAACAGGCAGGCCGCGATCTCCCCGACAGCGACGCCCATGAAGGCCAGGCCGCCGATGCCCTGGCTCCAGCCGCGGCCCTCCTGGTAGACGATGGGGAAGGCGCCGAAGAGCATGTAGAGGACGCCGTAGAGCAGCGACATGTACAGAGCGAGGAAAAGCACGGGCGGCTCGTGGACGAGCAGCAGCCAGGGGCGGGTCATGGCCTTCTTGAGCGCCTGCCCGGCGGACGCGGGCGGCGCGAACTTGGTGTCGGCGGCGCTGACGTACGCCCTGCCCGTCATCCGGGAGAGCACCCTGGCGCGCTTCCGCAAGAGGAAGGGCGCGTATGTCTCGGGGACGAGGAAGGCGGTCAGCAGCCAGAGCACGCCAGAGAATATGGCCGCCAGACCCTGCACCCAGCGCCAGCCGGCGTCCGACTCGCCCAGGAAACCGCCGACCACGGGGCCGAACACCGGGCCCATGAAGGGCGCCATGGCGAAGCAGCCCATGGCGAGGCCGCGCTGGGAGGCCTCGTACATGTCGGCGATGACGGCGCCGGTGTTGGTCATGGCTGAGGCGGCGAAGCAGCCGGAGAAGAAACGCAGCACCAGGAGGGCCTGTATGCTCTGCGCGCCGGCGCTGGCCGCGTTGAAGGCGGTGAAGAGCCCGAAGGAGATGAAGATGATGATCTGCCGGCCGTACAGCTCCCCCATCGGCGCCCACACGGTGGGGCCGACGCCGAAGCCCAGGACATACAGCGACAGGCCGACCGTGGCTACCTCCTCGCTGACGTGCATGTCCGCCATGACCTGCGGGATGCAGCCTGAGTAGGTTGAAGACATGAAGGAGGCGGCGAGGGTGAGGACGGCCATCAGAGCGGTGGTGCCGGCCTTCCGGTACGGGGACATGTTCATGGCGTTGCGGGGGTCGGAGTCGATCCAGGTCACCAGGTACGGGTCGGCCTCCGCGCCGGAGCCGGCGTACGGCCAGTTGAGGACATCCTGGGTGATTAGGGGCTGGTCGAGGATGTAGCGCCAGTAAGGTATTCTCGTGGGCGCAGGTAAGAAGAAAGGCTCTCCGGTCTCGACTTTCTCGTCATTCCGATCTGGCTCTCCCTGAAGGACAGTTGTGTTATCGCTGTCGGACATTGTCGAGTGACGAGTCCAGACTGAAGACCAGTGTCAGTCGACTAGTTGATAGAACGTCGCGGAGATGTAGAGTAGCAGGCGTTGAGAATCGCTGCCACTAGGGCATACGCAGATTAGATGTATGTTACCTCGCTGCTGGACCCCGAAGGGAGGCCTTGAAGGCCATTTATTAGGGATCACGGCGTCGCCTTCGGATGATGCCATATCGGCAGTCTCTTCGGCGCCGAGTCCCGCCTCGGTGAGATGCGCCCGTGTAGCTAGAGGGAAACAGGAAGGCCATGACGCCGAATAACTGCTTCCACGTTGCAAATCAACACCGCTATTCCCTTCTCGTGCCTTCTCTGTAACGCCATTAAACGGTTGGGCGGTGCCGACGCATTGCTCTGCCTGGCCCCTGGATGGAAACTTTTCGATTGGTATCATGAGACAGCGGCCAGTCTTTGGTTCCTCCACCAGGCCATGCCTCTTCGGGTAATACTGAAACGCCGAAAGGGCGAAATGCCGAGACTGACTCGGCACCGATGGCGCCACGGAATGCGGTCTCGGAAATATAACCATCGGCGTCCCACCTCCGTGATAGCAGCCATCATTTGGCCCGGATCACCCGCATCGGCGATATTGTACACTCCGCCAAGCCAGCGGCAATCCGTTACAGTAACGGTAAAGGAGCTGATGAAAGCTATGGCTTCTGGACCCGGACCACTGCCGACACCAGACGGCTCAGTTGGAACGCCCGCTTCGCTGCAGTCACCAGCGCCGAAGCTTACCAAGGCATGCGTACAGTGTCATGAGCGCAAGCTCAAGTGCGATGCGCCTGTAGTTGGGCTGCCTTGCAGTAGATGCGTCCACAAGGGCTATCCCGGGGCTTGCGCCCAGATGACCCGGCAGCGCAGGAGAAGGTGTGTAGCGACAGAAGGCTCGGACACCTCGGTCTCGTCGGCCTATGTTGACATTGAGATTTAGGCCTGTGCCAAAGGTGCAGCAAGGAACGAGCCCCGTCTTAGAGTTCCGCAACGGTCTGAGAACGAGTGCTGGGATAGCAGCTGAAGCGGTATGTCAACCCAGCTACTTTCCTCGTTGGCACTCGAGGTCCTTGTCCTAGCTGGCTAACTGGTACAAGAGGGCTCGTCGTCGAGACCTTCTAGGTGAAGCTTCTGGAGCCTCTCGCCCTCGTAGGGAGACTCACTCAGTAGACACTGTACGGGAAGGGGAAGAGCACGTGCAGGTCTGCCGAGAGATGGCGATGGGGAACGGGGTGCCATCCCCCGACAAGATACTCGATGCAACCAACCCCGGCCGCGACCTTGTGGAGTATCATAACGGTCTGAACTACCTCAGCATTCTCGGCGAAGTTGTAAGTCGTGATAGGAGGCGACGGATGACGAGGATCGTAGTCAACGACAAACTTGCTAGCACGGCAAGAGTTGGTGGGCCGACGCAGGGTTTGGACGCAGGTCGGGCAGAGCTCTCAGGCCTAGATCTGACCGACAGAGAGTACCTAACAAAAAAAGGGGTGTTCAACTTCCCTCCAAGGGACTCTATGCAAGTGCCGTCGTCCATTTATCAGCCCAAAAGACCACGTATGCTAACTATCCAACTGCAGTGCGATTTTCCTGAAATGTTACTTCGAGTTCGTCCACCCATACTTGCCCGTGTTCAATAGAGTTGAATTCATGCAGTCGTACGAGTCTGGGCAGTACTCAGCCTTCCTGATGCAGGCCATCCTCGCCATCGCTGCTCTCTATGCACCTGCTGAGGCCCTGCAGTCCTGCGGCTTTACGGAGAGATCTACGGCGCAAGCGTCCTTCTTCTCTAAAGCTGCGATTCTGTACGACTTCCGGTGTGAGAGGAGCCAGCTTCGCATGTTGCAGGGCTCGCTTATATTGTCGTCAACCGTGTTCTCTTACTCCCTGGACAAGGACTTCCGCTACTGGTTTCACAACGCCGTTCGCATCGCTGTTAAGATGGGACTGCATAAGAGGTAAGGCGTGCGGCGAACAAGATACGACCACCAGATAATGCGCACATCGATATTTGGCTGACACATTATGTATTGATGCCTAGTGACATCGTCCACGATATGGATCCTACCACCTACAAGCTTTGCAAGAGAATATGGTGGGTTATATATGTGAGTACAGACATGCTCCATTTTGCAGGCTTTGGCAGCCCTGCTAACCCAACAGTCCCGGGACGTCCTACTCTCTTTCATGGGGCATCAGAACATGAGGATGCTCACGAACAATATCTGTGACACGCCGCCTGTGACTGAGGATGATTGGGACGAGGAGACCATCCCCGCGAGATTCGAGCCCCTTCTCCCCGCACTGACGAGGCAGGAGAAGCTCTACTTCATTGCGAACTGCAATCTGGCCGTTATTGGTAGGCTGTCTGTTCCTTTCTACCTACTTGGGTTGCGAAATAACTGACGCGACCCCTTGAAGCTTCCCGATGTCTTTCGACATTCAAGGACCGACGGGAAAACTGCTTGGATGATCTCGCTCGCGCATTCGAATCGTGGCGCAACTCGCTACCACATGTCTTACAGCTCAACGAGTGCCAGCCAGCCGGCGAGGCAATATGGCATACCGTGCTCCTGGCAACAAGCTATCGCTTCGAGTGCATAATATACCGCCTGCTGCGGATTTGGTGGCAGACGAAAGACCCCGATCGACACTGGTGGGCCAAGAAGCGACTTGCTGCTGCCATGTTCGAACTGGACACTATCATCAGGAGGGTAGTGGCTAACGGTGTGCTTCACAAGTTTCCCCTGTCCTTGTACGTGCCTTGCTAGTGTCCTCCGCGCTCTACCCTTTGCTCAGGCAGTTATACTAATCCGTTTCACTGCGTCTAGCAAGAGCTGTGTCCCTGCTGTGCTGGCCCTTTACATCGAGGTAGCTCTCGATGATTCTGAGTCGGACCTCACCCGCTCAATGGCCCGCATGCACATCATACAGGGTATGCTACTCCTGAAACAGCTTCAGGAGTTCCCATCCATTCAGAGGGCTCTGCTGGCTTTCGACTGGGTGCTCACCCAGAAGGATTTGCTTTCTGCTACTCCGCCGCCGGAGCTGCCTCCCAACGCGCCCAGCTTGCCACGAGGCGGCTTCTTGAGCGATCCGGACGAGAAGCCTGCCACAGAGCAGGACTCCACAGCCTTCAATTCTACAACTCCAGATCTGTTCGGGGAATCCGGACAGTGGTTCGAGGAGTTCCTAGGCTTCGATTTTCTAGATAACCTAGAGCTTACAAGCCTGTGATGAAGGGTGGCTTCTCCGCCAGCCTTGATATCCGCAATTGCTGAGTGCGAGTAAATGTACACTATCTATGACGGTGACTGTGTACCTATTTTTACCAATACAACGCCAAATCTGTTCAAAGATGCCGCGAGGATCAATGCTGCCAGTTTCCGAGTTGGGATTCCTTTGGACAAGTACCAATGCGGGCAAGTTCCTTCCGGGGATTCTTCAGATACTGTGCTGCTTTATTGGATGCCGTCCGAGACTGTGTCCGGAATATTACCGGTGTCGCCGTGGAAGCGAGAAGACTAGGATAGCTCATGTCTGTTGGTTCTATATGCCTCACAGATAACTTGACCGCGAACATTTAAAGAAACTCCCCGCAGCCTGCAATGTGGGATTCCTTAAGGTCCGTCTTAAGGTCCATTTTGTCTTCTTCCACGCGCGTGATCCATTCCCAGAAATAACCAGTCAAGTGTTTCGTCGACAATGAGTGAGCTGCTTCTTGCGAGTGTCGGCCCACAGTCGCCTCCCCTCTTCCAAACAACCCCGCAGTCGCTTAGAGGAGACGCTCAGGGCTTGATCAGTTCCACCATCTCTGTCTGGGATGGCGTGGTAGCGAATATCAGACCCGAGGATGCGTCGTTCGAGAATACTATCTGGCCCATCGTCCAGGATGAGAATATCAGATCGGAAAAGCAACGAATCCTGCGGTTCTATGCTTCAACTTCTCCGGTCAAAGACCTTCGCGACGCCTCACACGCTATCATCAAACTATTCAACAGCGCCGAGGTTGACCTATTCTCCCGTCCAGACATGTTTCTCCGGGTCGACAGCGTGTTAAATAAGTCGAAATGTCTGATTCCTCCTCTAGATGACGAGTCTCTCTATTATCTGCAGAAGCTGCACCGACGATTCCACCAGAACGGATGCGGCATCATTGCCGAGCGATGCAGGAACGAATTCATGGAGAAGACGAAGCGTCTCCATGATCTTGTGCAAGAATGCAATAAGAACTTGAATGAGGATGCAAGCGGCCTGTGGTTATCTCGCGACGAACTGGAAGGGGTCCCCGAAAGCACGCTAGGACGGTTGGAGTTGGGCGACGGCGAGCACCAGGGCCTTCTATGGCTTCCTATGAAAATCCCCTTCACAAGCCCGGCGATTTCAAACGCCAAGAGGGAGGGCACGAGAAAGAAGATCTACTACGCCGTCCAAAACAGAATGAGAGTAAATGTCCCACTATTCCGTGAGATTGTGCTGCTTCGCGACGAGACGGCTCGCATGCTTGGGTATCCAAACCATGCTGCACTCAAGACGGCAGACAAGATGGTTCAAAGCCCAGAAACGGTTCAGCGGCTCCTTTCTGAGCTCCGCCAAGCATTGACCCCTTTAGCCTCTCGAGACGCAGAAGAACTGCTTAGAGTTAAAGAAAGCGAAGCGGATGCTCGAGGGGAGAGCGCAGACAAGGTGTTCTTCTGGGACCTGCCTTACCTTTCGAACCGACGTAGCGAACAAGAGCAGTCATCACCTCCTGCAGTATCCGAATACTTCGAACTCTGGAACACACTTACGAAACTCCTGAAGATGTTCGAGCATCTGCTCGGGGCGCGATTCTACCGAATCCACAGCCCTGTTGATGAAGGCCCTCATCAAGGCATTACGTGGCATGAGGACGTGCAGGCATACGCTGTCTGGAACGTTGATGATGAGGAAGAGTTCCTCGGCTACGCCTATCTCGACCTCTTTCCACGAGCTGGGAAGAACAGCCATGCTGGACACTATTCCCTGCAGCAGGTGAGCGTTCGAACCGGAGACCTTTGCTCTCTCTTTCTATGATATCAGTCCCGTCACCCTCGCCCCACCGCTTTGGCCTTGAAAATCATCTTTTAGCCATTGTCCAAGTCTCTAATGCTTATGAGCGTCTAAGGGCTATGAGAAACCGGACAAGAGCCGCTTCTACGCTTCATCCGTCTTGATCATGAACTACCCAAGGCCCACGGACAGGAATCCCACTCTTCGCGTCGACGAAGTCCGGAAGCTGTTCCACGAGCTGGGCCACTTGCTTCATGCTCTGTTTACCAGAATCAAGTATGCTAGCCTCCAGTTCGTTGACCGCGATTTTGTGGAAGCACCCAGCATGATGCTTGAGCAGTTCTTCTCGTTGGAGCATCATATCAAGGACGTATCTTGCCACTATTCGCATCTAAGCCCTAGTATGAAAGAGACGTGGTTAGCGAACCTCGAACACAGCGAAGACGGAGATAAACCAGAGAGGCCGGTGCAGCTCAGTGAGGAAGAAGCAGCGGCTCTGGCGCGAACAAGCCTGCAGAAGAACAGGCAAGGCCAGCTGAAGGAGCTGTTCTTCGCGACATACGACATGCTCATTCACGGCCCTACATCACACGGGGAACTCGAGGCGACCAACTTGACGGAACTCTTCAACAGGACTCGAGCCGACATCTATCAGATCCAGGGCGGAGAAGCTCTCGGCGAAGGTTGGGAGTGGGCTCACGGCGAGACCGTCTTTCGGAACGTGCTCAATGGGTACGATGCAGGCTACTACTCCTATATCCTGTAAGAGCTTCTAATGTGCGTCCGTTCTGAAGCTCTAGCTAGATACTGACTCTCCGTGGTGGACGGATGTTTGCCCTAGACATCTTCGAGACCGGGTTTAAGGAGGACACTATGAGTAAGAAAGCCGGCCGCAGGTATCGAGACATGGTCTTCCGCGTTGGCGGGAGTCAGCCGGAGATGAAGACCCTGACGGACTATCTGGGCCATGAACCGAGCACGGGGCCATATCTCGCTTGGCTGGGTGCTACTGGAGGAACCACTATTACGCAGCGGGCTAAACTCCAATGCTGAGATTAGTAGTGTTTGAATCGTTCTTCAATACGGACTGTCGATGTGCCCTCTATCTGCTCTAAGGAACGTTGTTATTCTGTTAGCGGAATACTGTTACGCTGCACAGCGACTCGTGAGCGGTCGCTTTATCTAATGATGCGGCTTCTCATTGCCACCAACGCAGACCCTATCCTTGGTCCTTCCTCATATACAACCTAGGTCAAAAGAGTAATTCCATCAAGGGCACATACCACTCCAAATCATATCTGCCCACCAGATGTTTCGGCCAGGACTGCTTTCCACGTCTCTTCAAGCTCCTCGTCCCAGTCTTTTGCAGTCTTCCTAGGCTGCCAGCCTAGCAGATACGGATGTTTCGGGGTTGTCTTGGACCTGTAAAAGTCAAAGGAAAGGTTCAATCAGCTGCTTCTTGTTTGATTGAGGGACGTGGTACAGACCTTCCAGCGTAATTTATCTCAAGTTGGAGGCGGTCGCCTTCTTTAACGCCCCATCTTTTCACTGCCTCGTCTAGTGTGACAGAAGCGGGCACGGCCGACTCCAAGGCTCCCAGACGTACGCCAATCTCGCCAATCTTCTCGTTCACGCTTTTCCAGGTGTAGTCGCCGGTGTTGCTGAAGTAGTACCCCCCGCGCCCATTAGGTATCTCAACGCCAGCAAGGATCTTGCTCAGGAGCAATTCATAGAGAGCTGCAAGGTCGGCGATGTGGACATATCCCACCGTCCCAGAACCATCGCCAATGTATTCTGGGTGCCCCGCTTCAATGGCGTGCCGGATCGTAAACGGAAGTTGGATCGACTGGGTCTTGAGAAGCCCCAGTCCCCTGCCGTAGATTGTAGGGGGCATCATGAGGTACGGCCTGACCCTGGTCTTTTCGGCTGTCGCGATGACAACCAGATCCGTCCGTCGTTGGGCGTATAGCTGTTCTGCATCCCGCCGGACCTCTTCTTCGTAGACCATGTCCTCGGCGTCCGAGAAATCACGTATGCTGGCGTCGGGGCGCGAGATGATGCTGTCAGCTAAGTTTGATGTTCCCGTCGTCTGTGGACGGATGCCACCTCACGGTCAGTCACCAAAGAACGTTCTGGGTGTCTGGGCGAACCTACGTGAATGTAGTGCGCCTGCCGACCCGATCTCATCATCGAGTCGCCAAGCCCGAGAATCAATGCCTCGGCGGAGGCCGCGTGTTGACCAGTGGCACAATGGAGAACTATATCAAACTGTGAGGCGATCTGCCTCAACTGCGCAGTGTCGTCGAGGCCATTGAATAGGAGTGCGTCCACTCCGGCTCTCTTCAGGACATCGACTTCGTTTTGCCGTCTGGCGATAGTTGTAATAGAAACGTTCCTGATTTTAAAGTCGGTGGAAGAGAGTAGCTGAGCAAGGACAGAGCCGCCTCTAAGAACCGATTAGCTTTGAACTTCTTTTAGCTAGTGGTAGGAACTTTGGGTTACATGAAGCCCGATGCGCCGGTGACGAGCACTTTCAACGCAGCCATGGTTCGCGTTGGAGGCAATGGCGCTTTGCTTTCGTCGACAGAGGACTAACGAGATCGGTAGTCGTTCCTTTTTCACTTATACTATGCCACAAGGATCGAAAGTGTGACGCCGGGTATCCATGAATAGCGCGAACTTGGAAATGATGCGGAGGAGCACGTCACGGAATGGGACATTTATTCTATGTTGTCAAGTGGCAGCGCGGAAGTCGGTCCGAGCGGCGATCCCCACAACGAGCTTATCGAGGCTCCGTAGTAGAATCCTTCGAGTATATTCGTTACTTGGCGTCGCTATGTAGAAGACCAACGACCTAGGAGGGGCATCTCGAGCGGAGAGACGGCCAACACGTTATTTCCAGATCGCGCTTACTCGAGTGATGACCGAAGCATTTCTTTGGTCAGTCGCCTTCACAGACGTTGCCAGTACCGGCCGGAATAGAGCATTGATCAGGGTGGATGTCTCAAGGACAGAGCACTTGACGCTTAGATCAGTACCTTAGTTAGGCTGCAAGCGTAGCTGTGGGTGGTGGTATGGACGCAAGGCAACATTTGTCAGCACTCCTAGCTACCTACTATGTAGACATTGGAGCATGTTGCTCGATTCGGTGGCCAAGGCTATGCAACTTGCTGACACGCTAAAGCCGCTGTCGTCTGGATGGGTGCACTCGAGGCAGAACCAATCTCAACTAAGCCGGGATGTCATAGACATTGGGCAGCTAGTGAACAGCAGGAGCTGATACATATCGTGCTTGAAGAAAGAAAGATTATGACTTGGCATTCTTCTGTTCTCTTTATGGGCTGATACGCACATCACTGAAGCATGTCCGTGCTGCTATCCCCACGTACCTAAGACGTGATCTTAGGCGCAAGACGTCAATCAGCCCAAATCCTGGCTAATATGACGAAAGTTCCGGTCGCACATAGAGCTCAGATCATTACCCCAGGACCACCCATGGGCTAATAAGCGCCATGGAAGGCATTGGGTTGTAGCCGCCTACATCCTCAATTGCGGCTACTCTGTCCCAACAACAATTCTCACTCTCAGTAGAGAATCTAGCGCGCGCTGACCCAGCTACTCCCCAGGACAAACTCAAAACCGGCGTCATCCTTAATATTCCCTTGTGAGGAGCTTTTGTTAACTTAACGAGTTCCCAGCCTAGGAACTGTAGAACATATAGCAATTCTTGTGGGTAGCAACACTCCTGGGAGTAGCGGCCTGCGCTCATATCATTCCAATATCCTTCTACAGACATCATTATACCGGCCGTTTAGGTCTGAACCAGAGTGTTAAAGGCGATCAATAATTTAGTCCCAGGAATACCGAGACGCGATCAACATTACAGACGCGAAGTACGCTGGCCCGGTGAGGGAGGCCCGAGGAAGACTATAGATACACAATGAGAAGGTGTCTCCTCCCCTCCATTTTGATACAGGAACCCTAAGAGACTGGCTTCTTATGACATGAATTATAGATCTACTATATGAGAGGATGAAAGTGTGAGCTCTTTTCATTTAAACGCTGCAGTGTGGTCATGCAGGGTGCTGCGGATGGGCTCAGCCCCAGCAAAAACACCAATCAACAAGTTGCACATTTCTTGACCAGGGCACAAGAGCAACACAGCCTCTCTTTCAGGCTCCTACCTGCAGGATGCACATGGCTTTTGCATCGTTCCTCCTTCAGTCCACGACCTGCATCCATCGCAGAGGTTGTTTTCTTTCGGCCGAGGTTGATGTTCGTGGTTCAGGACGATCGTCAGCCGCCCCAGTGCCAAAATGGATTCCTCGGACTACGCTTATGCTCCGCTCTACGATCCCAATGGGATCCGTATTCTCAGTATCCTGCCGGGTGAAGGCACGGAACCGATCTGTGTAGAGATCTTCCAGACCACCTTGGGCCAGCATCCGGCGTACGAAGCCCTCTCCTATGCCTGGGGTGAGGCGGATTTCGCGTGCACCATCTTCTCGGGGTCGTCTCGGCTGGCGGTGTCGACGAACCTCCACTCCGCACTGCAGCGGCTCCGGCAGCGGAACTCCCGGCGCACAATGTGGATTGACGCCATCTGCATCAACCAGGTAGACGTCGCCGAGCGCAGCTGCCAAGTGGGCAAAATGCGCGAAATCTTCCAGAGCGCGGAGCGCGTCGTCGTGTGGATCGGGGAAGCCAGCGCCACGAGCGACCTTGCAATCAACTTCTTGTGCAATATGGCCGGCAAGGAGAAGCGCGACAAGTCGATCGACGCAGAGAAGAAGGAGCACAGACGCCCACCAGAAGGGCATCTCGTCTACGGATATCCTGTGCTGCATGAGAACGACTACTACAGCTACTTCAAGAGCGACTACAACAAGCACTGGGCTGCGCTAGACGAGCTGCTGGCCCGGCCATGGTGGTCCCGGGCATGGGTTGTCCAGGAAGTCTGGAGCGCGTCCAGGGTGATCCTCCAGTGCGGAAGCAGGATAATAGGCTGGAACACAATCCAGAAGGCGCTCAACTACGAGGAAGGGTGGGACGACATGGGGCAGACCATGGCGGACATGGACTTCGCCCGCGTCGAGAACTGGAACAGGCTGAAGCGCCGCTACGGCCTGGCCATCCACATCGCGGGGGAGCGTGTCAACGGCAGCACGCTCTCGGACCTCCTGTGGAACACCTGGGACCGCGAGGCCGCCGATCCCCGGGACAAGGTCTTCTCCGTGCTCGAGCTCGTGGGCGAGGAGACCAGGTCCGGCCTGCGCCCAGACTACGCGAAGCCCGTGAAGCAGGTGTACGTGGAGGCGGCGCGGGACATCCTGGAGAGCCAGGGGAAGATGGATATCCTGCTCGCCGCGAACGGCCTCGACAGGACGGACGGCCTGCCCTCCTGGGTGCCGGACTGGCGGCGCGAGGCCAACAACCACAGGCCGACGCTGTTTGTGAACAGGGACAGGCTCCACACGATGTACCACAGCGGGTCTACCGACGCCGTCGTCACGTGGGAGTATGGTTTCATGGCATCGGGCAAGACTGAGGCGACCTTCGGGTTTGACGATGGCTCGAGCGTGTTGATAGTGTCAGCTGTCCGCATAGACACCGTGTCAGAGCTCGCTCCTGAGTTCCGAACTGGCGAGGATCCCCCTATGCTAGAGATTAATTACAGATGGCGACGTCCGGCAGTCCCCAAAGGGCCGGATTCATTCGAGGAGTGTGTGGAAGATGCCATACAGCTTGCCAGCAATGCATTAGGGATCGGCCCAAACAATGAGTGGTTGAGAAGGAGAGTTGAACGAGTACTTGCAGCAGGCTATAGGAGGCACAGAGACCAATACAAGAGAGATAGAGAGAATCTCATAGCTAGGAACTTGATGAGGCGAAGACGGTTCCTCGTCACTGAGAAAGGCCGGCTAGGAATCGGCCACCACAGGGTAGAGAAAGGGGACGAGGTTTGGATCATCAAGGGTTGCAGTTACCCATTGATCCTTCGCCGAGGGGATGATGATGGCTGTTACGGACTGGTGGGAGAAGCCTACGGTAGGTATAGAGAGCGCTTTCCGGCGTTTGTTTCACGCGCTGACATTGCACTAGTACATGGTGTCATGGCGGGCGAGGCTGTTGGTCCGAAGATCAAAGGTCGCAGCAATCCTTTCGGAATGTTATACGTCGAGGAATCAGACTCCGAGCAGGATGAGGAGGTCCGGCCGGAGGAAGTTGAATGGCAGGAGATTAGGATCCGATGACACAGGCGCCTCTGATCCCCAGCTCTTTGTTCCCCTATCGGTCTTTGACATTGGTTGCGGCTTCACGTCTCGACGTTCCGTAGGGGTAACTTATCAGCACTCGTAGCGAGACATTTGAAGGGGCACTAAAATAGTAGAGATACGTTAAAGCTTAAGACGGAGCTGGACGGGGAAATTAGAATAGAGTAGAGTGGAAAAGGGGTTGGCAGGTGTTTCCGCTGACTAGCCGGGGCGTCAGCCCCAGAGGGAGACAGATCACATCGCAGAAAACCCCTGAAACGAGCCACTTTTCGTGAGGGCTTTGAGAGCCAAAAGGCGAAACTCGTAAGCTTGTGACGGTGGGTTCTTTGTGAAGATCATCAAAGAGGTCCCACCTTTTGACGCGCACCACCGGGATCCACCGCCGGGATGGACTCCGGTAGTTGCACGCCCATGTGGACCGAGTCTCGAAAACAAGTCTTTTAGCGCATCTGCTAAGACGGGAGCGCTGGGGGGTTTCCCGCCACTGTCCCTGGTTACAGATACACGCCGACGTCATGAACGATTGACCGTGGAGCGTGTACGGGGTACACACAGTAGAGCTGCACGGGTGGCAGGGTAGCAAGGGTGGCTAGAGCCTTGCTCAGGGAAAAGAGCTCTTGAGATTTTGACATGTTGGCATGCAGGGCAAGGTATGTACCTGGGTAGCTTGTGCTTTCATCTCCTTGGAAAGTCGAGGGGTCCAGGTTCGGAGAGGTCAATTGCACTCCTTAATTACTCGTGCAGGCGCCCACAGATTTCGTGGCTTTTTGATTCACATCATGAATTTCACGAGGGAGTACATCTGTCTTAAATAGTAGAGCATGCTGTGTAGGTACGTATGCCACAGCAGATGATGTACCCCCGATCTAGCGCCGAGAAAGCAAGAGATTTCACAACGGAGCAGACGCGTAGACGGTCTCCATTGTTCTAAAATAGGAGCCCATCACTCGACGGCGCGTCCGCTTACTCGGTAACAACAAATCGTCTCTTTTCTTTTGAATAAGAAAAACTGTACAAATCCGCACCTTATTCGTCTCAATCCTGAAACAGCCAGCCCACCCTGTTCCCCTGCCACTCGACTGATCTACACAGTACAGCACAACACTTCGTCACGGAGGTCCGAGATGAAGTGCCGCGTCGCCCGTCATTATGTAGCAATTGTTATTCACTGCCGCAGAGGGGCGGAATACACCCTCGCCGCTCGGCTAAAACCATGTTCATGAATTATGACACGGCACGCTGTCCATCCTACTTCCGCCGCGGGTAGACTTGAGGTCTTCAAGAGCAGGTAATTCTTCCCTCATGAGCTATGGGGTCCTACTCGTCTGGACCCAAGACAGTGCACGATGTCTATCCAGGGAAAGATGAGATCATAGTGAATCGTCGCTTTCTGGTCTTGGCAGGGTCTGCGCCGGGATCATCATCAACGGTGAGGTCTGGGTGGAACTACTAAGTTCTTTAAGTGGTGCTGACAGCGGCGGTGTTCGGGCGTTTACCCCGTCCACCCCTCGGCTGCTGCTTTGAAGGCGTGCTCCCTGTGGCTGCTCCGCTGTGGATATGACTCGCAACGCGGGTATCCTACCCTCTGTATGCACTATCTCGCGACATGGTGGGTATGTACGTAAGTCTCGCACCCACTTCCCGCTCATCTTCATCTTCCAAGCCGGGAATGAAGAGCACATAAACCACTATGTATGGCAAGCTCCGCCTCGTTGCCGTGGCTCCATCCCACCCACGTTGCCCCTCCTTCCCCTGACCCCTTGGCGCCGTTCCCCGGTATTTGTCTTATATTGGGGTGTCTGGGTCAAGAAACGTCTCGTCTGAGGTTTCCGGTCCTAGCCAGTCACTCGTTTTCTGCTGCCTCCCTGTTTCTTTCCCGCCTCTCGCTCTATCTGTACGGGTTTCTTTTCCTTTCGCTTGTTGACGGCCATCATTTTCTCGGCTAGACCTTTCGCTTGCTCTCGTCCGGATCGACCGAGGTCTTTATTCGGGACCACCGCAGACCGGGTGAAGGCCGGCTCCCTTTGGAACAGGTGCCGGGAGCGTTCCAGCATAGGCATACCAGTTCCACTAGGTTCAAGCCCCGAAAAGAAACAAGATGGGAGTCAAGCTGTTGTCGACACCGAATCGTGTCTTTAGCATGCGAAACCCTTTCTCTAGAGCGCTTCTCGTTGCGGTGCTCATCGTGATCCTCCTGGCGGGGATCTTGAGGTCAGATCGGCTCAATGTGCGGTCGACAGTCATGCAGGCTGCCACGTCAGCCAAACAGTCGATATCTGGCCAAGCAGCCATGAGCGGGTTTGCTAGTAAGAAGCCCCACGATGAGGTACAGGTTGAGCCGGCTACTCCGACGCCGTATCCCAATGGCACAGTGGTCATGAACTGCGATTACGACAAGGACCACCTCCAGGCCATTCAAGAGAAGTACGAGTTGGGAGAGAAATTCGAGTACTTCAAGCGATATGTGAAGATCGACCGCCAGGACATACACCGCAAGCCCATGACGAATGTGGAACAGAGGTTCCTGCCGAAGAGGCCGAAGATGGTTGAGGTCACAGGGAAGGACTTCAAAGACTCCTGCCCGGAGCCCTTGACTGTTCCGGTCACCAACTCGCCCTCCCCAGGCTCTGCCAATCTGACAGATTTCATGTTCGGCGTTTCCACCACGTACAAGCGCTTCAACGACCCGAAGACGAGCCCCATAAACGAATGGTCCTACTGGCTCACTGACAACCACGGGAACTCGAATGGAGGCAAGCTGATCCTGCTACTGCTCGAGGCGACGGACGAACAGCTGTTCGAGGTCTGGGAGAAGCTGAACAAGATCGGCATCGACGCCGACGTCTTCCACTCAGATCCTTCCATGATCATGGCAGTCCGCTACCTGACCCTGGTGCCGACCCTTTACAACCACCCGGAGCGCGTCAACAAGAAGTGGCTCGTGATTTGCGACGACGACACTTTCTTCCCCTCGCCGAATGCTCTCGCCGACAAGTTCACGACCGAGTTCGACTCTAGCAAGCCCCTGTATATCGGCGCGCTCTCCGAGGACGTCAACAACATCCACCGGCACGGCTCGCAGGCTTTCGGTGGCGCGGGCGTCTTCCTCTCGGTCCCACTTGCGAAGCTGGTAAGCGACGAGTACAGCTCGTGCCGGTCGGAGCAAAAGATCGCCGAGTCCAACTCCGGGTGGGGGCCCCAGGGCGACATCCTGCTGCGCAAGTGCATCTACGAGAACAGCGAGGTGCGGCTGCACTCCGTCTGGGACCTGTGGCAGCTCGATCTGTTCGGCGACGCCTCCGGCTTCTATGAGAGCGGTATCCGGCCCTTGTCGTTGCACCACTACCGCGGGGGCGGCTGGCTGCTCGCGCACCCCTTCGAGTACACCAAGCTCGCGCACCTGTGCGGCGAGGACTGCACGATGCAGCGGTTCCGCACCGCCGACGACTTCGTCATCTCCGCCGGGTACAGCGTCGCGCGGTACCCACGCGGGGTCGACGAGATTGACTTCGGGCAGTTTGAGCGCACCTTTGGGGCGCTGCCCGAGGACAAGGGCTGGAACCTCGACTTCATGCTCGGCCCACAGCGGCGGTCGCTGCACGGGACGGGGCGCAAGATCTCCTGGGAATTGCAGGAGAGCAGGGTCAACGAAGATGGCACGGTCGGTCAGGTGTACGTCCGCAAAGCCAAAGACAACCGGTGGAAGGACCAAGATGGGAAGCCCATGAGCGACGTCGACGGAGTCATTGAGATGGTATGGATTTCATGAAACGTCACGCCTCTGCTGGAATCCGAAACGAGTAACACGACGTCGAATTTAAGCGCCGGTACGGGGAAATTACCACGAGCACGCAGGCATTCGAATCCTACGGCGTGGGGTTGGTGACCCGAAGGATCATGAGTGCTGACCTAGCGTTGCTTCGATCGATTATCTCATCGCCTCGGCATCACGCTGTTTATCCTTGTACACACCCCTGACAATTTCTGGTTTGTCTGTTCTTGATCTATTATTGTATATCCGGCATCCTGAAGACTCGGTGCATCGCATTGGACTTGGCTACGTCCTGTCCGCTACTTTTTTCGGCGTTAGAACATCAGGGGCGTATCGGAGGACATTCTTATGCCGCGCTTCTAAGATGGCGAACGGCTTAGACCGTGCTTTTACCCAATTCTGTATTTGGCGTGCTCCTCTCAGGCTTGATTAGGCCTGGATAGTTGGGACTTTATGGTATGGGCCGCATTGCTATGCTAACCTTGGCCAACATTACGTTTATATGGATGCACTTTGTTAGAGTACATACCTTAGTGAGTGGTCTCCGAAGTTTGGGACTGGAAAAGGCAGAAACCAGGTAGTAGAAATACAATTTCACGTTATAAAGGATACCCGATAATCATTAACCGCAGCATGCCTTGAAGATATCTAAGAAACAACACTCCTACGGAATCGTATCTTCCTCGCCATACACTGCAAATCCCGGAACCAACCAATATCATTGAAATTTAGGAAATAGCATAAGCTAAATAACATGGAATGCAAAACTCCAAGGCATCTTCAATCCCCCTTGTGTTTGATGCCCTTCCGCCTTCCCCTCCGCTCTTGTGTTCGAAGACACTGAACGTCATGATCCTACACTGGGCTGAAAAGTTCCGGCCCTGGCCCAGTTTTCTCTATGATTCGAAGCTCCACCTCCATGAGCTGATGCTCGAGAGTCTTCATACGAACCAAGACCACCTTAGGCTCTCCCGCACAGACGTCGACGATGAAGCGGACGCCCCCATACTCGCAGAGACGAAGCTTGCGACACTGTTCGTTCAGGTCTTCGAACCTCTCCACGTCGACGGTGTCATTGCTGTTGTCATCATGGAAGAATAGCGCAAGGTCCGCCAGACGGGAAAGGTAAGATTCCCCCAGTTCAAACGGCGGGGCAGATGATCGCGCGGGATTCTCATGACCGCTACAACCACCTAGTACTGGTGGACAGAACGGGCAGTCCAGCGGATCCCCCAGCATCTTGAAAAGACACAAATCCGGCGCAGGCTTTTGAAAGACCGTAAGTGGCTTCCCTCTGCTTTCGATCTTTGTTCGCTTTGTTCTGCAGCCATTCTGATGGTCATCGACACTGAGGCGGCGTTTCCGAGTAGATCTAGGTGACAGGTCGATGCTACTCTCGCTATCACTTTCCGTGTCCGTGAGCGTATCCCGCCTGGCATTCTCCTGTCGGTCGTTTTGCTGGATGAGCCAGGCCTCCTCTGAGATTTTCGCTTTCAAGGCTTGCGAGAAAGTTTCCCAGTCTTGCGTCAATCCCAACACACTCCTCGCGGCGTGGAGAATGCCGCGAGGACCGCCTAAACCCTCGTGTTTGATGGTACCAGCAGCCCGCCGAAGAGCTTCCGCAAACCTACGGAAGTCCGTCTCTCCAGCATCGAGGGAGCGCTGCTCCTCGGCTGCAGCCCTCTTGAGAGTTTCGTCGAACGTGCAGCTGGGCAGTGAGTCCGCCTTCAGCGCATAGTATTCCGAGGCTCCTTGCTCAGCGAGGAAGTATCCCTGCACCAGTTGCATGAAGTGTTTCGTGCAGACGGATGTTCCGCACAGCGGAGGCCAAATGCGGTCCCCTGATTCATCGACGTCATACCTCACCAAGTCCTCGGCTTGTAACTGATAGGTAGCGGTGCTAGTACTGCTAGAAGATGCTGTGATATAGTCCGATGAGAAAAAGGACAGGCTTTTCAGCGAGTCACTCCTTGGGAACCCTGGGATGGGTTCAAGGGGGCTGTCAAGACGAGGTTGGCATTCTGTTTTTTTGGACCTCTCTCTCAGACTGTACCGCGACATATTGGAAGATGCGAGGGAGAGCCGAGGAAATGTTTGTGGGGATCTCTTATTCAAGAAACGGAGCTTGGATAGTTCACACGACGACGGGCAGAGCGCCCTATATAGCACAGAAACTTGGGTTCGAGTAGAAAACGGCAAGTCAACGGACTGTTCATCAAGCAGAGGCGAGTCTTGAAATTCAAAGGTGCCGTGGTCCTAAATCTGTACATGACAAAGAAGCCGTGGGTTGTTTGTCTTCGACGCCTGTGAAAGAGAATGTCCCGAAGTCCTTTCAGCCTTTCAATGCGAACACCCAGAAATAGGATAGATATACTGTTCAGAATAACTGACCTTCGGGTTGTTTGAATGTAGCTGATATCGGTCTCTTTGTTTAGGCTGGGTAGGTAATCACATCCCCGCAGGCTAACTTGGTATCTACTGCTCCCAATCGGCGGCCCTTTATCCCAGCCTCTGTCAAGCCTTCCATCCGAGGCGCCATCGACAACAACGGCCCCCCCAACTAGGGCTGATCTCTGGCCACGGAAATCATCCGAGTCGTAGCACCTCTAGGTCCGCATGAGACTCCACTATACTGGATTGCCAGACCGAGTGACTAAAGTCTGCATGGGCCAATGCCGCCATGCAAACAGCAATCGCATCGAATCTAAAGCTGCACGGCGGCCTGAGACTGCAACTCCCCTCCTCTTTCCGGTCGAAGTGACTGTTTGGCCTCAAGAGGAGCCTTCGCGAAGGTCATCTGGGTCGTTTCTCTTGATAGTCCCTTTACCACGGGAAATCAACAAAAGCTAGCACCGTAGCGGGTGAGAAGGGAAATGGACAACATATCCAAATGGTTGGCACTGATCTAAGCAGGGTAGGAAGTATTTAGATGTACGAGTAAGTATACTTCCTTGCACGCGCCGTACGTGGTCAAGCTGGTCACGGGCAGCTTTGCTGCACTCTTTCGACTCACTTAGCTTCCTGGGTGTGTCATGAAGAAATTCTGGATATCGCATTATGGTTCTAGAGTGGTATTTGAAAGGCATACCTGAGGATACGCATGGCTGATCAGTCTCCCTGTGCTTTCGCAAATGTTTTGTGTGGGGGAGTCCTGGTAATTCCCCGGGCCCTACGTCGTCAAATCCGGTCTCGTGCGCTTGATCGACAATCTGCAACATCTGGTTGAGCGGTTAAATAGAGTTATTTCCCCATGGAGAAGTTTCGCATTGTGAAGCATTGACAGCTTTCCATTTCGCCGGCGAATCATTTTAAGACGGGGTGGCCCGGTCCCGCGCCGTGCCCCTGATTGTGTCGTGCGCCGGGTTTTCCAGAAGCACAGGAACAATAACGCCTGCACCCCCCTCATGCCAGTGTGTTTCTAGTTAGCAGACCTTCCACGTATTTACCTATTCAGCCGGTCTCGGGAGACGTCATTTTCTGGTCCTAAACCATGGATCGACGTCGTCGAGCGCTTGCCTCTCCGGCTGCCGCATTGCAGTTACTCCGTAGTGCCAGGCCGGGACTGGTCCAATATCAATAACGAGGCCCTTGGCATCGACATCAGACGACACGCCTCAGCTTATCTCAATTTTTTCAATTTTCCCTCAAATGCCCGACTTCAACAACTGCCATTTGACCATCGAACTCTATAGAGGGCTATCCCCGTCATGGGTACCATCGCGGAACGTTCAGCCGTGGCAACGGTAACGACGGGCCAGAGCATGCCCCTCGGCAGGCTGCCACCACCAGGGAACTGGAACGGCTGGCCGTTCGACTTCAGCCAGTTCCCGCACGATGATTACGGTCCTCAGCTCAACTACGCAGTGTGGACTTTGACAGTGCTATCGGGGATTTTCCTGGGGCTCCGCGTGTACTGCAAGTTCCTACGCGGCCGTGGGCTGTGGTGGGACGACCACTTTCTGATCGCCAGCTGGGTGATTGATGCCCCCGAAATCCAACTAACAGCTCTGACTAACGGGACAGCAGATTTCTCTCGCGATACAGACCGCCCTCATCACGTACAACACGACCATCGGATACGGCAAGCACATATGGGACTTTAACCCCGATGACTTGCCCATGTTCCTGCTGTGGTCGAACACGAGCGGCTTCTTTTCAATACTGTCTGCGATGTGGAGCAAGACATCGTTCGCCATCACTGTGCTGCGGATATCCAATGGCTGGATCAAGCGGTTCATCTGGTTTATCATCATCTCTGTGAACTTGGCGCTCGGGTTCGCCGCTCTTTCGACTTACATACAGTGCTCTCCAGCAGAAAAGTTGTGGAGACCTTTGATACAGGGCAAGTGCTGGCCTAAACAGGTTATCATCTCGTACCAACTCTTTACTGCTGGTAAGAGACCACTAAGCCCACACAGCCGGCTAACATGTTAACCGCATAAATCATAGCATATTCGGGTGGCATGGATATAGTCCTTGCGGTCCTACCTTGGAAGATTATCTGGGGCTTGACCATGAACAAAAAGGAGAAAGTTGGAGTCACGCTGGCGATGAGCATGGGAGTCTTGTATGTTGGCACTTTAAAAGGATGGCGCTTTCATAAGACTGACCGGCGGTACAGCGCTGGGCTTGTGACACTCTTCAAGACCACCCAGCTGTCAGCCATCAACAAGCTTGATCTAAGTGAGTCTGCAATTTTCTTCTTAGACATTGCTCTAGTAACACTGATACCTCACAGTTGATGGCGTCTGGTTATCCATCATCGGTACAGGAGAAGGTTCCATCACCATTGTGGCAGCATCCATTCCTATCCTCCGGGCGCTGTTGAAGCAGCCACCCGTCCCAGGACCTCCTGCAAAGTTTCAACACGGAGATGTCAACCTTTATACTGGCGGTCTCAATTCAACAGGAAGGAGCAGCACTATCGTGACCTCGACTAGTCGATCATCCGCCAGCCGGGTATCAAGGTCTTCCCTTCTCTTCTCGTATTCGAAGTACAAGAGGGACTCGGACGGATGGTTTGAGAAGATGACGGAAGGCGGTCCTCGGCCTGCTACAAGGATCGTTCAAACGCAAGAGGTCAGAGTTGAGTGGGAAACCAATGGCGAGATTGGCAAAGCTGTTTAGCACCTAAGGGAAGCCTTCTAAGAATGTAAACCGTTTGCCCTTTCTACAAAACACCACAATACTGAGAAATGGCCAGTTGTGACCTTTATAACAGAACCCGTGCAAACATTTCACGCGATCCTTCACTGTAACTCGCAGGACTTTCGTGAACGCAAGAGTATGGCCTCTCCGATTCCACTTAACACTGTGTTCTACACAGGATTGGCCGTCTGCTGGGACGGGAGGGCAATTTCGTGAAGCGCAATAGACCATGCCATGAATAGAAGTGCTATAACTTCGCCCTAGTGAACACTTGGAGTGGTCGCCACAGGGTGGCAGGTTTACCTGTTTCGTACGATGAGCACGCGTGGAATCTAACACGTAAAGGAAAACAAAACTTACCCATCTGTTCGCGCCAATGTGCTAAAATCCCATTTATTCGTGCTACTAGCATCAAAGCTGTGATAATCTCTGGTTTGAATCCCCTGTTCGGCGTGATCAGTACATGCCCACGAGACACAATATTGGAGAACCTACATGGCCGAAAACACGAAGCATCCGTAAAGATCCGCGTTGACGTTTAGATTTCTTGAACGGAAGTAATCATCCTGAGAGGCAAGCCGCTCGATCTCCATCGCAACCGACACATGCGGGTCGGCATCGGCATTCTCCCACAGTTCTTGGAGAGCCTTCTTCAGGTGCTTCACGCGTGGATCGACCGTCTTGTAGATGCGATGTCCGTAGCCAAAGAGGCGGAACTTGCCCTTCTTAACGTCCTCGATGGTCTGCGGAACATTTTCCTTCTTGCCGATGCGTGCAAACATCTTGTATGCCAGATCGATGGCCCCGCCGTGCAGGGGACCGGAGAGTGCACACGCCGCGGCGCTGACACAGGTCATGGGGTCGGCCAAGCCGGAGCCGACATGCATGCTCGCCGCGGTGGAATTGGTCATCTCGTGGTCCGCGTAAACAATCCATAGACTGTTCAGGATGCGGACCATCTTGGGGTCTGGCCGCCGGGTCACAGGGTCGATGGCCCCCATCATCAGGAGGATGTTCTCGGCCATCGACAAGTCGGCTTCCGGGGGAGTGAACGGAACACCGCTGTAGTGGCAGTAGATTAGGGCGATGACAGTCGTGGAGGCAGCGATGGTCCGCCGCACGCCTTCGTCCACGGCGTCCATCTTTTTTAGATAGATCTCCTTTCCAACGTATATTGGGACGGTGGTTGGGTCCGTGGCTGCCCAGGCACCTAATCCTGCCATTAGCAGGAAATGGTAGGGCGTATCACGTCTAGACAGGAGATCAGTTCAGGCGTGTGGAAACCAGGAATCCGAAGACCTGCTCACGGGAAACACTTGATGGTATCAATAACACATGGGGGAGGAGTAGCCTTAGAAGCGAGTGTCCGTCGATAGTCGATCTTCTCTTGCGGAGACGGCAGGTGGCCCCAGATCAACAAGAACGACACATCTTCGAAGTCGTGCTCCTCGATCAGCTCATCTAGCGCGTAGCCCCGGTACTGGATAGTGCCTTTCACTCCGTCTCTTTCTAATGGTCAGTTACCTACCGCAACAATAAATTCTATGCGTATGTAAGACGAACATGTAGGTTATCTCAGACTCTGCGACAGCCGTATTCTGAAATCCCGGGTCCATGACCTTCAGACCTGTCCGATATCGGTCCAAGGCATGGTCTCCAGTAAACTCCTGTGCGGCAGATATCCACTTGAAGTCTGTCGCGTTGATTGTGTTGTTGACGATGGGGATCTCGTAGGACCGGGACGTGCGGTTGTCCGTCACGGTCAGCGTGTCTTTTTGTTGCATCTTCCCTTTACCAGAGCCACACACTGATGACGCAAAGCAAAAATATGAGTGATTCAAGATGTGGGAGAGAAGAAAGGTCAAAGAGACAAGAGGGTATTTATAGTGTATGCACCCCAGAGGTATCCGCGTTAAAGCCATCAGCTCGATGGTAGCTGGCAGTCATCCACTCGAGATCCACTGCGTTATCGAGTCCCAGCCTTCAACAAGTAAATGGGGCTCCTGAACCTGCCTAGGGTCCCCTCTAGGCTTCAAGTGGCTAAGACTGACAGCTATTGACAAGCTGAATTTGTACCGGCCTAAAGACTGGCTGACAAGAAGGTGCCCAGACGACTGAAATCTCATTAAAGCCTAGCACTCCCTCCCAGGCCGTCGTCTGCCAGCGAGCAGGGATCCATTACTACAGTTACCATGGCCACGGGACACGCCGAATACGATGCCATTATACAGGACATTGTCGAGTATGTCTACCATGGACAGATCAACAGCGAGAGCGCCTACACACGGGCCCGTCTGGCACTGCTGGATGCGCTTGGCTGTGCCATCGAGACGCTCCACCTTAGTCCTGACTGCAGGGTCCTCGTCGGTCCAGTCATCCCTGGGACGCTTGTTCCTGGCGGAGTGCGCATCCCCGGGACGGGCTACATCGTAGACCCGCTCAAGGGAGCCTTCGACCTTGGGAGCCTGATTCGATACCTAGACCACAATGACGCCTACGCAGGCGCCGAATGGGGACATCCATCTGACAACCTGGGTGCCATCCTGAGCGTGGCAGACTGGCTGAGCCAGCAGCATGCGGCAGAGGGGCAGCCGAGGTGAGTCCCCTCTCGGCTTCACACAGCACGGAAGATTCTCATCCCAGACCATCTACAGGGTGACACTACACACCGTCCTCACCGCGCAGATCAAGGCCTACGAGATCCAGGGCATCCTGCAGCAGACGAATGCCTTCAACGCTCGCGGCCTCGACCACGTCATCCTCGTCAAAGTGGCCTCGACTGCCGTGGTTGTCTGGATGCTAGGCTTGCCGGAGTCTGCTGCCCTATCCGCGGTCTCCCACGCGTGGATCGACGGCCACCCGCTGCGGACGTACCGCCAGTCTCCCAACGCCGGGCCGCGGAAGGGCTGGGCTGCGGGTGACGCGTGCATGCGCGCCGTCCACCTGGCCCTTCTCACCCAGCGTGCCGGCCGCCTCAATCGGGGCACGTCTTCCTGGCTCGGCGGCGCCGCGGTGGGTGTGCCCACGGCCATCACAGCGCCGCGATGGGGCTTCAGCGATGCTCTCTATGGCGGGAAGGCAATCACACGGGGCTACGCCTACGGAAGCCGGGTCGTGGAGACGGTCCTGTTCAAGTTGATTACAGCCGAGGGACATGGCATATCCACCGTCGAGGCCGCCGCGAAGGTGGCTACAATGCTGCGGGCGCGCCAGCTGGTGGCCGAGCGGGACGTACGTGCCATCCGCATCCGGACGCAGAAGCCTGCGGTGATCATCATTGACAAGACCGGACCGCTGCGGAACAACGCCGACCGCGACCACTCCCTGCAGTACATGGTCGCCGTCACGCTCCTGAAGCAGGCGGTCGTGGACACGGCCGACTACCTGGACGACTCGCCGTGGGCGACAGACCCGCGGGTCGATGCGCTGCGGAAGAAGATGACGGTGACAGAAGATGCCGGGTTCACAGCAGGCTACTACGACCCGGAAGTTCGAAGCGTCGCGAGCGCGATCGAGGTGCAGCTGGACAGCGGTGAAGTCTTGGATGAGGTCGTGGTGGAGTTCCCCATTGGCCACCACAAGAGAGCTGAGACGTTGGACGGGGTCATGGCCAAGTTCCGCCGGAACATGAGCTCCATGTTTGCTCCCGAGGAAGTAGAACGCGTCATCCAAGCTGCCCACACGGATGATCTGACGGTAGCGGAGTTTATGGCGCTCTTTGCTCGCCCGGAAAAGGCGACCAGAACAAAACTGTAAAAGTGCTGCAGCACCAGAGAACTCTTTCCTGCCTAATTTCGTCCTTTATTGGACGTTTTGGCTCGTTGTGGCTAATTAGTTGCATCTTCAGCTACCGACTAGGGGGTTTCTATACTGAAAACGTACGATGTCAACACGAAAACTGGGGGAGCGACAGCTAGTCCCATGCAACCAGTAGTTAGTTATTGGGACGTGGCCAGCTAAGGATCCTAGAAAGATACGAATATCTCATATGCTTGACCAGTGGTCTGTACCCAGAGAACCCATGCACCAGAAGATGTCGTTTCTGAAGAGTAATACTCCGTCAAGGAGTCCTTTCCTTTTCCCTGTCTCGTGTTGTTCGAAGACTAGAGGTCATCGACCATGGCCGAACCTCCGCCAGTTACCCGGGAGCTCTGCGAGTGGATCTCCAGCTTATCGCTGGCTGATGTTCCCCCTGAGAAGGTCACCCGGGCTAAGTATTTAATTCTTGACGGATTAGCCTGTGCCCTGGTAGGGGCCCGTCTCCCCTGGTCAGACGCTGCCGTTCAGGGTGTCTTATCGATAGAGTCACCAGGTCGTTGTGGCATCATTGGATGGGAAGAGGTGTGTATTGACGATTGCTCGCTGACCGCTGAACGACACATTCCAGCTGACCTGTCGGAAACTACCTATCTAGAAAACGGGCCCCCTGGCAGCTGCACTCCTGAACAGCACATTTATTCAAGGGTTTGAGCTGGATGACTACCACAGCGAAGCGCCGATCCACTCTAACTCCATCATTCTCCCGACTCTACTGGCCGTGCTCGAGCACTGCAGTGCCTCTGCAGATGCACCATCCTTTGACGGTGCGACCTTCCTGCTCGCAGCCATTGCGGGCTACGAGACGGGCCCCAGGGTCGGCCTTGGTGTCTACGGCATTGAGGTGCTTGCCCACGGATGGCATTCCGGAGCCATCTTTGGTCCTGCTGCAGCGGCGGCGGCAGCAGCAAAGTTCCTCCGACTTCCATCCGCCACCATCGAGGACGCTATAGGCATCGCTTGCACGCAGGCCGGAGGGCTCATGTCCGCGCAATACGAAAGCACCGTCAAGCGGATGCAGCACGGCTTTGCCGCCCGGAACGGCCTGTTCGCTGCGCTCATGGCCCGGAGCGGGTACGCGGGGATCAAGCAGGTGCTCGAGCGCCCCTATGGCGGGTTTCTCAGCAACTTCAGTCTGGGGAACGGGCGGACCCCGGCCTACCGGCCTGAGAAGGTGGTGGAGGATCTGGGCAGCAAATGGACGCTAGACCAGATTGTCATCAAGCCGTATGCTTCCATGGCCGCAACACACAGCACCATCGACGGAATTATGTCCCTGCAAGCCAAGTATCCCAGCCAGATGGCCGCGGTTGATCGCATCCGCCGCATCACGGCGGAGATGTCCGAGCCGGCCTTCAAGAAGGGAGGCTGGGCCCCCACACGGCCGCTGACAGTCACCGGCGCCCAGATGTCGGCCGCATACGCCGCAGCTATGCAGCTGCTCGAGGGAGAAGTCCAGGTGTCCCAATTTGCGCCGGCCCAGCTGGAGCGAGACGACGTGTGGGCGCTCATGGACCGGATTCAGTGCGTGTACAATCCTTCCTTGAGCACCTATCAGCAGCGCATCCACGTCGAGCTTGACGGGGCCAATGGACAGATTGAGGCCTTGTCAGAGTTTGTGGACGCACCTCGCGGCAATAAGACGCCTCTCTCCAACGAAGACATCCTGGACAAGTGGCGGCGTCTTGCAGAGACTGTGATTGACTCGGGTCGACTGGCAGAGATTGAGAGGACGGTGCTGCATCTGGAGACGGTGCAGGACCTGCGGCAGCTGGCTCGACTGCTTCATGGCCGTACGGCGAACGTGTTCGCCGAGAAGACGCCGTCACCAAACTTATAGAGGAAACAAGTATGATATTAAAATCTAGATTATTCCTTTAGCCTTCGTCTCCGATTTCTTTGACACCATCAGTCTGCTCAGCCAGCGAGTACTCCTTTATCGTTCGATTCTTGTTCTTTTCCGTCGACATCGAACAAGGGATCTGCGGGCAACATCACGCCCCAGTATTTCTGCAAGCGCTCTCTCATCAGCTCGTATGACGACCCCATCCGAAGCACCTTCATGTGCTCAAAGTCGATGATTGTCGATGGCCGCCCGCCGTAGATGTGGTATCGCTGCAGCCCGTAATCCACGATGATGTCGGCAGCGTCTTGAATTTCGGGGTCGATGTCCTCCAGGCGGAATTTCTGGCCCGTCCCCGTGAGATTGGCGCTGGAGCCCAGCATCAGCTGACCGCTTTCGTCGTTCAACCGACCCAGCTCGGCCAGCAGCGATCCTCCCCCGACGTAGATTCCCAGAGTGCCGTTTTTCGTTGCATTCGCCAGTGTCGCCGGTGAGAGCTGCTGGAGCCGCGGATGATCCGCTCGGAAAGGGGCCACAACGCCGAACGACATGTCTAAATCCTGGTGCAAGGCCCGGATCATCGCGAGCTTCTCATCAGGCAGAATATGCAGCGCCAGGTGAAGCTGGTGGGTTCCCATGACGCCGAGGGCGTGGCCGGGCCGGCGCCGTTTCGCTGCAAAGGCCTTCTGGATGGCCTCGGAAGAGGACGCCACTAGCCCATAGCCGACTTCGGTCGGCACGAGGGCCACGCCCCCGGCTTGCAGAACCTCAAACACCCGGAGGGCGTCAGATTTGGCGTCGGGATAGCTGCCCGGAGCCGGAATGATTTTGGACTGCGCCTTCATGCTGACTTGTAATGAGGAAGGACACAATCTTCAACAAGGAGAGTAAAGGAAAAAGAGGAAAGGAAGCAGAGACAAAAATTACACAGGCAACCAATATTGTATTTACCGAGGCAGTCACTCAACTAGCCAGTTCTGAATAGGACCTTCTCATGCTCAGCTCAACTTCAGCAAGCTATTCAAGGCTAAGAAGGCCATACCTGGAAGTGGCTAGCTGAACGGTGGCCCGAAGTTAGCCTAGGGCAGGACACTGATCCACAACTGCATGTACCATTCCCTGTCATCAATCTACAAGCCTGTCGGCCAGCATGGGCGGGAAGCATAGCAGATACTAGGATGATCGGACATAGAAGTTATTCACTAAGACGGAGGAGAGACTTAGTTCTGTATACGAACTGTCGTTACTAAGGCAGATACTTATTAGTGTTTACCTAAGGTGCACCCTTCTATAGGACGAAACTGACTTCCATTCAATAACGACTAAGTTAGCTTTCCGGTGTGGTTCATTTGCTTCGTTCTGCGAAAGAGTGCGTTCACGAAAAGTAAATAACAAGTACAACCGCGATTCAGGGAAGAAAGATGCTGTAATAAATACAAAATAGTGGACTGTCTTTCAAAATTGCGAAATCCAGGCTAGGAACTGTTATTAGAGTCTAAAGCGCAAAGGCATTAACCCCACCGCTCACTGTCCTACCATCCCCTCTTGACTTACCGTAACATAAGTCGCTGGGAGGAAGATCATTATGAGAAGAACCTATCTATGTGGCTAAATATGCTAAATGGCTGCTCTCGATTTATTCCTTGACAAGCTTGAGATCTTGGGTTTATGATGACAACCCTGCCGAGAACGAACATCAAAGCCGCGGGGATCGGTATGGCATCGTCATCTCCCTGGTTCTAGATCATGACTACCTCTTCTTCCGTACGTTGGTTGTCTAGCTAACTGTTCGGAGATGAAGGTCTAGATCAGGGCATCTGGTTGCCTTTGGAAAGACTGTATGGCTTCGATTTCTGATTCTACCGATTCCTATTCAGCGCGCGAGTCCCACGGGATTCCGTGTCCTCCTGGTAAGACAGCGTGGCCTCGATGTTCATGTTCCAGCGGGTTCTTGTTCAGCAGCGTTATTATTGCGATAGGATCGCTACTGAGGTTTCTGGGCGTCCCACTTCCATTCGTCCCTGAAGCTATCCGGCTTGTTGGGGAGAAATCAGAGAGGTGAGTAGTAGCCTGGAATGACACTTAGCTCCGTCTAGTATTAAACCACCCGGGAGATTGTGGCATGGCATAGTCGGTAATGATATGGTAGAAGTATTGCCCATCTCTGAATGGATGCAGTCTCTCCACGTGAATGAAGAGGCCTCCGCCTCTCCTTCTGGTCTCTTTTACGGCCTCATTCTCCCTGTCCTCCGGCTTGTCTATCATCAACCGGTTCCCGAATGCCTCCGCCTCCTCACGATCTTCCAAATCTTCAAAGTTGTCCAGCAGCCAGCTAGTCATATCCGATCCGGTAAAACAATTGTAGTAGAGGCGAAGATGCCATCTGCGATTCTGTATCTGCACTCCCCCATTCTCAACTGGTTGTTGGATTGCCCACGCCAGTGCAGACAACGAACAGTTCTTCTTCGAGAAGTGCTTTACTTGCTTGGGCATGTGGACCACTTGAACTCTGCGAAATTGGTGTATTTCATCGTCGCTTTGATCTTCCTCGCGTATATGGAAAGTGAAGGCCCTTGTTCTTTTTTTTGGAGGAAGCCTTTCCAAGTCGTCTCGGGTTCGCTTTCCAAGCCTGATGGGGGATGCTTCTGAACTATCCTCGAGAGTCAAGTCTATTTCGTCAATTCGTTGGTACAACAGCCGACAGAGTGGATTGGAGCTATAATTTTGCGTTAGTCTTATAGAAAGGGATTACCAAATTACTCAAAGAGGGCATCAAAGAGGGTGGTTGTACCATTGAATTTCTGACTTCAAATCGCCTTCTCTGACCGCGTTCTCCGTCCGACAACCAGGGCAACATGAGAGTGCTGCTCGTGGTGCGTTACGGAAAACCATACTCATGTTCACTTTTCTTCCTGGAAGGAATAATGATGCCCATGGCTTTTTCCTGAAATCCATTGCAGTCTTCGATTTCGAGTCTTGCATGGCGTACTCGATATTCTGCACCTTCCTAAGCCCAGGAACATCGCGGAAGCGAACTTCGAGCACAGCTTGAAAGGCTTCGAATGAACAGATAAACTCAACGTGAAAGGGGGCGATCCGGCCAAGTGCGTCTTCGAAATATACAGGTTGCTGCCGGTCCACCTGTGGTGGAAGTTCACTCTGCAGTAGCTTCTGCATCTCTACAACCATCGCAAAGATTCTCATATTGGTTTCCAGCACTTTGTGCACGATGAATTGGAGGTCATGGACCTCTTGCTGAGTCGAAATGGCTGTGACAGTCCGCGAGATAGTGACGATAAGATCTGCCTGCGTATTAAGCAAATCATGGTTCTTCTTGACGAGAGCCTGTGTTTTGTTCTCTGAATCCCGAAGGCCGATCACTTCCTGATGAGAAGATTTCGCCGAATTATCCTGCAAACTCATAGATGCCATCTGCATGGCATTGAGAATCATGTTGATAGTCGTCGTGTGGCCCGTAATCTCTGCTCTCAGCTCGTTCACCGCATCATCTTTGAACAGCGCCCATTGGATCTTGTGCAAATTAGTCCGCCATCTTGAAGCTGTTGAGAGAGCTTGGACACCAAGCGTGGCCTGAAACTTGGCGTTCTTAGACAAGAATGTCTCGATACTCTCATGACACTGTGATGCAACTTGCTCCAGAGCAATTTTCTGGGCTGCCTGAGCAGGTTGGACGTCCAGATTGCGAACATTTGTCAGAGCGTCCTCGAGATGAAAGAGATCAGAAATCAGGCGTCGATATGCAGGTCGTGCTCCTGCTGTGTCGTTCAGTGACTTGATGAGATCTTTGACTAGTTTGATGCTGGCGATAAAATCGCCAACGGAGAAACCAAAAGCTGGTGCCGCCATTGCCTTTTCGTTTGGGTTGTTAGAGATGATATGTGAATGAAGAGGAGTTGAGCTCCAGACCAAGGAAGAAGAGCCGCCCCCGCACGACGCCAGACACAGCCACGTCACATATGCGGCTGGCTGTACTGCCACATCTAGCGTTTCGGCACCACTACGGACTTTTCAAGCCCAAAGATTAACTCCCAGCCGAATTTGCCAGGATCCTCCTTCGTTCCTTCAGACTTCTTTGGGCAAAACGCGAGCGACTTGCATCACCTGCAGCCGGTCGTTGCCGATAACTGAATTATATCACGTGCCTTGCCATGTGAATGAAACTCAGCATTAGATTTTGCTGAGTGCCTCAGGCTATTGTGTCTCGGTAGCAACTATACGCTCTTAACGAGGAAGTCGGACAGGAATCAATAAACAGTATTAGCAGGTCTAATTAGTGCTCCATTACTGATCTCGGAATATCGCCAAATGCAGTGCCTACCCCCCCTCAACCGTATTCTTCCTCTCCCTCTCCCTCGTTGTCATCCTCCTCGTCCTCCTCTTCCTCGCCCTCTTCGTCGTTGTCCTCGTCGTCGTCATCCTTCTCCTTATCCCCAACCTCTTCCTTTTTTTTACCCTTACTGAAGATCCCCTGCAAAGAGTCCTCTAGGAGTTGTCCGATCAGTGTCTTGTTGTCCAGATCATCCTTCAGCATCCCCTGAGTCAGCTCAGCCTCCAATCTGTCCAGCTCCTCGCGCTTCTGCTGAATGTCCTGGAGCTCACGGGTGACTGTGTCCTCGAGGACGTTCTTGTTTAGCTCCATCGCGTTGACCTTGCTATTCACATCGGACCATAGCTCCTCCAGCTGTCCAGCGCGCGAGGTCTCCCCGAGGAGGTTGGCGAGCTTTACGGCGGAATCCAGGAACTGGCTTACTCCCCTGGCTGTGACCGGAAGTCGATGGACCGCTGTGCGCCGCAGCTTTGATACTATGACGAGCAGCTCGCTGAGATCGTCATTGTCAATCTGTGGCCTAACCACTTGAAGGTTGACCCTACCCTTCTTTGTGCTGAAGAGCCTTGTCCATTTCGTCAGTTCCACGGACGCTGCACAGTCCCAGTTTCTCTTCATGAGGATGGATGGCATTGTCCTTGACGCGAAATCAAAGAAGCACTGCTCAAGGACCCGCTGGGCCGTGTTGAGGATCATGTGCTGCATGTGGTAGGGTAAATAGGCTGGGTAGAGTGATGGCAGTTTCCCTTCCAAGATGCGTTCCTTTGACTGTCTCTCTGCAGGCCAGGATGAGTTAACAGTGTACGAGAGATTGCGTGTTCCCGACTCACTTTTAGGAGGCTTTGCTGCGCCATCCTCATCCACATCTGGCTCGAGCTCAGTATCCTCTGCAAACCATGCTGCGTCACCGTCTACTACACAATATTCTTCCTCGTTTTGTGAGGCGACCTCCTCCAGCCTATCCTCTATGGAATTGGCCGCATCCGCCTCCGATGCGTGGTGTTGGGCATCTCGCAGAGCCGAATGCCGGAAAAGATCTGGGAACTCAACTTTTGCGCGGATCTCCGATTCGAAGACGCGATTCTCGAGCAATTCCTGAACTACCCGAGCAACCCTCTTCTCCCCGATGTCACCCAGAAGTGGCTGCAATGAGTTCCTGCTCCTGTTGATCAGCTCCTTCACTTTCTTAAGCCTCCGCACCTGCGCATTGCTGCCGCTGAAGATAGGGCGGCATAGGACGTAGACACGGCGTCTGGTGTCGTCGTTTTCTCTCACCAATGGTCGGAGTAGGGGAATAGTCTCCTGGAAATTGGGTGTGCGATGTTACTGTGAAGGCAGGGCGACCCTTTGTGTACCTCCTCTACATGAGGAGGTTCTCGAGCGTGTGGCCGTTGGCTGTTGCTAACAATGTGAGGCCTACCACCTTCGCCACGTGGCCGGCCTCTGGTGGTTTCAGGCCTCCGGCATGAAGGTGGTGGTGCCGTCAACCCCGCAGGCAACACAAACCGCTGCTCTCCCTCTTCTCAGCACCTTATATGGTACAAGACATGTCTGCTCCGGACCAGTTGGCAAGTACTCCCGATTAGTATCGGAAGCAGCTATGGCCGATAGCTGCATGGTCAGCACCTTGGCGTGTGTATCCCTTTTGCAGGGTGAAGCGCCCAATATTGTGGCATAAGTAGGTACTCATACAGAACGCTGTTTTGGAAACTACACAACACCTGAACCCCGCCTGGGAACTCGCCGTTGTTACGGGGAAAAGAAACCTGAAGCATTCAGCTAACAATTGATCTACCTCGACCACCTAATCCAATAGGTTGTAAGCCCCGTTTCTGAGGAATTCTCAAACTGACTGAGTCGCCTGACAGCTTGCCCTTGATTTACCTGACACTCCTGGACCTCGACAGCATTATCCTTTGCCATGGGAGGAGTGGGTTTCCTTCGACTCATGTGATGTTTGTCGTATAGTAACCAGCATCTTGGACGCGGTCACACCTGAAAATAAAAAATGCCCGAGGTTGTCTCTGTCGTACAATTCGATTGATGCGTGCGGTAGTTGCCATTTTCATCAAGGCTCAGAAACTGGGGATGCGAATCATGGACCTATCTGACTAAGAACTAGATCTTCTATGTGACCTTGCCCTGAGGGCGCTGCAAGATCGCAACCAGTCAGGCGGGTGTCAACTTGAACTCCGTCCTTCCATCGAGGTTCACCTCAATCGTAGCCTTCCCCGTTGTATCCGCCGTGAAGGACTGCCCTGCGTCCAAATGATATTTCGCACCCGGCACTAACCTCTCGAAGCCAAGGGTCTGCTTGCCGGCAGCCTTGCCATTATATAGAACAAGGTCCATGCCTCTGCCATCGTGGCTATACGCTTTAGCAACAAGCACGTCCGGAAACTTGCACTCGGCTAGCAGAGGGCCCTGCAGCGCCGTCGGCTCGGGACCGTGGCAGGTCGCGTTACAGAGGTCCTGGTAGCGCGCCAGGCGGGCCATGAGCGCGACCACCTGTGATGTGGCGGACAGGCCCTTGTTGTACAGTGCCCCGGACGGCGTGGCCTCGACGGGGAAGAACTCGTTGTCGAGCTGCTCCAGAGCGTCCCTGCGAACCTTCTCGTCGCCGAACTCGGCGGCGCAGCCGGCGACGAAGGCGCGAAGGGCTCCAACGCCGGCCTTGTAATTGCCCGGATCCATCTTATCCGCGCCCCGCAGGTCCTTGACGTCCAGGCGACCCTTGTCGTCGTAGTAGATGTGTTCGTTGCGGATGATGGCCCACACGCGGGCGCCGATGTGCGGGAGGTAGCAGGTCAGATTCATGGCGTTGATGCAGTCGGACAGGGTGCCGGAGAGGCCCGGGATGGTCAGGCCAGTTAGTTCGGAGCGAATGGGCAGGATGCGGCCGTCGGGTTCTGTCATCTCGTCCTCGAGAGCGCGCTCGAAGCGCGGCTTGATCTTCTCGGCGTAATCGTTGCCGAGGAGGCGGGAGGAGATGATGAGGCCAGACATGCCGATGAGACTGAGTACAGGGAGAGATTAGTACAAAATAAGCGCGATAGCATATAACAGGTGCGACACTCACTTGCAGAGAGAGTATGTCCAGTTGGGCTCACACGGGTACAGGCAGTAGTCGTTGGTGGCCATGTTTTCGTACATAGCATCGGCCAGGTCACCGAACGAGCGCTTGTAGTGCACGCCATCGGCAATGTGGAAGTCTAGAGCGCCCTTCTTCTCGTAACGCCTGTCACCAGTAGCTGATGCATACAAGCCGATTGCGACTCCAATGTAGCCGGTCACCATGATGTTGTCATAGTTGATGGGGTCGTAGTCGGTAGTGAACTTGCCAGTCAGCCGTTCCCATTTCCAGTAGGACATGATCCTCTTGGTGAGTGACTTTTCGATGCTGTTCCGGCAAGCCTCGGCCGCGTACCCGTGGAAGTTTGGTGCATAGTGCGTCAGATAGAGAGCTAGGCAGTCGACGACGCCGTATAGCTGGTACCGCACAGCCGCGGTCTGGAACTGATCAATCACGTCGTGATAGCTGAGGTCATCGTGGCTGGTCAGGCCTCGCTCAATCATGTGCTGGACGAACCGGAGGGTCTTGAGGTCGAGTTCGCGCGAACCCGGTGGCGGGGCCGGAGTAGCCGACTCCTGCATGGACTTGACCTTGGCGGGAAGGTACTTGTTGCGCTGTTGTTGAATAGAGCGGCCACGGGCGTTGATCTGTGAGGATTTCCAGACGGCCCAGGTCACCATGATGACACACGCAGCCGCCCAGACTGGCGCTGCCTGGTCTACTAGTGTGTCTTTGGCGAGGGCAGCGGCCAGCCCAGCAGAGCCAAACCACAAGAGAAGAGGGAAGAGGACGCCGCCCATGGCAAACCAGACAAATAGCGTGACAGGAATGCCGGCAATAGTGATGAGAAAAGCAGCCAAGGCCGGGATGCTCCCCACGGCTACCAGTCCCGCTCCGGGGAAGAGAAGACCAAGGGCCGCTGCACGGATAGCCGTGGACTGGAGATTATAGAAGCACCATAGCCCAAATGTGTACAGCATAGCGTACTGGAACATTGTGCGGCGTTGGTAGTAGCGCTTGGTGGTGCCAAGTCCTGCGGAAGGAGGAATCATGACGCCTGGCATCTTGTCAATCTACTGCCATGCTGATAGACAGCGGCCGTGTCGATCTGGGAGCTTACTATTGAAGTCAAACGTGCCCCATCCCTTCTGATGAGCCTGGCCAGACTCTGCCTGCGGCTCTTTTTCGAACCTGTACTGGGGCACATGGCCAGTCTGAGTAACGGTCTGCCAACGCGGTCAGTCTCCCCCGAAGTAGTAGTGGAGGGCTAAGGAAATGCATACAATGGTAGACATTGTCGCTATCTGGAACAAGGTAAGATATCCACAATGGATGTCTCCTGCCTCGATAGACTACATCGAGCTCATTCACTCAGAGCAAGGAGACAGCTGTGCTTATAAGTACTCAAGCCCCGGCCCGGTCTCACGGGCCCCACGGCGCCGGCACGGGCATCTGAAATGTGGGGACGGACCGGGCGCGGTACTCCCGTGCCGAGTGGCTACGATGGAAGGCATGTTTCACTTTCATCCGGGTGGTAGAGGCAGACCATCGGCAATTCAAAGCCTCCATTGAAGTCTAAGCCGTCCGTATTGACTGAAGTCTGGAGACTATCCGCATCTATCAGAAATATTTCCACATGCGGTCGTTCCCGCAGCGGCGAGCTTCACATCGTATAATCGCACCCAGCCGCCATATCATCTCCCAAGTTCGACTATGGCGTGTTGCTATATTGCGGCGTCGATGATCGCCTTCATCATCAGAAGCTGCGAGGCGTTAGATATCAATCTGGACCTGCAGTATAACGAATCGGTTAAGCACCACAAAGACGCATCAACCGAGGCTGACAGACCAGGCCCGGCAGAATCCAGCGTCATCGGCGAGTCTGAGATCACCATTGTGTCCATCTCCGGGATGACATGCGCGGCGTGCTCCACGACGGTGGAGAAAGCCCTAGTCGGCGCCAAAGGCGTACAGCAGGCGCTCGTCTCGCTGGCACTGCAGGAGGCTCGCGTCTTCCATGACACCTCGACGGCGCGAGACGACCTGATTACCTGCATTGAGAACGCCGGTTATAAGGCGAGCGTTGGAGCAAGAACACCGTCGCAAAAGATGTCGACTATACGGCTCGCAGAAGAGCTTCAGTCGCTCCGGAGGTCCCTCCAAGGTCTTGGTTTATGCTCGACACTCATCTTCGGCTTCGGCAAGGGGCTGGACCTTGTCAAACTGAACACCTACGTTTCCCATCCGCTTTTGTCTCTTGCAAAGACCTCCCTGATGCTGTGTCTGACGATAGTTGCAATTGCAAGATACGGGGAGTGGATCTTCACGAGCGCACTGAGCGCCGCAAGACGGGGCAAGGTCAACATGCACACCCTAATATGCGTGTCAACGCTCGTGGGACTCGCACTATCCCTCCTCAAGATTGCCCACGGTGACATCGACGTGCAATACTTCGATACCATCATTGGGGTCTTGCTAGTCATAACGGTCGGGCGTTACATGGACTTTCTGTCACGACGCCGAGCCGGGGACACATTTTTCGGCCTCTACTCCCTGATGGACGAGACTTCAATAGCAAAGCTAGCAAGTCAAGATGTAAGATGCTAGGCCCCTGCGTATTCTTTCTTAATTCATCTAAACACACTCCTAACTACTTGGATTTGCATAGAGGCGCGTCCCATCGCATGTTCTTAGGTCCGGAGACGAAATAGTCATTGAGCCCTATACCCTCATACCGTGCGACAGCTATGTCATCTCCGGCACGTCGCATATTAACGAGGCCGTCATAACTGGCGAGTCGTTTCCGAAGACAAAGTCAGTAGGCGCGCTGCTCCTGGCCGGCACCCGAAACGGCCCAAATCAGCTACGCGCAGTAGTCCAACAGGACCAGCGAGGATCGTTCCTGTCCCAGCTAGTCGCAGGCGTCGAGGCTTCTCTGACAACTAAAGCGCCCGTCCAGCACCGCGTGGATGTCATATCGCGGTATTTTGTGAGCATCATATTCGCCATCGCAGTAACTACCGGGGCCATATCTTTCTTTTCCGCCCGGGAACGGGGGTTGGCTCATGCAGTTGACGTGGCAGGAACAAAGGTGATGGCGGTTCTCGCAGCGGCTTGTCCTTGCGCACTGGGGCTCGCCACGCCATGCGCAGTGATGGCGGGCATAGGTGAGTGTCTCTGTATTTGAAATCGCAACACGCCATGACCTGACCTCCGAGATCCTAGACATTGCCTGGCGAAAGGGCATCCTGATGCTGGGAGGCGCGGAGACCATGGACGCGGCACGCAACCTGACGCACGTTGTCATGGACAAGACGGGAACCCTGACACGGGGGGCACCGGAAGTCACCAGCATGGTCGTGAATAGCCGTTGGCAGGGACGCGAGGTAGATCTCGCCGTGCTGATCTGTGCGGCCGAAGAGGAAGGAATGGCAGCACACCCGCTGGCGTCGGCACTGTTTCGCAAGCTGCTGCCCCTGTGCAGTGAAGCGTGGGACCAGTACAGATCGCATGGGCGCATGCGCGACTCAGAACAGATCGGAGGCCATGGTATCCGTTGCACGGTGGACAGCGGGGACCAGAACTGGAGATCTGTGCTTGTTGGCAGCCTCCAGTTTATGCTGGACAACGACGTATGCGGAGTTGAAGAGATTCCCAGGAATGCCACTGAAGAAGGCTCGGTCGTCTTTGCCAGCATTGATGGCCTTCTCGCAGCTTCGTTTGTCTTGCAGGTGAGTACCACCAGGCAAGGGCCACATAGTCGACCAAAGGCTAATAAGAGATACATAGGACGCACTAAGACCCGACGCCGAGGCAACGGTCTCCGCGTTGAAAGCGAGGTCACTCAAGGTCACGATGCTGACTGGCGACAATCCGAGCGAAGCTCGTCGGATCTCCCAGCAGTTAGGTATTGAGGTCTTGGCCTCATCAGCGACCCCAGCTGCAAAGCTAAACCATGTTAAGGCGCTGCAGCAGAAGGGCCATAAAGTCCTGATGGTAAGCCGCTCATGAGTTGAAATGAGAGTGGTGATGTGGCTCAGGTGCTGACGCGCGTCGTTACAGATTGGAGACGGCATGAATGACGCCCCTAGCCTGGCTGCAGCGGAAGTCGGCGTGATGATGGCCCATGGTAGCAGGTGCCTATCGTCTGGTGGGAGCGTTCTAATACTGCAATCCCAAATACGGCTAGTAGAAACCTTACTGGAGATATCGACGAGCACGATGCGACAAGTCACGGCCAACATAATGTGGGCGTTAGCATATAACGTCTTCGCCGTTGCCCTAGCAGCAGGTCTCGGCTCTCCTTTGAACATCTCAATCTCCCCGTAAGTGCTCATTGAGCTCAGTGAATGGCCTTGATCTGCTCCTTTACTGACAGTCCAGACCAATGGCCGCGGCGATGATGTCCATGTCATCTATCTTCATCACCATGAACGGCCTACTTCTTCGGGCACGTTTGGCAAGGCGTTACAGCATTTCATAGTAACTCAGGTGAATCCTTATGGCTTTTTGACTTATTGGCTTTACCTTCCATGACCTAGGGAGCATGGATACGGGTAAATAGTCGAGCAATACGGGAATCGTGAGTGGATGCTAAACCGTTTCTTGCTCATTCGTTCAAATTTGCACTCTCATATTTGCTACGGATGCCAGCAGAGATCATAAGAACACCTCCTAAAACACGTCGGAAATACCTTGGTCGTACTTCTGTCTAGACGACACCACCCGGTATGCCTGTCTAATAGCACCGCTCTATACGGTGGTCTCCTTCGGCACCAGGCCGTAATCGCATATGTCGAAGAATCAATAGCGAATGCCTGATCTAAGAGCGGTTAAACGAATCACATTACGAGATCTCACGTCCATTGCCGTACCATCAAGTTGTTGTCAGGCCACCCGGCTGAGCCGTGCATAGGCCGTCTTCCGTGGCACTACCCGCGCCATCCAAACCCGGACCCCGGACTCCACAACCCGGACCGCCCTCTAACCCGGGGATACTAGCCAAGTAGCCAAGCTACTAACTCGCGACCCCATGCGGGGTAACATACATCTGGGGTAATGGTCGAGCTCTCCCTCTCTTTTGGGAATTGGGATGTATCCGGGCTCATAGATATAACCGCGCCTGATCGGCCAATAAAAGCCGCGAGCCTTGCTCGTGTCATTCCCTTCATACGGGAGCATCTTCTCTGTACCGAATCTTCATTGACCATTGGAGATATTGCTCCTGAACGAAGCTTACCATGTCTGCTGAACCAACATATCTCGGCCTGAGAGGCAAGCCCCTGGGCTTCGCCATCACTGCTATTCTCACGTTTGGTTTTGTGCTTGTAGGCTACGACCAAGGTAAGTACAACCTCCTGAAGACTGGATAGTCCCCATAGCCTTGTTTCTGACGCCGTGATAATAGGCGTCATGTCTGGAGTTATTACAACTTCGGAGTGGCTGCGCACATTTCCTCAGGTCGATGGCAACGCAAACTTGCTGGGGTTCGTAGTTGCCATCTATGATATTGGGTGCCTGCTTGGAGCTTTAAGCTGCATGACGTTTGGAGACAGGCTTGGCCGCAAGCGAGCGTGCTTCCTCGGGGGTGCTTGTGTCGTGCTCGGTGTGGTCATCCAAGTCACCTCCATGCCGGGGAACAATGTCCGTGGGACGCTCGCCCAGTTCATGATCGGCAGAACCATCACAGGAATTGGTAATGGCATGAACATGGCGTCGATGCCAGTGTTGCAGGCCGAACTGTCCCATGCTGGTCGCGGCACGCTCGTCTGCCTCGAGTGCGGCCTCATAGCTACCGGGACCATGTTGTCCTATTGGCTCAACTACGGCATCCGCAACTACGATACATCTATCACCTGGCGCTTCCCCATTGCTTTCCAAATCCTCCTCGCCCTCATTTACATGGCTGGCGTTCTGTTGCTGCCAGAGTCGCCGCGTTGGCTGTGCAAAGTGGACCGCGTCGACGAGGCTACAAAGGTCATGGCCGCCGTCAATGGTGAATCTCGCGATTCGCAGCGCACCCGGGATGATATCCGGTCTATCCTTGACGCTATCGCCATCGAAGACCAAGTCGGCTCTGCCTTCAAGGTCAGGGACTTAACAACAGGCGGGCCATCCCAGCACCGCCGCCGCCTGATCCTAGGCATCACCTCGCAGTTCTTCCAGCAGATCGGGGGATGTAACGCTGTTATCTATTACCTCCCCATCCTCTTTCAAGACTCGCTCGGCCAGACTCCCGAAGAGTCTCTGCTCCTCGGCGGAGTGAACATGATCGTCTATGCCGTCTTCTCCCTAATCTCCTTCGTTGTCATTGACCGAGCCGGGCGGCGCGTGCTCTTCCTCGTTGGCTCCGCTGGCCAATGCCTCTCCATGGTCATCACCTTCGCCTGCCTCATCCCCGGAAGCACATCGGCCGCAAAGGGGGCGGCCCTGGGACTCTTCCTGTACATCGCCTTCTTTGGTGCGACGTATCTGACTGTGCCCTGGCTCTGGGCCACGGAGATCAACCCACTCCGGATCCGCGCCAAGGGTGCTGCTCTGGCCAACATCGTGAACTGGAGCATCAACTTCCTCGTCGTCATGGTCACTCCGATCATGGTTGCCAATATCGGCTGGGGCACATACCTATTCTTTGCAGCTGTCAACCTTCTATTTGTTCCCTTTATGTGAGTATTTGTCTATTCTGCAACCTCCCTGGCAAAGGACTGTCCCACCGGCTCCTGCTGACATGGATCTTCTAGTTACTTCTTCTATCCCGAGACTGCCCACCGCTCTCTGGAGGAGATCGACCTTATCTTTGCCAAGGGGTATTTCGAGAAGAAGTCATATGTCAAAGCTGCTCAGGAGCTCCCCAAGCTGTCTGTCAGCGACATGGAGCAGTTGGCAGCGCAATACGGCCTGATGACCGATGTGGAGATCAAGGGCCAGAGCCCTGTTTCCGTTACGGAGAAGGAGCCGTCCAGCGAGCACGTCGATGTGTGAGTGGCAAGAAACGGGTAGCCTAACTATTTCACATCATCTGAGTAGTATGGTATAGCTGTGGTCTAGTGGAGATGGACTCGTCGTGCTCTTGGTCCCGTAGACAGGTAGCGCTTCTCAGTCACCTTGCACATCTAGGCACCGTGTACTTCTATATTAGTCTAGAACGCCTAGGACGGCAGTTTGCTGGCGATCGGCAAGACAATGCTTTTAACGCGATGTTACGAACCCATGCAGTGACAGATAGTTGGCTGAGAGCAGAAATTAGCCGGACGAATTCCTCTAAGACGGGCGCGGACCGGTTATAACGGAAGTGGCACCGATCTAACAGCGGGGACGGCTTTCGACAGTTGTAGGCCAAGTTCCGGGGTACACAGGATGAAAGTGCTACTTAGGTTAACTCCCAGTGGTGTCTCTGTCAGTGGCGTCTTCCCTGGATCGGGTCTTATCTCAACCCAAGCAATCCATACATGGCTCCGCAAACTTCTACACCGACGTCGGCAAACGTCCTGGGCCTGATCGGCACGATATGTTGGTCCATCCAGCTGTGCCCACAGATACTGCACAGCTACCGCAGAAGGTCTACGGAGGGCCTACCTGCTGCCATGATGCTGCTATGGTCTGCATCGGGAGTTCCGTTCGGGATATACGCGATCCTGCAGAACTTCAACATCCCGCTCCAAATACAACCCCAGTGTTTCTGTCTCCTGTGTATGATAAGTTGGGGCCAGTGCATGACCTATTCTCGGTAAGTTAGAATTCAAAACAACGGCGAGGAGAGAAAGGAAAGACTGATTTGCGTGGATGATGACCCCAGAAAATGGAAGGCTTGGCGAGCCGTCATGATTTGCACAAGTATGCTGCTTCTGTTTGCCGCGCTACAACTCATGTTCGTCCTCGTCCTGCGCGGACCATATTCACGGGGCGTGTCGTGGCCCATCCAGGTGATGGGAGGTGTTGCGTTTGCGACACTGATTGCTGGCTACGTCCCCATCCCCTTCGAACTGTTTAAGCGACGTGGACGAGTGGTAGGCATTAGCCTTATCTTCCTAGCAGTAGACTGGTTCGGGGCATTTTTCTCGCTCATGTCACTTGGTGAGTGAACCAAAGCCTCTTCAGTTTACATATGCTTCCGGCCTTCCGAGTCCTAACAGATGGCACTATAGTTGCTCAAGAGTCCTTTGATGCTCTCTTTGGTGCTCTGTATTCGACATGGTAAGTAGGCACCTTGCGCCGCGGAGCAATAACTGATTCTAACATGCTCGAATATCAGCGCAATTATAGAGCTCAGCATGTTTGTCTCTCATGGCATTTGGCTCCTCAGGACGCGTCATATGCGGCAACGGGCGAGGCTGGAAGGTATGAGTTTTGATGAGTTCCCGGAAGCCATTGAATGGCAGGACTCGGGCATAAAGTTACATGTAATGGAGAAGATGAACAGCCTCCTCCGTAGCAGTAGTGCTGACACTGAATCTGGATGCGCTGCGACAGCAGCGCCTTGAATGGGTTTCCAAGTTGGAGATTCCTGCAGCAGATCACTCCGAGAAATCGCTTTGAACCATGTCCTGCGTTCTGCACATCAGGGGAATGCGTCAGTATCATGTCCTCCGTGCGTGACTTCGGCCGTAAATTTGGTTAATGCAGACTTTATATTCTTATCAGGAGCTTCTCTCTTTCTTCGCGCGTCTTCAATATGCTTTACGTTGCTGAGACGCAGCGCCGGCTGTTCAAGGTCTCTGATTCGGCTGCCGACACGGTCCGTTGACGCGGTTGTCGGCTGTGCGCCCGGACCGGCCGCGGAGCCATATTGCGCGTCAGTCCGTGTCTGGGCTGGCTCCCACACTGAGTGATCTCGGGTCCATACACATGAACCCGTGCATCAACAATCGAGAAGTTCGAGACCATGGATGCTTGGATGGAGCGCGCCGCTTCTGGGGTCTACGGTGCAGAAGAGTTTGTGTACCTCTTGTGGAGATGCTTCTTCAACTACGGTAGTAAGATTGGCTCTGGAATATATGAGCATGCGCAGTCATCCGGAACAGCGTTATCGCGACCTAAGCCGGACAGCGACGAGGAAGACATACAGTTGATTGTGGATTCACAGGACGAGGGCCTCGAGTGTCAGCGCCGCTGCAGCCAGACCACGACTCCGGCCGTCAAGCCGGTACAAAAAAAGCATTACGACCGTCGAAGGGAACAGTGGCCGATCACGAGGGGGCGCAGGACGCCGGCAGATATAAGAGGCACGAACCAGGATAGCAATGAAGAGCTTGACCGCGAACTACAACTTCGCGAAACCATCAAGAGCATGAGAGCGGATCTGGACGAGGATGATGCTGTGCTTGACCTTGCCGACGTCGCAGGGCATGAGAATATCAAGCTGGCACTCGAAGAGTTTGCCTGCTTCTTCCTCCACTTCCCGCATCTAACCCAAAATCTCCGTCAAAGGTCGACGACTGGCATCCTCCTCTTCGGCGCGCAGGGCACGGGCAAGACACTACTGGTCAAGAGCTTCGCCAAGCGCTACAACTTGGGGCTATACGACGTCAGGGCAAGCGCCATCATGTCCAAGTTTGTCGGCGAGTCGGAGAAGTTCATCAGGGCGCTCTTCAGCGAGGTGAGGCAGAACGCGCCGGCCGTCATCCTGCTGGACGAGTGCGACGGCCTGCTGTGCAACCCGGCGGCGGATGCGATGCAGTCGCACAATTACAGGCTGCTGCAGAACGAGCTGAAGAACCAGTGGAGCGACCTGATATACTCTCGAGATGAGGTCATCGTCATCGGAGCAACAAACAAGCCCTACGACATTGACATGGACGGGTTCGGCCGGCGGCTGTCGCTGAAACTGCACGTTGGTTTGCCAGATCAGAAATCCTGCGAGACCATCCTGAAGATGGGTCTCGGACGGCTCCGGCACGACTTGCAGGACCATGACTTTGCGGTCCTGGGTCTCATGTGCCACGAAAAGGGGTTGACGGGCTACGACATTGACTGCTTGATAGAGGCATTGCTTAGAAGGGCCATTCGGAACATCACCGTCGCCGAATTCTTTATTCATAGGACCATGGGAGACGGAACAACAATCTTGGTGCCTTGCAAAGCGGGGATCGAAAGAGCTATTAAAGGCCCATGGACCGTCTTGGCCAACTGCAACGAGGAGATATCCTACCAGCCTTTTACCTACGGAGACGTCGAGGCGGCCGTTCTCAGGGCGAGACCGACTGTAGATGAAGCGATGATGCAAAAGCACGTCTCGTATGCGAGACAGCATGGCACGGACACTGGGTTAGAGGAGTGAAGTGACCAGCAATACTGAGCCACATTTTCGCCCTGGCTACTGCCAGTCAACTCCCATCCACCATTCGTCGACTAACCTCCTGCCCCCCTCCTTTCCGAGTGCCATCATAGCCAGATCCTGCACCGCGGCGTGATCTTGTGACCGAGCGAGGCCCTTGTGCCAGACTAACGAAGTGCTAGTTATAACCGGCTATCTACGAACCTTAGTCCAGCGTTAGCGCTGATCCTCCATTCCCAGATCCGGGGAGGCGGCAACGATTAACTGCGGGGAAAGAGGCCGGGCGGGGAGGAGTGATACGCCCCCATACCCCAAGTCCCAGGGAGACATGGCGTCTCCTCTCAAGACGGCGATACAATGTAACCGTGACGTTTCTCTCTCTGCGGACGCTACAGCATCCAGACTTCCCTGGGAAAACGCACGTTGTCTTCATCCAGCCATTGAGAGCCACCTCTTCAGTACGTGATCTGTCCGAGCGTGTAATACAAGTCATAAGATACACATCCCTTGTGATGACTGGGTCCTCGTCGGGGAGTATGTCTGAGCATCCGCCTTATAGACCCATCCGGCGGATCAGGCAGGCGTGTCGGAACTGCAGGTGAGTAGCACGGTCCGGCTTCTAGTCCACCCTTTGCTCTACGGGTCCGGGTTCTCATGACTGATCCGGCTGCTCAGGCGCAAAAAGGCACGTTGCCCGGGTGAACGACCAGAGTGTACATTCTGCTCCCGTCTTGGACAGACGTGTACTTACTCCGACGATGAAACATCTGTTCAGTCGTCGGCTGTGTCTTCAACATCGGCGACACGGGCGAGAAAGGTCCAGTATAGGCTCTCCCGTGACGGCAACAAGGTACGCTGCGGTTCACATTCTGATACTCGTCGCCATCATGAGCGCATCGGGCCGCTGCAATGCTCGATTATTGACGGCCTGTGACTTACCCTACGTCCAGGATAACCTCTCCGATCGTCTATCAGCCCTAGAGAATCAGGTAGCTGGTGTAGTAGACGCGGTCAAAGGGTGGGTTGTCATAATGAGGCCAGGCACAGTGAAAGATGTCTGACTATTCTCGATCAGGTTCGAAACAGCCCTAAAAACACTCTCGACACAGCTGACGAAAGCCCTCTCCAATGGCGTCCAAGATGTCGCGGCGACAGCTGGGCCGCAGGGACAGGAGGGCGATATCACTGTCCCTACGCAAGCGTACAATCGACTGCCGCCGATGGATATCATCCAGTCTGCAGCAAACCTCTATTTTAGATACTGCCACAACCAGCCATACTCCTTGTTTCATGAAGCCAGCTTTCGGAGCAAGGTCGAGCTTAATGAAGTGCCTACTCACCTGCTTTTTGCTCTTCTTGCCAGCACTGTCAGGTACTCGTCCGATCCCTTCTTCGCCGACAAGAATGCTGCCGTGGCAGCATACGCGAACCAGTCATGGCGAGCAATCGTCATGCCCTGGAACGGGATACAAAGTGACGCGGAGCTCAGTATAGTCCAGACGATCCTGCTACTGGCCATCATTGACTACACTGGTACGTCCTCGCCTTACACCCTCGAAGTCTTGTTACTTTACGCTGCTGACCTTCGACGTAGATGGCCGCACGCAAGCATCGTGGATCAAGGTGGGCTTGGCCATACGCCTCTGCCAGGATTTCCGCATGATGGTTGAGCCAGACAAGAGCCTCTCGGCCCCTCAGCAAGAGGAGCGGCGGCGAGTCTTCTGGTCCTTCTATCTGTGCGATAAGCTGATCTCCTGCGGGCGTGAGCGCCCAGCTACGGTGCTTGACACGCAGTGCAAGCTCCAGCTGCCCGGAGACGAAAACGACTGGAGAGCTGGCTGCTACCAACAGACACCGACGCTTGATGTAGCCGTGAACGACGGCAGCGGCATCAACCCCCGCTCGTCGCTGAGTCCCTTCGCCATCACGGTCGTCGTAGCGTCATTGCTGGGGCGGAGCGCGCAGTACGCGCTCGGGGAAGAAGAGGCCCAGACGGCTGCAGGGAAGCTGCCCCCATGGAATCCGACGTCCAAATACTCGGCGATACACTCCGCCGTGCTGCAGCTGGAGTCGGAGCTGGGCCTCAACGAGGCGGTCTCCGGCAAGATAGCGCAGTTTTGCCTAGCACCCGACGGCTCCATCGACCAACACCGTGCAGCACCGCTCGCCTTTGCCCACGCGCTCTTCTATCTCTGTCAGTGTCTACTGTACCATCCTTTCCTGCTGAAGCAGAGGCTCAGCGAGGTGACCCAGCGGACCCCGCAGCGTTTCCTCGACCAGACGTCGGCCTCGTGCCGCCTGGCGGCAACGTCCCTGTCGCAGCTCCTGGGCGATGTCAAGTCTCTCCACTGCCCGACGCTGACGACGTCGTACGACCCCTTCTACGGCTACTGCAACATGGTAGCGGGCGTGATCCACTCCATGTATCTCACGGCCGGCGACCCGACGGACCGCGAGATGGCGGCCAGGTCCTTTGACCTGAGCATGCAGAACCTCAAGGAGCTGTCGTACTACTGGAAGAGCTGCGACATGATGCATGCCCGCCTAGAGGACTTCCGCGCCAACAGCGAGCGCTACGCCGCGCTGGTGGACCCTACGGTCCAGGACGTCGACCTGTCGCCCGACGACGCCACTGATCTCATCGAGTGCCTCGACTACGCGCGCATGTCCACGACGGGTCGCCGCAGGTCGCAGTCGGCCACGGATCACGCGGCCTTCTCGCAGCTTCCCAGCCCCTTCTTCGAGGAGCTCGTCAGCCTGCTGCCGCTCAGCTACAGCAGGCCAGTCAGCCCGCCTCCCTTTGCCGATATCTTTGGGCAGCCAGGGGCGGCTGCTTTTGACGCTGGCATGGCAGCACAGGGCCCCGGGGCTAATCTTTACGACATGCACTCTGAGATCAGATCGTCGACGGCAACAGAGTACCCGACTGAGGTGGGTCAATTCCGTTAAGAAGACAAGCGGTGCTTAACAATGTTGTTTCATTTATCAGCCGCCGCCGGGTCAAGGCACATTTTCTACAAGCCAGCAGGCAGCTATGTGAAAGCTACTACTAGACGTGATTATCTACCTTTGAGCCGATATCCAGTCTAAGATTAAGTATTCTACACGGTGCGAGCCCTCATATCTTCATACATGTCTCTATGCAAACCCTCAATCAGCTCCGTCACAACCTCTCCTTCCATCGCCATGTTGCCCACGGCCGTCTCCGCCCAAACGGTCCACCCCCGGCCGCCAACACGCTTCCCGCAGAACTTGACGGGCGAGCCGCAATACAGCGGATGCGTGTTGCGGTACTTGATGCTCTTGATGCCTTCAAATGTCCCGCTACCTGGCCGAGCGCTAGCCCCCTCGTCAACGAGACGCTGCCGCAGGAGTGTGCATAGAAACGTCAGGGTCAGCGGACCATGAACGACTAGGCCCGGCAGCCCTTCAACAAGCTTGCAGTATTCTGGATCGAGGTGTATGGCGTGCGTATTGAATGTCAGGCTGCTATATCGGAATAGCAGCTTGGGATTCGGCCACATCGTGTGAGAGAAGTCCTCCCTCCCACCGTATGGCGGCCTCATGCTCCGCTGTCGTGCCGTGGCTCCCGCTCCCTGCGCCGGCGGCTTCATGAACACCACGTTGCGCACCTCCCGGACGCTCACCTGGTCGTCACGTCCCAACCGCTCGCGGATGCTGGTTTCGTCCTCGCCATCGGTGCACGGCCCCGCGCGCCGCTCGATAGCCACGAAGACGAGGGGATTGTCGCTGTCGGGCCGTTTGACAACGACGTCTATGATGCGCTCCATACACGCGGCGCGGCCCCCGCCGAGGACCATACGCAGGGCCGGGTTGTTGTTGAAGTGCACTTCCCCACCGGCCCACATGCGGCGGGTAAAGGGCGCTCCGGGCGACTGCCGGGGGTCGGTGCCGTCTGGGAGGGTCATGCTGTCGGGCAGCATGGGCGGGAAGTGCACCAGATGGTGGGATGGCGGGAGGTGGAACTTGTCCTCTAAGGCGGAAGGGAGACGTGGCTCAGTGTACGAGCCGTCGCTGTCACCAAACCGGGGTAGATAGTCGCTCAGTGTCATGCTTAGCATGTAAGATTGCCGTGGAGATAGGTAGTCGTAGATGATGGGGAGTCTGCGGGCCTTCATCTCATCGACATCGACTTTGTGAAACAGTGAACGGATGGCCACTCGCGTTCCTACTGACTCCGGAGGAGGCCATGAGAACCGTGGTCTCACCCCTGTCAGCAGTATTCCCCGAAGAGACAGCTGCGTTACCCCAGCCCCAAGCTTCATATCTATGAGGTTCGTCGCGTTCTGTTTCTGAAGCAAACGTCTTATGACCACTCGCCCAAGAACAATTGGGCTAGCACATAATGCTCTCACAAGAGTCAAACGCCGAGAGACTCGGAGGAACCTGTCGCTTGGTGTAAGAACCGTTTGGCCATCCTAGTGAGCGATGCTCGAGAGGGCATCTCGGCTATTTGCTAATTGTTCAGGGGGTATTGCACCGGTTATATGGCATAGATAGCCGACTCGCCCCACCAGTTGACCTACACGCCCCAAGGAACTACCACAGGCCATGCGAAGACCGGACGGACTGTTATTACTGTGTCATGTTTTCAATACGCGTCACACTTTCCATAGGAGAGCAGACAAGATGTCTGTCAGGCAGTCTTTGAGGAGGGCCATGCTATACAGTAAGAAACATGCAACTATGGGCACAGATTTCGGGAACTAAGCGACTACAAGTCCCAGGGTCTTCTGAAAAGATGCTTGAGAAGTCTCGAAATCTTGCCATTGACTGCGCTATATACGACCTCGAAGACTCTGTCAGTCCCCAGAGCAAAGAGGCTGCCAGGAAGCGCCTAGGCGACTTTCTTTCGTCCTCACGGCCACACAGGGTCACCGAGGTCGCAGTCCGTATCAACGGAGTCGACAGCGGACACGCCCTAGATGATTTAACGAAAGTGGTTCGTAGACACCACAGGCGACTGCAAGTTTAGCCAAGAACTAAACATGTCCTATTACCACAGTTGAGAAGCCCAAATGTTGACACCATCGTCGTCCCCAAAGTGCAGACGGCGGCGGACCTCCATTTTGTCGCAGATGTCGTCCGCCACCTCCAGCCAGACCAGCGGGTGGCGACCTCAATCGAATATGGTAATTCTCGGCAGCAACAAGCATCACGGCTCCTGGCTCTGATCGAGACGGCCAAGGGTCTCGTGAACCTCCCCGATATCTGCAAGGCGAGTCCCCTTCTTTGCGGTCTTGGGTTCGCCGCGGAGGATTTCTGTCTAGACCTGTCTATAACGCGCAGCCCATCACTCAGTGAGCTGCTGTACGCCCGTAGTGCAATAGTCACCGCCGCGCGCGCACATGATCTTCCGTCCGCCATTGACCTTGTATGCACGGCTTTTAAGGGCGATGAGGGTTTACAGGCACTGGAGGACGAGTGTGCGGACGGTAGGCGGCTAGGATTCACCGGCAAGCAGGCAATCCACCCATCGCAAATATCTCTTATACAGAGCGCTTTCGGACCCAGCGGGGATGAGGTAGAGTGGGCTGTGAGGGTGGTAACGGCTGATGCGAAAGCCTCGGCGGCAGGAAAGGGAGCTTGGACTATGGACGGGAAGATGGTCGACAGTCCCGTCGTTTCAAGAGCACAAGGAATCGTAAACAAGGCCGCGGAGTGTGGAATAGACTTGCAGGCGATGCGGGAGAAGTGGAAAGATCAGAAACCAGAGTAGATAGTATTCTTGGGCGTATGAGTCCCTCGTTGGCAAAGCAGCAGTACCATTCCAAAATTTTGACGCTGTATCTATCCTGTCAACTATCTGGCTTAGACTCCGTCTACTCATACCCTAGCGCTGCGGAAAACATCACATTCAGCTCCAGTCAATGACGGGCTTGACAACCTAGGTAGCACAGTGACATGGATTAGCCTGCTGCTGTAAAGAGAACTGGCCTCGGTTGACTGGACATTCACGTACCCGACCTGAATGCATATCACGGATTGCATCCTGCAGCTGAGATACCGGATATGTCTTGCAAAGCTTCTCGATCGGGAAATGCCCTGCCTGATGCATGGCAATCAATTTCGGGATGAACTCCGGGGGATTGGAACCGCCTTCGATGACACCGATGAACTTCTTGTTGTCTAGCAGGAAGCGTAGAGGGTCAATTTGGACGCGGGCTCCCGAGGGCGGTACTCCAACGATAGCCGCTGTGCCTTCGGGTCCGATCGACTCAATCATATCCTCGATCACCTTCGGAACACCAGTGCAGTCAATCGCGAACATCGCGCCACCATTAGTAACGCGCCGGATTCTTTCAACCACGTTGCCGGCCTCTCTCGAGTTCACCGCGTCCGTGGCTCCCAGTTGCGTCGCGAGGTCCAGCCTGTCCTTCAGAATGTCCACGGCAATGATCTGTCCGACTTCCAGGTAGCGTGCAGCCATCAGAGCGGCGAGCCCGACACTGCCGAGGCCAAACACGACGACGGAGTCTGCCTTAGTTGGCTTAAGCACGTTTAAGACGGTGCCGGCGCCTGTCTGGAACCCGCATCCAATAGGGGCGAATAGCTGTAGTCGACTGGGGTCGGGGCACTTGACCACGCACTTTTCGTTGACGACCGACATCTTCGAGAAAGACGACTGGCCAAAGTACTGGCTCCTCACCGGCTGTCCATCGACAAGCCTGGCAGGTGTACTTCGGTCGCTCAGCCTGACAGCGTTGTGGTTGACTTGGGGGTGAATGTGGCAAGAAGCTGGACGGCCTGACATGCACGCCTTGCAATTGTCACACGTGTTGAATGAGAGGAGTACAGCGTCGCCGACTTTGATCTCCTTGTTCTTGACATCCTTGCCAGTTGCGCGAACGATGCCCGCACCCTCATGCCCGAAGATGGCTGGAAACTCACACATGGGCAGGAGGCCCTGCTGCAAGACGATATCCGTGTGGCCTGCGAGAACATCAAGTCTCAGTCACAATGAAGCTGCGAGAAAGAAGGGAAGCATCGGAAAAGGAGGATGGAGGGAGGCTGAGAAGAGGACAGCTTACAGATTCCGCTGTACTTCATCTCAACAAGCACCTCATCCGCGCGGACTTCGTCAAGTATGACCGGGACCAACCTGAAGTCCGCCTTTGGGCTTTCCACGACCAAGGCCATGGTTTCGATGTTTCTACGCGGTTCTGAGCTGTCCAGTGCTGTATTCAATTGCCCAGTGTTTGAGGCATCTTCCTCGTGGCTGACCTGTGCCTCCCATTTCTCTGAGGAAGCAGCCTTGTCATACGTTGATAGGTGCGTTTCTAGCTCTGCCGATGCCATGTTATTCGAAATCTGTGCCATTGGGCAAGAAGATATCTCGATAGGGAGTGTAGTCACGGTGCAGATTTCGGGACAATGGGTCTGACCGACATAGAGGACAAGGAGGTGAGGATTTGACGTAGATCTACAAGTAGACGCCGTTGGAAAGGCCGCCGGACACCCGCTCGGCCGTGACCCGGTCCGGGTTGTGCTGGGCCGGCCGGTTGGGGGAGACCCGGTGGCTTCAGTCATAGCCGACTAGTACTACGGGCCGCGTGAGGGCCACTGAGTCGAGTCCCGCAACGGTAGAGATGCAGCATTTCTTACGCCTTGCTAGCAAACCCGCACTGGACTGTTAGCTCTTCATCTTCAAAGACATATTTAAGGATCACGGGTGGTGCAGCTGCAATAAATCATGCGCTTGAGATAGGTATGAAGGCATTGGCTGCAGGCTGAGGGCTATCTCACTCTCGCAGTGCGTAGAATGCGAACGGGAAATGCGGGTGGAAATGTACAGATGGGTGCCAAATAGCGCTACCAAGCCCCCTACTTCGGTGCCGGCATGCCCGTGTTGAGATACACAGCCTTCGTTTGCGTGTAATTCTCCAGCACAGCCTCCCCACATTCTCTCCCTATGCCGCTCTGCTTGTATCCTCCAAACGGGATACTCCAATGCACGAGATTATACATGTTGACCCAGGTCGTGCCGGCCTTGAGCGCGTTGGTCACGCGGACCGCGCGTTCGTAGTCTTTGGTGTGCACGGCAGCGGCTAGGCCGTAGCTCGTGTCGTTGGCGAGCTGTAGAACCTCATCCTCCGAGGAGAACTTGGCGATAGCGACGACGGGGCCGAAGATCTCTTCTTTCATGATCTGCAACGCATAGGCTATTTAGAAAGACGTGCTCTGACTTGGAGGCATTGTAAGAGACATGGGAGATGTTGGCTTCACTCACCTTCATATCCGGCTTCACGTTCGTGAAGATCGTGGGCTCAATATAGTAACCGCTTCCGCTGCCGACTTTTGCTGTCTTGCCGCCCAGTTGGACTGTCGCGCCTTCTTGCTTTCCGCTCTCGATGTAATCGAGGATTTTCTGGTGCTGCATCTTGCTGTTCTGCGGACCCTGGTCTACACCGGCCTCGAAGTTGTCGCCCACCTTGAGCTTGGCCATGCGCTCCGTATACTTCTGGACGAATACATCGTAGACGTCCTCGTGCACGTAGATGCGCGTGCCCGCGTGGCATGTCTGGCCGAAATTCATGTTGATGCCCCAAGCGGACCACTCCACGGCCTTCTCCATGTCGGCGTCTGGGAAGATAATGTTCTGCATCCACTGTCAGTCACGTTTGGACTTTCATTCTGTGTACAGAGAGCAAAATCAAGAAAGGGTAACACACCGGGCTCTTTCCTCCCAGTTCAAGAGTGACCTTCTTTAGGTTGGATGCTGCAGAAGCCTTCAGGATCGCCCTCCCGGTTGCCGTGGAGCCAGTAAAGGCGACCTTGTCGATACCCATATGCGAGGCAATGGCATTGCCTACGGTCTTGCCGAAGCCTGGTACGTGGTTGATGACTCCGGCAGGGAATCCCGCCTCTCTGATCAGCTCACATATTTTCAGGGCTGTTAGCGGAGTCGCCTCGGCGGACTTGATCACCACAGTGTTGCCAGCCGCAATAGCCGGAGCGATCTTCCAGGTAAACATCAGGAGGGGGAAACTAGGAGCATCGTCAGTCCTCTGCTGGCGTGCGATAGTGCAGATGGCGAAACCACTCACTTCCATGGTATAATCTGACCACAGACTCCGATGGGCTCCCGTCGAGTGTAGGCAAATGCCCCAGGGATGTTGAACGACGTCATGCCTAGTATCTTGTCCGCCCAGCCCGCATAGTACTTAAGCGTGCCTACGGATCCGGGAAAGTCGAGAGTAGATGCTTGTCGGTACGTCTTGCCCGTGTCGACCATCTCGAGGGCTATGATATCTTCCTTGTCGCGCTCCATCAGCTCTGCCAGTCGGTGCAGGAGCTCGCCCCGGTAGACTGGGTTGGAAGAAGCCCATTGGCTGCTCTCAAAGGCTCTCCGTGCAGCTTTGACGGCCTCGTCAACGTCCTCTTCCCGACCCTCTTCGACCCGTAATAGCTCCGTCGCTGTTGCTGGGTTCTCGACGCCGAATGTGTTGCCGCCGATAGACTTCCTGAACTCGTTGTCGATGAACAGACCGGTAGGCACAGTGACATTGCGGCCGGCAATCTTCAGCACTTGTGACGGAGCGGTACTAGCCAGCCGCGCAAGCTTCCAGCCCTGGTTCGGCCGATGGGCTCGTAGCAAGGCTCCTCCTCGGGCTAGAAGGACTGACCTCTTCACCATCGACATACTTGCTATTCAGAGAGCAATGCTTATTCAATAAAATGGTACAAGCGCCGGCCCATGGGAATACGGTCATCATACTTGAAGATATAACTTGCACAGAGAGTGGTTGGTACTCGGTTATATGATCCGCCTAGACACGGACCGTGTTACGCTACCGGGTAGCCGTGCTACTGTACTGTTAATTTAGCTAAGGCGATGCAGGTCATTGTTAGCTAATACAAGAATCCCTAGCCCCTAGAAACTGTACGTTAGCATATTCAATAGAGGTTTCAGGGTGTTTGAAATCTGGTTGGTGCCTTTGAATAGGCGCCGTGGGATCAGATTCACAAGGTCTAATGAGAAAGCCGCACAGCCGACAGATAGGTTGTCTATTCTACGGAAGGTTACGACGACGTCTCTACCTCCAAGACACAAACACAAAGCGTATGTTGAGGGATACTTGCGAGCCGGCTCTTGTTACCAGAACATGTACTGTTAAATCTGTCGTACTGGCAGACCTAGTCCTCCCAGTGTGACTGTCTGGAGGGAATGTCAGATAATATTCTTAGAAGCACAGGATGCACGCGATGTCTTACCTTCAATATTTGAAACTCTTCAATGCCCACGCGGCCGCCCTCACGCCCAAAGCCGGAGTGTTTGACACCACCGAAAGGAGCCACGGGGTCGGAAATCACACCTGTATTGACGCCCACCATGCCAGTCTGCAGCAGCTCCGCAGCCCTCCACGCCTGGGATAGTTTGTCAGTGTAGACGTAAGCAGCCAAGCCGACTTCAGAGTCATTGGCCATCTTCAGGAGCTCCTCTTCCGTCCCAAAGCGATAGAATGCCACCACCGGGCCAAAGATCTCCTCTCGGCTAGCCCGCATTGACGAAGTCATGTTCTTCAACACTGTAGCTGGGTAGAGCGTTTCACTGTCATTGCTCGACCTGTCTCCACCCGTCACAACTTCCGCGCCCTTTTCGCGAGCATCCTGGATCAGTCTCTCAACCTTGTCCGCGGCCTTGCGGGTAATCAGCGGGCCAAGAGTTGTTCCCGCGGACATGGGGTCTCCGGGAATCATCCTCTCGCGAACCACCGCGGCGAATCGGTCCACGAAGGTGTCGTAGATACCCTCTTGGACATAAACGCGGTTGGCGCAGACGCAGGTCTGCCCTGATGCACGAAACTTGGCCGCCATGAGGCCCTCAACAGCGGTGTCCACATCGGCATCGTCGAAAACTAGTTCCATATTAGACGACACTTCAAAGTCTCCTTCACAGGAGAGGTACCTACTGATGAACGGCGCATTTCCGCCCAGCTCCATTGAGAGCTTTTTGAGTGTCGAGCTCGACTGTTGCATGAGGATTTTCCCGACTCCCGTGGAACCGGTAAAAGACACCTTCTTGACCAGTGGGCTCTCGCATATTGCCTTACCCACCTCGGCGACATTCTTGTTCGCCGTGACGATGTTGAACACCCCAGCGGGCAAGCCAGCCCGCTCGCCCAGCTCCGCCAGCGCCAGTGCAGAGTAGGGAGTCTCCGCCGCTGGCTTGAGCACCACACTGCACCCGGCCGCAACCGAAGCCCCGACCTTCCTGGTGATCATCGCTGACGGGAAGTTCCACGGCGTGATGATCCCCACCACCCCGACGGGCTGCTTCAGTGTCAGGACCCGATTTCCAGGCGTGCTGGACTCGATGGTCTCTCCATATGCGCGGAGTGCTTCTCCCTGGAACCACTCGAAGAAGCTCGCCGCGTACTTGATTTCCGCACGTGCCGCCTCAAGGGGGCGCCCGTTCTCGAAGCTTAGGATGGTCGCGAGGTCACCCTCGTGCTCTTGCATCAGCTCGAACCATCTCTTCAGGATACCCGTGCGCTGTCGCGCTGAGCTGTGCTGGAACGAATCGAATGCCTGCTGGGCGATCTCAATACCGCGGACAGTGTCCCCTTGATCCCTGGTTCAAAGGTCAGCATTGTCGACGCTCTCGATCTGCCGACCGTCCTTAGACTATTCCTCTTACATCTCAGGGCATGTTCCTATCTCGGCGCCGTTGAAAGGATTGGAGACGGAGAACCGCTTTTTTGTCTTTCCATCTGTCCATTTGCCGCCCACGTACGCCTGATCCCGGAGGAGTTTGGGATCCCGGAGTTTCGATCTCAGCTTTTAAGGTTCGTCAGCAATGTTCGGCTATAGGGAGGCACGTCACGTACTAGCTGGTTAGCTTCCGAGGCGAACGACCGTCTACACTGGGGGTTCGCTCTCAGCGCACCGTGGCCGGTCACCGCCGGCCATGGAAGATGACGACGAGATACACGATAATACATCTCCCAAGGATTTAGAAATTGAATTGGCAGTCAGGTAAGCAATTGCTTGATCGGCTTGTAAAATGAGCAGTTCTTAGCTGTTCTCGGTCATCCATTATCCGAGTCAACAATGCCGCGTGGCCGGACCGTGATGGCCGGGCCCGCCTCCGCACCACGAGAGCCGAGCGCTTGATATATGAGATATCCGGGCTAGAAAGCCGGTACTTCTTTGAAATTATTGTCCATGTACCTCAGTAGTACTGCATCTGGAGAACTGGTACTCGCTCCTTTCATTCGGGGCTCATCCGTGCTTTCTCTTTCGGGCGAACATTTCGCGACAGTACATCGTTGGGCAGGACAGCTCTCCATCATGAATGCGATCAAGCGAGGCTCTCGACTGGCCGGCAAGGTCGCCATCGTGACAGGTTCGTTCTTCCCGGTTTTTCGGGTCAATATTTGTCGCAATCGTGCAGCTGACCAAGTGTAGGGGGAGGCTCTGGGTACGGAGAAGGCATAGCGAGAAGGTTCGCCCAGGAAGGCGCAAATGTCCTGATCGCCGACATCAACGAGCAGGGCGGGAAAAGCGTCGCTCATCAGCTTCCCGAGTCGATCTCCTTCCTGAGGGCTAATGTGGCTCTGGAGGAGGACTGGCACAAACTGATGGACACAGCCCAGTCGCGCTATGGCCGGATAGATTGCCTGGTGAACAACGCCGGCACGACGTACAAGAACAAGCCTACGGTAGATGTTACCAAGAAGGATTTCGATAGATGCTTCGACGTCAATGTGAAGGGTGTCTTCTTTGGCACGGCAGCGCTCATGCCACGGCTCATTAAGCAGGGCCAGGGAGGCGTCATGCTGAACATCGCGTCCGTGGGCGCCACGCGGCCGAGGCCAGGCCTTGTCTGGTACAATGCCTCAAAAGGCGCTATCTGGAACGTAGGTCTTGAGGATTTCGTGAAAGGGGCGTCCACTGATCTCAGCATGATCCTAGGCAACCAAGGGCCTCGCCGCCGAGTACGGCCCTTACCAAATACGCGTCAACTCTGTCTGTCCTCTCCTTGGAGGCACTGGCTTGTGAGTAGACCATTCAGGCACCTATTCCTACATGTATGTCTCTAATCGGCGGCTAGGTTTGAGGCCTTTTCCGGCTTACCGGACACACCAGAGAATAGGGCTAAGTTCATCGACAATGTCCCACTGAGGCGCCTGTGCGAGCCGGATGATGTCGCGGGAGCTTGTGTGTTCTTGGCTTCTGATGAGAGCAAGTTCATTACGGGGATCAATCTGGACGTTGATGGCGGCCGGGCTGTATAAGATTTGTGTGGATAAAAGTGATAGAGTGCTGTATTCACCCTTGGGGCCTTGCACGGACTGGCATATTCATTAGATACTCTGAGCTTCATGGTTCCGCTTCAAGTTTCTCACATAGCAGAATAAAGCTTCCTCCACGACCTCGGAAAATAAAGACTATGGAGCACCAGTGAGAGCCTCAGCGTTCGCCCCCTGTGCTAGAACCTTATCGCTACGGCCATGAGCGGCACTATCGCTGACCACTTTAAGGCACAACCCTAGTGTATAACCGTGAGCGTCGGCAAATTGCGTCGAGTAGCCTAAATACACTTGGGTCTCAGCCTATCACTTCGCTGATCGGGTCTCGGAGCCATACTGAAATAGTATCCAACCCACCTACAAACCGTCATGTAGCCGATGACCTTCGGCCCCAGCTAGCCCATAAATCTTTCCTCTTGAGGGGAATCTGTCACCCCTCTAAGCATTATCAGACCGGAAATCTCGCAGCCGAGAGACGCGGACTACCTGTCACGGCCATGACGTCGAAGCACTTTACACTCACTGCTCTGAGAAGCGGCCTCAACGTACGTCGGGAACGCAACGCCGCTGAACCCGGTCGTCTCACTGACCCCCATTTTCAGCTCGTGTCAAAACAGCAGATACGGCGCCTTAGTCTGCACGAGTACCAGTCGCAAAGCCTGCTCAAAGAGGCAAGTATCGGACGCCCAGGGGTCGTGTAGAGGTAGATCGATTCTTCTCTAAACGTGCGACTTGCAGTTTGGCGTACCTGTGCCTCGCGGGAAACTCGCCCAGTCTCCAAAGGAGGTTGCTAGCATCGTTGAGGAATTAGGTGAGGACATCTTTTGCTTCCGGGGTCACACCCTGATATGCTGAGGCGAAAATAGGTAGACGATGCGTCATCAAATCACAGATATTGAAAGGCGGCCGTGGGAAGGGCTCGTTCGACAGCGGTTTGCAGGGAGGCATACATAGTGTCGACACACCCCAGGCGGGAGAAGCCATCGCCGGTAGGATGATTGGGAGCCGGCTCAGAACGAAGCAGACCCCCGAGACTGGTATCACCGTCAACAAACTTTATGTTGCCGAAGCGGTCGAGTACGACCAGGAATGGTATCTTGCCATGACGATTGACCGGGAGAACTACGCTCCGACCATCATCATCTCTAAGAATGGCGGCGTTGACATCGAGATGACGGCCCGGGAGCACCCGGAGGAACTCCATGCATTCAGATTCAGTATCACAAAGGGCATCACGCAGGAGGTAGCCGACGAAATATCCAGCAGGCTCGGGCTGTCTCCTACCGAGACGGAAAGTCTCCGGAGCGTGCTCGACGGAATGTATGATGTGTTTACCAGCAGAGATGCGACTCTCCTCGAAGTAAACCCTCTAGTACGGTCAGCAGAAGGTGGCTTTACTTGCCTGGACGCCAAGTTCACCTTTGATAACGCCGCCGAGAAGCGACAGAGGGATCTGTTCGCGCTGCGGGATGCAGAGAACGAGGTGCCGGAGGAGGTTGAGGCCGAGAAATACGGCCTGGTGTACGTCCGAACGGACGGCAACATCGGGAATGTGGTCAACGGTGCTGGGCTTGCGATGGCAACTAATGACGCAATTGCCTATCATGGCGGTGCGAGTGCGAACTTTCTCGATGCGGGCGGCCAGGCGACGAAGGAGACGATGCAAAAGGCCTTTGAGATCATCCTGAGAGACGACAGAGTCCGGGCCGTTTTGGTCAACATCTATGGTGGTGAGTGACGAACTACGACCTTCCTTCAGATGCAGCTGACCGACGTCGCCCTTCTACCACAGGTATCATCAGGTGTGATATGATCGCCGAGTCTATTATCGGCGCCGCTCAGGAGCTAGGCCCCTTGCGGGTGCCGGTAGTTGTTCGACTGCAGGGGACCAACTCCGAACTTGGCCTGAAGCTTGCACGTCTCCCGTAACTCTTGCAATGAGAATGACCGCTGACAATGGGCCGACAGCTCGAAGATGCGGACCTCGGCTTGCATACGGAGCATGACTTCGGTGAGGCTGCTAAGAAGGCGGTAGAGCTAGCAAATGCCGGTTAGGAGGAGTGAGAGAGGAACTACGTAGTTGTCATACAATGAGACGAGACTCGCTTAATGATGAGATACGCCGTGGAAGAACTTTCACTTTGTAACTGCGTTGGAACAGATTTCCTCATCTTTTGGGAGCGAGAAATGTTGACGACTGTCATATGGTGCCTTGAGTGTATCAAAATAAGATCTGTTCATGTTGGAATGACTAGGTAAACTACCAACCGACCTGTTTAGAAGTACCAGGACCATTCCATGCCTGGTATGGCGCTACGGACGTGATGAGCAGTAAGACGAACCGAAAGTAATTGACCGTGCTATGTCTCGAACTCGAAGTGTATGGTGTATTCTTCGTCATTGCCTGTCTCGGCAGCTACATACAGATTGCTATCATCCCAAGAGTCTCTTCATCTCACTTCCCATCAGACCGGGATGAGGCACGATCACCGCGCCGGCATCCTCCAGTGCTCTGGCCTTGGCATCCGCAGACACATCTCTTGGAGACAAGAGTGCTCCCGCATGACCCATGACCTTGCCTTCTGGCGCCGTTCTCCCAGCAACCATAGCGACGATAGGCTTGGGGTTAGGCGTCGTCCTCCTGTACTCCTTGATGGCCTCCGCCGCTCTGAGCTCCGCCTCGCCGCCAATCTCACCGATGACGATAATGCCTTTGGTGTCCTCGTGGTCGAAAAATAGCCTCAGGCCGTCCAGGAGCGTCGTCCCCGGTAGCATGTCGCCGCCCATACCGACGACGATGCTCTGCCCCAGCCCGGCCCTTGTCGTTGCGCCAACAGCCTCGTAGCTGAGCGTGCCGCTCTTCGAGACGATGCCCACGACGCCTCTGGAGTATTGCTTGTACGGCATGATGCCGATCCGGCACTGTTCCGGCGCGATGATTCCAGGACAGTTCGGCCCGACCAGGCGAGTCTTGCTCTGGGTCCTCAGCACCTCCTGGACGCGCAACATGTCGTGCACGGGGATGTGCTCCGCCACAGACACTACGAGCGGCACCTCCGCCTCAATGGCCTCGATGATGGCGCGCGCGGCAAATTGCGCCGGCACAAAGACGGAGCTTGCATGCGGCTTGACCTGGTCCATAGCCTACAATCAAAGACAGTCAGTTAAGCCAGGGACGCACCCAGCTGACCTGGTCGTATCCGAGAACCTCACCTGCTGTACTGTGTCGAACACCGGCAAGCCGAGGTGGTCCTGACCCCCCTTCCCAGGCGAGACACCTCCTACGATATTTGTCCCGTATGCAATGGTGTCCTTCGCATTTATTGTCGCCTACTACTGTCAGAAACTAGGGTGCTTGTCCACCGTGATGGGTTTTCATGGACGTACGGCTTTGCCAGTGAAACCTTGGGCGTGTTAACGGGTCTATGCTGCCAAAAGGGGATCTGAGAGCAGCGTACCTTGGTATATAACCCGCGTGTTTTTATCTATCCGAAGGTTTGCAATGGTATCGTCGTACGATCTGCATATCCTGCTCGACGAGAAAAGCCTTCGTCCATGGTGTTCCCTGGTAAGCAGGGCACACACTCTGGTTTGGATTCTCTGCATGACGCTGGCTCTCTGACATCTGATAGGAGATTAAGCTGTCGGTGTTCGCCGAACTCGAGCGCGCTGAGCAGAGTGATGGTTATGTTGGCCCAGCACGGCAGTCCTTGAGCCTCTCACATGGATGTCCTCCAACAAAAGCAATGCATAGCTTGATTGATTCACGAAGGACGGAAAGTCTACCGAGGTACCGAAACCTTGTCGGCTACTACACGAGATAAGCGGCGCGTAAGTTTTACTCGGCTTCTACCAGAACCAGACAAAACAGCAAAGATGTCTATGACGTCCGACTGCACCAAATTGCCCAAATGATCATCGTCTACTAGACTTCGGCTACATACATACGGAAGAGCCGGAGTAAATTAAGATGTCCTCCTATCGCAGCCACAGTTTCCCGTCCCCGCTCGTTACCCCGTGGGGTCATTCTGTGGTGTGGGAACGGCCGATCCGCCCCGGACCGTCCATGGTAATATTCGGCAATACGCAGTATATCGGCTATAGTAGTAGCAGGGGAAAAGGCGACCTGCCGCCGGCCTCCCTCGGCCAGCTCATGGAGCGATTTCCTTCGTCGCCTAGACAAGTTGCCGAATTCACAGAGTTTCCTCTTCCACGAGAACGGCTATGGCAACTCCCCGGAGACGCGCGAGACAGGCGTGCCTCGCCTGCAACGCGAGAAGGGTGAAATGCGACGTCATCGAGCGCCTCCCCTGCCGGAACTGCATCGTGGCCGATGTGCCATGCGAGATCCGGGAGTCGCGGCGAGGAAAGCACCCCCGGCCGCGGCCGGCGGGTGCGCTTAGACATAATGCCGATGGCGAGGAGCCGCGGTCGTCCATCTTGTTCAGCCCTGATCCCGTGGCGGGTCAGCACATCGATGAGCACGTAGCCGCCTCTCAGGTGCTTGCGACGCTATCACGGGAGGGTGAAGGCCAGAGGCAGCATGAACTCTTCGACGGAGACACTACCGGCAGCCGCGTGCAACCGCCGACACGTTCTGCGCCTCTTCCGCAGACAGATGCGCTGCCGGAAGACGAGGGAACGGTCTTCCTTGGCGAATCCACCTCCATCAGATACATGCATAGCGACCCAAGCCCGTCGCAACCGGACACCTCTTCTCCTCAGACTCTTGGCTTCCGCCACTCTATCCCAAGTGCGGTGACAGCTGAGGGTCTCATGCCAGAATGGGAGACACGACGGAGACAAGCGAGGATAGACTCACTTAGAGCGGACGGCGCATTCTCTCTGCCACCCGAGTCGGTGGTTGAGACGCTGCTCGGAGCCTACTTCCGCTGGTTCCACCGTTGCTTTGCCATTGTCGACGAGGGCGAGATCCGGGACCAGTACCAAAAGGGAACCCTGTCACCACTTCTTCTCCAGGCGATGCTCTTGATAGCCACCGTCCACTGCGATGACGACGATCTGCACCTGCTGGGGCTGGGCAGCCGTCATATGGCCAAATGCGTCTTCTACAACCGCGCCAAAGACATCTATGACGCCGAATTTGAGCCCAACAAGCTCACGGTTATCCAGGCGTTGTTCCTCATGAGCTTCTGGAGAGCGGGTGCCCTACTAGAGAAGGATGCCCGTCACTGGTTGAGCGCCGCGATCAGTCTGGCCCAGACGAAGGGTCTGCACCGAGCTGCTGGCTCCCCACGAACCCATGCCGACAAGGTACGAAAGAGACTATGGTGGTCGATATATGTTCGTGAGAGGCAGTGCGCAGCCGCTCTGGGCCTCCCAAACCGGTTCAGAGACGAGGACTGCGATGTCGAGCCCCTTGATGAGGGCGATTTCGACCACGCATTCGGTGTGTCGGTCACCGAAGACAAGAGAAGGGAGTATGTGGCCTATTCGATCAGGATGGCGCAGCTGTCCCAGGTACTGGGCAGAGTCGTCCACAGCGGATACCTGCCAAAGAAGACCCTATCTGCGAGCGGACGGTCGGGGCTCAAGGATGAGCTCATCGCCTGGAGACAGGGGCTGCCTCCAGAGATGCAGCTCGGTAGAGATGACTTCGGCGAGCAGCCAAGTTTCCACGCCAACATGTTGCATCTAGCATACAACAATCTCCTCATACTTCTATACCGATCCGGGTACATCGGCACAGCGGAAGAATCCCAGGAGATAGACGGACAGGTGGCCCTGCAGGCGGCGGTACGAAACTCGAGGATCATCGAGGAGATGCTCGCGAATGGAAACCTTCGTCATGGCCAGGTGCACACCATAACAAACCTCTTCAACACGCTCTGCATCCACACCGTCAGCCTGCGGGCCTCTCAGGGCACGGCCAGAGCCATTGCGGAGCACCGGGCGAAGCTCTGCCTCCTCGGCCTGCAGGAGCTGCAGAAGACCTGGGAGGTGCGGAACTGGGTGTTGCAATTATTCTTCCAGTATCTCGACAGTTCGACCGCCGCCCGACTACGGACTGAGGGCGATTCCGGGGCTGGTCCGTATCCGACCGGAGCTCCTAAGAAGGATCGGCCACGGGTGTGTACGACGACAAACTGCTCGGGACCAGAATCACGCCAGCATGATGGCGAGACCGCGACAGGGGCGCCACTTGTGCCAGATACGCCGTGGTCGTGGTCGACTGAGGAAGCCAGTCACTACCTCTTCTCGCAGATTGAGAGCGACTTCGCATTCGGAGAGGGCAGCATCCTTGAGTGGCACTGGGACGATGCGGGGAATATGATGCCCCTGTCACAGATAGGTCACTCAAGTCCGTCCATGATGTGACCACATATTTACCGTGCTTGGCTCCGGCATCAGAAAGTCTCAGACACCTGGGTCAGGATATATTTCTGTAGTAGAAATATTCAGGAGATTGAGCCAACGTTCGTCCGTCTCGTGGACAAGTGTGAGCATTGAATAATTTTAACAGCTTTGAGAGCGGCTTGCAAAGAGTAGAGTCAATTCCGTGTCGTTCTCCCCATAGTCTGTATTCTCGTGTTCAGCGAACCAGGCCAAGTATTCGACACAGCTGTGCGGGCACTTCTTCATCACGAACTTTAAGTAGATTTCCCTTCCACTTTGCCCAAGGCCTCCAAGCCCGCCAGAGCCTTGCATGCCTCGGGCCAAGACTTGTCTCCCTCGTACAGCTGACTCTTGAGATAGGCCAAGGTCATCCTCTGCACCGCCGCCAGCCGCTCCGGGCTCTCATCCAAAGTCTCCTTCGCGTCCCACCCGCTAATCCCTCCAAACCCATGTTTACCACCCTTGACCATGAACGACTCCTTGGCCCCCGGAGCCAAAGTATACGGGTCCGCGTGCCAGTCCGCTCCACGCACCGTCAGGTGCGGACCCACGTCCTCGTCTCCCCAGACCACGAGGGCGGGCGTGCGCATGCCGCTGAAGTCGATGCCGTAGAATGGGAGCATGACGCGCCCGTTGTCCGAGAGATCCTGCCCGGCGGCACCGGTGCCTCCGATCACGACTCCGGCCTTGATGCGCTTCTCCGCCAGCTGCGTCTTCGTGCCGTCGCGCGGGTCCGTATTCGTCGCGCCCAGCAGCACGCTCGCCGTCAGTGCGCCGAGCGAGTGGCCCGCGACGGCAACCCTGCTCCTGTCGAGCCGGCCCTTGAGCAGGGGCACGGCAGCCTCGATCTCATCGAGTCGGTCGAGGATGCGGGTCATGTCGAGGGCGCGCGACTCCAGGAACAGCTCCCGGATGCTATCGGCTCCGAGGGCGAGGCCGAGAGACTTGGAGCTGAGGTGTGTGGGCTGAATGACTGCAAAGCCGTGCCCGGCCCAGAAATCGGCCAGCGGGGTGTAGCCCTCGAGCGAGGAGAGGTAGTTGCTCAGGCCGTGGCCGTGAGAGAGGAGGATGATGGGCAGGGCATCGCCCGTGGAGGGGACCGACACACGCAGTTGGAGATCGACCCTGCGGTCTGGGCAGGGGAGCACAACAGGGCTGAAGGAGAGGACTGGGGTAGGGGAGCTGGTGGGGATTCTGGCGGCTTCGCCGATGAGAGCGTGATCGGTGAGCTGCATTTTCGTGATGTTGGATCGGGAAGGTGTTTGGAAACGTGGGGGAGAAGCAAAAGTGATGGTGGAGGTATGGGCTTGAAGGCTATACCTACTGAGAAGTTGGGCTGGCTTTATATAGGGAACTGATAGTGCTGGCCCCTATCGTTCAAGCGTCACGATGAGTTCCAGATTGTCCGCCATACGCGCCGTCTTGCCAAACCTCAGGTCATGGGCGGAGATAGAGACCGGACGATACAATATGTCCGGTCCACGATTCATCTCAGCAGCTCGTATGCCTTGACTGTGACGCGATCCGCGGTCGTCGCATAGAAAGCCTGCCATGGCCTGGCGGAGGTAAGGCCGGACTCTCACGGCCCTCGCGTGTTTTTCCGTTTTGGGTATGAGGCGGGTACCCGCACGGAGCAGATACGGAGCAGTACGGAGAAGTGGAGACGACAACGTTGGCCGGGGCATCGTTCTTCCGTCCCGTGGGGTTCCGGCGGGCCCATTCCAACATTTCCATCCTCAGCCCCTGACTTGGCAAACCACCCATGGCAGAGCTTGGCGATCCTGCAGTCCACTCAAGGCGTATGTCAGCCTGCCTGTTACTCTTCTAGATATTCCTCCGGTAAAGTCAATTCACCGACAAGTTAGGGAGGGAGGCTCATCAGCCAGTCAATTCTGTATGCGCTTCGCCTCCACACGCACCGGACGAATGGTCATCGTTTCGCGCTAAGTGAGCCTGCATACATGTGCCTGGCGTCCTGGGTGCTCGTGAAGGCAGCAACAAGATCTCTGGGACCGTCCAAAAGTGGATGTCCAGGCCAATATGGCTGGTAGCTCAAGTCACAAACCAGCTGGGGACGGACTACCGAACCCGCAGACTCACCGTGCGAACCCGTTGACCCTGAGAAGCGGCCCCAGGCTTCGGCGATACCTAGCCTTGTTTGTCTTGTCTGTTACTGGGTTGTTGGTGTGGTTTGGGAAGCGGCCGTCTCTCCAATTCTTGAGATCCCAGGGAACAATGGATGGCACTGAGCCCTCGGCGGAGCAGAAGGCCCGCCTGCACAAGGTCGCGGACCTCCTTCTGGACATCTACAAGACCCTAGCTGAGATGCGCTACATCGACCCGCAGGGTATCCGGCCGGGGCCGCATAACATCACCGCGATCCGCCCTTTGTACGAAAAGTTCGGGCTGGACCCCGCCGTCGTCTACCTGTACAGCATCCTGCCCTACATTGACACCGACGTGGCCGGCAACTCCGACTTCTTCCACGGCGGTGCCTTCGCCAACTTTCTGGACCCAGAAGACGTGGAGCAGGGCCGTGACCCGATGTACGGGTCACCCGAGGGCGACGACTATGAGAGCGAGGATGGGCCGTACATGCGGCCCTGGGTCACGCCGCTGTCCATGATGGGCAATCACCAGAGCGTCATCATCTACGATGCGCGGCTGCACCGCATCTGGATCATCGACCAGGAGTCGTGGGATACGACCGACCCGAAGGCCGTGAAAGGCCTCAAAGCTTCGAAGACAGACAAGAACAGGAACAGCTACGTGGCTATCCCGAACCGGCCGGCCGAGGAGGTTCTGGGGGACATCAACACGTGGTTCCGCACGCTTGAGGAGCTCCCCGGCTCAAACGGCGAGCAATCCGGGGGTGAGTGGAACTCGTGGGACGAGGTGCTCGACCTGCGCGGGCTCTACCGCAAGAACGGATGGCCGGACAATTTCGATGGCGACGCCTTCCAGGTGGACCAGGCGCGCGGGTACGCCGCCTCAATGGCGAAAGATCATTCCGAACAGCCGGTCAAAGAGGTGAGAAAATTTACCTCGTGGGCGAAGTTTGGGGACCAGGATGTCCATCGGGCCCGGGACGCGCTGGCCAAAGCGACGACGGAGGACGAGGAATGGAGCTCTCGTTACACCATTTGGAGTACCGAGCAGAGAATAGCGCGGAACCAGGAAGAGATCAAGAAGGCCGAGGAAGAAGCGGAGAGGCTCTGCCCCGGTGGGGTTTGCCAGAAGCGAGAAGACCTACCTCTGTGGGAATTTGAGCAGCTATGGCATGAATACAGGTGGAAGAAAGAGAGCGTCGACAATGCCCGCAATTGGGCGGAGGGCTCCAAGGACGAACCCGAGCGGGAACGCGAGTTCCTCATCGAGCAGCGCCGCAATGAGAAGGAGGCCCTCGTCTACCAGAAAGCGTACGAAGCTTCCAAAGCAGATGCGGAGAGGCTTTGTCCGGGTAAGACATTCGAGTCGGCCACGGGCATCAAGTCGCTGGGCAGGAAAGACACTCTTTCGAGTATCCAGGATCAGAAGGACATCATATTCAGGATGGAGCGGGAATTGGAGAAGACCAGGGAGTGGCTCGCTCAGGTGCCGCAGAATGCTGTCAAAACAAGGGAGACAGTCACGAACGATATCAAGGGGTATGAGGAGGGCATAGACGGGGCGAGGAAGTCGAAGGAGCGGGATGAGAAATGGTTGGCCGAACACGGAAATACAGATTAGGTAGAGAACGACAAAAGATTCGAGCCCTGATTAGAAGCAGGATCCGTGTCTGTTAGAGTGTTCTTTCATCTGGCATAGTTCACGGAAATTGGCCGAGGAGCAGATGCCGACTGCTCTTTGCCGGGACGGAAGTGGAATCGGAACTTGCCATTATCAGCATCTACAACCTCATTTGGGCCTCGAAGAATACCGCGTTTCTCGAGACTTGGGTCTTGCCACATCCGACTACGTGAACAGGAGCACGTTCTCCGGCACTGTCCTAGGTGCAGGTCAGGAGGTGTCTATTACATGTCAGTTTGAGTCAGCCCTCAGGTCCCACCCGCTTAAGGTGTGTGAGCGCCATGGTCACCCATCAGTGCCACTGGTGTGACTCTTGTTATTCTTTTTTTACTTTCTCTCCCTTTTGGCGCCCGGATCAAGTCTATTCTCAAAGCATCTCCGGTCAGGTTCTCCGGGAGGTGTCTATAAACTTCGTCCTTACATTGTTACATGAAGACTGTCTCCCTAAATTATCTCACCCACGCAACGTCTAATTTCCTCGCCTTTTCTAACTCTTCACACTCTTAGACTTCAAGTCCTCTCTCAGCACATCAAGCCACCTTGACAGAGACCTCTCCAGCTATCATCCCAATGGCACAAATCACAGCTGAGGCTGATCGCCTCGCTCCTCTAATGGCTCCTCCGGCGCATTTAGAGACCTGGCTTGCAGATGCTGCGCCAGGTACTGTGTCGGCGCTGGAGATGACGGCTACGGCAACAGAGGCCAACGACGATGAGGATTCGTTAGGTCTCGGGAGAGCCTGCACGACTCCTACTGGATATAGGACGTTACTGACAACTCGGCCGCCGTCCTACAAGGACGACTTGAAAATCCAGCGCTTGAACCAACTCTGTCTTCCTGACTGGGACAGACGAATCAGGCGAGCCAAGACCCGTGCTCTGCGCCCAGAGAGGCCGGAGTTCGCCATCGTCAAGCAGAGTCCGGCTAATCCGAAGTGGATGCGGGCGTTGCGGCAGATTGAAAAAGGCATTGGCCCCCTTAATCTATACATCAAAGAGATGGGCGGCTACGCATACCTCAAGCTCCGCATGAAACCGGTTCTTCGGTCAGTAGCCGTCATACTCTACGATCGCGAATGCAGTGGTCGGCCGATGGAGGAAGTAAGCGAGACGAGGCTCGAAGACATACCTGAAGTCGGTGGTCGCAAGTTACGGTCCCTGGTAAAGCCACTACTGGAGCACATGCTGCTCGTTGACTACGGCGTTGGGGTCTATCCATTGAAAGGCCGTAAAAGAGTCGATCGGGGCGTGCTTGACTTCTGCAACTACGTGGCATCATTCGTCGAGTTTTACAAGAATCCACCGCTTCCAGATTTGCCAAGGTGGGAATACCTGGCTTCCCGATTATTGAGGTTTGAGCACTTCGACGGCCTTGATGTGGCGGACATCTCACTGGCATTGTACCACTATGGCACCCATCGCCGACAACTCGCGGACTGGGAGTATAAAAGGGGGTTGACCGGGTACACTGGCGTTCTACAAGAAATGATTGATGAGATCCCCACTAGAGGGACCGAAAGGCTGATGCGGAAGCTGTCCGTCGATGTTAATGAGTACCTCTCCAAACAGTGGTGTATCGAAGACACTGAAGCGAGACGGAAAGTTGCTGCGAAGGCGAAAGAGCTCGCATCGCAGTACGGCCTGCCTCTTTACGCACCACCTGTCACTAGCCTTTCTATGCCCGAGTTTGAGAAGATCTATAAAAACGGAATTCCCCTCAGGAAATAAGCGGGTGGGAATATCGAAGGCACTGCATCTGACACTGGAACGCACACTTCATCTATTTATCGACATCCAAGAAGCTAGAGAATCGAACGAGAATGGCTTGGCAGTGGGAGCGCAACTGAAGTTCGAAACATCTATGATTCCCCGGGCCGGTACCTAGATACAAATAGTCTTCGGCCTTGCATCATGGTCCTCGATTCCGATAGTGTGATGAAGCCATTTTGACATTCACAATAGATAGATAGGTAGTCGGTCCGTACTTTTGTATTTTCTTCTTTCATGAGCACTTTGACTTTCTCCTTATGCTTATCGCTCGCTCTTCTCTTCGTCAAACACTTACGCACACGGCACATCCTTTCCTCACCGCCGCAGGCACTTTGCAGGCTATCCTGTGTCTCTGTCGTCTTCTTTCTCCTACTCTCCAGGCAAAATGGGTTAGCTGATAGCGAGGAAGCGGGCTGCAAGAACTAACGGCTTGTCCTTCCATTTGTTTCCCCCTCTGTTCTTATCTTCTACCTGATCTCCCAAGATAGCCTTCACCCGTAAGTCCGAGCACCTAGGTGTGCCTACTTCGCCGTATTTTCGGATCTACGCATGATTGAGTGCCTCGAGTTACCTTGATATTATTATCTAACGTCGTCCTGGCTCCACCTGGGTGAGAATGGATTTCTCCCTCACTCGGCTTGTCCCTGCCTCCCCTGTCTGAGTCGTCACCCAAGAGCGAATCCACACTTAACCCCGTCAAGTCGGAACTGTCACCCCTTGCGACTGCTCCTATCATGAAAAGCCCTCCTGCTCTGTCTCTATAGCACCACCGCCCCTCATCGTTCTTCGTTCCTCCCCTATTCCCACTGGCCACCGAGGAGGAGGTGGCCGAAAGCTCTTTCCACACATGCAACAGCCCTCCCGACAGGAATAAATACCCAAGTTCAGTAATTCCCAGCTCCGTCCCCTCTACTCTCTCTTCTTCTCTAAGCAAAATGGCTTGGCGTATGTATGCCCCTATCCTCGCCCTCTCTCCCATTCTCCAAAAATGCCCTTCGCAATCGTACCAGCTACTCCGAAACACATCTGGACCCATGACACATTGTCTTGGTGTCTCAAACCGCCGTGCCATCTCCCTTTCTGTAAGCCTGAATCGCACTCCCCAGCATGACTTTCTGGTGTCCTCCCTCAACTGGCAGTCCCCTCCCCTTCCCGTTGTCCTCATTGGGTTAATCTCTTCTTCTCCTGTTCCCACTGGGATAATCAGATGGCTAACAAACCGGTTCCAACAGACACGAATATCACACAGAGCGTTCTGGCCCCTCTCATCTACACGTACTTCCTCACCCTATCGTTGCCCTGTTAGGGATATTTCTCTTTGTCGCCCTTTGGAGAGTTTGGGGTTGGTGCATCCACCACTAGAAACGGCTGGAGAAGTGGGAAAGTGGGCGAGGATCGTTGGAGGATAATTGGCTTAGGGTCGCCAGTGGGTTTGGGCGACCATTGTCGCGGAGCCCTGGCTCCTAGAGAAAGTCAGGGGGATGGCGCTGGCGGGTTTGAGGGTGCTGGATGGTGTGGCCACCGACCTGACACCGCCAAGCGAGAACAAAACCATCGACCAGACCAGCTCCAACAAGCAAGGCAAGCCAGAAAGACCGCAATCTTCGCCCATCTTACTGCATAATGTACTCTCCGGTCAAGTTCTGCGTTTCCACGCGTATCCTGCTCCGCCGCGAGTCACAGCCCTCACTCGGATCATAAGCCATATATCACCGATCTCCAACTATGCCATTACCAAGCACTGATGTTCCGACAAACTGTCATTCTTCATCTTAGTTATCTCAGCTATGGAGCGATGGCAAGCTAAACACTCCCAGCGGCCTCAGCCAAGCCGCGCGAGATCAGCTGGTCTGAACCGCAGCCACACACCGCACATCACGCAAGTGATGTTCAAATTATACCGCCGGGGAAGAGAAGCCGCCCTGTCATGTACCTAGTTTAGATAGTCAACAGCTGCCAACTCCTGCAGGCTGCTGAGTAGATAGCCAAATATCACTCTTTCCTAAGGAGCATCTCAAATGGAAGACTTGCCTTGCCTCCTGACTTGCTTCCTGGGAACCCGTTGGCAGGACCAACCTCGTATATCTCGATCGAACCAAACGATTTCAGCTCACCAGATGTGGTCCATCTTGATATGTCGACTCATCCGTACCCACTACAGGTCTTTAAAGACGTCGACTTATCTCACATGCACTTCTGCAACGAAGGATACTTCAAGAAATAGATCAATTCCAGCAGGCCACGCTACATATCAACAAGGGGCAACGCAGAGGCAGTAATATATGCACCACCAGCCCAATACAGTCCCCCCGTCAGGAAGCCCCAAATCACAACCCCCATGTGGGCCTCAAATACCCTCTGCAGCATGTTACCCTTCTACTCCGTCGTCCCGCCGACCTCCTCCAGGAAGTTGTAGTACCGGGGCGCCTTCCACGCCCTCCACCTCTTGCCGTAAATGACCAGCGGGATCGCCGCGACCATGGAGGCCAGCACGCACAGGCCGAAGAAGGTGAAGGCCCAGCCGTAGCCGGCGGCATCGATGAATGGCTGCACCGAGTACGAGATGGCGAAGTTAACGAAGCTGGAGCACATGGCCAGCACGACGACGAGCTCTCCGGAGATCTGCGGGGGAAAAGAAGAGACTGTCAGCTGGCTTTGCGGCGGTGGAAAATAGAGCAGAACAGGAACTTGTGGGGCGGTTGAGCGAAGAGGTGACTTACCCCGGGGAAGCACTCCATAGCGTACGCCGTGGCGATGGAGCACGCGCCGACCTGGTGGGAGATCATGGCGCCGACGCCGATCGCGATGGAGATCCAGTGGGCGCCGCTCTGCGCGCCCCAGCCATACAGCATGTACCCGAGGGCGGCGTACACGGAGCAGGGAATCAGCATCCACAGGCGCATCTCGGGCTCCTTGACGCCGCCGTTGCGGCGGGCGAGGTAGATGACGACCTGGTCGCCCATCACGCCGGTGGCCCAGCCGATGCAGTTGCCGATCAGGGCGGCGAAGAAGACGAGCCCCGTGGCGGTGGTGGTGAAGTTGTAGGGGGGCTCGGTGAGGATCTCGGAGATGGTGTTGAAGGAGACAATGCCGGCCGTGCAGCCGAAGGCGAAGATGAAGCCGGCCTGATACTCGGCGTTAGAGAGTGTGATCTTCTCATGGAGCCACACCATCTTGGGGAGGTGAAGGGTTACTCACGATGACAACGTTGGGGAACGTCCACAGGAAGAAGGGCCGGCGGAAGTACTGCCAGAAGCCCGTCTTGTTCTGAGGGTAGCGGACAAACGGCCTCAGCGTCTGGATGTACGTCCTCTTCGGGAACTGATCAACCAGCGCCTGGTCCACGCTCGCGTGAGACATGGCCCGCAGGTCGGCGTCTTGGTTGCCGTCGGTCGAAATCTTGCTCGTCTCCTTGTCTCCTTTGTCCTCGATATCGGCTCGTGGTGCCCTGACGGCTTGGATGATGCTGGGGCTGAAGATGAAGCGGGGGAACAGAGTCTCCTCGAAGGACAAGAGGAGCAGCACAAAGACCACGGCGTCGATAATGGAGACGATGTACTGGGACCATCTCCAGCCGACTGAATCGGCTATGCTCCCACCAGAGATCAAACCAAGGCTGTGAAGTGTCAGAAAATGGAGCCAGGTGCTGGAGATGGGGTTCATACATAGAACCAAGCTGCTGACCGAAGAGGTAGACCGCGAGCATTCGGCCGCGGTCGTGGACGAAGAACATGTCAAAAACCTGGAAAAAATGAGATCACGATCAGCCTAGGTACTTCTGTATTAAAGTGCTGCTAGGACTCACGGCGAGCTGGATGACGGCCTGGTACGCCGACGTGCCCAGGCCGTTCAGGATCATGGCCCCCATCCACGACCCCGTGCCGTTGAAGCTGCCAAGCCAGGCGCCGGCGGCGCAGCACAGGACGGTCGTCGCGAGGAACACGAATCTCCGACCGATGATGTTCGCGACGGGAATCCACCAAATGTTGACAAGTCCCTGGGATGCGTGGTAAGTGCTGGTGGTCAGGGGTCGGGTCGTAGTGACTGGGGTAAGAAGCTCACGAGAAGAAGGTAGTTCAGCGCACTACCGCCGTTCATGTTGGTCAGCGACACGCCCGTGTCCTCGCTGACGGTCGTCCATGCCGCTGTGAGTTGCTGGTGTTAGCGGGGCCCAAGATGCGGCTCGCCTGCGCAGGGTTTGCCGTACCTCCGAGAGTGTTCTCGCCGAACGAGAAGGCGCAGGCGTACAGCGACACCAAGAACAGCTGGTAGTACTTCTTCCACTTGGGCCATGTCTGACGGGCAGTCAGTATCGCGAGCCACAAAGCTGCCCGAGGGCGCACCCCGAGGGCGCTGCAGCGGATTGCGGGGAGCAGATCTCACAAGCGGGTCTCCACCGCACTGGGTCGGCTGCGGGATAAGCACAATGTCGGAGTGGCCGGCGTCGGCGTGGGACGCATTGAGGGACTTTGACACTGCCGAGGACGTCAGCGCCGAGGACCGAACGGCGAGGATGGCTGCTCGAAGGAAAAGGGGTGGGAGCCGTACCGTCAACGAGCAGCTCCGTGCCTGGCACCCTAATTGAGTCGCTCTGGTCCGCCATAGTGGTAGCTACCCTTGTACTTTACTGCCAACAGGGTCTGGAATGTCACGATGGGCTGATCAACGAGGCGAGATCGAACGAGGGTGGCATCGGAAACGACAGTTTATATATATCCATCCCGAGCTGATGGCAGGGCCGTCTCCTCCTCCTCCTCCACCGGGTTATCTCCAACTACGGCGCAGCACGCGGGTTTATCGCTGTCGATGGTGAAAAGAAGATAAGCCCGGACGGCGCCTCCTTCGCCGGGCCCCCTGTCCGCATGCCGGCAAGCGGGATTCGAGCATTCGCTGGGGTAAGGGAGAGGGGCATCCATTGGCCCCTGCGATGTCGCTGCTCGTGCGCGCTGGAAGGTCCAGGCGAGCGGACCCTAGCCTGGCTTATCTAGCGCCCAAATCGGCGATAAAAGGCGCCGTCTGGGAGTCCGGCGTCCTGGTCGGTGGAGACCGGCGTTTGGGATCAAGGCGGTGATAGGCACGGCGTGACCTGACTCGCTTGTTCACTACACACACCCGTGAAGCCGGCGGTGCTACGGGAAGGGCAAAAAATGGAGATGCTGGGCTGGAAGGTCGAAGCGTGAAGCTGGTTGTGAGACTTGTGGTATCAACATAGCCAAAGCCCCTTAGGCGAGGCTGATATTCGAGCTATATGGTCCTACGAAGACGCCCCAGTCATTTGCAGCATCATGCGCGTGGCCCTTAGATGGGGCGTCGTCGTCCTCGAGGGACATGTCTCGCATCCTCCAGACCTTCTGGATGACGGCCCTCGTCCTCGAGATGTTAGACAACGAGCACCGTCCTACTGCCTCCAGCGTCTCTAATACAAGCCGCCTCCCGTACACCGGCTCCCCGGTCTCTTGATCACGGAACACCTGATCGTCCGTGGGGTCCAGCTCTACCGCCGCGACAAATATCGGAAACGCTAGTCCCGCGGTCGCCCCGGCCTGGACCAGGTCTCTTATCCCCTCCAGGATCTCCCTGACATATTCGCAGACGAACGGCGTCGACGGCGCCGCGTCGTACAGGACGCAGTGGTGATAGAGCAGGATCGACTTGCGCTTGAGCTCGGCCGCGGAAGCCAGCGTATCTCCAGCGGGCCCGGCCCGTTGCCGCATCCGATCAAGCTCCTGCTCGAGGTCTGCAGATTGCTGCTCGAAGTCGCCCGCCGAGATGTCGCCCCTTGCCTTCAGGCGACTCAGCTCGGTAATGCGGCACAGGATCCTCACCAGGGCCGGGCTGCAGCCCATCCAGCTGTCGATGTCGGTGGGGTGGCTGGTGTCGTTCCAGTACTCAATCCCAAATAGTGGCGAGTTCCCGCAGGCCGTCCGGCTGATGACGTCCTGGAAGGCGAAGAATCGCTCCGTGAAGGTGGTCAGCTCGCCGAAGTCCTTGTAGACCTGCGACGCCTCCAACTGCCGGCTGCGTCGTATGACATCCTGGCTGGCCCGTAGATGGATCACCCAGCGGTGGTCGCAGTTGTCGACAATCTCGTAGAGGCAGAGGAACATCATGATCACCAGGATCTGGGGGTCCCATATGATGTCGGACCGGTCGCCCGCTGATAAGAGCCTCCGCCGCAGGGAGGCAATAACGCCCCCCTTGAGGGTCATGGCGGTCTTGGACCACCGCGTATCTGTGGTGCTTCGATGCCGAGCCGAGAGGGCCATGACGGCCTGCTGAACATCCTCTTGGCCTGATAAGCTAAAGAGGGGGGCAATCAGCTGAGCGAAGGGGGATGGCGCCAGCCGGGATGAGGTGGTGAGAGGGCATAGGCGGAGGAGATAGTATTCGAGGAGGCTAGAGTCGACGGCGATAAGATTGGGATGGAGAGATGGGGAGCGGGAAAGGGTGAGAGGGGAGCCAGATGGAACGATAGCCGAGGACAGCTGCATGCGGCTGGACTCCTCCGCGTAGAGGAAGCTTGCGCACGTGCCCTCTGGGACGTCCCGGAGGAGGCCTGTAGCATCGCTGGCGCCGCTGAGATCGCCTGCATCGCCTGCACCTTCAGCGTCGCCTGCACCTTCAGCGTCGCCTGTACCTTCCCGACGGCCCTCAAGGTCGAAGTCGTAGTAGAAGGTGTTGATGAAGTGGTGCGACCGGACCAATGGCACAACGCACCACTCCACTGGATCCCGGAAGTCCGCCGAGGGGGAGCAGTGCGGGCCGTGTCCGTGTGCTGGTCCTGGTCCTGACCCTGGCCCTGGCGTCGCTGGAGATCCCGGGGTCCTGTCCTTGGACCACCGCCCCTGCCGGCCGAACGCGAGTCCGCGACTGCTGAACTCCTGCTCCCACTTGAGCTGGATGCCCGTGTCGCATGTCAGGCCGCGCCGGGCGCAGTTCCTGCACCGCGGCTTGGTCTCGTCGCACTTGACCTTGCGGGCCCTGCAGGTCTTGCACCCGGTGCGGACACGCTTCTGGACAGGGGCGCTCTTGTCGAGGGGCTTGCGCCGTGGCATCGTTGCGCTTAGAGCCGATTACTGGCCTGGGTGTGGGCTGTGTGTGTCTGCGCGCGCGTGTGTGTGATGGGTCTGGTCTGTCCGTAGGGGAAGGTAGAGCCGCATGCTGCAGTCAGACCTGACGGACTGGTGGGAGGTGATGTTCGCAGGGCGGGCGGCATCATGCCGAGATAAAGCCCCCCGGATCCACACCTGCGTAAGTCGCAGCGGGCACCATTGGCTCGAGGTCGCTGCGTGGGCTGGCGATAAGTGCCTGCGGGGGTGACACCGGTGCGGCACCGGCGGGGAGCCAGCCAGGCCGAAAGGAGAGTAGCATTGTTCGGCAGGACCTTCCTCGTTACGTTATGGCTTTTGCTATCACCATCGCCGTCGCGATCGGGAGGACGCGATGACGGTCTTCATCAGGCCATCAGAGGAGAGGAGAGAGACTCGGAGATTCTGCTCGTCGCGTCCTATATCTTGAGTTCAGAAAATCCGGTTCTCTCTCTTTCCAAGACACTTCGGCGGGTGTGAATTGGCAGAGCCACTGATAAGAAAATCGCCGATCCTCGCTAGAACATCAAACCATGGCTTCCGAGCTCAGCAAAGCTTCGAAGATTCTCATTATCGGCGGAGGCACTTGGGGATGCTCGACGGCACTTCATTTGGCCCGTAGGGGCTACACAAACGTGACGGTCCTTGATGCGCACCCCATCCCCTCCCCTATCTCGGCCGGAAACGATGTGAACAAGATCGTAGAGCAAGGTTAGTAGAGCCCCTCCTCAATAGAGCAAGCTGTCCGACTGACAAGCGGGACAAAAGGCTGCTTCACGGAGGGCGACGATGAGGCCGCCGTCGCTCAGAATCTGCTGTTCGCTGCGAGCGAAGGATGGATGAACGACCCGGTGTTCAAGCCCTATTACCATGATACAGGTTACATCGTCGCGGCGTCTTCCCCAGAGTCCATCAAGGGCCTGGTAGAGCGCGAGATCCGGCATCACGCGTCGTCCTTCAGGAAGCTGACCACAGCGGAAGATTTCCAGAGCACCATGCCGAAGGGTGTCCTGACGGGCGACTTTCCCGGCTGGGAGGGCTACTACAAGCCGACTGGCGCCGGATGGGTTCACGCCCGGAAGGCCCTCGTGTCTGCCTACAACGAAGCCAAGCGGCTCGGCGTGGCGTTCATCACGGGCACGCCGGAGGGCAAGGCGGCCAGCCTGCTGCGCGTGCGCGGCGACGTGCGCGGCGCCGTCACCGCCGACGGCGAGGAGCACGTGGCGGACCGGACGATCCTGGCACTGGGCGCTAACGCGCCGCAGCTGCTCGACTTCGAGAACCAGCTGCGGCCGACGGCGTGGACGCTGGGCCACATCGCAATGACGGAGGAGGAGGCGAAGCTGTACAAGGACCTGCCGGTGCTGTTCAACATCGAGAAGGGCTTCTTCATGGAGCCGGACGAGGACAAGCACGAGCTCAAGTTCTGCGACGAGCACCCGGGCTACTGCAACTGGGTGGAGCAGCCCGGGTCGGCGCTTCCCGCGTCGGTGCCCGTGGCCAAGCACGAGGTGCCCGCGGCGTCGGAGCGGCGGATGCGCGAGTTCCTGCGCGAGATCATGCCGCAGCTGGCGGACCGGCCGTTCGTCTTCGCGCGCATGTGCTGGTGCGCCGACACGCCCAACCGCGCGTTCCTCATCACGTACCACCCGAGGCACCCCTCTCTCGTGCTGGCGGCCGGCGATTCCGGCCACGGCTTCATGCACATCCCGTCGATAGGAGGATTCATCGCCGACTGCATGGAGAAGAAGCTAGATCCAAAGTTCGAGAAGTCGTGGAGGTGGCGGCCGGAGACGGCCAAGGAGTTCTGGGGGAAGGATATCCTCAACCGGTTCGGCGCGGGGAACAAGATGCTGGATCTGAAGGAGACGGAGACGGAGGGGTGGACAAGCATTAGCGAGTCGAAGCTATAACTCATGAGGACTGATATGCCAAAATAAACAAACTTGAACCTGCATATGCTCGGTGAGAGGTGTGATATCTGAACCTTGCATGACTGCTCTGCTGGTATAAGTCGGAAGGGAGCGAGTGCTCATGGATACTTAAAGCCGATATCTGCAAAGGAGAGAAAAATGAGAAAAAGAAAGATCACGGTTTCGCACGGGGTAGAGTTGAACGGGAGTGCCAAAAAGAACCGCCTGGCCATTCTGAGCGGCCGGAAAAGTCCCATTTTTTCCTCTTGGGGAGCCATTTGATGGGCGTGGGCACGCTGAACGTGGCACACACGCCTAATGGCATTGCGTGGTTCTGATGGTCCTGCCCCGATGGGATTTTCGGTCCCTTTTTGAACATATAGGGGAAAGGCAAGTGTTGGGATGGAAGCGGTGGCAGCAGACCAGGCAGCCATTTACTGTTGTTGTTGTCGTGCTGCATCAACAACGACAACGCCTGAGACGCAGAAGGACGACAGTCAATGCACTGAAGGGGATACCCTTTTCACAGTTGTCTACGAACACTTGGCACAAGACACATAAGACGGGAATAACAACTTTGATAACGGTTTTGTATGTAGATGTTCAGTAGCTTCTCTGCTGCTGTGGCATACTGTGACAACAAACATGCAACTGAGAGTCGAAGGGTGGATGTCGAGATGCTCGATCGAGAGTGTTCATGTAGTTGATTACCTAAGAGGGTAGCTGGCAGCTGGCAGCAGCGGAGATGGTCCGGGTGCGCCAGCTGGCGGCGTCTCATAGCCACCCATCTTCTTTCTTGCTGAGTGGCCTGGTGTCTCTCTCGTCTAGACTCTCGCAACACAGTCGAATGACTGACACGACCACTCGCCCCATGATTCCGTATTACTATACGACACTGTTTCAGTTTCTCGAAGCGCAAAGAAAAAGCTGAAGCTCCTCCAAGACCCGTTGCCGCCAGCCGTTATTCACGGCCTCCGCGCTAAGCAATCCGCCGCAAGCGCTGGAGGTCGAAAACCAATCACTTCGAGTCCACGGACAAAGATGAGACCCTGGCTGAGATATCGGCCCACGACCCTACGAGAGATCTGCCGCTCCGACTCCCCAGATCGAGTGCCGTGCGATAGCCAGTATGCCGATATGCGTATTGCTCTCGTATCGTCTGACTTGCAATGACGGGCGAAGAAGAGGCGATGAAGGTAGTACTTACGGGTTCTCTCCAGATCGGCCATGCCGGGCAAGCGGGAAGACGGCCACAGGATACCGCAAAGACAGGCACGCAGGCATCGGTGCCGCGAGATTTCAAGCAAACCGGTTTTGCGTGAGTCTGCGAGATGCCAGGTCCGCGACGATAGTGGCAAGTTGCCTCAGGATCAGCGAAGCGACAGCCCAGCGGCAGCCTGTTTCAGGATAGTCATTGGCCTGGAGCAAGCAGGCTAGTTGCGCGTGCCCCTGTCAGACTCGCCCAAGCGACTCCAATCGTCGTGCAACGGCCAAAGGAACGCGCCGATCTCTCCCGCCTGTTCCTGCTTCATCCCACATCTTGGAGAGGCTGTCGAATGGCCAGAACACAGCGGTGTGGTCTCGTGCCAAAGACCCTGGAGGCTGGCGGGCACAGCCACTGCCACACCTTTTCCTTTGACTTGCCAATCCTCCAGTACAAACCCCTGTCGCGATGTCGTCAGTTCGCATACAGTCGGTTTGTCGACTCACAGAAGTCTGTGAGTCCAGACTTGGGGATAAATGCCATCCAGTCGTGCCCTTCCGGAGGCGAATTTTGAAAAGATGGGCACCATCAATCTATCGCTCCGTCGGTGTCCCCTTGTGCAGTCGCTCAAGCTCAGTTGTATATCACCTGGCTCCCTCATTCACCGTCGCTGTGAATGGGGACGCTGCTGGTGTGTATATACAATAAGCCATTGTGCAAGACAACAATAGGAGCCACAACCACTTCAAGGGCTGCCTCCGGCAACAAACGCCAAAACCACTTGCCGAACAGCCCAGGAAGCGGATAAACGACAATTCGCTAACTGGAATCCTGAAATATACGCTGTCGCTCAAGGCCAAGCAAAGGACAGACGCCCAAGATCACAGACAAAGGGGCTAAACTGGCTGACAGGCGCTGAGCGCTTAACGATCCGGCTCGCGCCTCCTAGAACAACAAAGACCCAGTGTCAGGCCTCTTCGTCGGAGAACTCGAAACAAAGGCTGCGGTTCTATTTTCGATTGGCCTTTGGTCTCAAGCGTCGAGTTGGCTGGCGAGCGAACTGTCATAAGCCAGGTGTGTGCTGTTCCTCTTTCGCTGGCTTCGCTCACCTCACCCTCTGTTGCATTTCCCATATTGTGTTATTCCCCATTCACAGAGCTACCTGTTGCTGAAAATTTATTATTGTCACCTTGGTTATGACTGTCTGTGACGAACAATGAAACTTTAATGGGCACAAGATCCCTTTACCCTTTCACGAGTTTCCTTTGTACCCGATTCTATTCTTCACACCCTTCCTATTGTGTATTGTTCGAGTCCTATCGAGCCATCTCGAGGCCTAATACACCTAATACCTCACCCCATCCTAGACTCCGAGTCTTTTCTTCCCGTCAACCAAATCTTTTCAAGTAAATATTCATCGGCTGGACTAAGAATCTTTCCCTAGTCCATCACACGACAAGATGTTCTCAAAAGAGAAAGGAGACACGGCGTTCCCAGCCGTGCCGCCGTCCTTGCATGATTCATCCTTCGAGATGGACGAGGTTAAGCGAGCGGCGCAAACGACAACAACCACAGCTCCTCCGGACACAGCTGGCGGCATCACACCCTACTTGGGGCTCCGCGCAAGGCTTTCACAGATATGGCTGAACCGGTGGACTGTTCTCCTGATCCTGGTCCTGGTCCGGGTCATGATCTCCCTTTCCAGCCTCAACGACGACCTCGATGATGCAAAAGCTAAGGCACTGTCAGCGTGCACAAAGGTTGAGGACATTGGAAGCGCCATGGCTTCCATGCCCCACTACCTGTCGGTTGGCGTCAACGATCTGGCCGCCGAAGGCATCTCCAAAGCTGTCAACGGCATGGTGGACATCTTGATGATGATCCTCACCGGGGTGGAGGAACTGATCTTGTTCGTGATCAACATGTATGTCGGCACCTACGCGTGCCTGATCGCTGCGTTCATCCACGGCGGGTTGGATGTCGGCATCAGCGCCGTGGACGGCGCCACGAAGGCCATGAACGAGGGCATCACAACCATTACCGGCGAGATCACAGACGACATCTCGAAGGTCCAGGACACCATCAACGACGCCTTCGACTCCTTGACCAACGTCGCCAACGCCTTCGGTGGAGATGTGAGCGCCCCGGTGATCAACATCACTGGACGCCTCAACGACCTGAAGAACATCAAGATTGACGACACGGACTTCGTCGGGGACCTGGTCACTCTCAACAAGACGATTCCGACCTTTGCCCAGGTCCAGAACCTGACCAGGCAGGCGGTCTCCATTCCCTTCGACTTGGTCAAGCAGATGCTCAACAACTCCTACGCCGGCTACTCATTCGACAAGTCCATCTTCCCCGTGGCCGAAAAGGAGGCGCTCACTTTCTGCTCTGACAATTCAGTTATCAACGACTTCTTTACAAACCTTTACGAGATCGCAGCCAAGGCCAAGATCGCCTTCATCGTCGTTCTCGTGGTCCTCGCCGTCTTGGCCTGTGTCGCCATGTCATGGTTCGAGATCAAGAGGTACCGCAGGCAACAACGCCACGCCCAGATCCTGACCCAGCACGGCTACGACCCCATGGACGTGGTCTACATCGCGTCCCGCCCTGTCACCGCCACCGCCGGCATCAAGATCGCCTCGCGGTTCTCCGGCAAGCGCCAGCTGCTTGTCCGCTGGTGCATCGCCTACGGAACCTCCCTGCCCGCCCTGTTCGTGCTCTCCCTCGCACTGGCGGGTTTCTTCTCCTGCTTCTGCCAGTGGATCGTGCTGCGGGCCATCCAGAACGAGGCGCCCGCGCTGGCGAGCCAGGTGGGCGACTTCGCCGAGGAGGTTGTCACGACGCTGCAGAGCGTGTCGCAGCGGTGGGCCAACGGCGCCAACTCGGTGGTGACCAACTTCAACGACGAGATCAACGACGACGTGCTGGGGTACGTGACCAACGCCACGACGGCCGTCAACGACACGCTCAACACCTTCGACGCGGAGATGAGCAAGGCGCTCGACGACGTCTTCAACGGGACGGTGCTGGAGCAGCCCGTCCGCGACGTGGTGGCCTGCCTGATCGGCAACAAGATCGACGCCGTGCAGGAGGGCCTGACCTGGGTGCACGACAACGCGCACGTCAGCTTCCCGCTGTTCCCCAACGACACCTTCTCGGTCGGCGCGAACGAGTCCATCACCAGCGACAAGGAGCTGACCTCGTTCCTGGCCAGCCCCAGCTCCGTCACCACCGACGAGATCACCGGCGCGGTCGACCACGTCGTCGAGGCCATGCGCCACGGCATCGTCCAGGAGGCGCTCATCTCCACGGGCCTGCTGCTCGTGTACGTCATCGTCGTGCTTATCGGCGTGGTCCGAGCCCTGGCCGGGATGGCGGGCCGCGACCGCACGCGCGGCGAGGGCGGCCAGCGCTTCTACTACACGGGCGACGGGCGCGCGCCGCTCACGCCGAGGCACTCGCCCACCGCGTCGTCGTCCGCGGCGGCGGCGCGATTCCCTGACTTCGGGATCACGGCGCCCGAGACGGCGCTAGAAGACGACTACAGGGTGCGGGCTGAGAGGGACGGGAAGATCGCGCACGCGATGGCGGTGCCGGTGTCGACGGGCCTGCGCAGTCCGGGTCACTGGCGGAAGAGCTCACATGGCTACGTCGAGGGCGAGGACAGGTGAGCCCTTCGCTCGTCGCTGGTCGGCGAGCTCTTCTCCTTTCGTCACCTGGGCATGGTTGGGGCATAGAGAGGGGCTGAGTGGCGTTTGTGGCACTTATCCTCATTTCACTTTGATCTTGATACCTCGCGGTGGATAATGTTTGTTGGGTCATCACCACCGGCAGACCACCTGACGCTTTAGCGGACGAGCAGGCACAGCTAAGACTGTTTGTCACTCTCTCCAAATACTTCTCCGGTATTGGACTTGCATTCTATCAAGCTTTGTTCACTTCCCGACGGTCCTTTTCGAAACAAGGCACATCCTAGAAGAGCCAGCATTGTCGCCTCTGGGAAGGGACTGCTGGATTCTCGTCGCCAGGCAATTGAGATTGCATCTACGCTTCATGGCTTTCCATGCATTGACTAGATACCTACCGGCAGCGCAGTCCGTATCAGGACTGAGAGGGACGTGGACAAACGGAAGGAAAGAGAAGAGAGGATGACGAGAATGATGATGACTCCGGTAATTAGGCAGTCTAAGAAGTCAATACAGTGCTTGGCTGCGATTGTTGGCTTGTCCTCTTTTCTCCCCAGTGACTGCGTAGTAGATCGATTACCTTGATGAGTGCATTGATTGGCATCTTCACCAGGGGCAAACAGAGCAAAACAGCAAAGAAGAGCAGCCCCACAAGTATAACCACTCTAGTATAGTATAATTGATAATTAAGTTAATTGGTTCCTATTCAAGCCCGAAAAAAGTGGTGGCGACGGTGACGGAGGCGCTTTGGCGTTGGAGAGATTTTGGAGGGGCTCTCGACTCGCCCTCCGAATGCGGGGCCGGATATGGCTGTAGTTGCTGTAGGAGTCATAAAATTGTGACTCCCATACTGTTTGTTAGCAACACCCGCTCTCGACCTCTACGGCCTCGCTTTGTCCTCACAAACCCCCCATTTCCCCTTGGATATCGAGTCCCTATAGAGTCAATTGCATCCCGACGGCAACATGGAAGGCCTCAAGCAGACATTCCGGCGATGCAAGGCCGAGAACCGGGTAAGTTCCCCCGTCTGCGCTGCCCCGCCACGCCGCTTCTCCTGCATTGCGAGCTGCTCGCTGCCCCCCTGAGCGACACATTGAAGATACAAGACTGACGATGCATTCTCTCGCTACAGTCCGCGCTGGTCACCTACGTGACGGCCGGGTTCCCCAAGCCCGAGGACACGCCCAACATCCTGCTGGCCATGGAGAAGGGCGGAGCTGGTATGAGTTTCCCGCCGCCACCCACGGCCACAACCACCCGCTGCGCAGGCGCATTACTGACTTGTGCCTCCCTCCAGACGTCATCGAGCTCGGCGTGCCCTTCACAGACCCGATCGCAGACGGCCCGACCATCCAGACCTCCAATACCGTAAGCCGGCTGGCCCCCGCCGCCACTGCCAACCCCCCGCTGACCATATCCAGGTCGCGCTACACAACGGCGTCACGATGGAGACGACGCTCCAGATGGTGCGCGAGGCGCGGAAACAGGGGCTCAAGGCGCCCATCCTGCTAATGGGCTACTACAACCCTCTGCTCAGCTACGGCGAGGAGCGGCTGCTGCGCGACTGCAAGGAGGCCGGCGTCAACGGCTTCATCGTCGTCGACCTGCCCCCGGAGGAGGCCGTCTCCTTCCGGAAGTTCTGCACCAAGGGAGGGTGAGTCATTCCCAGGACCCCTATCCCCTTATCTCCCTGCTCAGATCATCCCCCTGTACTCCCTATCAGCACTAGTTGTTCGGGATCCGCGGGGTGTTCCAAAGATGCTCTGGTCGGGCATATGTGCTGACGAAGCTCCCACGCTGCCAGGCTCTCCTACGTCCCCCTTATCGCGCCGTCCACATCCGAGAACCGCATGCGCCTCCTCTGCCAGCTGGCCGACTCCTTCATCTATGTCGTGTCCCGTATGGGCGTCACCGGCGCCTTGGGCACCATGAACGCGAACCTGCCCAACCTGCTCGCCCGCATCAAGAAGCACTCAGGCGACAAGCCGCTGGCCGTCGGCTTCGGCGTCTCGACGCACGACCACTTCAAGAGCGTGGCCCAGATCGCCGACGGCGTGGTCGTCGGCAGCATGATCGTCACGACCCTGCAGAAGGCCGCGCCCGGCGAGGGCGCCAAGGCTGTCCAGGAGTACTGCTCGTACCTGTGCGGCCGGACGCCGAACCAGTCGACCGCGCGGGAGGTCGGCGTCGTCGAGGCGCTGTCCGCGGCTCGGGAGCCCAATGGCGAGGCGACTGTCAGTGCGGTGGTCGCGGACGACGGCAAGGTCGTCGGCGGCACCGACGACGCGCTGGTGGCGGAGCTGGCCGCCCTGCACGGCAAGATCCCCGAGCGGTTCGGCGAGTTCGGCGGCCAGTACGTGCCCGAGTCGCTGATGGACTGCCTGCAGGAGCTCGAGGAGGGCTTCAACCAGATCAAGGACGATCCAGCCTTCTGGGAGGAGTATCGCTCGTACTACCCATACATGGGCCGCCCCGGCCACCTGCACATCGCCGACCGGCTGACCAAGTATGCCGGTGGCGCTACCATCTGGTTGAAGCGGGAGGACCTCAACCACACCGGCAGCCACAAGATCAACAACGCTCTTGGTCAGCTGCTGCTCGCGCGGCGGTTGGGCAAGACTAAGATCATCGCCGAGACCGGCGCTGGCCAGCACGGTGTCGCGACGGCGACGGTGTGCGCCAAGTTCGGCATGGAGTGCACGGTTTACATGGGTGCTGTAAGTGACTGCATTTCACCGTTCTACGTTCTTTTCTTCTCGTCCGAAAGCTTGCTAATTCCCGCCACAGGAGGATGTTCGTAGACAGGCCCTCAACGTCTTCCGCATGAAGCTCTTGGGCGCCAAGGTCGTCGCCGTCGAGGCCGGCAGCCGCACCCTCCGCGACGCCGTCAACGAGGCCATGCGCGCCTGGGTCGTCAACCTCGACGACACGCACTACATCATCGGCTCTGCCATCGGCCCGCACCCCTTCCCCACCATCGTGCGGACCTTCCAGTCGGTCATCGGCAACGAGACCAAGGCGCAGATGCTCGAGAAGCGGGGCAAGCTGCCCGACGCGGTCGTCGCCTGCGTGGGCGGCGGCAGCAACGCCGTGGGCATGTTCTACCCTTTCGCCAACGACCCGTCGGTCAAGCTGCTGGGCGTGGAGGCCGGCGGCGACGGCATCGAGACGCACCGGCACTCGGCGACGCTGTCGGCCGGCACGCGGGGTGTGCTGCACGGCGTGCGCACGTACATCCTGCAGGACGAGCACGGGCAGATCCAGGACACGCACTCGGTGTCGGCGGGCCTGGACTACCCGGGCGTGGGGCCGGAGCTGGCGCAGTGGAAGGACAACCAGCGGGCCAAGTTCGTGGTCGCCACGGACGCGCAGGCGTTCCAGGGCTTCCGGCTCATGAGCGAGCTGGAGGGCATCATCCCGGCGCTGGAGTCGGCGCACGGCATCTACGGCGCACTCGAGCTGGCCAAGACGATGACGCCCGACCAGGACATCGTCATCTGCCTGAGCGGCCGGGGCGACAAGGACGTGCAGAGCGTGGCGGACGAGCTGCCGAAGCTGGGTCCCCAGATCGGGTGGGACCTGCGGTTTTGAAAAGAGCTGTGACTAGAAAAGTTTCTGTCGCTCATCCAGGACATCTAGAGTTCGTGTGTTGTATGTAGCTTGAGAAGAAAAGTCCCTTCGACAAGGAGTTGGAGGGTTTGATAGAATAAAGTATATGCTACAGTTTTGGCAGCCTGTCACTCAGGCCATGGTTCCCTCTTCTTCGTAAATATGATACAGACAATATCTCCTTGTTATGTGCCATCGCGATATCTTGACGTCTCCTTGTGGTTCATACCCTCGGTCTCGGCTCCTCTCTCATGAACCCATCCTCCTCCGGCAGGGCATCCTCCCCGATCGCGAACTCGATCTCCTGGTCGAGCATCTTCTGCGTCTCCTCCATCAGCCCCTTCTCCGTCAAGCCCAGCGCCGCTAGCTCCGCCAGGCCCGCCCCGGCCGCGTCCGCCTCCCCGGCAGGCGGCAGGCCCATCGCCTCCCTCTCCCGGCGGAACCGCTCGCGCACCGCCTCGGTCTGCATGACCCTCCACCTCAGCTTCCAGCCCCAGGGCCCCAGCTCCCGCAGCCGCGCCGCCTTGCCGCCGAGCAGGTACTCGTCGAGCCCGCCGGCCTTGTCCAGCGTGCGCAGCACGCGGGTGGTGACGCGGGTCTGCACGAAGCAGCCCAGCGACGCGGACCACAGGCGCTTGCGGTGCACGTTGGGCCGCCACTTGCGGCGGGTCTTGATCTCGTTGCGCTCGGACACGCGGTTGCCGAAGCGCAGGCGCGCGGCGCCGTATAGGCCGCTGTTGGACTGCTTGTACACGCGCCGCGGGCCGAAGGGGTACTCGGGGATCCAGGGCGTCTTCTGGGCCGGCTTGGGGATGGGCGCCGGGCCGGCCTGGGGCTGCACCGGTCGGCCCTGCGCGGGGTAGCCGGTGCGTAGGAGGGAGCTGGTGGTGCTGAGGAGGCGGGAGGCGGCGTGGCACTGTGGTGAGGAGAGGAGTGTGGTGGTGTTGGCGAGGGCGTTGCCGCACCGGACGGCGGCGGTGCGTGGTATTGATGGGGGCATTTTCGAGCGACTGTGATGACAGTTTGGTGGTTGACCTCGGCTCTTCTATAGATCTGGCATCGGCGTTGCTTATTTGGCCGCACCCCGTTCAATTGGCCTTTCGGTTGGCGCAGTGGTTGTCGAAGCTGCTGGTGATGGAGCTCTCATGGAAATTTCGCTGCCTCGGGATGCTCCGCACTGGCAAACCGTTGCTTGACCGAGTCACGTGCACGGTCTGGTGACACCGCGTTCATCACCCTGGGCAGTGAGAGCGAGCGATGGAAGTGTATCCAACTCATCGTATTTACCAGGCATTCTCACAGCGTCTACGAAAATAGGCATTTTCTAGAAGTCCAGTGCAAATATCTAAGACCTGGCTACTATGCTTCCTCCGGTCGACAAAGCAGTGCTCCAGAACAACCCGCAGTTCGCGGCCCTCTACAACACGCTAACCACGGTCATCTTGAACCCCGACGGCTCGACGAAGCATGATCCGGCAAGCAAGGAGAGGGAGGCTACTCGGAAGGTCTGTTTACAACCGATTCAATTTACAAGATTTCACTGCTGACGATCACTCTAGAAGCTCGAGGAGCACCGCCTAACAGCGGCGAGGCACCACCTCCTCACACAGGCCATCTCGTCAGCAGTCCCGCCAGAGCCCAAAGCTCACCCACGACGGGCGACGCGGCCAGGCAGTTCAGAGCAGAGCCCACAGCTTCCAGAACCACTGCTGGACCTGCTCCTCCTCCTCCCGCCGCTCCTATCCGGCGAGCAGCAGCTCTCCGCGGAAGACACCAGACTGCTCCTCTCCAACCCGCCCTTCTCCGAGCTGCCGGCTCTGCTCCCGGACCTTGCCGCCCTCGTCTCAGAAAACCTTCACTCCTCCGCCGTGCTCCTCGCCCGGCTCGCCAACCCGACCACCAACCCCTCCTTCATCCACCGCACCCTGCCCACCCTGCCGGAGCAGCTCCGCGCCCTGCGGTCCCGCATCGAGGCGGAGAGGGCCGCCCTCCGCTCCGCGCGCCTCGCGGCCGCCGGCTCCCTGGCCGACCTCCTGCAGAAGCACACCCGCGCGCTGACGCTGCTGGTCCGCGCCCTGGAGGCCAAGCACGGCGGGGTCGCCCGCTCGCTGGAGCTGCGCGCCGCCGAGGTGGCGCTCGAGGCCCGCCGCGGCGAGGCGGACTGCGGCGCCGCGCTGCGGGACGCCAGGGAGGCGGTGTACACGCCCGAGGCGCGGGAGGCGCTGGGCGGGTACGCGGCCCACCTGCGCGACTGCCAGGTGCGGCTGCGCGAGGCGGTGCGGGCGCTGCGGGCGGAGCTGGGGGAGTACGGGGTCGCGGTGGAGGGGGAGGGACCCGGGGACGAGGCGAAGGAGAGGACGATGCGGGAGATGGCGCGGGTGCACCGCGAGATGGGGAGACAGATGGACGAGGTGAAGGCGGACCTGGAGAGGCTGGGTAGAGGGTGAAAAAGCGAGGTGCCTGCTCTAGCTGTGAAGGACATTCTCCTATCTAGTTGGGAATCTTGGGGAGAGATACGGTCAGGGGCACAAGATGGGAGTCTACGTGACACCCTTGCTTGAATGGGCATGCTTTACAGCAAAATGGAGTAGAGGCAAGACGGACGACCGATTTGCTTCCTTGTATGACAGACGCATCACTTCATGGTCTACACATGGAGAAAAGCGTCAAGTGAGATTTCTCCAGACTTAGTAAGATAGTAATTAGGTGCACCGAGCTGTCTGGCAACCACAGAAGTCACAGATATCAACACCATCAAGAGTAGAGCTCGCAAGGCGTGCCGAGGCACTCCATTCTGAACTTAACAGACTACCAAGCACCTGTCACCAGTGCCAGGCTTCACATGTCGCCCATCAGGACGTCCACCCCGTCGTTGGAGGCATCCCTCCGCATATACATGATGATAACCTCCCAACCCGACGGGCTCGGCACCACTGAATCAGCCCGGCCCGGGTGCGCCGCCTCCGCGTCATATCTTCGTGCAACTTGATTGTATCGTCCAAAGCAGCCCAGAAACGATCCCCAACTCCTCGCTGTACAGCAGAAGGCAAATCACTCCGAGGATCACTGATCTATCGGCCGTCCAACTCGCATGTCCAGTGCCCCAAGCCTTCCGGCTCTCAGTCGTATTACCGGCCTGAGAGCTCGAAGGCAGAGGACAAGAAAGCGAGTGTGAAGCAAAGGCTGATACTCCTCGCGGAGCACCCTGCCACCAAACCGCTCCTTTTCCGAGCTCCGTTTTGTTTAGCATCCCGTTCGCCGCCTTCTTGTGCTCTTCGCCGTTTTCAACGTTGTCAACGTGTCGGGTTATATGTACAAAAAGACGACCAGCCGGCTACATCCCTATTTCCCCGCATATTTGCAAAGGCACTGAGAGCCAAAGGGAGAATAGGGGCGGGCTGGTCAAACGTATCCCCCCACCGACTTGAGCGAACAAGATAATGAGGAAGAAAGAGGCAGAGCCAACTCCCAAAAGCAGACTAGGGAACTGTTTAAACAGAGAAAGGAGAAGAAAGCTGAAGGTGGAGGATACAGCAAGGAGAAGAGAGCCAGCAGGAGCCACGTTGCCAGAATGGGAGAGTCGATCACCATTTCTGATGCGTCGACCGCGTCATCGCCAACATTCTGCATTGAGGATGAATCGAGCCGTGTAGCACAGACGAAATCCCAGTGCAGGGCTTTCGTCCGTATTGAAACGAAGAGTCTAGTAAGAATGTCACAGGGTCGTAAAGAAGCCAAAGACACACTCGCTCGTCTTTTTTTGTTGGTCTTTTCGTGCGTTTTTCGTGTCATGTACCGTCATTCAAGCGAAAAATGCACAGCGAATGAAGGGTGGGGAGAATGGCTGAGGCTCAAGAACATGCCGTACTCATAGGGAACATCATATTGTTGAAGTCAAAGTCACCGAGGTCATCGCCAGTTTGCATGACCATATTGGCGTTGGCCGGGGAGAAGGACTGATCAGCAAAGGTATTGCCAGGGGTGACTGTGCTCGTCGAGGAGACGTTGGGACTGAGGTGGTCACCGCGATTGATACCCACGACTACGCCGCCAGCCAAGTCCTGAGACATGGGGCCGTTGAAGTTGAAGTTGGCCGAGCCAGACGAGGGCGGCATGTTGTCGAAGGTGTTGAACAGGGCTGGTGCATTCGCGAATTCGCCAGGCAGACTGGGATAGTTGTTGCTGCCCATCTCATCAAACCCGTCAATCTCCAGGCTCAGGTTGCCACCCAAACCGAGAGTATTGACATCAAAGGGAGCCGCAGGAAGACTAGAAGCTACGGCAGAAGGGATGGCGCCGAGCATCTCCTCTCTGAGCTCATCTGGATCGAGTATGGTGTCTGTGCCAAGCGCACCAGGCTGGTCCATGGAAACTTGAACCTCGACCATCCACTTCTTCAGTTCGGGCATCGGCGGCCAGTCACCGCCGCCCTTACCTCCGCGCTTTTCGGGAGGAGCATCTGCAGCCATGGCCCCATTCCCGCCTTTTCCGGCACCATTGCCAGCTTTTGCTCTTGCAGGCTTGACCTTGAAGTGAGTTCGTCTCAGGTGCGCAGCCGCGTTGTAATAGGCGCCATATTGCTTCTCCTGTTTGCATTGCTTGCATTTGTCAAGCGGGTTGATGACATCGACCTCGGTGGCAATTCCGACCGTGGACGGATCGCGGCAGACCCATTTCTTCACAATGCCTTTGTGCTTGGCTTCTGTATGACGACGCAGTTCATGCTCGCCGCGGAAACCTTCAGGATACTCGTCACACTGGAAGCATTTGACCTTGGGGTGCTTGGGCCGCTCATACTTGGCTTTCGCAACGGGGACTTTGCCATCTTTGCTGTTCTTGCCAAGTCCCTGCGCCGCAGGCTCTGCCTTGATCAAGTCAGCGGCAGGCTTGGGCTTCAGGACAGCTGCTTTCTGAGCGTTGAGGTTCTGTCGGTTGAGTGCCTCTTTTGCCCGGTCCTTGAGGGATTGTGCCGATCTAGCACTGCTTGCGGAGATCGACCGCTCCATAAGAGCTGCATGCTGCATTGACGCTCCTTCCCAGTACTCGCCGGATATGTGAGGCTGCTGGAAGGATTGTGTCGACATCTGGCTGTCACTTGTCTCGGATCTCTCCATAGGGACTGCCAGCTGTGCGGGCAGTGGAGCTCCGCTTGGCCGTCTCATGAGCCCGACTGCATTCCGGCTGTCAGTCGAAAAGGAGCGGTCCATCAGGTCGTGCGAGAGTATCGATGAAGCGGGCGCCGACGAAGCATATTCGAAACTCCCGATTTGTTGGAAGAGGTCGTCGTCAGGCGCATTACGCTTACCGAGCGAGGAGAACTGGCTACTGCTGTTGTCAAAGCTGTCTTGGCTCGCAAACTCTCCGTTGCCGGAACGCTGAGACGCAATCCTGAGCAATTCCAGCGGCATCTGACCCGAGACTGACTGGCAAGCCTGGCTATTGGACCTCGTCATGGCGCTCGTGTCTAATGTCGGCGCTGATGTCAGGGAACCGCATTGCGATGGAAGGCTAGCATTGGCTTGAAATGAAACACCGTCCATAGGAGACAGGTGATCTCTCATGCCAATGGCAACAGGTGAGGTAGTAGCGGAAGGTGCGGCGGCTTGGCCGAATTGGGACAGCCACTCGTCGGGATTCATCGCTGTCTGTCCCTGTCCGAGTCCAAGACCAGACCCCTCGACGGGCAGTATCTGTCGCATTTCTGGCTGACTCGACTGTTCTGGTACAATGGCATGGCCAACCATCCATGAGTTGACGGGTTGCTGCAATTCAGGATTGTTCAAATAGTCGACCATCGATGGGTTCATGACATTTGGCGGGGTAATGGGACCCTGACCGGTGAAGGGCATGGAGTGAGTGGAACTCGAGCGGGCCATCGCAGACGTGTTGACGGCAAGTCCGGTCTGTTGTGGCCGGCTGGATGCTGTCTTTGCGCGCTTCATCTGAGGAGCGTTCGGATGGGGATGGCTCTAAGTCAGGTTTGTTAGATTGGGCAAGCGGTGATACTGGAGTCACCATACCAAAGTCCGAGGCCCTGGCTGGGCAAAAGAAGCCATATTCCGTGGCACGGTGTTACGCCTGCCATCTTGACGTACGCTGATAAGAGGATTTGCAGGCTTGGCGGCCACGGGCGAAGACTCGACTGGGTTGTGAGAGTATTTCGCAAGAGCGTCGTTTGCGTCCCTCAGCTCTCGGTCCCTCTGCCGAAGGAGCGCCCGCAGCTGCTTGATCTCGAGCTCGCTTTGACTCATTTTGCTACTGCACAGGCCGCGTCTGACTCGAGGCACAAATCCGGTGCAAACGGCTCCGAGATGAAGGCGGCGGTTTCCGGTGCGAGCAGCACAATCGCAGCCTCATGGACTACAGATGCAAGGACGACGTGCTCCGCGAGTCCACCGTGTGGGCCGAAGCTGGGATGAAGGCTGTTGAGCGGGCTCGCTAGGCGGCCTCGCTGTTTGATTAAGGGTACGGAGAGTGAGGGTGACGATGATCGTCAACAGCAAGGTTTGCACAAAAATGCAGAGATGCAACAAATTCGAGGCGAGAGGGACGGGATGGGGCCTTGTATTTCAACATCCAGTCGTGCCAATGAGGCTTGGAGCCTCAGAGACGGTAGGCGTCGTACAACCTGCTAGGGTGGACGCACATCACCCCCCAAAAAGGTGGGCTCAGTCTTAGGATGCAATGCCACGCCGGGGCACGTCCTCTGTCTCTGCGAAGGCGAGCCGGCGCTGTGAGATGCAGCGCGGATTGGGTCGAGATGGACCACGCGATGGTGGGATGAATGGTGGAGACATGGGGTGGCACACCTGGGCCAGGGCATGTGTGACTTGTCCATCATTGGCGTGGTCCGTTTCAAGGATCTACGGTGAGTGGTCCAGGGATAGTGGGATTGGCGGTGCTGGTGATTCTCTCACTTCTTCTCCAGTGATCCCGGCTCGACCTTGTCTCGGCGCAGGAAGAGTCAGGAAGCGTGGTCCTGCCGGCGGGCTGCGCTGACTGGACCAAATCTCAGTCAGAGCCAACTGTGGCACCCTGGAGGAACGCTAAAACGGCCTTCTGGAGGGTCACCAAGCTCCCCGATTAGCGGGCTTCTTGGGCGTCGTTTGACAACGCGACGGTTGCATACAGGGGGGTGTGGGATGCTTGCCCGACTGCAGTGGGCGACCGACCCAGCTTGTGCTGTGTGCGCCCTCATCGTCCACTCGGAGCGAGAGGGAGCCTTCCCAGGTTTCTTACCACTGGCTACGACTGACCAAGAAGAAGCGGCGCAGCGCGGTCGGTCGGTCGGTCGGAGGCACGTCAGTTGATGATGCGATCGGGCTCAGAGCTCGAGGTGGAGCAGTACGGGCATGTGCCATTTTCTTCGACGTACTGCGCCAGCGATCTTGGCCATCTGCCGACATCCCGGCCGCTCCAGCATGCGCAGCAGCAAAAATGCACCCGGAGCGTCGAACACGCTGTCGGCCAGATCGAGTGGCAAGCGTCGGCACTGGAACCAAGCAAGCCGGCCCCAGAGCATCACGATGGCATCTTGCTAGCTAGCCTGCTTGCCGGGGTCAGCAGTCCGTGGGGAGCGGCCACACAGGCTGGCTATCGCGCGTTGAGAGCAGGAAGCATTGTCATTTCCCTAATGCTTTTGTCATTTCCCTGCGATGGCATCTAGTGTCCATTACATGCGAAGAGGAATCTGGACGGCAGATCTCTGTTTCGGCGTTTTTCGCAGGCCGGGACGCCGGGCAATACTAGGTACTTATTTATGTACGACTTAATTAGTAGACCAGGGGGTTCTCTAAGGTTAGCAAGGGGCTTTGACAGTTGCAGTAAGGCCATGATCATCTCGAGTTCTAGACGCCGAGTCGCGGGCAGGGTATACGGATGTTCGATGTCGCGGACGAAGCTAAAGCCGCAGCGTCATTCTTGCCGTCACATCGTCAAGGGGGACAGGACTCGAAGAGAGCCGGCGGGAAGCTAAGAGAGAAGAGGAATTGCCTTGGAAGTGAAGACGCAGAAGGATGCAAAAAAGCAGAGATGCGTACGCCCGATGATGCGGCTGGAGCCCGGAGCCCGACATAGAAAAGCCACAAGAGTGACATCGAAGAGGTGCGAGATGCAATAACGGTAGGTACCCTGGTACCTTAGGGAAGGTAACTAGCTGACCGAAGACATGGAAGGCGCGGCACGGCACAGCACAGCAACAGCAACAGCACACACCACACCCTCGTGCCTTCCTTCTCTACGTTGTTTCCTCCCCGATCTGACAAGTGACAGCCCAGCTGCAGCTTTGGGTCGTTCTTTCCAAATTCCATCTCCAGCATCTTCCGCAAGGTACCAACAAGTCCATACCCTAGATAGCCTAGCTGCCCAGGTACCTAGGTAGGTACCTATCTTTAGGTAAGTAGGTAAGGCAAGGTATGTCACCCTGTCATCGACGTATTGCAGTCATTCCGATTCAAGGTCCAACGTGTCTTGCCGTCTGCAGTCGGGCGGTTTCTCCCACGACATCTCCGGTTAAGAGACTCCTCAGAGACTTCGTTCGAGCACAGCCCGTCCGAACAGCATCATCCGGTCGTTCCTGGCTGGCTCAGGTTGCTGGCTATCTGGCTAGCTGGCTAGCTGCTTGCCTGCCTGCCTGTCTGCCTGCCCATCGTGATCCTTCAGCGAGTCCGAATTGCAGCTACGGGCAAACTACTGCAGGCGGCGTCTGCAGTGCTCCAGCGCCCAAGTCAGCAAGTGGGCGACACCATCAAGTGCCCGCCAGGTCGCTTCGTGCAATCAATTGGTCGCTCGCGTCCGAAAAAGCCTCCCTCAAGCAAGTCCTGCTGGTCAGGCTCACGGTAGGACACCGGGACGCGTGCATATCCATGCGCGCCGGTGCTGCAAGCTATTAAACACCCCTGCAAGTGGACAGACCCATAACTTATGCCTGTCTCCCGCCAATTGCTAACGGACTTGGCGGCTTGCACCTGTGTTGCCTCACTGCGGACGGATCCTGGCCCGGGCCCCCCCTTGATTGGGCCAGAATGCTCTGCCCAAAGTGAGGCGGCCGCCCTGCAAATGTCGACTGGCCACGAATCTCCTGCTGGGCGGACCACTCTCGGTCAGCGTGGTTCGCCAGCAGGGCCTTTGGCGTCTCGGGCGTCTTCCCTCGTTTCGTGATCTGTGCTCGGTCAATCCTTTGGACGCCTCTCTGTCCTGATGCTGCTGAAGACAAGTCCGCGGATGCGCTGTCACAATCCGGCGGTCATCACCTCGGCGCCTTCTGGAAACTGCAAACCGCCTGCGTGCTTACTACGGAGTATTCCGTTACGGTCTTGCTCGTATCAGTGATATCGACACTGACCGCCTGTTTCATGCAAAGTTCGAGGAGCGGCTCTCAGAGCCTCACCGCGTTCCTCGCTGCCGGCTCTCCCGCGACACCGCCAGAAGAAGATTGGCTACAGTGCTACAATCGACAAATCAACGTTTCGGCAAGCACTGCCGCTATGTTCTCGACGAGGAACACAGTTGCCCCGAGCATTCCACGCTGACGAAACTCTGCCAAAACTAGCTTCGCGTGGCTGCTGACTTCCTACCATGTAGCCATTTTGCCTTGCCAAAACAGGTAATGCGACTTCCAGCCGCGACTAGCCCAGAGGACGTCGGGAACATTATTGTCTCACTGCATCAGAGACTTGTCTGTTCACTGTACGTTCTGGGAGGCCCACCTCAAAGGTGTCCATCTGCTGTGCCAGAGCGGTCTCGAGCAGTGCAACGTCGCTGTTTTTATTGATCTGCACTTGGTTGTTCGACGACGTCAGTTTTCTGCATCATGACCTAAGAGAACGAATCGGCCAGATCCTAACGACGATTTTACAAGGTTCTGCTTTCTCCCGTTCGCACAGAAGTGACGTGAAACCTTCTCATACATGACTTGAGGACAGGGAGCCAGCCCTCAGGATCCTACAACACGGAGGGCCTAACAATTCTCGCACGGTGTTTCTTCCCCGGCTGAGGTCGCTCACGGATCACCCTGGACGTCCGCGAGTCGATACTACCCGTCATTCAACTCTCAATGTCCTACCACGATGTTGCCACAAGAGCTCAAGCTTTGACCTTGAAGGTTGTTGGCGCCTCGAACCAAGAGATCGAGGCCCGCACGGGAATCAACCGCAGTACACTCCAAGGCATCTGGGACAGGGCTATCCAGAGGGGTCGGGAACCCAACTCCGTTCTCCTAGATAAGCACGTTCAGAATGCCCCCAAGCCTGGAAGACCGAAAAAACAGGAGCCCTCCAAAAAAGGGAGGCCTGGAGATAGTACCTCCAAACCCAAGCGAGAAGATACAAGCTCGATGTGGACTCCTGAACTTACCCAGGAGACCATTGAGCTCAGAGGGAATGCATGAATGTGCATCAAAGGATGTGTTGGCAGTCATTCTCATTTACTTGAGAAGGCGGCGTATGAGCCCTAGGAGGCCAATAAGCGTATCCGCATGGTTCGGCAATGGCGCGGTTGCCAACGGCCGGGACGGCGCGCTCGTCCGGGCTGGCCATACCAACATTGTGGGCCCCTCGGTCACTCGCCGGCGGGCGTGGACGTGCCTCTGTCCAGCGCGACCGTGATACAGATTTGCCAACCCCCTTAGAGTTTCTTCATAGCTTGTCTTAGGTATCTTCGTCTTGCAAGACCCTGGGGGCAAACGAAACATCCCAAGACAGTACTTAGCAGCCCGAAGCATGGGAATCCTAGCCCTAGAGTAACGTAGATACCCTACGTGTTTGCTAGGCAGATCAGAGATCGTAACGAAACTCTTAAAGGTCTCGTTTAAAAGGGCATTGGCATACTCCATAACAGGCATTGTTTGCTATCGTGGTGAAAAAGAAAGAGGTGCCATTAGGTGGTCCAAGAGTCGAGCGGAATTGTGCTCTCGGCATGTTGCGCCAGTGAAGCCCAGAGGAAGAGGCTGCTGACGTAAGGCAATGGAAGTTTATGCGGCGGCAAAAACCCGGCATCCCGATAAGGTAATGCCACCTATTATAATCGTAGTCGCGTCACAGCAAGCTATTCCCGGCATCTTCAGCAAGGTGGCTTCAACCCTCCGAGAACCTAAGTTCACAACAATCCGACCCGGATCGAGGGAGACATGAACTCGCCAGCACGATGCGCCACCTGATATTGGTCTTACTGGCCTCGCTGCGGCTCTGCAGGGCACGGCAGCCGGGATTCAGCATTCATGACGACGTCCTGGCTTATCCGCAGGTGCGTCACAAGCTACTTTACCTCACTAATTGTAGCACAAGATGGCTGCTCTCTGGCAAGCAAGCAAGCTGGACAGCCTTGACTGACAGGCATCCTCCTAGTTCGAGGTCATTTTCTCAGAATCGTACATCTCCGAACTCGATGCGCGGGCCCTCGTTGAAGCTGCGAGCTCGCCCGAGCCAACCTATAGCGGCGACATTTCCTCCACGCCGACAGCCGACCTGACGAGCCAGATCCGCGAGTCCGCCGCCGCAGATGGACCGAGCGCCGGGAGCACGACAGAGGACGGCATGCCGGAGATATCCGAAGAGTACGAGATCATGAACATCCCGCCGTCGCGCTACCTGTGCTCGTTGCCCGTCCTAGCCCCCCCGCCCGCGCCGAACCAGACGGCCACCGAATTGGCCAAAGCGGAGGAGGCCCGCGAGCTGAGCAGGGCATCGGCCCGCGGTTGGGAGCTCATGAGCGGGCTCAACGACCAGTGCCTGTTCTACATGTCGGGGTGGTGGAGCTACAAGTTCTGCTACAACAAAGACATCGTCCAGTTCCACGCTCTGCCCGCCGGCGTCAAGGGCGGCCCACCGGTTAAGGACCCGAACAGCCAGGAGTACATCCTCGGCCAGACGCCGCACCACCGCACCCGGCCGAACCAGCGGCAGGGCGGCGGCGGCGCCGGCACTCAGGCAGCCGACGGGAAGCAGCACCCCATCCAGCAGCAGGCCGGCGAGCCACCCGCCACACGGCCCCCGCCGAACACGGAGCTGCAGGTCAAGGGCGACCAGCGGTACCTGGTGCAGCGGCTCGAGGGCGGCACGATCTGCGACCTGACGGGCCGGGAGCGCACCATCGAGGTGCAGTATCACTGCAACCCAGGCTCCGAGTACGACCGCATCGGCTGGATCAAGGAGGTGACGACGTGCACGTACCTGATGCTGGTTCAGACGCCGCGGCTGTGCGAGGACGTCGCGTTCCTGCCGCCCAAGGAGACGCGCGCACATCCCATCAGCTGCCGACCGATCGTCAGCTCAGAGGAGGAGGCGGCTGCGCTGCGGCAGCGCAAGATGCTCGAGGCGGAGGCGGCGGGCGTGGCCGAGGCGAAGAAACAGCAGCAACAACAGGAGGCGGACGACAGTGCTGCCAAGCAGACCGCGGGAGAAGAGCAGAAGCCGGCGGGCGTAGGGATGGACCGCAGCGAGGCCAGGAAGCCCAGCAACCCTAAGAGGTTCGAGGGCATGGCGATCGGCGGGGTGGTCGTGGGCGGCGGGCAGTACACGCTGGGCCAGGCGGGGCAACCGGCGCCGCAGCTGCGGCCGCCGCGCAACTTCGTGGCGGGCAAGATGCCCGGGTCGCCGCTGGTGGAGACGCTCGCGCAGGCGCAGAGCAAGGCGGAGGGCGGCGGGGTGGAGGCGCTGAGCGGCGAGGAGCTGGAGAAGCTGAACCTCAACCCGGAGGCGATCGAGGACTTGAAGCGGGAGCTGCAGCGGATGGCGGGCGATAGGGGCTGGAAGCTCGAGGTGGTAGAGGTGCCGGGGGAGGTGCCGGAGATACGGGGCATTGTGGAGACTGGGGAGGACGAGGACGGTCCGGGGGGGGATGGTGATGGTGGCGGTAAGGACGCCAAGGAGGCTGAGGGCCAGGGAGGAGGGGAGGGCAGTGAGGAGAAGTTCTTTAAAAAGGAGCTGTGAGGTGGTCTTTCGCCGGTTGCTGACGTCGTCTTGATTAGCAGCAAGGGAATTGGCGTTCTTGTAGAGCAAAATAGTGGCATTCATTCTGCTATTTTTCTCTATCTCTTTTGCGACTCGCACACTCCCTCGACACTTGGCTCAACTTACATCCGCAACTAAGGTCGCTTACACTGATCGTGGAAGAAGTACGGTGGTCGCTACGACAGTTTACAACTACAACAGAGCGTCCTTCCTTGAGCCTTCTCTGCCCAAGATGCGTCTCCAGATGAGCACTCTACACAAGCACCACCTATGAGCGCCGGGTTTTTTCGGAATAACACGGGAACAAACTCATGTCGTCAGGAATCGACGGAAAGTGACAATGCGGTACGCCTGCTTTTACGCACAAGACAGCGCGTTATCCGAAAGGTATCGCAGCGATTCCGACCCAACAACGCTCGTCCCGAGGCGAGCGTTGAGGAACGCAGCCACACCTCATGCACATCTGAGTGCGGCTAGGGTTGTTTACCTCGTATGAAATGCCTTCTCTGCACGTGCTGTGTCGGCAGGTTGGGACAATGCACGATGAGACTATGCAGGGTGAAGTGTCAATACCTGGAGATAGAGATCCTGAGCCCGAGAACTGGATAGAAGCCCAACGGTGTTGAGACCCGAGTCCTGTCCATGCGTCCATGACACCTGGTGGCTAGAGTGGGCCCAGCCACGATGTTGTGCATCGTCGCTCTGCATAGTCCTGATAGTGAAGTGAGGTGAGGGAGGCGGATATTGTTCCTGGTCGAATGACGACAGAGACACGACAGGACACGACAACAACCTTCAAGGTTGCTTGTGTTGGACTTTCTAGTCTGACACTTGGACATTCCCATTTCGTAGCCATCCGACGCGAACGAGCGTCCTCGCTCCATGGCGGCCGGGATCGTCGATCAAGCTCATAGTCCAAGAGTTAAGCAGGATCCCCGGTCATCACAAGAAGAAATGAGGGTCTTCTCTATGCCGTTGATCGCTAAGTGGTCGAACTGCCGCACGTAGAAGCTCGCTCAGTCATGCGGCATGGGTGAGGTTTGGAGCGTCACAAGGGCGCTTCGTAGCGCCCAATGAGCGCAGTGAGGCGGGAGAGGGTGCTTTGCACATCGACGTCTCGGATCTTCGGACGGACGGTTATCGACAAAAGTCGGCAGATCGCTCCGGATGATGTGCGAATGATGATCATCGCAGGAAGCCAGGAAGCGGACATAGTCCGTACATACGGTTGATCGATACGATAGACAGGGCGGATAAGAACATGCACGGACCATCCACTACTTTACTTTGCTTTACTTTTACTTATCGCCATAACGTTAGTTAGTTAGCCTTTAGGTGGTTATTAACTCGTTTATCACCACGATCAGCCCGGCGTCTAGACCCGATCGATCGTGGGTCCAGCTACTTTAGTGTGGCATTAAGGCTGCCGAGAATGCCTCACCACTCTTCTGGGTGAAGATTCACGGCGGCTCCTCTCTCCGTGGCATATCGCGCATCTCCAGCCCCAGGAAGAGTCCCCCAGCCGCCCCCCTCTCTGGTTCATCTGCCCCTCGCGGCCCTGCAGCTGCATCACCTGACGGACATGTTGGATGCCTTAACCGCTGCTCTCCAGGCTTCTGCCCCAGCTTTCCCCGCATTTGGCTGAGGAGCGCGGTGGGAAGGAAAAGGAAAGCCGAAGAAAAGGCTGCCGCTGCTGCTGCGCTCTCTGGTCTGCTCCCGCAAAAGCGCGTGTCCCGGAGCGTCTCGACACTGAGCGTCATCGCCTGATCTCTCGCTGAAACACCAAAGCTGCCCGCCCCCAGGACTGCCAGAGCTCGAGCACACCAGAGTCCCACCGCCGGGGAGCCTCCGTGGCTAGCGTTGCGTTGCGCCTTGGTCGATCATGGTTATATTCCTCCGCCGGCCTTCATGAAGACCGAAGACGACGCCGCCGCCGCCCCCGACGTCCACGCCGTGGCGCCACCGCCGCCGTCCGACGTGAGATCCTCGGAGGCCGCAGCGTCGGACAGGCTCCAGCAGCCCTCGACGCCGGGGGCCAAGCGCACCGTCTGTGACCACTGCCGTCGCCGACGTAAGCTCTCTTTTCCTCTTCATCAGCTGTGTCGCTCACTATGACCCCTCATGTCCCTTTTGTGCTTTTTGCCCCATTTCTCAAGTGCGGAGATGGCAACTCATCCTGATGCCGCACCCTTCATGGCGTGACTGAAGAGAAGTCTCTCCTCAGCCGCTTGAGACACCGTTGCTCCGTCTCTCATGTCGTGCCGACTCGCACCTACTGCTGTGGCCTGTGGGGCTTCCCACTGACATGTGAGTCCAGGGATACGATGTGACGGCCAGTTCCCCTGCCAGCAGTGCATCAATGCCGCCCTCACTTGCAAGAGGGATCACGTCCCCCGGAAGCGGGGGCCGAAGCGCGGCCATGGCCGGGTCATCAACGAGCTGAGGGCCAAGGACGCCAAGGAACGGACGAGCCGCGACAGCAGTCCGGAGTATGTCTCGCCTCCGTTCATTCGCACCGTCGGAAGCGGCCCTGCCGCTCACCGCGAGGACAGCCTGGACGTGGACGGAGTCGATCCCAGGTCGTCGACAACGTCCATCCAGTCGACACCGCCACCGCAGGACATCTCGTGGTGGAACAACGCCTCGGACCCTCGGAATGCATCTGAGCCCCAGAGCGGGTTCACGAGCGACAACTATCAACCCAACAGCCGCCCCTACCTTCACCTCATACCACAGTGCGTGGAGCTCTATTACGAGCACATCTATCCCATCATGCCGCTCCTCTACATGCCGGCTATACGTTCTACCATCGCGCGACCCATGACACCGTCAGAGAAGAATCTCATCTATGCACTATGCGCGCTTACCTGCATGCACATGTCCGGGAAGAGCCTCCAGGTTGCCGGCCCGCCGTCGTGGGAGACGGCCGGACGGTTCTTCCTCGACGAGTGCATCTCCACTCGACAGTCCTACGACTTTCTGGAAGACCAGTCGCTATACGCTGTAATCTCATCATTTTGGCTGTCAACATCCTTTTTTGAGATAAACCAGAACAGGAAATCTTGGCTATACCTTCGAGAAGCATTGACATTAGCTCTCGACCTTGGGCTCCATGACGACTCCACATACATCGGCCTCTCTCCCGAGGAAACGCTTTGTCGACAGCGAGTGTTTTGGATTCTCTTCGTAACCGAGCGGTAAGATTCAGCCCGCTACAGCTAGAGGACGGTGTCACCGGGCTTAGGTTTACTAACAAGGTGCACCAGATCTTTTGCGATTCTCCGCAACAAACCGATCACCTTCAAGAAGACCCCTTCTCTGCCTACGACGCGGCATTCATACGAGCCGCCGGATATTCACATCGGCTTTCTGAAGCTCATCTCCTCTTATCACCCCCTGGACGAATCATTTGTTACCGCCTGGAACGACGGCTCCGACCCTCGCGTCAGCGCCACCACGTATCTAGCCCTTCAGAATCTCCTCTCACATCCCCCCTCATTCCTCACTTCTTCTCGCTTCAATACCCCTTTCTCGCAGGCGACTCCAACAAACCATTCACCCGGCAGCGTCCGTCCCACCGCCTCCGCCTCCAATCGAGAAGCCGACTCTGCCGCCGACCAGAACGAACCCACCTCGATCCAGAAAGCCGACCTTCTCATCACGCAGCAGTGGCTGCGCCTCATCGTCTGGCAGTCCTCCTTCCGCCAGGGCCTCCTCTCCTGGGCCGCGCCGCACGAGAGCATGCACTTCGCCTTCCCCCTCGCCATCGCCCGCCGCACCGCCTCTGTTTTGCAGTCACTACCATCCTCCGCCGTCGAAGTCCACGGCATGGGCATATTCGAGAAGATCTTCGAGATCGGCACCTGGTGCATCAACGTCCTGGGCGCCTACGACTCGGCCAGCGCCGCCGGATCGCCCATCGCCCCCGCGGACGTGTCCGGTCCCGGCGGAGTGATGGAGATGGACTTCGTCACCGGCGGCGACATGGGCGTGCTGGGGCTGAGCCGCAAGGGTGTCGCGGTCGACCCGCTCGAGTTTTTCGTCCGGACTCTGAGCGCGACACCCAATAGCCGCACGCAATTTGCCGAGCGGCTGCTCATGTTCGCACAAGAGCGGCCGGGAGGCATGCGCATGGCCCTCTCACCAGCGCTATCAGCACCAGATGTTGGCCCTAGCGCATCAAGTAGTGGCTGGGTTGCGGGAGGCGCCCAGGGACTGGGAGGAGCGGGAATTTGGGCCAATACCGGAAGCATCATCGGGGAAGTCAAGGAAGAGGAGGAGACTAACACTGACAGGCGGTTCGAGATGAGCGGTGCGCTAGGGCCGGGCCCTGGCCGGATAGTCACTCAGGCTCCGCAGGCGGTCAACTTCGACCCCGGTGGTGTCGAGCCGGGCATCAACTTCGTCAACGCGGCGTCTTTCGCCAATCCCCAGCCGCAAGCCGGACCTTCTTCTGGCCCTAGTGTGCCCCGAACGTTGCCGCCTTCACTCTCCGTGTGGAGCAGCAGCGAGATCGGGCCGGGCGTCTCCTTCCAGCTCAACCCGACGGTGAACGCCCAGGCTGGCACCGGCGGCCCCGCGCCCGCCTTGTCGAGGTATTACTCCGAGGGCAGCGTCCAACAGGGGAGGGGTCTCGGCGGTGGCAACGGCGCTGTGGCATCACAGGAAGACGAGGCCTCCGCTGCGCGCGCACAATATAATCGCCAACGCAGCGCGGAAGCTTTACAGGGCGGGAGGCCCGGTGACTTGGGGGTCTGGTAGGCAGGAATAGGAACGGAGCAGGTTTTGGAAAGATCATCACGAGCCCCAGGGTGATCAGGATCTAAGGACAGACGGCGCAATGGCGGGATCTGGATATGCTAGGTGCTACCTGTGCAAGCGGGCCTGATGAGACATGCCGATGTCGCGGCCTCTGTCTCCCTCCTGAATTATTCGCAATGTCGGAGGAATCTGTGCCAGCATTACAAACATAACATTGGGTAGGACATCTCTTTTGGTACCTTATGTACGAGATAGGAACTGGGTATATATCTTGGGTGATTTTCGACATACACAGGACTCGGAAAAGGATACACCGATTAAACACATATAGTATGTGGGTTTTGTCTTTTGCTTCTACCCTCCACGGTGCCTCTGTCACTTGTGGCTCATCCTGACCTTTCAGCATCGAAACATCCTATGACGTTCTCTTGTCTCATACGCAAGGGGCGCTCGTCCAAGTGAACCTTGAACAGCCCATACAAGCTTCATCCAGGGCCTCTAGTGAGTAACGCAGGTACCGAACCACAGCAGGCGGGCGCGTTGTCTGACTCATTCTCCGCCAAGAGTGCGCCTAAACGTACGGCATGTGAAGCGTGAACTGACGGTCAGGAACTCTGAGACCCGAGCTGGAGCGGGGATCATCGGGCTACAGGAGGCACAAGCAGCGAAGGCGATTGGGCAATCCGCTTCCAACTGCCCCGACATCAGGCCACCTCCCCCCGGGACATCAGGACACAAGTATCTCCGCGGGCGGCTCAGAGGGGGGTGGCATACAAAACCGATGTTGCAGCCAGCCAAATCGATCACTTGTGACTTCTTTGTTTGTCCTAAGCCGAGGCTCAATTGAACGTTCATTCCGCATCATCCAGAATGGCAACAACCACTTCCAGAATAACCAGAATGCGCGCTCTCGCGCCCTCAATCCAGTCACGCTTGTCACGGCCGGCGGCGCACACTGCCCGCCGGGCATTCAGCCAGGCGCCCGCCGCCGCGCCGGTCGACGTCCTGCACGTCTGGGGCTTCACCGCCCCCGCAGCAGGCGAAGACGCCGCCGCCACCGCCGGCGCGGACGCCCAGACCCCCAAGAGGCGGGCGAACTGGCGGCTGTGGCACGTCCCGGACACGGGCATCGAGCAGCGGTCGGCGCTGCTGCGCGGGGCGTTCCTCGCGTCGGCGTCGGCGTCGGCGTCGCCGGGCGACAAGGAGCCGCACCCGACGGAGAGCGAGGAGGACGTGGACGCGGACCGGTCGCCGGAGGACCCGCTGCCGCCGTGGAAGCGCCAGGAGCCGGTGATCCCGGTGGGGCCCGGGGACGCGGGGCCGAAGCCGACGGAGAGCGAGGAGGACGTGGATGCGGATCGGTCCGGGGAGGATCCGCTGCCGCCCGGGAAGCATCACTCGACGACGGATCCGGGGAGGAAGTGAGGGTGTGTAGGGAGGCCGGATCCGCCCGGGGCTTGGGAGCGCAGGCCGCGGCGTCGTCCTAGAGAGCTGCATGTGTCGCGGCATAAGCGCACTAAGGCGGTGGAGTTAGCGAGGCCGGGGACCTGGAACGAGAGATGAAAAGAGAGCCGAGACGAGCTCTTCAGATGATTTGGGATTGCGGTTTGCGTGTATATCAATTGGTTCTAAAAGATATCTTAAGGCTTCATGCTCTTGGCTTCTGCCAGCGAGCTTCACAACACCAGTTGCCTTGCATCCCTTTGGACTCATACCCATGTGGGAAACAGTCTTTTATTAGCTTTTCGTCTGCTCTGCGGTAGGAGCCCCTACGCCGCGGCGTTCCTTCTCGGCTGTCTTCTCGGCTTTCTTCTGCTCGAGATCGGCCCTCCACTTGGCACCGCGAAACAACACCAACCACAGGCACGGGCTGAAGATGAGCCAGATACCAGCTATCATGACCGCGGTCCAACCCATCCCAAGTCTGTTAATCCACGGTATCGCCACTGCCGCCGCTCCCGCACCGACCAGGCACCGAAAGAGGTTGTTCGCCGCCACAGCCGTTGCGGGCCTGTCGGCGTGCGTGTCGACGATGAGGGTGTTCATGCCGTTCAGCGCGCCCGAGAAGAACAAGCCCATGAAGAACAGGCTCGCCTCGATCCCGGCGAGCGAGGACTTGCTCTCCATCGCCCAGCCGTATCCGATGATGCTGCAGCACGAGACGTAGATGAGGGGTATGGAGATCTGCAGCCGGATCATCTCGATGGGCAGGACGGCGAGGTTCTGCTGGCGGTTCTTGCTGATCTCGACGCCCAGCCGCGTGCAGTGGCGCCGGAAGTTCCAGTCCAGCAGGTAGCCGCAGGTCCAGCGGGAGCACAGGCTGCCGATGCCGATGGGGAGGTAACAGAGGCCGGTCTGGACGGCGTTGAAGCCGAACCGGTCGGCCAGGGCGGTGGACAGCGAGGCCAGGACGGCGTAGTAGCCGCCGTAGAGGAGGGCTCCGATGCCCAGCGTGATGCCGCCCTCCTTCTCGCTGAGGATCTTCAGGGCGCTGAAGGGGTTCGGGCGCCGCCGGGCGCCGGTGATTGTGTCGCGGCTGATCTCCTTCGCCGGCGGCTTGCCGGCTCGGAGCTGCTTGAAGCAAGCCCATAGCGACCTGTTCCATACAGACGGCGGGACACTCCCGTTGCCTACGACAGCCCGGCAAGTCTCCGGGAGGAACGTGAACAGGAGCAGGAACAGCACGCCGGACAATATCGACAGAAACCAGAAGATGGACGGCCAGCCCAGGTACTGCGACAGCAGACCGCCGATGACGGGCCCCAATGCAGGGCCAAGCGTGATCCCGAGAGCAGCATAGCCGACGAACTTGCCTCGCTCGGCTCTCGTGACGAGATCTGCCACGACGGCACTTCCCAGCGCGACCGTCGCACTGCTCCCACAGCTCTGCACACAGCGCAGGACGAGCAATGCGACATAGTTGCGCTGCAGGCCCAGGCCTATGTTTGCCGCGAGGTAGATGGCGCAGCAGATAACGTAGGCGGGTCTGCGCCCGTAGCTGTCGGAGAAGGTGCCTATGAAGGAAGGGGCGATGCCTTGAAGGATCTAGAGATGAGATGGGTTAGATTGTTTCTAAAGATAACAAAACAGGCTGGGGTTGGCTACCAGGTATGTCGTTATGGTAACGTTGATGAGTGTAGCGGTCACATTCAGGTCCTCCGCGAGCAGAGGTAGCGCTGGGAAGTAGATGCTACTAGAGAGCGGAGAGATGAGACCCATGAAAGAGACAGAGAGAACTATTGCAACTTTCTGACGATGGGTGAAGATAGAGTAAGGCGGCTCTAAGGTTGAGGCATCGCTCGAGGCTTGTTGTTCTGGGTCTGAGACTTGTTCAATAGGGGCCTGTTGAGTAGAGAGTTGCTCGATAGGGGGTTCTTGGTCGAGCAAAGATGGTGGTTGCTAGAGGAAATATCAGCTGAAGAAATTTTAGAAATTGTTGTATAGACACTCACAGGTATCTGCCGCTCATTTTCATTTCTCTTCTCATCCAGAATCGAGACGCGTTGTCTTGACATTTCAGGTTGGGTTGGTTGGCGGCGTAGTTTCGATTTCGTTCGGCAGAGACCTCTTGTTGACAACATAGGTAGGTACGCAACGTAAAAGGGTTACACCCGATGAATGCTGGAGCACGCGACCACTAACAGAGTTTCTAGCAATAGCAATCCCCCATATTCAAGAGGCAATTCTATCAAATACTACGAGGTGTCTCTGTCGATAGCCGATTCGGCACCGATCGGTATCGCTTCACAATCGGTACCCGCACACGGGACCGCTCTCTAAATCACTTATCGCAATTGTTACCTTCGATTTTAACTCGTAAGCTAGATATTTGGCACTTTTACTGCTTCACTGCCCCATGGTCTTAGACGTAGGCTATTCCGTCCAGCGCATCCGACTCTTCTTACTCTTGCGGGTCCACACATGAGACTCTTCGAGTTCAGGCTCCTCCTCTGCCGGTGGTGTCATTGTCAGAGGCGTCCCTGGCTCCTGGCTGATTTCGTCACAGTTTGGGCTATGACTCGGCATGCTCTCCTCTTCGGAGTCAGAATCAACAGGATTCGAGATATTTGCCATTCCAATAAGATCTAAACAAAAAATTAGCACTGGTTTGGAAGCGCAGGATCTCCTAAGTTGAGGGAGAAGATACCTGACTGGCCGCGAGTCCCAACTAGGCGCCTGAGGTCTCGCAGACCTTCTTCCAAAACTCGAAGTTTCAACGTCGTCCGACCCCTCTCGGCTGCCGACTCCGGGCCCTCTGCGGCGAGCTTCTTGACTGCGTCTTCATCGAGGGACAAGACTTTCTCTGGAGTGAAGAGATGCGGGAGTCTCTGGATGAGGCATTGCTCGACGGCAAGCACACTGATATCATCGACGACTTTCTTGAGTTGAACCTAGCCGTGTCAGTTGAGGTTGACTGTAGTGGGCACGGAGTTCACCTTGTAATATGCCTCCATGTAATCGATCGCAGTCATGCTCGCGCACCGTTCCATGTCCTCCTCTCCGGTGCCTTCGACCAGCGCTTTAAACAAAGACGATACATCCGACTGTGAAACATATCTTTCCTGGAACGTTTCGACACTATGACCCAGCGTTGACTGGATGGCCTCGTTAATAGCCCTTCTCTTGCGTCTGTTCTGAATGTTCTTCACGCTCTCGGTCAGATAATTGTTATAGGTAATGGGATGGAGGTCGGAGTGAGGGGCTAGAAGCTCCTCAACCTTGCGGAGCAGGTGCTCCTGTAGCTTTTTCAGCTCAGGGTTGGTGATTTCTAGCCTTATTCCATCTAAAGTATCTCGAGCAGCGACATGTTGCAGGATCACGTCGCTAGCAAGTTGGACACTCCGAAAGATATCATCAATAAGGTGAGCGGCAAGGCCTTTCCAGGGTTTGCAGTGCTCGTTGAACAGCTCCCCAACAACAAGAGGGTTGAAGAGGCCCGGGAGCTCACGGCCTCGGCTCTGCCTCAACAGGTCCTGCACTTCGTCCGCGAAGCTGGAGCGGGATATTTCTGACGCTGTTGTTGGGACGTCTCGATCAACAATAGTCTTGTTGTGGCCATCTCTGCGCATCTCCTGCGAGAAATCTGCCAATCTGTTCTGCACAACGGCGCGGAGACGCCTGCGGTACCCGTCACCAGTCTCGGCAACGAAGAAGGGGGCCGTGTAGGCGCCCTCAAGAGCCGCTCGCATAAGATGGGAGAACTCCTGGCTGGCATGGACGAGATATCTGCGCTGCTCCTCAGGGGAGTCTCGGGATCCCCCGAGCCGCTCAAGACGATGCTGGCAATCCTGAACACCCTTCTTGACATCTTCAAAGAGGCTTGGCAGCTGCTGCGAGATCTGGTCCTTGAGGACCCTGCTTAGTCGGGTTCTTAGATTGGCCACCCCAAGTCCAGTCGGGTCAACAGACGTCCAGATGCCCCGTGAAAAGAAGTTCTGCTCATTATGATCTCTTTGCAGAGAGCTGATGTCTATCTCCTTCCAATCCCGGTTCCTCAGCACATGCCATCCCAGCCGGAACTTGACGTCCTCGTTCTGGGCCAGCTTCACGTACTTTCTCTCAGTAGGTGATCCAGCGTCGATTTTGTCTGGCTTCGTGATGAGGCCAAGGGTGCGCATACCCTCGGGATCGAACTTTCGGGTGTACTTTGTCACCTGCTGGACAACGAATTCGTTCTTTGCCGATACGACGGCCAGGATTATGCTCCGCGGCCGATTCATGTAGCCTAGGACGAGGTCTTTGACCATCCTGGAGTCCTCGTCAGACTGCTCCGTATTTGACGCCTCGAAGAAGCCCGGCAGGTCCACTATCGTCAGATGCGACTGCGTCGGTCCACACAGCTCGACGCGGAGCACGTCACGAGAGAAGACCCGCTCGTTATCAGTTCCCAGGCCCATGGCTTCCTTGGCCTGCTCTACAACGGAACTGAATTCGGCCGCCGAATTGGTGATGACGGTCTTGAAGGATTGCAGCTGCGCCTTTTCGGCCTTGCTGCGGTTCACGTCGGGGCTGATGGAGACCTTTATGCTGCTAGTCTCGCTGCGGCGGAGGATAAGCTCGGTCGCAAAGCGGGTGCAGAGGGTGTCCTTGATGGGAAAATGCACACCGGAGATGGCCTCGAGCACGGAGCTCTTGCCCGCCGACTGGTCGCCGCAGACGATGATCTGTGGGAGGTCGACATAGTTGTCGATACCCTGAGACCTAAGGTTGTCGATGAGGTCGAGCAGATCCCGGTGATCTTGGGACTGGAGCAGTACGCTGGACATCACGAATGAAGGGTAATGAATCAAACGGGAAATGATAAGTCGATCAGGGTTCAACCGGGCAGGTGTACTTTGTATAGAGAGTCGGATATTGCTTGAATAGTTTTTGAGAGAGAGTGGCAAGGACTGAGAACTGCAACACAAAAGAGGAATGGAACCATTTTTATATTCGAATTGTCGGTGCTGAAATGCCTGAAGAAGTGACCATCAGAGACCATGCGGAGATGGACTTTGAGTCCTTACTCAGAATATGCCGTGATGGTAGGCCTCCCACATGCTCCTCCGATGCTTTGCAGGCGGCCACCTGCAAGCACGAACAAATCAATGGACAGATTGGCCGGCAATGAACCAATAAACATGTGTAGATAAGTTCTTTCGCGAGGGATATTTGCTCGATTTGCAGACTAGAAACTGACAGACTTCTCGGTGAGTCTGTCGATCCCGTCCTTTTCTGCAATTCATTCCACATGCTTCCAAGCTCATGAGACTATAGGGCAAGTAAAGTCCATCGCGACGGATGTCGTAGCATGTGCAGGACATAAGACTCACAAATTGAAAGGCGAATTTCATTTGCGCACTTAAGAACATACAGTTGACGGCTTCATAAACGCCCGACTGCCCCATTAGTCTGGCAAGGCGCTTCCTCTGATAAGGTCCGCAGCCTAGCATCACTATCAGCGTTCTTGCTCTCGCGACTGACATCATGAGGCCTACCTTCTCAGCGATAGCGTAGACAGTTTGACAAGTGTTTGCACCCGGGAGCGTCGGCATGATACTCGCATCAGCAATCCGCAGCTTTTGAACCCCGTACACCCTCAACTCTTCGTCCACCACCCCACCAAGCTCCCTGGGCAGCATCGCACACGTTCCTGCGGGGTGATATTTAGTCGGTGAGAGTGTCTCGGACAGATATCCCGCGAGGTCCTCCTCACTGGTCACACAGTCTCCCGGCTGAAGCTCTACAGGGGCGAACTGGGTGTTGATGGTGGTGTTGAAATAGTATCTCCTCGTGAAACGCAGCATATCAACCATGATCATCGTATCCACCGGGTTGCTCAACGCCCTGTAGTCTACCACTGGCTCGCTGCCCTCCGGGTCTATGATGTTGATGTTGACGGTACCCCGGCTTAGAGGATGCAGGTCCACGAGGGTGCCGGCACCGGGACCTCCTGAGATGACATTGTTGTAGAATGCGGTGTCATTTGAGCGGAGAGCTGCAGCCAGAGCCCGCATCTGGGCCCTGTATCCTGCCACGACTGTGGGATGGGTGTCGGGCGGCAGGTATTCTGACACATTGGAGGATGACAACTTTGCAGCAATATCCTCGTACCTTGGCGAGATCACGGGAAAGGACAGCCAGGCCGCGGCATTGCCAATTGCGATAGAGTATGGTCCTGTCTTGTTGGCTGCCCACACTTTGTTCGCCCAGGAGCGGAAAGTGGCGTTGGTAAATATGTCAAAGGATGAAGGGTGGACGGTGAAGTTCCGGACTATGATAGATCGGCATTAGCATTAAGAGTGCTGTTTTGAGACTGTGCAGGCAGAATAAGGTCTCTCTTCACTTACGAATAATAGCCGCGGTGAGCATCGGGTGATCTTGAAAGTTCTGCCCAACCCCTGGTAGGTCGACATTGACGGTGATGTTGGCCGAGGCTAGCAGTCTCCTGGGACCAAGCCCGCTGAGTTGCATTATCTGCGGGCTATGTATGCCGCCCGCCGAGAGGATGACTTCTTTCCTCGCTCGGACCGTCGTGACTGTTCTAGTTGAGTTGGACGTCGAGTTCGACCACAGTGTTGAATTAGCTGGCGTCCCGGGCCAGGAGACAAAACGGACGCCCGTGGCCGTGGTTCCATTCAACATGATCTTGTTCACTTTCGAGCCTGTAATAAGATGATAATTCGTCCGGTTCAAGTTGCTGTAGTGACCAGTTCGTGCATAAGAGCGAGTGACGGTCTTTGGATCCATGAACGTAGGAAACCAATAAACGCCTGTCATGCCGGCACCGCTGTCAGGTGGGTACTCAACACCAGGAATCTCTCTGAAGGCGTCGAGTTGCAGCTTTGTTCCGGGAAACTGGTAGGAAGGCCAACCTGCGTAGACTCCTGAAGTGTTGCCCCAGAAGCTCATATCGTACGTGATGTTAGCCGCCTCAGCGACGTCCTGATTGGGAGGCGCGAAATGAAGCCCCTTTTTGAAATATGGCAATAGCCCATCCCAGCTCCAGCTTGAGCAATTGCTGAAGAACTGACCCCACCTGTCGTAGTCCTCGGTTGTTCCCCTGACTGTCATCATCGCGTTCACTGCAGAGCTTCCGCCAACCACCCTACCAGCCAGGACGCCAACGGTAAGGTTATGCAGATTCACCTGGGGAACAGAGAGTATAGGGTAGAGGAACTTCGAGTTCATACCCTGAAAGCCACCTTGAACTGTGCTGATGAGGGGAGAGTCGCCTGCTGCATGTATCAGCTCTTACTCTTAGTATACCGCACCACTTCGACAGGTCGCAGGTGGGATACTCAGTTCACCGTACTCGATCACGAGCACGGTAGTCTTGCCATCTTCTGTCAGGCGGTCTGCTATGGTCAGACCCGCCGTGCCACCTCCAACAATGACATAGTCATAGACATTGTCCACATTCACAGGATGCGACAGTATCCTCGAACGGTGAACCCCACGGGGTAAGCTCGCAGTACATGGCTCGGCGATGGACAGGGCCACGCTGACGATGAATAAAGACCATTGCATAATCCCTGTGTACACGTGTTCGCCCTTGTGTTACCGACCTTGGCTCACGAAGGTGAGCTCTAGCAGGCCTTTAAATGTCTGCCATCTCGATACCGTCTGTATGGCCTAACCCCTGAATGTTGCAATGCCGGTGCCAGCACTGGGAGTCGATAGGCTGAAACGGCCACGTCCTGAGTGCCACTAGAAGATCTTCCGCTTCAGGGTTTTAGCAATTGGCGAGATATTAGATCCCGTCATAGGAAGCGGCCATAGCTTGGAGGTGTACTCAAATGAATTCTTCAGCGCTGCCGGTGAGGCTGGCTAAATGAAGCCCAATGATGAACTGGGGGTATTACGTCCCCTTTTTATGCGGGGGGATATTAGCCACCTCTCTGTAATACATTTCAGCAAGGAGATGAATTTTGCGGGGGCGGGAGAAGCGACACGGCATAGTGCCGGTCGGAACTGGGGAAAGAAGCTTCAGATATTGTTTATCACATGTAGCTGCGCCCGATGTTGAGTATAAGTCTCTCCCACGCCCTATCATAGCCCTCCAGAGGTTCGTGCCTCAGGAAGGTTGTAGAAGTAGCTACCCGAACCCGACACAAGCGGAGGTTCCGTCGGAAGAACCGGAGATCACCATGATATACAACAGTGAACTGTATTGAGCTACAATGGGTGCCTCGGGCCTGCTCTTGCTGCGATCAGTGGAGAGTCCCTGTGAGCCAACCCAGTAGCAGGTAACTCCCTGTAGCGTCATCACTGTTTCCTTACACGATGAATGGGATTGTAATTCACTTGTTTATCTCTTTCTTATTGTTGGCGTTTTCCCCCCATCACGGAAAGATTTGCAGAAAGAAGGCGGCTTAGGCAAAGACCATCATGGGGTAACCTGCTGCTTGGAGGTGTGTACGTTGAATGTTTCAAAGGTATGGCACCAATTCATCGACGTCTTTTATTCTGAACTTACTAGGAGTCTGTGCGCTATTCAAGTATACCTAGGCTCACACGTTTCAGTCAAGCGACAACTCATCCTTCACGCAGGTCTTATGGATGGAATGAAATGGAGGATGGAGCAACTCACTCTGTTCCTCTTCGGTTGAAAGGTTCGGTTATTATCAGAGAGTGTGCCGTACAAGGCGACTCAAAGGCGTGAATAAATCTGCTGCCTTTCTAGTCTGCAACCAGCTATCACAGTGATTGACTGATCACCTACATAATGCAAAAAATTACCTGATGTTGTAGATAAGTAGGCTGCATCTGCCATTCCTCAAAAAAATTAGCGCCATCGTGATCTTCAGAGGTCACGTGAAGGTTCCCGTGACACTTCAGAATTTCATGAGGAGGTCACGGTTGATCGTACTCCTTCACTGGACTACGATAGAGAACGGTACTGTATTACCTACCTAGGCAGTGGAGTAACGTACCTACCTCGTACCTTTTCTAATTACTACGGTCACCTGTGATGCAAGCTGCGTTGTGAATAAAAAGAGAAAACGTCAGATCTTGCTGACGTCTCTGGCACGTCTTCACTGCAAAGAGGGACCACGTGACCCCAGGTGGGGCTGCGCGTCGGCCCTGCGTCTCTTGAAAGCAGGAAAAGATACATGACGCATGTACCAAAGTACCCCGGTACCTAAGCTAAACCGGTGACTTTTTTCCTGAACCACCACCCGGCAAAATTCAACGCTGGCCTCCCATCCTCTTCCCCAATCGCACTCCCTTTGGCCACTTCCATTCTTCCTCGCACGACAGGCAAGCCAGAGAAATCACGGCGCCAGTTTCGCCTCTGGCTGTGGTGGCCTTCCTGCGTCCTGTACAGGCTCTGCGACTTCTGATTGTCAGCTGTGAGAGAGTTGCCTCACGGGCTGACGCGCTTTCCCCACGCCTCCCCCCCGCGGTTCACCAGTCTGAGACCGGCATCTCTTTGACCTCGACGGTTACTTCATCCTCCCATCTGCAACGTTCCGCCAGCGCGCCCACGAGAACAAAATGGCCGATTCTTCGCGAAATCTCGAGTCTATCCTAGCTGCGCTCGGTACGTGTTCTGACAAACTGCCTTGGCTGGTCCATCTACTAACTTCTCATCAGCAGCGCAGCGACCACCCAGCTCGACTCCGACTCAGGGCCAACCCGGCCTTTCCGCTCCCAACTACCCTGCGCCGAATGCCCAGTCCGCTTATGCCAGCGGTCCCCCAGGCGCGGCGCCTCCTCATAGCTATGTGCCGCCTCCCGGCAACTACCACTATCCTCCCCCTGCATCCAGCAGCGGCCTCGACTTGAGCGACATCAAGCCCGTCAATTCTGGTACTGTTAGCATCCAGGATGCGATCGCAAAGGCGAAGGCTTTCGCTGCTGGTAATGGTGTTGCGCCTTACGAGAGACCCCCAACGTATGCGCCCGTCGATGCGCGAGGTGGCGACGGCAGACAGTATGGAGCGCCACGATCGCGGTCACCTCCCGGTCGTCACGACGCTTTCCGTGATAATTTCAACCCCTACAGAGATGAGCGCCGCGATGACCGTGGTCATGGTTATACTCGAGAGCGATCTTTCTCGCCGGGACCACGAGGTCGACAAGGCGGAGGCAGTTTCTCGCCGCGCGCAAATCCCAGTGTCCGAGAGCGGTCGCCTCTAAGAGTTGGGGATAATAATTCAGAGACTATTCAGATCGAGTCGAGCCTCGTTGGTTTGATTATTGGACGGCAAGGCGAGAACCTCAGGCGTGTGGAAGCCGACAGCTCTTGTCGCGTCCAGTTCCTTCCGGCGACGAGCCCTGACGATCAATTCCGGCAGTGCAGAATCACTGGTCCCGCCTCTAGCCGAGCGGAGGCCAAGGCGGCCATCAACCGTATCATCGAGGATAGCGGCATGGGCGCGATTGCGCGAGCCGGTCTCGACTCCGGTGGTGGTGGTGCGGGATCCCGAACTGAAGGAGGCCGAGGCGGTCCGCCTGCTCCGAAGGATGGAGAGGAGACTATGCAGATCATGGTTCCTGACCGAACGGTCGGTCTCATCATTGGCCGAGGCGGCGAGACCATCCGAGATCTCCAGGAGCGCAGTGGCTGCCATGTCAATATCGTGGGAGAGTCCAAGAGCGTCAACGGTCTGAGACCGGTCAATCTCATTGGCTCTCCTGCTGCGGCAGCCCGCGCAAAGGATATGATCATGGAAATTGTCGACAGTGATACCCGGAACCCTGGCAACCAGCAACAGCAGCACACGGGCCGAAGCGGAAACAATTTCAGAGAACCTGGAGGACCCGACAAGATCACGGACTCCATGTTCGTGCCGTCTGAGGCTGTTGGCATGATCATCGGCAAGGGTGGCGAGACGATCCGTGAGATGCAGAACAGCACTGGCTGCAAGATCAACGTGTCACAGTCGTCTGGCCCCGGAGAGGTTGAGAGAGAAATCGGCCTCATTGGCAACCCGGATGCTATCAGCCGCGCGAAGCGTGCTATCGAGGATAAGGTGGATGCAGTTGTAAGTTGCTCTACACCAAAGACTCTGGCCACCATTTGTTCCATAGGCTAATTTGTGTGTCCAGAGACAGAAGAATGCCGGTGGCGGTGGTCGTGGTGGCCGTGGTGGACACCGCGACTACGACAGTCCCAGCTATGGCCATCAGGCCTCTAACCAAACTACAGCAAGCAATCCCCCTGCTGTGCCAGCGCCAGCAGGAAATGGCCAAGCTGACCCATACGCAGCCTGTGAGTGTTAATCATACAGTGCCCATGACTCTGGCAATGATACTAATGCACGCGGTGCAGATGGCGGATACAACGCCTACGTTGCCCTCTGGTACCAGGCTCTTGCAGCTCAGCAAGCTGCTAACCAAGGTGATCAGTCGAAGCCTCCTGGCGCCCCGTAATGTCTTGTTCGCCCTGTTCGCCATGATGTGCGTGAACGATATCGCGCCTCGTCTGATGCTTGATATCCATGCACAAGCTGCTTGCTGCGACGTTGATCCATTGCAAGGCCCTTGACTATCTGTGACGACCAACGTCACGCATTATCGTGAAGCCTAAAACTTTTCCTGGGTTTATTGGGAGGCATTTTTACGCAGCCCGGGGTCGGCTCCAGGTCATCTTGCTCATGATTGCTTCATGTGCACCCATTGCATATTCCTGCACATGCATCTCGACGATACCCCATTTCTCTCTGGATGGAAGAAAGACACACAAAAGCGACGACGCCTTCTCGTATGCATCATGCCTGGATCTCTTTTGTTCCGCTCTGGATGGCACGCATCTTGATGAAAGCAGCTTGATCGTAGTCTGGTTACCCCTTACCGCCCTACTTCGATGAGCAACGGCCTTACTATTACCTCTTCTGGATTCCGACTATCTCCACCGTGGGATACGTCACTGCATGATCGGGTCTTCGTCCGCATCTGAGATCCTTTCTAGGTTCTGCTTTGGGGTGAGCACCAAAATGCACCTGCAGCTGTCGCTTCTGCTGTCTACCTGCCACCGCCGGACATAATCAGGCTCCTAGGGAGTATCAGGCCTGACATGAGATCGATCCTGATATCCACCAGTAGGCTCACATCTGATGGCTTACTCGGAATGAGTTCACATGCATCGCTCTTGACCCAGGTGGTGATCCTCTGGATTATGCTGCTCTCCTCGGACATGGTAATGCATGCAACCCTCCCCAGGTGCTCCGTTGCTGGCGGACCTCCAAATTTCCTTGTCTTATTGATGATGCTCCGTTCTGACGTCTTGATTCCCCTCGCTCGCATGGAAGGGTTGGCAACCAAAAGGGAATGATCTCGGGAAGGGGGCAGGTGTCTTGTGTACAATACTATAGCAGCATTAGGGCGGCTCTTCGAGATGATAATCGTGATGCCTCGCGATTGTGACTTTCTTTACCTGCTTGATGAGTCGTGTTTGGCCACACTTTCTCTCGACACGTAAGTGTGCGGTGGCTTCGAGCTTCCCAGCTTCACACCTTATGAGCTCTGGTCGCCGTGATCAAACGATGGCAACCTCTTGTAGCCGCGTGGCTTTCTGCATTGCTGTCTCGCAGCCGCCCACATTATCCGCTCACCACGTGCAATGCTCGCGATGCGATGAGCTCAGCTTTATTTGGCTTCCTTCTCAGGGCCTCTGAACCTTTTAAGCAAGAGACTGCAGTCCTCGGCAATCCAATGCCGACTCTCGTCTCCCTCCTCTAGCCGGATAGATGCGGTCGTCAAAGATGTAACTAGACTAAGTCACAATGTGTCATCGAGCTTTAGCGTTTTTGGTCTCTCCCCCCAAAACGGGGTTGTTGCAGGAGACAACCATTCAGCCTCTGCAGGGCGCAAGGTCATGCATATTAGTCTATACCACTAAGCTGATTGCCATGTATTCCAGACTTTGTCATTCTTCCCGTTTTCCGTACTCCTTATCAGTAACAGGCTCATGCCAATTTGTCTCTCCAGTAACCATGACGAGGTGGGTCATGATGCTCTCATCATCAGCCCCGTGCCAGTGAGTTGTCCCGGGAGACGCCCAAATAGTGTCGCCCGCTCTGATCCGCCTGGCTTTGCCCCCCTTGTCGCAAATCCATCCGCTGCCTGAGAGCACATGCATCATTTGCCCTCCAACGTGAGTGTGCCAGTGCGTCCGAGCGCACGGCGTGAAGGTGACACTGGCAATTCCAGCAGCATCGTCGAGATGCATAATGTTGGAAAACACCTGACCAGTGAAGGTTTTTGTGACTTGCACGGCCTTTGTGCTTGGGTCGGAGATAACTTTCGATTCGGGCATGTCTCTTCGCCTTTATCTGAAACCTGTGCTTAATAGCTGTGTTGAGGTAGTGGCTTTGACAGTATGCACAAGTACCAAGTAAGAATAAGAAACCAGGCTATTCGTGCAGCAGTCTCGAAGAGTAAAGGTGATCTCTATGGTAGCATAGTTGTGGAGGTTAAGGGGAAAAGATGAAAATAAAATAAAATCAACCCCCGGGGGGAGGGGCTGGGTCTTTATATATACCGTGGCACGACGTGCTGCAGAGGTTACTGGCCCCTATCGCTCTCAAATTGTCTCCATTACCTCCATCCCGTAAGATAGACTTAAATGTTCTAGCCTAGAATTTACAGATGTCTGCTCTTTCTGTTTAAGCACGTCAGATTGTTTTGAACTATGAGTACTTTCCGTGGAAGTTGAGCTACTGTGTTCATGACTTCTATTCATCATGTTCTTCCGATTTGCCATCCGCAACGTATAGCTCCTCCTCCTGGTACACTTCATACTTGTACTTGCTACCCGCGTGATCATCCCTCAGTCGAGCCTGGCCTTTTCCATAGACACGCTCCCGCGCCGTCAAACCGGGCTCAACAGCTTCGGGATAGATACCGCGTCTCCGCAGCTCGGGTACAAGGAGATCCACGACATCTTCAAATGAACCCGGCGACGTGACGTATCCAAGATTGAAACCATCCAGATCAGCAATCTCGATCCACCTCTCCATCACATCCGCTACGGTTGCCGGAGACCCGACAGCAGAGGGGGAGATTTCACTCATGGCGGCTTTTTCGCCGATGAGACGGGGCGTCCAGATGGGAGTCTCGGGCGTGGGAGTGAAGATTTTACGCAGCTTCATGGCCTCATCGGAGTCTACCTTGCTGATGTCCTCATCAAGCGGGAGTTTCGCCATATCGATGCGGGTCCATCCGCTGAAAAGCACCAAGCCGCCGATAGGACTCGCGTTCTTTTTGAGCTCCCGATATTTCTCCTGGGCTTCCTCATCCGTCTTGCCCAGGATGGGCGTGAAGGAGAGGTAGAACTTCAGAGAGCGCGGGTCACGTCCCTTTTCGGCTGCAGTCTTGCGGTTCTTGTCGATCTGCGCTCTCAAGAGTTCAGGCGACGGCGACGAGACGAAAATGCCCTCTGCGTGGGTAGCTGCGAAATCGATACCCTCGGCTGACGAGCCCGCCTGGAACAGAAACGGGGTTCGCTGAGGGGATGGATCTACGATGTGGCGAGTAGCGAGCTTATAATACTTGCCCTGATGGTTGATATGGCGCACTTTAGACGGATCGATATATGTGTCTGCCGCGGGATCAGGCTGCAGCGCATCATCGGCCCATGAGCCTTCCCACAGTCTAATTGTGTTAGTAACCAGTGGTGTATCGATCTGGGCTCGAAGGCGGTGAGACGAACTTGTATAATACTCTCATATATTCATCAGCCTGCGCATATCGCTGGTTATGTTCTATAGGCTCGATTCCAATGGCGTTGAAGGCCGATTTCTTCCACGACGTGACAATATTCCAGCCAATACGTCCATCTGTCATATGGTCCAGAGTCGAAAATCGCTTTGCCAGGACGAAAGGAGATTCGAAAGACGTAGACACTGTGATACCGAATGTTAGATTCTCAGTTGCTGCCGCCATGGCTGTGATTGGCTATCTTAAGTTATTAGTAGTTATCGTTCCAGCCAGCTTTCCAGCAGTAATTAAAAGGGAAATATGACTTGTTGCGTACTATAGCTGGGTCCGTCACCGGCCATTGAACAGCCCTTCTGATGCTTTCCTCTACGCTTCCGCCATAGATATCGAACCCTCCATTCGTATCCGCAAGGAAGAGCCCGCTGATTCCTCCTCTTTCGAGGAGCTTGGCGAGCTCGACCCAATATGTCAGTTTGCGCTTCGTTGCTGACTTGTCGGCCGGGTTCTGCAGAAGAATCAACAATCTTATATTCGAAACTCGGGCAAGATCCTGCACACCTTCCAATGACCGACCGAGAGATGGCCGACTGTTGACATGTCGAAGGCATTGAGCAGAATTTGCTTCTTGGGCGGCTTTTCAGCGCCCGAGCCGTCTGGCGTCGTCATCTTAGCAGTCGAAACTCTATGGCAGCCAGGTAGGCAAGCAAAACACAATCTCCGCGTTCAATAATCCATAGATGATGACCTTAGTCGCTATATCGCTTGCCGTGAAAGGACCAGCCTATACTTTATGGGCCAGCTTCCATATTGCATCTCGAGTCTGTGATTTGCAGATTCGCCATCCAATCGACCGTTGTTACACTTGGCCCTAATCAGTCTAGAATATACTATGTAGCACGTCACCGAGACCGCGTATTGCGCTTCGACTTTGTGAATCCCTTAACCCCGAAGTCCACAGGCGCTGCATTGAGCCAAGACGGGCGATTCTTATGAGGAGCAGAGCATGAGCAATCCCGGAGAGAACTGACGCAACCGCCTGCAAAGTGCGCTGATTGAGCCGCTCTGTGCTTCCGAACAGTGGAGTTGATAACAAGTGGAGAGGGCCATAAGGGTCATGGCATTCAAAAGGCGCCAGCATCGCGGAGCTCCGGCGAGAGGATGGTCTCCACGGAGTGCCCTGTCTACTGGCCAGCTCCATCGACCGCGGAGCGTCGCCGACGATGGATGCCATTCAGGCCAATGGGCTAGACCTGCCCAGAGAGTCTCCAGATTTGCTGCCAGAAGACCCGAGACCCCACAAAATCCGCCGCATTGAAGCCGCAGCCTCTGCGCCCGGTCTTTCCTGGTCGTCAGGAGGCTTAGAGATCCTGAATATTGGGCATGACGAATACCAGCACCTGGGTCGGGGCTCTGTTGAGACCGTAACCGAAGAAGTGCAGCCTGCACGGCGACAACTGCCGCCCGCAAGTGTTAACCAACCACCACGGTCCCGGGGGACGGTTGCTTGTCAGAAATGCCGCTCGCGCAAAACAAAATGCGACAACCAACGACCGAGCTGTAGCTACTGCCTGAAGGTCGGTGAGCCCTGTGTGTATGAGGCGGAAGCCAACTCCTGGTAAGTAAGCAGTCACCCCTCCCAGCCATGGCCGCGGGAGGTGAACGAGCTAAGAATTGTCTTCCAGCTGCCATGTCTTTGGGCGAGAGGTCCTGCAAGCTCTCGTCGAGCTCCGAGAGATCGTCTTAAAGCCGCCAAGCGGGAAGTTGCAGACTGATGGTCACGTTGGACACGTAGGCAGCGGCAAAGATGGCTCTCCTGCCTCGCCGCAGCCTGAGCTGGCTACTAGAGGTGGCGATCTCCGCCTCAAGCCGGCGCTCTCCCTCAGTCGGATCCAGAAGATCGAGAACATTGTGCAATGGCGCATCTTCCAACCGCATATTGTGGCAACCGACATTTACCCTGACGCCAATGCACCCGTTGCCCTGGATCATTCAATGCCAAGCACCGACATCAAAATGCTGAGTGACCTGGAGCTGAGCTACATCCGCAGCGTGCACCTGATGAACCCCATTCTGCATCTTTCTACACTGCACGATCTAATCCTCCGCGTGGCAGAAAGTGGGTTTGACTGGTCGCTCGAGTCCTGCCTCGTCGCACTCGTGTGTGCAATTGGTGCTATTACCGAGCCGCTTGAGATAGCGGAAGCCTCTAAAGCCCTTGACGTGATCGATAGGCGCGATTCTCAATGTCGTAGCGACATCGACCTGGCCACCAGGTACTGGAATGTCGCAGCTAAGCGTCTGGGCTTTGCCCTTGATCAGAACGATATCGGGGCTGTACAATGTCTGTGTCTGGCAGGGTAAGAGCACCACTGGGAGCATATGAAGACACTAATCACACTGGGTTCTTTGAAGCTGACCAGGCAGAAGGATATGGCATATGCACAACCTACAGCCGCTTCAAGCCTGGAAATATTTCAACCACGCGGCAAATGCGTGGTTCTGCACAGTCATGCGCAAGTGAGCACAATCACGATTCGGTGCCTCTATGGGAGAAGAGTAAGCCTTGCTGACGGGGTGGACAGCGACCCATTACGAAAACCTCCTGATCGCAGTCGTCCAGGGCCGATTGGCGTCGAAGGGGCTCTATGCTTCACAATCTGGAAGTCCACCTGGTATGTCCGTTCGTCCACATCAACTCGGTGGCTTCTTACTCGTGCTTACCAATTTTCATCCAGTGAGCTGCGCCCCGAATTGTCACTTCCCCCCTCGGTGCTGGAGGATTGCGAAGTACTTCACCCGTTTCCAACACTGCCAGACCTGGAAGACCCAAGGCTCGGCATAGCCGCGGTCGACAGCGAGCGCGGCTGGTACTACTATCTAGCAGAGATTGCCGCGCGCCACCTCATCAATAACCTGCTCGAATGTCACGTTTACGACTTTGACAACATCCAACCGTCAGATGTTGCACGGATGATACGCCACGCCGAGGTATTCGAGGCGCAGATCCACGAGTGGCGGTCATCCTTGCCCGCTCAGCTACACTTCGACATTCCCACAGATTTAACCCTATCTGAACTAAATGACCCAATGACTGTGGTGTTACGGCAGCGGTACTTGTCGAGCCTTGAATTGACATACCGGCCCTTGCTACGGATATGCACTGATTTCCCTCTGGACGATCTCCAGGGGTACGACGGGCCGCTTCGGAGCAGAGTGGCCGCCCTGGCGTCCCAGAACCTGCGATTCTCGTACTTGAAGATCCTGCGCATAAGCAAGAAGCTCCACCACGGGACTTGGTTCAACCTGCGCAGCTTGACTGGGTCGTGTCTGCGGTTCGCTGCGGCGGAGAAGGCCCAGCGTGATAGAAAGCTATTAGGCGCACAGGAGCTTCAGATCCCACCGAACTGGAGGTCTCGCGTGATAAATGCACTAGAGATCCTGCAGCCGTACTGGAACTCAAACCGTGGTGGGGGAGCGGGCCTAATGGCCCTTATTGACCAAGCCCTGAAGCTGTAGGAATGTATCTGAATGTCCCGCGGCGTGGAATGCTTCATAGCCAAATGCAATCAAGAACATGTTAACATCTGTTAGAGATATTAAAGATATTTTGACGAAACCTAAGGTCTTTACATGACACTCTAATAAACGTTCTATAAACGAGATGGTACTAGTTGCTTCAGGCACAGAAAGAGTGCGTGGGTAGGTGTACGTGTAGAAGGTTTCTACGCTGCCCGAGAGCTATTATTCCATTCAGGAAGCAACAGCCATGTAGATAAGTAAGAAGCTTGGATGGTAATATTGGATTTCTAAAGACTTCTTGGTTCAGCCTTCTGTTATTGATTGCATGTGTTCGAACATGACAGCGCTGAAGGCAAGAGCGCTATGCTCATTATACTCAGTTATCAGTTAGAGAGCACTGTTTCACCGCCTTGAGCAATCCGAGACCGGTATTCATATAGAGCCAAACCATCTTTTGGATACTCAGGCCTTTTGAACAATAACCGTGTGGACAGCCTCATCTATACCGCTAGAATGACCACCGTCGTCATTTGGCAAAATAGCCGATTCTGCAGCGGTCTCTTCGTCCAGTACATGCCCTCTGGGTTGTTGATGTTAGTCCTCGTCTTGAGACCGAAGCAGGTTGTGGAGAGCAGCTTACTCGCGCGAGTTTATCCACCAGCTCAGCGGATGCGATAACAAGATCAAGGTGGCCGACATGGCGATGCCGAAGGCGAAGCCCTTGGTGAACCGCGGGGCCTCCACTGTAGGATAGGTCAAAAGTCCGACCCAAGCAGTGGACGATTGTGCCCACGCAGTTCCTATGATGAGGGTGACTGCTCGCTGGGCGGGCGACTGTCTCATGACGTGGTTTACCCAGCCATAGATGACGGTAGAAGTCGACGCCGCAGAGAAGTTGGTCATGAACGCAAACCACTTGGCGCCTTCCGGGACGTCCCAGACAAGCAGGATGGCCAAGCCGACTATGTTGAAGACGTGGCCGGCCGTCAGCGCCCAAACGGGCCCGACAAGCAGGTCAGAGGCGAAGGCAATCGTTAAGACGAAGAATATGCCGCAGACGGCCTGCAGCGTTCCCAGCTCGTTCAGCCTGGGGATGGAATAGCGATCTAAGCTCCTGAGCCACAGCAAGTAGGCTCCGCTGCCCTGAGCTCCGCCTGAATTCCAAAAGAGGGTCAAGACGACCAAAAGGGCCCAGAAGATTGGGTTCTTGACGACCTGTCGCAGCGATTTCCACTGAAACTTCTCGGATGTTGTGTGGCCGGCAAATTTCAGCCGCGAGGTTGAGAGGTCGATGTCGACCTGGCTCAGAACCAGCCGGTTTGGCATAGCTGGGGTGCCGGGGATAACAAAGATACCCAAGATTCCGATTGGGATAGTGATGACTGCACATATGATGTACATCCACCGCCAGCCGGCCAAGCCATGCACGTTATGGAGGCGGGCTGATGCTCCGGCCTGGATCAGTCCAGCAGTCAGCACACCCAGAGTAGTACCGTTGTAAAAGATACCTGCGCGACGAGAGATCTCGTCCCTCCGGTACCAGCATCCGAACAGGTAGTGAACAGCTGGATAGAATGCGGCCTCAAAGAAGCCGACAAGAAACCGGTATCCCATGACTTCTGAGTAACCTGTCGCTCGAAACTGCAGAAGAGTGAAGAGACCCCAGAGGATATCTACAGCCGGAATCAACCATTGGAGCGGAACCCGCGTGAGCAGGACCATGAATGGAAGCTGGCCAACGACGGCTCCAACAGTATACATAGTCTGAAACTGGACGAGTTGGTTGCCGTATAGTCCGAGGTCTTCCTTCATCCCCGAGACGTACGCACTGTCTATTGCCTCTTTAGCATGCTTGCCTTGTAAGTCAAAAGTCGAATGGCCATACTGATGTTAGATTGGTCAATATACTTAGCCCAGTATGCGAGGAAGACGTATGGCACGATGAGCAGATCGAGCTTGACAATCAACTTCCTCTCCTGCGGCGAATCAGTCTCCGCAAACCACCTGACCTTCCACTTTGTACGGCCGGCCATTCTGAATACTTGGACTTGTCAAGAATCGTTCGATCTGTAGGTATGGTTCGATTGTTCTATGTTCCATAATGCGGGAATCTCTTTGGAGAGGCCGAAAGGGGTCATATACCGACGTCGTCGCTGCCATTTCTGAAAACATTGTGAGCTATCTACACGGGCCAGAAGGCGTGCTTCCAGTGAAAGTGCACGTAAGTCAGCCACCGTATGAGCTTTTCCGGCTGGGCCATAGGGTTGGCAGCAGTGAAGCCGCAGCAGCCGATACACACCTCTGCTTCTTTGAAATTTGGAAAGGAGTTTACCAGTTGGGCACGGAGAGATGGCTGTCGGGGAGCCTGCCGATGGTCAGGGAGGGTCGGGGACCAGCCGAGCGGTGATGGCCGCTCGTTGGCCCAAGCAGCCGCATGTGCTTGGATATTCTGGTCCATGCTAGATAGATCCGATCTCTCGGCGTGAGCTGGATGCGGCAAAGCGTAATAGGCAAACGATCCATTCAACGGGGCTCCAAAGATGAACTGGACCGCTGGTCCCCGCACTAGGCATTCTCATATTGAGTGGGGATAGGCGACCCAGTCGGGGGGACAACCGGCATCATTTGCAGCGACGTGCAGGGTGTTAGACTGGCTGGAGCCCACAGAACGACACCTGCCGCAACTGTAGCGATCGCGTCATACTCGAGTGAACAAGGCATCTTAAGCTGGTCTGCTCGACTGATGCCGAGAGATGTCAAAACGATGGATGTTCCCTTCTCACGGTACCGCAATGGTAGCAGCGCATGCTCTTTGATTAGAGTTGACTTTGTGTTTTCTGAAACACTCGAGGCCACTGTCCTGTTGCAACATGGTCGTCGTCGCCAATTCTCAGCCTGAGGGCAACTCTGCCCCAACAGCACAAATAAATTCAGCTGAAGTTAACAGCGAAACCGTGTCATTAAAGCTTGGAGAGCTTCGCATACAGGCCAATGAGACTAGGGATGCCAATTCGCTTCCCAGCGTGAACGGCACTACAGTTAATGGTGCAGATGTGCCCGTTGACCACGCGACCGAGGAGCAGAAATTTGAACAATCGCCACGCTTTGATACCGTGGAGTCCTATCCAGTGTCAGATCTCAAGCTCGAGGATCACTTGATTGACGACTTCCGTCCCCTACGCGTGGCGGTGATTGGCGCTGGGCTTTCAGGAATCCTATCTGGGATTCTACTCCCTGAGAAGGTGCCCAAAGTGCAGCTGACGATCTTTGAGAAAAGCAAAGAGGTGGTAAGTCTAGAACGTCAGGAAGAGCGTCAAATATCCCTCTTGCGTTTGGAATTCTTTCCGAATCACTGTTCATCGTTTCTTTCCTAGTGTTACAGAGTGGGTAGTGGCTGCTGACACGGTGGGCGACAGGGCGGAACTTGGTTAGAAAACATCTATCCGGGTGTACGATGCGACATCCCTTCGCATGTCTACCAGACCACCTTCTCCCCCAACCTACAGTGGTCCGAGCAGTTTGCCGAGGGAGCTGAGATTCTGGAGTACTGGAAGAACTTGGCCAAAAAGTACGATGTGGCCCGCTTCCTGCGCATGGGCACGTATGTCGAGACCGCGCAATGGGACGACGCGCACTCGGCTTGGGCTCTCACGTTGCAGGACGTGGACACTAAGCGCACCTGGATCGAAAACTTCGACTTCGTGATCACGGCAATTGGGCGCTTCAACGAGTGGAAGCTACCCGACTATCCCGGCATCAAGGACTACAAGGGTCACCTCCGACACAGCTCCAATTGGGACCCGACCTATGATCCTACTGGTAAGAATGTCGCCGTTATCGGCAATGGTGCCAGCGGTATCCAACTGGTCCCAGAACTCCAGAAAGTCGTAAAACGTTTGGACCACTATGCACGCAACAGGACGTGGATCGCTGCTGGATGGGGAGGTCGGGAACGCCAGGTTGGGCCAGAGTACATCCCAGAAGAGCAGATCAAGTCCTTTGCCGACCCAGACACCTATCTCGCTTTTCGCAAGGACGCCGAGGACCGCTACTGGAGAGGTGCCAACGCCATGAAAGCAGGGACCAAGGAGAATGCCAGCTATCAGGAGAGGTTCACCGAAATCATGCATCGGCGGCTGGAGAAGAAGCCCGGCCTTGCAGAGAGGATGATACCCGACTTCTCGCCGCATTGCAGGAGATTGACACCCGGCCCGGGATATCTGGAAGCGCTCACCGAGGATAATCTGGAATACATCCAGACTCCCATATCCAGATTTACCGCCACCGGGATCGAGACGGTGGACGGCATTCATCGCGAGGTGGATGCCGTATTCTGCGCGACAGGTCACAACATCGACTTCGCGCCCCCATTCTCCATCCGCGCGCGGGGCGTGGATCTCAAGACGGCCTGGAAGCACGACGGGGAGATCGGGTTCCCCAAGACCTATCTCGGGATGGCGAGCGCCGGGTTTCCCAACCTGCTCTTCATAGGCACCGTGCACACGAATGGCATCGCCGGGACTTTCGTGCACAGCATCGAGAGCCAGATCACCTACTACGCCAAGGTCCTCCGCAAGGTGTCCAGCGAGGGCATCAAGAGCATCACGCCGTCGGCCCGGGCAGTGAACGACTTTATATCCTACGCCGACGCGTACTTTCCGACGACCGTCATGACCGGCAACTGCAGCTCCTGGGCTAACGGGGGCCGTCCCGGCGCGCGGATCCACGGTGCCTGGCCCGGGAGTGCGTCACACCTGGCGTTTATCCGCCGGAACCCCCGCTGGGAGGATTTCGAGTACGAGTATACCTCGGACAGTGGGAACAGGTTCGCCTTCTTTGGGAATGGCCGGACGATGAGGGAGGCAGATCCAGACTTTGACATTACGTCGTATCTGAAGAGAAACCCGGCCGAGATAGATCTCCGTGACTTGCACGAGAGCTGGCATAGCTGGCCGTAGGTGGTTCGTAATTGTCGGTTTGTCGGTTTCGACTTAGATGAACCAGAACAAATAGCACACCATTATATTAGATTTCACAGGCCTGGCATAATTGAGTAATCACGTTTAATAGGTATTAACATTTCGATGTTGTTTGTGTCTTAGGTAGTAATGTAATACCTGTTGACAGTTACTACAGGAAGGATCTTGACGGTATTCAAAGATCTCTCTGGTGCCATGAATCATTCCTGAAGTTCAGGCAAGATTGGGTGAATGTCTTCGACATAATCAAAGAACCCGCGTATATTGGAAGTCCGAACGTCCCCAGGCCCTTGGGGCCCCCGATTAATGTTTCCGCTCAAGAAGTTGTGTGGAAACCCGACATCAAATGGATATGCAGTTTCAATATCGGCAATATCCTGGCCCGTCAAGCGCAGACTCAGGGCCTCGATGTTGCCGTGGATATGACCGAGTTTTCGGCCTCCCAAGATGGGGAACACATAGGCTGCCTTGTGCAGCACGTACGCCAGGGCAACCGATGTAATCGCAACTCCCTTTCGAACAGCGATCTTCTCGAGTTGATCCGAAACTAAAGCTTCGCGTCCGTTATTCATCGAGGGCATATTTCGGCCGCCTTCTTTGATCTGATCCTTGGGCTTGAAGAGACCACGGCCGAGGGTGCCCCACGGCGCCAAGCCCATGCCCTCGGCCCGGCACATAGGGATGATGTCTCGCTCGAAGTCCCGATCGGCCGCAGACCACCTGCCCTGGTACACCGAGAACTGCCTCAGTCCGTGCTGCCGAGCGTAGTCGTTGCACTTGACCACGATCCAGGCCGGCGTATCGGAGATGCCTAGATACAGGACCTTGCCTGAAGTAACCAGGTGATTAAGCGACTGCATGATCTCGGGTATGTCCGCGGTCATATCCCAGAAGTGAAGGTAGAGGAGATCGATGTAGGTCGTCTGGAGCTTCTTGAGACTCGCATCGACGGAGAGGTGCAGGCTCTTAGTACCATTTCCACCAAAGTTACATTGTTGTCGGTATGGCTCGGATCTGGACTTGAAGTTGCCCGTGTACTTTGTCGCCAGGACAAACTCATCGCGCCGCCCGGTCTTGGTCAGCCATTCGCCCAACCACTTCTCGGACTCTTCTCCCTGGTAGCTTGACGCACTGAAGGTTTGTCAGAATCCCAATGACATAGCAGGACTTGAAACATGAGGTTCATACTCACGTGTCGAGGAAATTGCCGCCTTGCTCATAGAAGTAGTCGAGAATCTCGAACGCGGTCTCTTTCGTGCACTCGCCCAGTGAATCGTCCATCACTCCCCCAAAGTTCATTGTCCCCAGACATATCGGGCTGACAAAAACCCCTGCAGTGGGAGCCAGCAGCCGGTGGCGGCCGAGCAGGCTCTTGGGCGGTTGGACAGTTGGTGGTGCCATAGCTGGCTGCGTGTTATTCGGCTCGGTGAATCACGGGCGGGAATGGTGACGCCACCGGGACATGCAACTCAGTCCGGCACTGACTTCGTCAAAGACTTTATGGCAAGCATAGTATATGCCGGCTGAGAGGCGAACGCCTCCGCATCGCGGAGCGAGGCCGACGTAGATCCCCAGCAGTGCAGCCTACTCGACCAAGTCGCATGGACTGTGACCAGCAATTGCTGGGCAGAAGACAGCCTGAGTCTGGTGGCGTCGGGGGCTGCAATACTCTAGATCAGGCTAACGCCGATTGCGTGACTGGCTATTTAGCTCGGTCAGTATGCACAGAGCAGGCCCACCATCGCGGAGCAATGCCGATGAGCATCCCAGTCAGTTGGTGCGTCGTCCATGCGCGCTACTGCATCGAGCTTCACAGTGAGTTCTCTCCTCTGCATCGGCTCGGATCCCGAGTATAACCAAGCACTAAGAATTGTCACGATGAGTATCTGGACAATTCTGGTCCTCGCACGAAATACTAGGTCAGTATGGCGACTAAATAACTCGATGCACATCTTGCCGGGGTGGTTCATAGAGCCTCGTTGGCCGTCGAGGCTCAACGCGAAACTACTTTGCTTCGATTTCGGCCGGCTGCTGTACACTTGTCTCTAGGAGCGGATATGTTCTCTCCGAACACTCGCCCCTCCCCCCGGTTGCGTGTCCGTGTCGCAGGCCTTGTATACTTAAGAAAAACCCAACCGGTAAGGCCAGGTCGGAGCAGCTTTTGAAAGCATCACAGAAAAGAGGTGAAGTAGAATGGCTACCATCACATTCACGGAAGAGTCTGTGCAGGGTAGCGGTCAGCACTCGCTACAGCACGTCGAGGCAGATACTCTGGCCAAGAGCGAAAACACCTCTTCTTCAGCCCTCGATATGTATGTGCAGAGCATGGTGGAACCGCGCGATGAACAGATTGAGACTCACACCACCGCCTTTATAGATATGATCTTCCCTACTGGGGTAATGAAAATGGACAAAAGTATGGACGCATTGACCTGTACTGCCTCGCAAGAGAGAATGGAAGAAATAATGACATGACGACAGGATGGCCCCTCTGGAGCTTTTCGAGCACTACGAGCATGGCAAGGACGCGGACCCTAGTTTCGGATCCCTTCTGAAGGAAGGGACCAAGATCTCGGATATCACCAAATCTATCGGCGCAGATGTTACTGGCGTTCAGCTCTCACAGCTTGACAACAGAGGTAAAGACGAGCTCGCACTCCTAGTGGCGCAGAAGAAGGTATGCCGCCACGAGAAGCTCCGGGAAGTAATATCCGGCTGACAGACCAAAGGTCGTGGTCTTCCACGATCAAGACTTCGCAACCATCCCGATCCAACAAGCTGTCGATTTTGCGGGCTATTTCGGTAGGCTCCACGTCCACCCAGTCAGGTAACTACCCTCAATTCCCTGAAGGCCAGTACTGGCAGCAATTTAACAGGGTCCTGGGGCTCACTTTCTTGTCTGCAGTGGCGCCGTGCCAGGTTTTCCTCAGCTGCATATGGTCTACCGCGGACCCGAGGACGTGGGCCACGACAAGTTTCTGGAGACTAGAACTACGTCCGTCTCGTGGCACAGTGATGTAAGCTATGAGTTGCAGCCTCCGGGCACCACGTTCCTGTTCGCTATCGAAGTACCCGAGAGTGGAGGAGACACTCTGTTCGTCAACCAGGTCAAGGCGTACGAGAGACTCTCTCCCGGGTTCCGAGAGCGACTGGCCGGGCTCAAAGTCGTGCATTCCGCGCATGAGCAGGCCCAGAACGCGCTCAAGAACGGTGGTCAGTTGAGGAGGGATCCAATCACCTCGGTGCACCCTCTGGTCCGAACACACCCGGCAACGGGCGAGAAGGCGCTTTACATCCAACCACAGTTCGCGCGGTCGATAGTGGGCTATAAGAAGGAGGAGAGCGATGCGCTACTCAACTTTCTCTACCAGCATATAGCCCTGAGCCAGGATCTGCAGTGCCGTGTCAAGTGGAGCCCGCGCTCCGTCGTTGTATGGGACAATAGGGTAACGGCACACTCGGGCTTGGTGGATTGGGAAGGACCTTGCTTCAGATATATCGCCCGTCTGGCAGCGCAAGCTGAAGTACCAACCGAGTAAGCTCCTAGTAGACACTCCTAAGAGAAGAGGTGCCCATGGCTTTGAGGTCTGTTTGAGTAACATGTACTTATGGAGTAGTTCCAAAAATTACACATCTACATTAATATCTCGAGAGCATCTGCTGCAGAAGTATACAAGCCTTCCTGGAGTGAGCACGAGCAGCATGACAATGGGTGTCAGTGAACCAGTTCAGCATAGGAGATAGTATAGAATCATTCTATTCAGAGCTCCAGAGATCACCGAATGGAATAGGACGCATCATTAAATGGAGGCCGGATCTTCCTCCATTTGCCGTTGCAAATGGCCTTCAGATTAGATGTGTGCAGACTTCATTTACCATGACCTCTCTTTCATTCCGGCTATGCAGCTGCCCTTTCGGGACTATCTTTAAGTTATCCCACGGCATTTCATAGCCTGAAACGAGGCTGTCTCGTAAAACCAGTGATTATCCTTTTTGCTGGAAACATACGCCATGGAGCGTCCCACATTTTCGCGCTCTCAGCCTTTCTTGATCGTGATTTCTTATGATGTGTCCCTCCAGCCAAGAAACAGTGCTCCCTGACCTTGCCCAACGTTCAAGGATGTCAGCAAACCACGGAAGTCAATGTGCGTTGTAGCATCCCACATAGTAGAGCCAAACACTAACATAAGGATACTGGTGTAACCCCTGAATCAACTGGAGCTACTAGAATCCACGGTAGATAGATTGCTGGAAAAGGGTCTTTATGCTATCACAGGAGGGAGTTACAGTCGAGGAGACGGCCGACTGCCTGGTACTATAACTGGTCCGTATTTCCTGCCTTCGTGATTTCCCTCTCGTCGCCATCTCTTCGATCGAGAATGGCTGCCTCCAAAAAAGGCTTCACATGAGGGTGAGGACCGGTCTGGGCTGGAACCTCAGATGCTAACAACAGAAATCCAAACGATGGTTCTGCGGATGTATCCGCCGCAGTATATGGTAAGGATAATCGTCAGTGCTCTTATACCAATTGCTGGGAGCGACGACGGGCCGGAGCACAGAGTCACGAGTAGATGGAGGCCAACTAGTGATAAGATCGGACCGTTTGCTCTCATTGCTCAACAGGATTGGCTTTGCCGTTCTGCCCAGCTGAGGAGAACAGCCCTTCTTGGTATAAGGAGTGCGAATGAGTATTCCTATGCCATGATCGACCTATGTGCGATAAGGCAGAGACAAACAAAGTGAAGGATGCTGGAACGTACCTAAGGTGATGTTAACTCAGAGAGGCTGTCACGTGACAGCTTTACCTTGAGCTACCTGCCTAAGGTAGGTACCTTAGGTATCTTACTTCTTCTAACTCTTACAGAGGCCTCCCTTAATACGATTATTTCCTCCAAAAAATTAGTAAAGCCACTCACATTATTTCTTAGAGTTTATGAATTCGACTGAATTCAAATTATTAAATCGGTATAAAATGAAGTAATCACTACATGAACGAGATGCTCAGGCACGTGGGGCCTTGAGCCTATGCCTGTCAGGCCCCCCACGTGCCAGGACTGACGGTATATAAGGCGTCCGTAGGCAACAGAACGGACAAAGGAGAATCGAGCTCTTCATGCCTCATTCATTCCCTGATATTTCGACTTGAAACCATGCTTTAGTCCATGCAGACTCTCATACAGTCATTATTGACTGCCTGTTTACCAACCTAAGCATTAAGCTCCAGCTTACTGTCGCAGTAATCGATAGAGTCCGAAGTCGCTAGAAATAATCTTGCCTTCCGCAGGCTCTATCCTGTTTCCACTATCACGTCTACCCTCGCCACGATGTCTCTCCACCTATCCCCTGACCGCACATCCCGCGAATCCTCCTGCACTGCCGGCCGCGCCTCGCCACAAACCCAGAGCGGCTTCGCCGCCGTGCCCGGCGGCCGCACCGGCTTCGGCGCCCAAACCATGGGGACCGGCTTCGGTGCCGCGCCACAGGAGAGCCGCTTCGACGTTGGCACTAACAGCGGCAGCAGCAGCCCCGCACCGGCCATACCGCCGCCTGGTCGGCCGATGGGGATGGCGATGGGGATGGCGCCCGGCGCTACTACTACTACTCCGCCGCCGAGGCACGTGCCGCAGCGCGCGCTGCCGGACTACCAGCTGCAGCTCATGCTGCTGGAGCAGCAGAACAGGCGGCGGTTGATGCAGGCACGGCAGGAGCAGGAGCAGGCCGCAGTAAGAGCCAGCAGTGTTGATCATCCTCCGCCGCCGCCGCCGCCGCCGCCGAATTGGGACCCTGCAGCTGGGCACGCTGGCGGCGGCGCAGCGCCCCTCAACCGGCCGGCGCTGGAGGATTACTTGGCATGGCGGGAGCAGCAGAACAGGCGGATATTGATGCAGGCGCGACAGGAACAAGAACAGGAGCAGGAGCAGGCCGCAGCAGCAGCAGTAGCAAGAGCCAGCGGTGTTTATCATCTACCATCACCGGCGAATTGGGAACCCGCAGCAGGGCACGCTGGCGGCGGCGCAGCGCCCCTCAACCGGCCGACGCTGGAGGATTACTTAGCGCTGCGGGGGCAGCAGAACAAGTGGATATTAATGCAGGCGCGGCAGGAGCAGGAGCAGGCCGCAGCAGCAGGAGCAGGAGCCAGCCGTGTTGATCATCCTCCGCCGCCGCCGCCGAACTGGGACACCGCAGCTGGGCGCGCTGGCGGAGGCGCAGCGCCTCTCAACCGGCCGGCGCTGGAGGATTACTGGGCACAGCTGGAGCAGCTGGAGCAGCAGAATGCGGATAGGCTGCGTGGGGTGGGGGAGCGGGTGGGCGGAGGAGGAGGAGGAGGCCGGGGAGGGATGGAGGCGGAGGGGAGCCGGCCGGCGTAGGTGGTCCTAATCCGGGAGCCGGCCGGAGTGGGCCGGAGATACAGCCGCAGCCGGCGAGAGGCCCTGTGTATGGTGAGATGGCGGTGTTTGCTTCGCGTTGATTAGGTGGGGCCCTGAACGACGACTTGCTATGATCTGTTTCGCAGAGACGGGACCGAGGAATGTCATAGGACACTGTTGGTAGCGGTGATTTGGGTTCTGCATACACATACTCCTGATGAGGACTGTGACCATGGGAGGCAACATTTGCCTGATGGCTGATATGGGCGGCTGGACTTGTCGATGTCACATTTTGGAATTGGAACTGGGAAGTGCATTTGGTAATAAATGGAATATTCTGTGTCTGGCTTTTACAGGCTTCGCCGCAGACGTGCTGAAGCGACCCCAGACATGGCTGCAAGATGCAAATCTACGTTATCAGGGACTTGACTAAAGAGGGAAATACTGGACGGAGGGTACTGTAGCCGCGCTGACGGGATGGATTGGGATCCCTGTGATGGATATTCTGGACTTTGGCCTGTGTTTTGCATCGTTGTTATCTTCGATCTCCATGGATATCCATGCTCGACAAGTGCCGAGTATGGAGCTCGCGACATTTCCATGCATGTGTTGGTTGGATTCACGAGCCAACCTTAGCTGAAAACAGCTCACCATGGACCTCACTAGTGAAGGCAATCGGCGCTGCTGCTGCAAGCCATGTTCGTTCCCCGACAGTCCTAGCAAGCGCCACACGGCATGCCCGTCTCTCTCTCTGTGCCAGACGCCGTGCAGCCATCGCAGGCTGCACACAGCCAGACCCAGACCACCCACACTTAGAAGAGCACCAGAAGAAGCAACGCCATCCTGGATGCTGCATGAGCTGCACGAGCTGCACCAACCCCCACTGGGCGACGGGGCCTTGGCTTACCTTATCGTAGCCGCCTGTCTTGCCTTAGCAGCAGTTTTCGATGCGCCCCACTGCTCGGGGCAAAGCTTGAGGTGCAGCAGGAAAGGAGGGTCTGCATCTGCGTCTGCGTCTGCGTCTGGTCTGGGCTGGTCTTGTCTCTGCTCCTCATCGATCGTGTGTCTCCCCTCGCCCCTCTCCCATCGGTCGTGGCACCGAAAGCACCGAGACATGACGAAATGAGCTGGAGAGAGAGGTCACCGCCAGATTCACGGCCTCATTGCGATTATAGCCGTTGTCGCTGTCAGCGTTTCTGTATCCCGCTTCAATTGCCGACGCCAATGCTCGGCTGAGGAGGCATCATCTTGAATTTATCGACTTGGCCCGAACCAGCGGCAGCCTGCCTCGGCCTTGATCACCGCATCCTCCGCGGCAGACGACCCTCGGCCGGGAAACTGTGTTTTACACTACACCGCGACTTAAAAAAATAAGCCCTCATCATCGAGGAAGAATTAGACACCTCAAGAAACCCCCTCTCGGGTCGTCCCGCCCTACCCGCCAACGATCCGCGTCGCCGGTTTCAGCGGCATCCGGCCCGCACCGGACGGGAACAGCGACCAGCCATGTGCCGCATGATGGTCTTCAAGGGCACCTGCACGCGCTGCGGCGAGTTCTTCGAGTGGAAGGAGCTGTCGCAGGAGCTCTCGTGCCTCGAGGCCAAGAACAACGGCGTCTTCGGCGAGTGCAGGCGCGGCATCGCGGTCGAGGAGCACTCGTTCGACCAGGAGTGCGACGCCTGCGCCGAGGACGACGAGGGCTTCGGCGAGCTAGAGGAAGAGGCGGAGGAGGAGGACGAAAATGCGCAGATACAGGCGGGAGGGAGTAAAGGCGGAGGAGACGCGGGTGGGAAGGGCAAAGGCAAGGAGCGGCAGAGAGACCGGTATGAGGAGGACGTGATGAACACGAATAAGCGGCAGAGGGTGTCATAACATGCGGCTTCTTCCGGGGAGACGTGGCAGCACGACAACCATGATGAAGCTCCTGATATCAGACGGGAGAGCAGGAATAGCCCGAACCGGAAGGAGGGTGATGGCTTATGTGGCCGTCAACGTCAGAGCGAAATGGCACAGCACCTCTGGCGCTGAGTCACGGCTAACGAATGATAATGACTGATCGTTAATGAGATAGGTTAGAACATGATACCTGCCCAGTTGCATAATAAGATTTCAAGCCTCGAGAAACACGAATGGACGCTCCCGCGCGACAGGAACGGATCTATAGAATTGAACTGACGCTTCCCACACATGCTTTCAGCTAATAACACAAGACTCTAATACCCACTTCACCTTTCCATTTCACTTCCCGTTCTCCTCCCTCTTCCCCTCCCACGTCTCCCTCACAACCCCCCAGTACCGCCCCTCGTCCGTCCGCGCGTGCGCGACGTGCGGGCTGCCCACGAACTTCTCCAGCCTCACCACCCTGAACCCCCTCTCCCCCGCCTGCCGCGCGTGCTCCTCGATGCCCCGGAAGTCTATCAGCGCGTCCTCCTCGCTGTAGACGTACGCCCGCCGCACCTCCCTACGGTTGCACCCGGCCTTGTCGTTGTGCGCCGCGGACGCCGCCGCGAAGGGGTCGGACGGGCGCCAGGGCCACCAGCGGGGCGCGTAGTGGAGGGCCGCCCACAGGTAGGCGAGCAGCAGGTGCACGACGGGCAGGAGGAGGAGGCGGCGCGCGCCGGTGACGCCGGCGGTCATGGCGGTGACGCTGCGGGGGTAGGAGAAGCGGATGCCGGGGCTGGAGTCGAAGACGGTAGCGTGCGGTGGCAGGGCGGCCGCGGCGTCCTTGTCGCCGCTGGAGGCCGCGTAGGCGAGGTAGAGGTGGTGCAGGGTCGTGGAGCCGCCGTTGGAGAAGACGAGCAGCAGCATCTCCGGGCGGGTGGTCGCCGGATCGGGCGGAGGCGGCCCGGAGGCGCCGAGGATGGACCGCATGGCGGAGGCGGCGGGCTGGACGTCGGCGGTGATGCTGCGCGGCCGCGTGAAGTGCCCCTTCACGCTTTTTATGAGCAGGATGGGCGAGGTCGGGTACAGCGCCTGCAGCCGGGCGGTGTACTTGGCGATGTGCTGGTCGCGGGAGCCCATCCAGCTGCAGATGACAATCAGCCGGGGGCCGGCGCCCGCAGTGGAGCCGACATCTCCGCTGTTGCCGCCGCTGCTCGTGGCGGACGGAGACTTATCATCCGGACGGTAGAGGGAGGTATTGGCCGAGAGCTTGGCGAAGTCTGAGAGAGGTGCCTGCGTGGGCACCACGGCGTTGGAGGCCATCCCAAACAGGACAGGACCCTCAAGCTGTCCGGAGGCAGTTGTGTCCAGTGCAGGAGCTTCCTGATGAACTTGAGCACGGCGAGACGGGCAGAGACGACGGCATTTTAAGTGAAAGCCGCCGGGGTTTCGGGCCACCGCCGAGGACCCACAACCATTTTCCTGAAAGGGCCAAGCATCCAAGTCTTGCGTGGAGGCTGCCGGGATTCGTCTTGTTCAAAGCGGCCCACGCATTGAGCATTTGCCCGAAATGGAAAGGAGAACAAAGGAGGCGACTGGGGCTTTTTTGTTGGGAAGGATCTCGCCAAGGCGGCCCGGCACGGAGTGGACGGGGACGGAGAGGCGGGTCCTGCCGGTGCTCCGTTCCCGCCGCAATTCTCTCCGGGGAGGACGGCGTGCAGGGCCACAGGCTGCCGTTTTTGGGGAGCATGAGGTCCTTCGAATGATGTCTCTCCTCATGCATTCAATCCCGGGAAGCAGAAGAGAAGCTGAGGAAGATATATGCCATGTTATCCTCCGCGAGTCAGTGTGACAGACGACTCGTGAAGGAGCATCTCGCTTCGTTACGACCGACATCAGGCAATCTTGCCACGGATGTTGCCTTGATCCCATCTCCCACCGGTCTCCAAAGTAGCGGCTGGTAGCTGCTGATTCATGACGTTCTGCCGTGCTCACTATCGTCGATGGAAGAGAACATCCTTCAATGGTCTCCTACATCCAGTGTTGTCTCTTGTTCGTTCTCTAACATAAGCATCCTCTGGAAGCTCCTCGTTCCCAACCTCCAAGCAACAGAATGCTACCGTCCATGAATGACCGATCACAGACTCACATATTAAGGGAAAGCCGATCTCCCTGCCCGTTTCCCTGTCACAAGCGATCGAGGCGAGAAGGGCGGAGGTGGCTGGCCGGATCTGTCTGCACATCGCGGCAATCTGCCTGAGATTATGTGGTAGCTCCTGGTTCGAGTTACACCACCGACCGAGGCTCCAGCTGCAATTGTCGTTTGACACTTGCAAGAAGAGTTGGGTCAGGACTGTTTTACGAGCTTCTAAGCCAACCCAGTCTGATCTACGCCCTTGGTGCTGTCGAGAGAAGAAATGAAGCAGGCACGAACACCTTGCCCGCCAGATTGATGAACGAGTAAATTCGTGTTGCTCCAGTCGGACACTGGTGAGACTTGGAGGGTGAGGCCTGTACCCCGTGTCGGTGCAGTCTTGTCGTCTCGCTTGTCAAATGAGGAGCATGCAACCAACCACCATCCCAACGGACTCATCTATATTGATGTAGCTACTCTGATGATCGTATTTGGGACTGTTGGAAGAAAGCGGAAAGTCCTGCAGTCCTGCACGATGCGCCTCCTTTCAGCGCCATAGGAAGTTATCGTTCTATTTGCTTATCTCGTACCAGTCTAGAGCTGACAAGATGCGAAGTTATGCGACACTCTTGACGTCCATGAAGAAATCTTTCAATGATGACCACATGAAGCATGAGTTGTGGACGGCAGCCATCTTTGTCGTTCAAGTCAGGGGTGCTTGTGTGAGGACTCGGCTACTCGCACTTCTCACCCTCGGCCGTTTGACCTGCACCAAGCCTCCAGCTCCATCGGTCCACGGTCACACACGCACCATCTATTAGCATCATCTCCCAGATTCGAAAGCCGGCACTAACGTGAAGCTTCCAGCCGCCTCCTGCTGAAAGAAATGCCCCGTGCGAGCCTATTAGGCGTCGACGCTCATCTATGGGCGCTGCCGGAGACGGTTCTCTCTCGTCACCGTGCATCATCTTGGCGTTTGCCCACCGATGGACAACGGTCGGCTACGTGTGCGGAGACAACCATCGACCTGTCAGTGAAGAGATGCTCCCGTTCCTGGGCAGTGCCTGGCTGCTGCGAGCCGCCTTCAGTTTGATATCAGGCTGTGCTGAGGCCACGGCGTCCTCGTTCGTTCTCGTTAAGGGTAGGATAGAGCCTTCTCATATACGGCGTGGGTTTCCCTAGATCAGTACCTCTCACCAACCCCATCATTCACTTTCGCTCTCTCTTCCTTTTCATACGAAGATTCCTACTACACCATTCCGCTCGCTTGATGTTACCCGTCTTGAGAATCATGCTCAGTCACCTCCTCCTTACCGGCGTTCTCGCCGCAGCCTCTGTCCTTGCCGCCAGCGAGAACCTCAATGCTTTCCTGGCCGCTCCACCGGGTGTCAAGTTCAGCCGGGTTGCTGCCCCACGACCACAGGTCCGCACCGGTCTGCACACGACGGACAATCACCACCGCCTGCAGGCCCTGACACACTCCCGAGCTGGGGCCCGGTCTGCGGCGGCGGTGCTCGGCGCCATGCAGCGACAGGTGGGCGGGATTGGCTACGAGAACATCACGGCGACGACGGCGTACGGGACCTCGTACGGGATCCCCGTGCAGTTCGGGTCGTCCCACGAACACGGCGGCCACTCAGCCGGCGGGAACAGCACGCTGCTCCTGCTGCTCGACACCGCCAGCTCGGACACGTGGGCCGTGGACTCGGGATTCGAATGCATCGACTACGGCGGGGACGTCCTGCCGCCGGACTTCTGCGCCTTCGGCCCCGCGTGGGGCGGGGGCTTCCAGTACGGCACGGTGCCGCATGAGCACTTCTACATCCAGTACGGCGACGGCGAGGTGGTCTACGGGCCCCTGGGCTACGTGGACGTGACGGTGGCGGGGATCACGGTGCGCAACCAGACGGTGGCGCTGGCGAACCAGACGTACTGGTACGGCGACAACGTGACGAGCGGCGTGGTCGGGCTGGCGTACCCGAGCCTGACCAACGCGTACTGGGGCGACGGCGACGAGCACAGCCCCTACCTGCAGGACACGTACCTGCCGCTGTTCACCAACATGGTGCAGCAGGGGCTGGAGCCGGGGGTGTTCACCATCGCCATCAGCAGGAACTCGTCCGGCGGGGTGATTGCGTTCGGGGGCGTGCCGTACGGGCTGCCGGGGATGGATTACACTGCTTATGCCACCTGCGACATCATCATCGTGAGTCGATGGATCTTTTAGCTTCGTGTTCTATGTCGAAGAGAGAGGTAAGGTGGCTGACGTGATAAATGCCAGACCAACCTCGTCGACCTGCCGTATACTGCTGTGGAGTACTCTTTCTACACCGTTATCCCGGATGGCTTCATGTACGGAGGCGTCAGCGACCGGACCAAGTACCCCTTCATCGTCGACACCGGCACGACGCTCATCTACCTCCCGCCTTGTGAGCCACCTTCCGCCTTCCCCCCTCATCTCTCATCTCCTCCATCTCTAACGGTTGTCTCTAGCCGTCGCTGAGGCGATCAATAACTTGTTTGACCCTCCCGGCGAGTACATGTGGGGGTACGGGGCGTACTTCACGGCGTGCGACGCGGTGGCGCCGCCGTTCGCGGTGGTGCTGGACGGGCAGCCCTTCTACGTCAACCCGGTGGACATGATCTACCGCGGGGTACAGGACCCCATCTCGGGCCTGTGCATGACGGCCGTGACGAGCGGCGGGACGGGGCCGTTCATCCTCGGCAGCGCGTGGCTGCAGAACGTGGTGGCCACATTCGACGTCGACAACGCCGAGATGACGTTCGTAGGGAGGCGGTTCTACTGAAAGTTTGGCATGGGAAAAGACGGGGGTTTAGTAAGAGAGGAGGGAGAGGTTTGGTAGGACAAGAGACGTAGAACTGAGTGCGCTTCGCAATGTCTTTCTGTACAACATCTTGTTGCTGTTCGTGACATGGGAAATGAAGCACCTAGAACAAGTACCAACGCCGCGTTTTGTCGAGGCCAGCACTTCGAAGTGCAAGCCTAGGTAGCCAGCCTTGTAGACTTAAAAGATCGAACGGCCTTCATCCTACGCGATGGTGCTCGTAGAAAGATTTCCCTGCCTGCTTCTTCATCAATGAAGGCTTGTGAGCTGCATACGAGGCTTGTGACGCCCTCCCCTTTGGTGCTTTGGTAAGAGATGCTGCCTGCATGGAGATGTGCTGCCTGCCTTGGGTGCAAGTGTGTAACAGTAACAACAAGCGCAACACCCGAAGATCAGCCGCCGTTTCAACAGGTAGAGGTAATACCTGGCTGTTCCCGTTCACCGCAGAGAAGCCTCACCCTGCCCTCTTCGTCTGGACGACCTGCCACCTTCTTTTACATCAAAGAGCAGAAAAGAATTGCAAACCTCACCGTCATCACAGTAGCCTGTGTGGTAGACAGTCCACCAGACAAACCACCGGGCATCATCTGGCCTTGAATGGGTCCCTTTCCGTGCTTTCATACTGCTCACGTTCCACAGCCGACTGGCCAAGAGGTCGCACCAGAATGACTCTCGTCTCATAGGGACCGTTCATAAGCAAGAGGCCAAGCGTCTATCGGCTTATCGATAACGGTCGTGCTGCCGATAAGCGAGGCGTTCTTGGGTGAGCGGGCAGGGACGCACCAAATTATCGCGCACTCGACAGCCCTCGTCACCACCTGCTCCTACTCCGAGACCGATATTGCTTCCTTAGATCTCTGCTTCTTTTCCTCCTCTTGTCCTCCTCGGCTATATATATCTTCATCTCTGCACTTGCATTACCGAAACAGACAGTCTCCCCGCCGGTCGCAGGCAAGGCAAAAGCAAAGCGGCGCTGCGCACATCGGTAAGCCCAAAGGCCGCCCCCACTTTGCATCTTTCGACCCCACGATAGCTTGCTGACTTGGCAAGAGGCAAAAGTCGAAAATCACGAGAACTGCCGCCCACGATGAGAGCAGTTGCGCCTGGCCGGCCGATGCCGAGAGGCAGCCGAGACAGGGCAAACACGTTCTCCTTCGGCGAGGTACGAGCAAGAACTTTTTGCTTCTTTCTGCCTTCCGTCACTGCATATGCAACCCACCTAGATATCAAAACTGCCCTGGGCACGAGTGGCCCTCCCGGCTCCAGTCGGGCCGTTGGCTCCCGGCGCCGGGCAAGGGGATGGACAGCACTGAGAGAGATAGAGAGAGCGCTAGCGATGCTGCATCGTTGTCGTATCGGGGCGCTGAGTCCCATGACGACTGGATACACCAAGCGGTGAAGGGTAGAGACTCCGCTGCCCCTGAGCTACCTGCAAGTGATGGCTGCGCTGGCTGAGGACCCGCTTGGGAGCTCAGCATTGAGCAATGATATTCTCCGAAGCCTGGTCAGAAGACAAGTGTAAAGCTGCACCAGTGGTGCTGCTCCTAGGGGTGAAGACACCTCTTGAGGTTGGTCTTGAGCTTGATTCGAGAGCTCGAGAAGTAACCGGAGACAAAGTGGGATTAACCAAGAGCTCTGGAGAGGATGGGAACTAGTTGTAGTCTCGAAAGATACGTCCCTGATCATGGGCCGCGGCAACCCGAGTGGGTGAAGTACTGGGCTGTCTGCCGCGTACCTTTGTGTCCGTCGCTCGGCAGATGCACATCTTAGGTACTGGAAACTCCACATTCCAGATGTCCGCCCGCCCGAGCTGTCGGCGTTTGAGCCGGGACGGCACTTGTAAAGACAGTCGAGTGTTCCCTGTACCTTTGAGAAGCCGAAGGTTGATGTCCCCGATTGAGAACCGTTGAGCGTGGCGAGACAGTCAAGAGAAGCCAGACACGGAGTATGGGGTAAAAGCGCAGTACGGTGTAGAGCATACGGAGCTGATTCCGATGCCTTGTGGGAGATTCCCATGTCTCCCTTTTTATCGGTGAGTGGCCAGTGCCATGCTGGACACAGAATAGCCGAGGGTAGATCTGCACCCGCTAGACACGAGTCCGGCAGACCGACGGAAACCTACTCTACGGAGTATCTACAGCACTGCTCCGCACACTGGCCGGAGGTGAAGACGGCCCCGAGTCTCTGGACCTCTGGCTTCCTCAAGTCCTTCCCGTCGAGGTACATACTCTATACTGAGGGTCAGGTCACCCTTGCGTTAGCCAGGGCCGAGAAGAACCTCGCCTGACGGCCTAGAGCGGGCCCTAGAAGAGACATCCAAGACACTCCAAAAATCCAAGCACCGCCTCGGTGAATGGATGGATGGATGCAATGCGGGGTGGGCCGGGCTGGTCGCAAAGCTGGGCCGAGCTAGGGAGGCCCTGGGGCCAATGCGGGTGAAGCTCACCCGGGCAAGTGGGTTTGCCTGTTTTGCGCCCTGGGAAACCCGACAGGTGACGGAGCATCATGCATCTTCTTTTGGATCTGCATCCGAACCGCCTTAACTCTAGTGCAGCTGCTTGTGTGTGTCTGCACGTCTCTCCCCATGTCTCCATCCTAGAGCAGAGAGCCACTCACTCAGCAAGACAGGAGACTCGCCTCACCGTCTATTTCTGAATTCCCCCCTTCCTCAGCACCAGATCTGCCTTCATTCACTCACCACTTCCACCACCTTTCCAGGCTTTCACTCACCGTCGAGCGTTTTTGTCTGCAGGTCCCAGAGTGGCGGCTCGACTTGCGCCGAGTGACGTCGTGTGACACATCTAAACAATTTTCCGTTTCCTCCATCGAAAGCTCACCACCGCCAATTCTTTTGCCTCTGCGTCACTCCACCCCCCACACCGCGACCAGAGACACTCCAACAGCCCACTTCTCACTCTTCAGCCTCACGCGATCTACCGCCTCGAGCCTCCTCTCCCCTCAAAACCGCGTCTCTGCCAGCCTCTGAGCGCACCTCTCCACACTCCCCCCTCGGCCGTCACCTTTCATGTTCCGTCATAGCCACATGAGCCCTTCCTCTGCGATCCCAGCGCTGCCGCCCCTCCAAGCAATCAAACATGTCTCCCAGGACTAACGGCGTCGGCGTCAAGGCGGAGGATACCAAGATCTGCGTGGTCATGGTGGGCCTCCCCGCCCGAGGTAAGAGCTACATCGCAGCAAAGGGTGAGTGAGCATTGTCCAGCCAACTTGCTGCCCGTACCTCCTCCTGCACACCTCCGTCGATGCAGTCAATGCAGTCAATGCATGCCCCCAGTCCTCCCCTGCGCCTCCACCCTCTGCCGCCGTCCCGTCGTTCCCACCCTTCGACCATTGGAATAGACATCTAACCGCTGGGCATGCGCCTCCCCCACCTGCAGCTCAGCGATACCTTCAGTGGCTGTCGGTTCCTTCCGAGACGTTCAATGTGGGCAACTACCGCCGCATGGCCGCTGCGCAGCCGCCCGCCGACTTCTTCGACAACAGAAATGCCGAGGGCGAACGCGCACGCCGCGCCGCCGCCGAGGCCGCTGTCGCCGACATGCTCCAGTGGTTCCGCCAGAGCAAAGGCACCGTCGCCATCCTCGATGCCACCAACTCCACCAAGGACCGCCGCAAGTGGGTGCTCGAGACTTGCAACAACAACGGCATCGAGGTCCTTTTCGTCGAGTCAAAATGCGACGACGAGGAGCTGATCATGGCCAACATCCGCGATGTTAAGACCACCTCGCCGGACTACAAGGGCCAGGACCCCGAGGCCGCCGCCCTCGACTTCCGCAACCGCATCCGCAACTACGAGAGGATATACAAGTCCCTTAACGAGGATGAGGACGAGGGCGACCTCACATACCTCAAGATCATGAACGTCGGCCGACAGGTCATCATCAACCGCATCAGGGACTACCTCCAGAGCCGCGTCGTCTACTACCTCATGAACCTCCACATCCGGCCGCGGTCTGTCTGGCTGTCGAGAGTAAGTTGAGGCTACTTGCTCCCCGGCGGCTAGACTCGTCTTGCTAACATGCGCTCAACCTCCTGTAGCACGGCGAGTCACTATTCAACCTCGAGGGCAGAATTGGTGGGGATACGCTTCTCTCTGCTCGCGGTGAGCAGTACGCTCGCAAGCTCCCTGCATTAGTCCGCAATTCCGTCGGCGTAAGTTCCCCGTCTTTGCCCTCGAATCCCTTGACTCCTCATTATATCAGCCACACACGCAGTTGGCTCACCAACAGCACAGGACGACCGCCCCCTGACGGTCTGGACCTCAACTCTGAAGCGCACCATCGCCACGGCGCGCTTCCTCCCCGCGCACTACAACCAGCTGCAGTGGAAGGCGCTGGACGAGCTGGACTCGGGCGTGTGCGACGGCATGACCTACCAGGAGATCAAGGACCACTTCCCCGAGGACTTCGCGGCGCGCGACGAGGATAAGTACAACTACCGCTACCGCGGCGGCGAGTCGTACCGCGACGTGGTGATCCGCCTGGAGCCCATCATCATGGAGCTCGAGCGCTCCGAGGACATCCTGATCGTCACGCACCAGGCCGTGCTCCGCTGCATCTACGCCTACTTCATGAAGAAGGACCAGGAGAAGAGCCCCTGGATGCACGTCCCGCTGCACACGCTGATTAAGCTGACGCCTCGCGCTTACGGGACCGAGGAGCAGCGCTGGCCGGCGGACATCCCCGCCGTGAGCACGTGGCGCGGCAAGGGGAGCACCGCCAAGCATGAGGATCCGAACCCGGACGCTCTGAGATGAGGACGCGGTCTGTTCTGGTCGGAGGCGGTTGATTTGCTGCTCCGTCGATCTCTGGCCACCGTTTAGATGTGGTTGTTACTCTTTTTGTGCTTAGGGAGATGCGTCCCCGCGCGCGGAATCCCACTTGCATTGCCGGGACGGAACGGAGTTTTTGGTCTTCACACTACACGGCCTGGAACGGCTCACGTCTTATCTGGCCTTTTGTTCTACGATCACGGCCAAAATTGCAATGGGCAGGCAGGGGTGGTCTCTCGCTATAGAATAGGGGATCGGCCTGGCCACAATCATGTCGAACTTTGCTTTTCCAGGGATGACGACTGGTCTTGGGCCGAAAGGGAAAACGGAAAGGATGACATCGCATGGCTTGCTTGCTTGTTTTACGCATGACTGGAAGGGATGATGCATTACTCGGTATGGTTCTTGATAGGGACCAGCAGGCTTTTGCTGTATGGACATAGATTCCCCGGTAGCCCGAAATTGGGACGATGTCGTTATGGTTCTACGAGCTTCCTTTCTTTACTGATGACTTGATGGTGGCTGCGTATGTGTGTGATCGGAGAGACATGGACGAGTTCCCGGTGAACGAGGTCAAGCCACACCATACTCCCTCTCTTATGGTAGGTGTAGTTCCGAAGTATCCGTTACTCGTGTCTGCCCTTGAGCTAACTGTCCCAGGGATAGGCAAGTACACGACTTCACGGTGTAGGATTCCTCGTGTCTCTGGACATCTTAACTTATAACTAGATTCGGTTGCTCTTGTTGCTCATAGCCAGAAGCTGAAGTATGTTGAATACCTAGCCCCCGACACCCTCACCTCACATACACAGCTGCCAACCCCCCAATCCCATGTTGTCTCCCCTGCCTACCGGCGCTACCGTCTTAGCAGACATCATACGTCGGGAGCCCCTCCCCGGCATACACGAACCCCGCGTCCCACTGCGGCGCGTCCTCGCCGACCACCGTCCCGTCCTGGCCCCCGGCCGCGACGCACAGCGCCTCGGCCGTGGCGAGCTGGTTTCCCACGAAGTCGGTCGTGGTGGTCAGCGTCTCGCACAGCGAGCAGAAGAAGCCCTGGCAGGTCTGGTAGGCGAACACGAGGCACGAGCCGGCGGCCACGGCCACGTCGTCATTGGAGCCGTAGACCTGGTCGATTATGACGGAGCAGTCTGCGTCGGAGGGGGCAGGGTTCTGTCTGTTGGGTTAGGCTAGTCGGTCTGAGGCTTCGTATATGGGATGATGTAGGAGACATGTGTGTCTCGTCAGGTGGGGAAGGGAGCGAGTTTAGGGAGAGGAGAGTATGTGGGAGATGGGAGGAGAGTCGCACAGCGGCGGTGCACTCATAGAAGTCATTGGCAGTGTCCTGCCTCCTGAGCCGTTGAGCGGTGCCAAAGGCCTCGCTGCCACGGCTGGCGGTGCTGCCGCTGTCCGGGTCGATCATATCGGCGGGCAGCCTCTTGAGAGCGCTCTTGGATCTCCTGCGGGAGGGCTTGTCGAGGCTGATCCGGTACTGGGATGGCGCGTTGGACGGTCTACGAGGTGTCCGGAAGGAACTGCTGGAGACGCCTGACGCTCTCTTTGGCCGGGAGGTCTTCTTGTGCTGGCGGCCTTTGCGCTGCCGCGTCTCGCGGTTGGGAAACTCGAGGGCCACAGCCAGGGCGAGCAGAAGACTCAGCAGGAAGAGGAGTCGCATGATGGGTACGAGGGGACGGACACTCGCCGGTCGACCAGACTCGACAGCATCAGCCCCAAGGTGCCAAATAGCATGTTGGTTGTGTCTGCACAGGAGAAGAGTGCTCCGGCTATATAGGCATGTCTAGCAATCTCCGCGCCAATCTGCCACACGTCAACCAGCCTGGTCGGATGGCCTGAGTACGGCCATCTCAACCCCACGGAAAATGGCTTTCTCTCCACTCCTCTTTGGTTGTGGGACTCCAATTGACAAAAGGTCATGACGCTGCAATACCACCTGGGTCGGCTTGAGCCGTGTCTCGAGCCTTCTGCACCACCCGGACTGCAGAACGGGCTAAACATGGCCGAAGATACAGGGCCAGGAGGACATCGTGTGTGGGTAAAACTGCGGGGAGCATATTCTCGAGATGAGCCGCTATGGCCATAGCGTTGCACTTGCAACATACGCCCTCGAGGTATAGGCAAGATATTACTTCCCACGACTCATTACTTGCCCTGGCCCGTCTCCGTACGAGGTCAGACCGTTCCCCGCCATGTCAACCATAAAATAACTAGTTGATTTGCCGAATCGGCACGTCCCTGACAAGCCCATCTTTTCCCACCAGCCCCTCAAGGGCTGACAGGATCCTGTCATGACGTCGAGATGCAGCTGGAGTAGGTGGTTATTTTTGGACCTCCGGGTTCTGCTAGGCAACGATGTTCCTCATGGTAATGAACATGAGGAAGTGATGAAGCAACATAACAGAGCAACACAAGTGGTCTAAGAGCCTTGCCGGCCTTTATTGAACAGACGAGATGCTTTTAGCCGCCATTTATCCCACGGCGGTGCCGCGGTTCTGCTGAACTTTGACTCGGCTGAGGCACACCGGACAGACAGGTCAGCTGAGATAGAACGTTAACTCCCATGCCTCCATAGACGGAGCAGAGCAGAAACAAGACTGTAAACGACATCATGTGTGAGAGCCACTGCTCCTCGGCGTGATGCTGCTCACTTGGCCAAGAAGTTGAAGTCTTGATTGAACCTGGGCACACGAGCGGTACATCAACCTCTTAGTTATATCCTGTAAGGGTCTGTGCACGGGCCAGTTACTGTCCCCAATCAGGTACTTTGGTACTCAAGTACCCCGCACTAGGAGCGGAAGAAAGTGTCCTCCGTTTAAGTTATCGCCGGGGGGACCCATCAAAAAATTTCCCTTGCAAGAGAGCGATAAGCAGAAAAAAAACCACAGGGGCAGGCTCCTGTCCATTCATCCACTCGTCCGAGTACCGTTCCGAGAGACCTCGCCCAGTCGACGAGAAATGGCAACAACAATGGATGCAGGACACAGCAAGAAGAGGAAGTTCCGCGAGGCCAATGGGGTCAAGCCATCCTCCGACGGACCTTCCGCAGTTGCGAAAGTCTCGTCAAAGAAGCACAAGAAGCACAGGGTCGACGATGAAACCCATGCCGACACCCACTCGGATGAGACGAAGGTTGCCACAAAGAAGCACAAGAAGAGCAAGGTGAAGGATGATGAACCTGCCAAGGAGGATCTGGCATTCGAAGAAACTGCAAACTCCAGCGCCGACGAGGTCGAGGGTGAGGAGGAGGAGGAGCCTGCGGCCCATAACGAGCAAACTCCCCAAGACGGTGAAGAGCCCATCGACGGCGACGAGGCTGACGGCGACGATGTTCCCTCCCGGAATACACTGTCCCTTCCACAAGTGGCTGGTACAGATGCCCAGGCATTTACGGATCTGAACATCAGCGACAAGACGCAGAAGGCGATCAAGGAGATGGGCTTCACAAATATGACCGAAATCCAGAGGAGAGGAATTCCTCCCCTCCTCGCCGGAAAGGACGTCCTGGGAGCAGCCAAGACCGGATCAGGAAAGACTTTGGCATTCCTTATACCAGCTATTGAGATGCTCAGTGCCCTGCGGTTCAAGCCCCGGAATGGCACCGGCGTCATCTGTGTCGCGCCGACGCGCGAACTGGCCCTCCAGATCTTCAACGTTGCCCGGGAGCTGATGAAGCACCACTCGCAAACATACGGAATTGTTATGGGAGGCTCAAATCGCCGTGCCGAGGCCGACAAGCTCTCCAAGGGCGTCAACCTGCTCGTCGCCACGCCTGGACGACTCCTCGACCATCTTCAGAACACTCAGGGTTTCGTGTACAAGAACCTGCGGTCTCTGATCATCGACGAGGCAGACCGGATCTTGGAGATCGGTTTTGAGGACGAGATGCGGCAGATCATAGCCATCTTACCCAAGGAGGACCGGCAGTCCATGTTGTTTTCGGCTACCCAGACGACCAAGGTTGAGGATCTTGCGAGGATCTCTCTACGGCCAGGACCTCTCTATATCAATGTCGATGAGGACAAGAAGTTCACGACGGCAGAAGGCCTCGAGCAAGGCTACGTGGTCACGGACGCATCCACCCGCTTCCTGCTTCTGTACTCCTTCCTGCGGAAGATGCAGAAGAAGAAGGTCATCGTGTTCTTCTCGTCGTGCAACTCGGTGGCGTACTTCAGCCAGCTGCTGAACTACATTGACTTGCCCTGCCTTGCGCTGCACGGAAAGATGAAGCAGGAGAAGAGAACCAACACGTTCTTCGAGTTCTCCAACGCCTCGTCTGGAATCCTCCTCTGCACGGATGTCGCAGCTCGAGGACTTGATGTAAGAACTTCGGAGTGATCCCTGACTTACTTATCCCAGTACTAATAAGTTGCAGATCCCAAAGATCAACTGGATCATCCAGGCCGACCCTCCTGATGACCCTGTCGATTACATCCACCGCGTCGGCCGAACTGCTCGCGCTGGCACCAACGGTCGCTCCCTTCTCCTACTCCAGCCCCATGAGCTGGGCTTCTTGGCTCATCTAAAAGCGGCTCGCGTCCCTGTCACGGAGTTTGACTTCCCGTCGAACAAGATCATCAACATCCAGAGCCAGCTGGAGAAGCTCATCAGCTCCAACTACTACCTGTAAGTACCGCCCGTGAAGCTTTAGTAACCCTTGCGGCTGGCTGACGCGCCACCAGAAACCAAGCAGCCAAGGACGGCTACCGGAGCTACATCCATGCCTACGCCTCCCACTCGCTGCGGTCGATCTTCAGCATCGACAAGCTGGACCTGGCCAAGGTTGCGAAGAGCTACGGGTTCTCGACCCCTCCGAGGGTGGACATCACGCTGGGCGCTGGCCTGAGCAGAGACAAGAAGAACCAGGGCGGGCGGAGGGCGTACGGCAGCCAGCCGAAGCAGTCGGCAAGGGCGAAGTTCCAGAAGAGGTAATTGCCCGTACAGCCGTGTGCTTATATGGGTGCGGTGTAGTAGGATGAAGTGTATGTTCGGTCCTGCGAGCAGTGATCGGACCACATAGGCATAGCTCTGCGGCGTTGGGGCGTATCGGCCGGTTGGGCTGTGATTTAGTCCTTCAAGATAGTAGAAGAGACTCCTGATACAGGATTAAAGAGCCTAAATTGAGGTATTCTTGCTTATTTAGGACTGTTCTAAAGTCTGAAGTCTGTCCGTCCCCTTGTCACTAAAATAGATCGCGGGCTTGCGATGAGGAATTTACGACAATGAAAGCATCCAAGATAAGCCTAAAATAGCACAATGGCAGGTAAGTCGACGGAGTCGTTGGAGCATGTGAGTCTGAGTGGGTTGGTTGTCTGAGCCGGGATCGCCGCGAACTGGGCCAGTGCGGAGGGGCCGTCCGGGGCTAAATCAATGGCGGCTGCCTTTCCGGCTCGAGCATGCCGTAATCGTGTCTCAGGCAAGACGGCAAACCGCTGCCTCTTCAGCACACTCACTTCATCTCTCTTCCCCATCTTTCTGTCATCATCCGCACCATAGACACCAGCTCTCGCGCTTTTGTTCACTCGTGATTAAATCTCCTTGCCATTGTTCGATTGCGCTTTGGCGAGGGCACCATAGACGCCGCCCTTAACATGTCGAACCCCAACGCCCTCTTCCTGCTCGCCGATCACGTCAAGCTCTCGCTCCTTGAGCGGCAGCGGGCCAAGACGCTGAACCTCGAGAGCGACTCGCAGGATGGCCATATCTCGCGCTCGCTAGATCAGCTCCGCGAAGGCGTAGAGGGGCTCCAGAAGGAGCAGAAGCGGCTCGAGGAGGCCGGCGAGGAAGAGTAAGTAGGCAGCGGCAGCGCTTCATGCGGGACAAACCTCCCCGACGTCGCCGGATTGAGGCATCCATTCGCGCAAAACATCTTGCTATCGAAGCAGAGGCTGACAGCAGTACAGCAAAGCCGCAAACATCGCCGACTCCCTCCCGACCCTCCAGAAGCAGCTCGACGACCTGACCTCCCAGTTCCACGGCTTCTCCACGCCCTCCTCGTCCTCCACCCTCACCCACCCCAACGACCCGGCCCTCGCCGAGGACTTCGCCCACGCGACGTCCACGACAGCCCCGGCATCCAGTGCCGCAGCCTCCGGAAGCAGCAGCGCGGCGGCCCAGCCGCAGAAGAAATCCCTCCGCGCCTCGACTGCCAACCCGCTCTCGCCCGCCCCCGCCGCCGGCGGGAGCACCAAGACCGTCCGCTTCCGCGACGCCTCCCCTCCCGCCTCACCCTCCGCCCCGGCCGCCAGCGGCCTCGACGCCGACCTCGAGGCGCAGCGGTCCTCCTCGGAGCTTTTCGGCCGCCCCTACCGCGACGAGCCGGACGCGCCCGAGGGCTACCGCGACGCCGCGGCGGCGATGGAGGACAACGTGCAGATCCACGAGTACCACAGCCGAGTGCTGGCGCAGCAGGACGAGCACCTGGACCGGCTGGGCGAGAGCATCGGGCGGCAGCGCGAGCTGAGCATGCGCATCGGCGACGAGCTCGACAGCCAGGTGGCCATGCTCGACGAGTCCGAGGGCCTGGTCGACCGCCACCAGTCGCGGCTCGACCGCGCGCGCCGGCAGGTCGGGCGGATCGCCAGGAAGCACGGCGGGGAGATCAGGCAGATGACCTACATCGTCGTGCTGATTGTCATCCTCATACTGCTGATTGCCGTGCTGAAATGAGGAAGGGGTTTTGTCTGCTAGAGGGGAGGTTGGGTCTCGCCAGGGGTTGCATGGATTGAGGAATGGCGAGCTGGGTGCAGTCTCGCGGATTCGCGGAGAGAGAGGCCGCTGGGAGATGCAGCGGCCCGTGATGAGGAGGAGGAGGTTACCGTCTCCGTATATATCCCCCGTCAGCGTATATCGCGCGCAGTCTTGCATTGTTTGTGGCGTTGGGGGGTTTGGTTTGTTTTTGTACTTGTCCTTATCTACACTCTGTGAGGCAGCCAGCGTTGCTATGCTGCTTGATGATAATACTCCCTACATACGGGATGAGGTCTAGCTGCCTGTATCAGCAGGCTTGTTTCGGTAATGCAAGCGGGACGTCAATTTACTATACAATCGCGTTCGACTCCAGAAAGTCTCCACCTATATCTCCGTACGATGATGATGAGAATTGATACCATGCTACAGATGATGTTGCTCCTTCAGACACCCAACACTCAGGAAACAGAGAAGATAGAAGGGTGGACTCAATCCACTACGTTGGACAGGACAAGAGTTGGTATTGATTCGCATCTATAGCGGCATGGGATTCACACCAGGTCTATCAATCCATCCATGCGGACACTAGCCGCTGTGTAAGGACCCTCGTAGTATCCTTGACGTCTTCCTGTCCCGTTGTGGTGACAAACACTGTGACCCTCGAACACGACTTCTCTTCTGTATCCTGTCCTCTCAAGGCATCCCTCAGCGAATGATGTCCCCGTCCTTGTCGATGCCCTCCAGGTCCTCAAGGATGTCGCTCCCACCTAGCATTCCCACTACGCCACTAGCCGTGGCCTTCTTCTCCGCCGCCCAGACCTCATGGAATTTAACGCTCTCATCGCTCGCCGCCACCACGATGCAGCCCTTAGCGACGGTGCGGTTCCTCCTCCGGGCCCTGGTTGCCCGCGCCGACGACCTGGCGACGGGATCCTCGCCGCCATCGCTGCGACCGCTCTCAGACGGACCATCTGGGTAGGGGATGGCGTACAGGGCGCGATGATCTCCCTCCTAGGGAACTGCAGCGACCTGCTGACACTCGGGCCAGGAGAAGACGGCGATGCGAAAGCGGTGGTCGGGCTGCGCGTAGCCGAATGTTGCGCAGATCTCCCGCCGCGTCGTGGACCACATCAGGCTGGTGACTTGAGCATGCACGACGATGGTGGCTAGGGCCGCCCCGGAAGTAGTGTGGAAGAAGTGGATGCACTTGTCGTTCGAGCCACCGCCCGTGGCCACGAGAGCGTCCTGCCAGGGGCAAAAGGCGATCGCTTTGACAGCCGCTGTGTGAACCCATCGGTGTTTCTCGGATCCGGGCTTCAGATCTTTCGGGCGCGGCAGGATGACCATCCTGGGATTGGCAAGGGGTCGGCTATAACTAGCGCTACCCGAGGGATCCCTATCTCCAGGATATCGATTGTCTGGTCGCGCATACGGGGGCAGCTCATCCTCTGTCGTCTGTGCCGCTGGAGTAGGAGAGTTGCTCCGCAGAGGGGCCGGTGTCTCCGTTCCGGGAGTACTGCCGTCAGGCAGTCTGAAAGGTACAAACTGACGCCATGCATCTGAGTCCCAGTAATGGCCTTGGGTCGGCGGAAGGCTAACAAGCGGTAGATCTGGCAAGGAGGGAGATGTTGGGACAGATGGTGATGCCGACGAGGCTGTCGCGTACCATGAAGAAATGCGCTGACTTGCGACCCCAGGATTCCGTGGCTGAGCATGGTAATTGAGCAAGTTTCCATCAGCTGGGCTCAGCACGGTACCAGACGTGGTTGGGGCTTCATTCCCGCGCTGGTTCTCGAAGCCATGCCCCCTGCGAGGCCTTCGATGGCCAGCCTCTGCAACGCGCTGCGGCGCGGTGACTTTATCGGTGTCGAACAGACAGCAAAGGTTATCGTTTCCCCCAGATGCAAACATTCTGCCGTTGGGAGACCATGACAGACCACAGATCTGCTGCGAATGGACGGATATTCGCGCTATAAGTGTCATCGACCCGCGCCAGTTATGGCGGCTGACCTCCCAAGATGCCGGCCATTCCACGGCGTAATAGTAGACATTCCCGAGCTCATCACCCATAAGAAGGTCCTCGTTGTTGACGGGATTTCCGGGGGTGAACGGGCTGAGTGATGCTCGAACTGTGACAGTAGGCCTCCAGCTGACGCAGGCCACAGGACCAGGTTGAGTGACCGCAAAGCGTGGGATCAGGCCGTCGTACACGGACATGAGACACAGCAGTCCGCTGGAACGGCCAAACGCGAGGATGGACTTCTGGCCCTGGTCGGAAGAGAAGTCGACCGATGTGAGCCAAGAGTCATCGTCGGGGCCTCTGTCGAGGAGCGTCACTCCAGTCTCCTCATTCCAGCTATACAGCATTCGGCCCAAGCCCATAGCAAGAGTGTGGCAGGTCGATGAGTATGCGAGTATGGAACAATAGTAGTCGTCTCGCAGATCCGGTGCGTCAAGGACTCTGTTGGCTTGTCAGGATATGTCTCGCATCTTAGTTACAATACTCCACTTACTTGAAGGGGGCCATAGGCAGGACTCGGCGAGGTTCGGGAGCCGTGGTATGCTCTCTCAGGCTGTCAGAGGTCATGGCTATGGACGCCGCAGCAGGCTCATACTCACTGGAGATCGATTCATCCTTCACCCATCGCATGCCATCCCAGTATGTCTTCTTCCTTCTGAGTTCCGCGTCGACAGCGTTCTTCGAGCGGTCTCTAGTCCAGTTTGTGAAGTTGTCAAAGTCGAGGACCCGCTGGACCCGGTCAATGTTAAGGGCTGTGGCTAGTCGTGCCTCGTGCTTCTCCTGGTCCTCCTCGCTTCTTGGCTGCGCTGCGGAAAGGGACGCTCTGAAGATCCGGGCATTCGTGCCTCTCTGAATGAGACCGCCGTGACCATCATTAAGAGCCGTCGGGTTTGGAGCCAACCCTCCAACCGTCCAAATCGTACCATTGCTGGCCTGGTAAGACGTAAGTATTGTACCGATAGGAACGGAAGCGGACTTTCGTAGCCCTCCAAGACCGAGAGGTGGAAGGCGTCGCGCCACAGATATGAAGGAGCGAGCTTACCTGACGATCCCTCTCTACGGTTCCAGCATGATCGTTCTGTGAAACAGGAGAAAGAACCGTTCCACTGCGGAGAATATGGTCTGGACTACCCAGATTACCAAGTTCTGACGTTGGTAATATGGACGCAGATCGACGTCTGTAGCAGAAGGGATCAGGGGCATGCCGGTTATGTCTCAGGAGCCTCTCGGTGGGGGTCAGCTCTCCTGGATCTTTGGTCGTCCTAAACTTCTGCGATGACGGCGTAGAAGGATCTCTGGTAGGCACAAAACGGTCGAGACTTCTCAGGGAATCTGGTGTGCTCAGAATCGATGTATCGGACCCGCGCCTGCGGACACGTTTGGCCGTACGACGAAAGAGGGAAGCGGATAGAGCCGGTCGATGCCTGACAGATCTTCTTGGAAGTGTGGCGCTCTGATCCCGCCCATGACCCGTAGGAGAAGACCCGGAAACATCACCACAGTTGCCAGAGTCCAAGTCAAAGGAGGCTTCGGAGCCATTGCCGTCATACAAGTCGACGAGCCTTGGAATGGTTGGTGTCTCGGGGGTTGCGACAGAAGCGAACTTCTCAGGAGAACACTCGACCGAACCGTAGCCGGAGTCGGCTGAACGGTCGGTGAAGCAGTCCAGATCGCTGAACGCGTGACGAATCTTTGGTCTCGGCGTGACCGGCATCTTTGCTGTGTCTGGAGGAGGGCTATGCAGATTCCACTTGAGCTGTTGAAGCATTTGGGCAAGGAACAAGAGCCTTGGCTAAGAGTGAACGAAACGATGCATATAAGAGAGCGAAGACAAGAGAAAGGGGGTTCGAGGGCCGGGCCGTAAGCTTATGTGCCCTCGAAGACAGCGAGCGACTGGATGCAGTAGAGCCGGTATTGTCGAAGCTACAGGTAGGCCGCACAATGGGCCTGAATAGGGGCGGCGGCTGGCTTAGATAATAGCTTAATGCATATTGTGGACGTGGTAACCTAAAATCGGCGGAGACGGGCGATTTGGTATTGATATTGTTGCTGGGCTGGGGATCATAGGAAGAACAATAGGAGAGGGCTTGACAATAGAAACAACTTAAGAGTCGGAATCGACACTTCGGACCAGACTCGTGCGTCTGGCCTGCCGATTGCATTGTGCGCCAGCGAACAAGGGGAAGGAGGAGACGACCGGGCATCAGACCCGTCACTCTGCAAGCACTTGCCCGTATGCGAGGGTTGATACTTCCTCCTGATCTTTATGCTTCATGGCTACTCCTTCAGAGGATTATTTCTCACCCACCAGCATTGTCTCCATTGAAGGGGTGATTTGTATGAAAGTGAGGGTAGAGAAGGAGCACGAGGGCAAGTGAGGAAGGGCGTCGCCAACACGGAGAGCGCTCGAGCTTATCGATAAGATAAACTCCGGTATCGCTATCTTATCTTAGCGGCGCGGGGCTTTCCCAGGTAGGCAAATGAACAAGTCACACTCACTCGGACTTTGTCATCGCTGCCTCCTCCTCCGCTGGTCTCAGGAACGGCTCCGACGGATCGGACGAAGTCTCCGTGTTCTTTTCTTTGGGATGGTGGCTTAAGGTGACCGCACAAGGCTGCTTCCCCTCAAGCTTACCATCAGAGACCTAGAAGTCGGTGTCTTTGAACACTGCCGACAACTCTTCAAGATTCCGTAATCAAGGCTCGAGATGGCGAGTGTACGATGGTTGCCCGCCCATGCATAACGTTATATCAGCGGCTGAGAGTTGACTGACATCGAAAGGGCTCCAGCACGGCGTGACCCGTACCGTCCGCACCCGCACAGAAGAGCAGAAGCAGCAAGACCTCGACAAGATCAAGAAATACCGTGACCTAGAGGAGGAAGTGCGAGTGAATGTGCGCAGCCCCCCCCCCCCTCCCCTCCCCTCCCCGATCACTCGTCCTCCCAGCCGAGCTTCCCTTACGCGGGGGCTCTTGCATATATATAGCTTATCTGACCCGACCCCGGCGGAGCAGATCGCCAAGAACAACTTCACCCTCGAGGTCTTCCAGCTGACGTCGAAGCTCCTGCGCCTCAACCCGGAGTACTACACGATATGGAACGTCCGCAGACGTTTGCTAATCTCTGGATTATTGTCCAGACCGTCGGCTGGATCGTCGCCCTCGACGGCGTCGCCGACTTCTTCTCGGAACGACACTACCACACCCTCTTCCGCCGCCTACTCCTCCTCTTCGTCGACCACGACCCGTCCCGTCCCCAGCTCCCAGACAGCTGGGAAGAATGGTACAACAGCTGATGCTACGGGAGGGTTTCCAGCGGAAGCAAGAGCAACCGGCGGGTCGGATGACGCGCCGCAGTCGAACCAGGATGCCGAGAAGGACCTTGCAGTACTCAGGTCCGAGCTAGAGTTCACCATACCGCTCCTTATGAGTTTCCCCAAGTGCTATTGGATCTGGGGCTACCGGCTCTGGGTCCTGCAGAAGGCCATTGAGCGGCTCGCCGTCCCCGTCGCGCGGCGCATATGGGAGGAGGAGCTGGGGCTTGTGTCCAAGATGGTCACCAAGGACCGGCGCAACTTCCATGCCTGGGGCTACCGACGGCAGGTCGTGGCGCAGCTGGAGAGTCCCGAGCTGGACGGCAGCAGTATGGTAGAGGCCGAGTTCGAGTACACCACCCGCATGATCCGCGCCGACCTCTCCAACTTCTCGGCATGGCATAACCGGAGCAAGCTGATTCCCCGGCTGCTAGACGAGAGGAAGGCTAACGACCTAGCTCGGAAGGGCTTCTTTGATGCAGGTAAGGATACTATTCTCTATTGAGTTCGCAACCGGTGTATGATATACAGAAGGCTGACGAGCTCACCGCAGAGCTGAACCTGATCAGAGACGCACTGAACGTCGGGCCCGACGACCAGTCCCTCTGGTACTACCACCAGTTCCTCATGCTGGACCTGGTCGAGTACGCCGCCCGGCCCACCGTCACCCCGCGCTTCACCCTGGAGGAGCGCGTGACGTACCTGACGCGGGAGCTCGAGGACATGAAGGACCTGCTTATCGACTACGACGACTGCAAGCTGATCTACGAGAACCTGATTGACTACACCCTGGCGCTGTGTCAGCTGGAGGAGCGGGCGCCGGACGAGCAGGAGAAGCGGTGCCTGACGGAGTGGCTGGAGAGCCTGCGGAAGCTCGATCCCATGCGGGAGGGGAGGTGGAACGATCTGGAGAAGACGATCAAGCTGCAGCGCTCCGGGAGGAGTAGCCTTGATATTAGATAGACGGACGGTGCAGCGCGATACCGATCATCTAGAGACGTTGTATTAAAGATTAATTTACACGCCTTGGTTACTGAGGAGGCATCATTTGGAGAAACTCTATTTTCTCTCCCACATAGATATCTAGGTTCTCGCAGCCGACGTTTCACGAGCTGCACTTCCCTTGGATCAAACTCGCATTAACACCCACCAGCCCGTCAAAGTATGCCAGCAACGTCTCCACGGGTAACATGTCCATCAGACCGAGACTCGGGTTCGACGACTTCAGCACCTGGCCCGAGAACAGCACCCTCACGTAGTACCCGCTGCTGCTGCTGCCAGCCGGGGCCGTCGTCTGCGTCGCGCCGGCCGCGCTTGCTGTAGATGTGGCCGCCGGAACCAGGCACGAGCACGCCGACGACACAGCGCCCGCGTTGCCGCCGCAGTTGCCCAGCCAGGCCGGGACGGTCGCGGAAGCCGTCGCCGCCGCCGCCGTGAACGTAGGACAGAAGGCGCTCGCCGACGCAGACTGCCCGATCATCTGCCGCAGGCAGTTATCATGGTGACACGACGGCGCCGCGGCCGCCTCCTTCTTCTTCCACACCTCGAAGACCACCTCGGCGCCCATCCCCGGCCACACCATCGTGTCGACCTGCAGCACGGACAGCACGCGGCTGACCGACCCGTCGTGCGCGACGTTGTGGTACCAGAGCGTGCCCCCCGCGCCGCTCCCGTCCGCCACGGCCCGCAGGTGCGCCGCCACCTCGGCGATCCACACGCCGATGGACCCCGCGCTGGCGGCCAGCGACGCCGAGGCGCCGCGGTACACGTGGGAGTACTCCCAGTGGCCGAGGCGGTACACCTCGTCGGCGAGCTGCTGCGTCACGCACGCGGAGGTGTCGTTGCGCCCATCAACGAGCTTGCACGGCAGCGGCTTGGCGTGGCACTGCCGCGCCGACAGGTTGTCGTAGTAGTGGTCGAACGAGGCGTGGAACCCGCTGTCGGTGGTCGGCACGCCCGAGATGTCGTCGAGGGTGGCGTACAGCGGCGCCGCGGCGGCGAGGTGCGCGGCCCAGTCAGCGTCGCTGGACGACTGGATCGCCGAGAAGGCGGCGCTGGCGGCCGGGCAGGAGTACTGCGGCTCGAGGCTGTCGACGCCGGACGCCTCGATGACCATGGGCACGGAGGAGGTCGCGCGCCACATGCCGTTGATGACCATGCCGGCCACCTGGCTGGTGATGACGTTGTTGGTCACGCGGTAGGCGACCTTGGCGCGCCAGGCCTGCTCGTCGGCGCGGTCCGGGAGGAAGCCCAGCAGGTCGTGGTAGACGCCGTACAGGTCGACGCCGTGCTGCCACGAGTCGTCGAGGCCGCCCGCCGTCTCCTGGGGGAACTGGCAGGTGCCGACCCAGCCGGACGGCACGAAGGGGTTGACCGGCGAGATGTACTTCTGCCAGTAGGCGGCGGCCGAGTCCCTGCCGGACCCGTCAAAGGGCTGGCCGTAGTAGTAGAGACCTTGGTCGTCGCAGTTCCAGTTGTACGACTCCACGGGGAACGAGTTGGCCGCGTAAGGCGTGCGCTTGTGGTGGCGGTGGATCTTACGCAGGTGTTAGCTGCTATGGCTCATCATCTGCTTGGACAAGTCGCCCCCGCGTCGAGACGAGCAAATGGCTCTCGCTACTCACCAATTCCACGTATGCAAGCTCGTAGTCGGACGAGGGCTTCACATACTCCGTCTTCCGGACATGAGGCATGTTGCACCAGTTGTATGTGCCATACTCACTGCCTGGCGTGTCGGACGTGTTATAGATGAAGCCGTACACGCCCTGGCCATTGATGACGCTCGTCAGGTTGTTGATGAACGTCTGGGCAGGAGCATGCCAGCTCAGGTCCACACTCAGAGACATTGTCGTGGACGACGACGGCGGCGTCGGCGGCACGAACGAGGCGGCAAGGCGCGGCACTGGTCGCGATCGAGACCACAGCGACAGGGCGAGGACGGCGAGCTGCAGCAGGAACAGCGCGCTAAGGATGACAAGCAGCCTCGGGATGCAGGCAGAGCCCGAGAAGAGCAGCCGGAGAGACCTGAAGGAGGTCATCCATACTTATGCTGCCGAGGACCGGGCCTCGGCCTTGTTCCCTCGTGGCGGGACCGGTGAGCTGCATGCAATGCAACTGCAGGAGGCGCGCGAAAAGGGCTCCCAATGCGACCGGGCTTGGCCGGATCGCCCCGGTCTCGATAGCAGAGTATCGAAGGATGCAAAGAGTTAAAGACGGAGCTAATGAAGCAGCTAAGCTGTGTCTTTCAAGCATCAATTCAGTCGGGTGCTGGCCTGGATCGCGGATGAAGAAGCGTGGAGTTGGAGGGCGAGGTGTGTGGTCTGCAGTGCTGAAATTGCGGGAAAGGCATTTAGCGATCCACGTGTGATGGGAAATTGCGTTGACTGGCAGGCGGAAATATCATCGACAACAGGGATCTCTACGGTTCTCACACGGTCCCCATATATCTCGCTCATACGTCAGTAGGGTGATGTCTGCCAGGTCTGGTCAGATCTTGGCTTCAGCTTCATCTAATGCCTAACTGCCTATGTAGGTGCGCAGAAAAAGGAGCCGGGCATCAATCCTGGCACCCACGTGTACAGCTAATCAAGAGCACGTTGTCTACCTAGGATGGTTTGGGGTAGTGAACGCAGTAGAACGAGCGGATGAAGAGTGAATGGTTCATCTCTTCGATAAGTTTCTACTCGTCCTCCAGTGTCCAAGGCTCCTTGTATCGGAATGGGGCTTAGACTTCCTCAGTCTCCTCTTCCCTGCTGGACCCCTGAGCGCGGCGAGGATGATCCTCTTCCTCCGCTTGAGCTGCTGCTCCGACCTGACGCTGCTCACGAACGTCTTCGCGTCCACCCTGCGATACCTCACCTCCCAGTGCAGCCAGTGGTCAATGCCTGGGAGATACACCCCCAGAGTAGGCAGCGCGACCAACGTTCGGGCTTGTTTCTTCTTCGTCCCCCCAATGCTGGTCGCCACGACATCCTCCGCTTCTAATCCATCTTCGCCAGTATTGGTCAGAGGCCTAGTCGTCCCCTGCCCTCCCGTTCCCGTCCGTCGTGAGGACGTGTGCGCATGGACAGCCCAGTCCTTATCGCTCGCGATGTAGATCGCCGGTAGAGTGTATCTCACTTTTCCGGGCGCGTGCCGCTTCAGCAGGGCAGCAAGCCGGTCTCTCTCGTTGTCGTCCAGCAGTGCTTCGCGGAAGGGTTTGGCGTGTTCCTTATTGAAAGGAGCGACCTGGGCCGGGACCTTGAGCTGGTTGACGACTCGTATCCAGAACCTTCCGTCCCAGAGCGTCCAAGGGCTGAAACGTAGCGTAAAGAACGTATCCCATCGGCGCAACTTCTCCTTGAGGGGTTTGAAGTAGACGGCAGGTATCGGCACATTGGAAGCATACGGCTCCCGCGTCAGATACCAGTAGAGTGTGTCGCTTTTCGCCGGGCGGATAGGCAGAAAGTGCACACCACATATGTTGAACGCCTTGGGCGGTTGCTCTGAGGCCCGCTGTCCGCCCTCTAGAGCAGGGAACAGCCGGCTAACAACTTGCTGGAGATTGGCAGCAGGCGTGAGCTGGTAATCAGGGGTTACGATGGCGAGGATCCTCTGCACGAATAGTGAAGCAACGGATCGGAGATGGTTTCGTCGCATCTCCTCTCGGATCGGCGAGCGCTTCTTGAGTCCCCTCCTCACAGACTCGACACTAAACTCCGGCATACGTATGAGCACCGTACCCACGTTCGGCTCAAAGTCTCGGACGACGGTCCGAGAGAGCAGCCTGTCCACCTCTGCCTCTTGTGCTCTCGCCCTCGCATCGCATCTCTTGGACAACTGCAGCACTGAGGGCTTCTGCAGCGCCACTGGCAGGCGGTAGTTTCTGTAGACATGCCGCACAGCGTTCCTCAGCGTCAAGGTCCGGTCCTGGTTCGTCGAGTCTTCGAACCACGGGACATTGTTCTCGAGACAGGTGGCAATCAGCCTGTCTTTGCTGAATTCAAGCAGCGGCCTGTAGACGAAGAGGCCGCCCTCCTCGACATCAAGCGGGGCAAGGGGGGTGAGCCACCTTGTGCCTCTCAGCTGCTTGTCATACTCGTCGTACAGGTAGCGATCGCTGTCGGTGGCTCTGCCCGCGCTCCGCTCCCGAGCCAGGAGATGTGCCGGGATCTCGGCCTTCATCTCCGCTCGCATAGACTGCTTCTGGTGCTTGGACGGCCGCAGATTCCAAAACGGCTGCTGCGACTGCTGATCGTCCACGAAGCCGGAGCCGTACGCGCCAAAGATATCGTGGCATTCCGGTATGTCCCCGGCTACGCGCATGCCGCGCAGGCCAGCTGGGCCATGGCCCTGGAGCAGCCTCATCATGACTGTCTCGTACTGGTCATCCTGGTGGTGCGCAAGGAAGAGCGACACGATGCCCCTGGCGGCGCAGAGCCTGCCGAACTTCCGGTACCGCGCGCGCCTCGCCAGGCTCTCGAAGTTCGTCAGGGCCTTGGGGTCCGCCGCCTCGCCGAGCTCCGCCTGCCAATTTATTCTCGTGACCTCGGCTCGGAAGCCCATCCTGCTCCGCAGTATCTCCACGACGCTCTGGGCTTCCGTCGCGCTCTCGTCCCGCAGGGCGTGATCGATGACGAAGCCGTAGAGGTTGCTCACTGGGTTATCGGCGATCTTCCAGCTGGGTTCGCAGCGCTTGGCGTTATAGCACAGCCATGCTAGGGCCATGGAGTCAACTCCGCCGCTGATGGCGAGTCCTGCTCAGGCCGTCGTCAGTCTATAGATCTCCATATCGCACCAACGCTCGTCCACCGCCACGTAGTGGTTTAGATCCAGGTAATAATGGAAATTACAGGGACTCCTGCGTCTGACATACCGATTGGACGGTGCGTAGTGCCCCTCGCGAGAGGGTACCGCGGAGGGCATGTTGCGCGGACGGCATCGACAAACTCGGCCCGGCTGATTGCTCGTGCACTCGTATGCAGCACGTGCGGAATTGAGCCCATTCCTCCATTGTTGCCTTGGCTGCAGAGAACCAGGAAACGCCGAGCACAAAACAATCCCTTCTGTGTGGACCGAGGTGTACCGTCTCGAGAGTTGCAGGAGGAAGGAAATATTTCGTCTTGCCCAGCTAAAGATGGGAAAAGGAGCTTGGGCCACCGGCCGAAAAGCTGCCGGTCCAGTTTCCCCAAATTTCCAGATGACCTCACCCCGAAGCTCCGAACAACGGAAGCTACCAAGAAGAGACACATCGGCAGTTGTTGAAGGTGTACGCAGTAGATACAATCGCCGGTAATCTCTGTCTCACAAGCGGCAGGTCTCCATGTCGACGTCAACACCGAACTGAGCGAAGCTCCAGCTATTCCCCTTCTCCGTCTCTCCCTCCCACGCTCTTTCCCAGACACCATGTCGACGACCGCCCCAACCTACCAGCACGCCCTCCTCGCCGGCGCCCTATCCGGCACCACCGTCGACCTCTCCCTCTTCCCCCTCGACACCCTCAAGACCCGCCTGCAGTCCTCCTCCGGCTTCTGGGCCACCGGCGGCTTCCGCGGCGTCTACCGCGGCGTCGGCTCCGCCGTCGTCGGCTCCGCCCCCGGCGCCGCCTTCTTCTTCGTCACCTACGAGGCCGCCAAGTCCGCCCTGTCATCCTCCGCCCTCTTCCGCCCCTCCCCGGCCGCGTCGTCCCCTCTCCCCGGCGGGACAGACGCCGCCGCCGCCGCCGCCGTGGCCCCCCCCGGCGCCCTCATGCTCGAACACATGCTGGCCGCCTCCGCCGGCGAGGTCGCCGCCTGCGCCGTGCGCGTCCCCACCGAGGTCGTCAAGCAGCGCGCCCAGGCCGGCCAGCACGGGGGCTCCTCCGCCGCCGCGCTCTCCGCCATCCTCGCCCGGCGCCACGGCCCCGCCGGCCTGGCGGGGGTGTGGCGCGAGCTGTACCGCGGGTGGGGCATCACCGTCATGCGCGAGGTGCCCTTCACGATGGTGCAGTTCCCGCTGTGGGAGGCGCTCAAGGCGTGGGGCCGCCGCCGGCGCCGCGGCGACGGGCGCGACGTCGGCGGCCTGGAGAGCGGGCTGTACGGCAGCGCGGCGGGCGCGGTCGCCGCGGGGGTCACGACGCCGCTGGACGTGCTCAAGACGCGGGTCATGCTCAGCGCGAGCAGGGAGAGGGTGTGGACCGCCGCCGCCGCGATACTGAGGGAGCACGGCGTGAGGCCCTTCTTCGCCGGGATAGGCCCGCGGGTCATGTGGATCAGCGCGGGCGGCGCCATCTTCCTGGGGACTTACCAGTGGGCCATCAACACGCTGGAGGGCGGGAGGATATGAGCTCTGCCGATGTGACGGCCGGGAAAGAGAACTAGCGACACCAACAAGCATGCGGCACTGAGCATCACCGAGGACGAGGGCGTGGGTCTCATGTCCGGGACGGAAGGACTCAACGCCGGTATCATGTACAAAATATGTACCATTATAGACTATCCAGATCCCGCTGGGTAGGAGCCCCAGCAAGAGGTACTTTTATTCGGTATGTACATTACTCATAGAAGAGGGACATATATCCTTTAGATAGCATGCTGGGACGAGCCCACGAGAGAATATAAGAGACGACACCGCTCATACTCTACGCGCCAACCGGCACGGCTTGGTGTACCGCGTTGGGCGGGGCCTCCGCCTCCGCTTCAGGAGCAGGCTCTGGTTCTGGCGGCGGCGGCGGCGCGGGTATCGGGATCTCTTTCCTGCCGTTGGCCTTGTAGTACAGCACGATATCGTTGCCCCCCTTCCAGACATGTGCTCGGAGAGTAGCCAGACTCATGTTGGTAGGCAGCAGCTGAAATATCAGTCAGTACAGGGCCTCCTCAGTTACTGCAGCGAAAGGGGGGAGGCTACATACCTGGTCGTTGCAGTACAACTCGAGATACTCTTCTGGTCGGAGGGCGTTCGGGTCCTCCTCGTCCTCCTCTTGCGGGTCGATGCGCTCAGCAACGTAGGCCAGGATCTTCTTCACCCTGAGCATTCTGTTCGCGTTCAGCCGGCTGTTGCCGTCCGCCGCCGCGACGCTCGGCAGGGAGTCCTGCCAGGGGTATAGCACGAAAGACACCTTGACGGGGTCCTTCTGCGGGATCGTGTTCTGTAGGAGGACCTCGCCGAGCCACATGGGCCCGCACTTCTCGATGATGTCCGCGTCGGCGCCCACCGTCTCCACGGTGCCCCTGTACAGCTCGGCGCTACCCCCGGAGGTCTCCTCCTGGATGATCACCTTTGTCCCCTGGGGCAGCTTCAGCACGGGCGTGTCGTTGGGGAGGCTCGGTGTGATCCGGCTCTCCACGAACTTGTCCGGGGTTTCGGCGAGCTGCTTCTCGTACTCATCCTGGATCTTCTGGATTACCCCCAGGAAGCAGTCATCGAACTCCTTCTCGTGGTTGGACGATGACTCAGACTCCTCAGCCTTCTCGTCCACTACCGCGGGCTTCTCCGTGGCTGTCGTCGATGCCGAGCGAGCCAGCTTCTTGGTGCCGAACGACATGCCCATGCGGAACTTCTTGCCGAACGGCGTGCTGGGCGTTTTATCGCCTCTCTCCTTCTCCTTGTCCTTGTCCTTGCCGTTGTCGGTGGAAGTCTTGCCCCCCTTTTCGTCAGCTGTGGCTGCCGGCGCCTCCGCCGGTGTTGCTGCTGTCTTTGCACTGTCTACCGAGCCAATGGCATTCGAGAAGTAGTCTTCCTTGTCTACGGACTGGCGACTGATCTGGGAGGTCTTCCTATCAAGAGGGCTCATCGGGGTCGACGGCTCTTCCCGGACGCTCGAGAGCGGCATTGCCGGTGTGGCGAGGCCGATGCCCAAGCCGGGAGTGACGGGAGGGTATGACCCGTTCCCGCGTGGTGTGGTGACGGGCGATTCTGTGGCCTCCTCCCAGCTAAGACCGGGCGGTGGTATAGAGATCGAAGTCGGCGGTGCAGCCCGCGCAGCAGCCAAGCGCTTCTCAACAGCTTCGTCCAGCTTCTTGCGGTGCGCTTCGTCACGCTTGATCTCTTCGTCGATAAGATTTGCAAAGAGATACCGAAGGATCCACTTCCCAAGGTTTACTTCGCTCGCAATTAGAACAACAGGCACAGAATGAGAGGCTGAAGAGAGAGAACTTACTTCGCTGGTCCTCGCGGAACTCAATGGGCTCGTCCAAGACTAGTTCATCGGCGTACATCTCGGCATCGAAGCAGTTGAAGAGCTCCAGGACAACAGTGAGGTTGCCGGAGCTTGTATCAATGGAACACCACGGCGCGACGGCTTCTAACGTGTTCACGAGGGGCTCTACGTCTTCTAGATGCTTCTTCCCAAAACTCTGGATTGGTTTACACTGGACTGGTGTCAGTATATGGGCCACTCATGCGAGGGAATCGTAGACCTGCCTGTATTAGATCCCATAATAGAACGTCTCCTGCAGTATCCAAAGTGAGGACCCGGCGCCGGTCGTTCAAGAGCCGGTGCTTAACCAGGCCGAACTGGCCTTCGATAGTGTCTTCGGGTAGGTGGTGGATCGGGTGGATCGAGGGTGTCGCCTGCGGCTCAGGGATGACCTCTGAGCCCTTCTTACTCAAAGCGACGCCGTTGACCGTAGTAGCTTCCGCATCTCTGGACAGTTGGGCAGGGAAGACTGCCGTGTTGGAGATACGTAGGATCGAGGCAGCAGGGATTTCCTTCTTCTGCTGTTGTGGCGGCTGGCCGTTTATGTTTGGCACAGACCCAGATCTTGTCATGGTCGTCGATACGGAGGCGCGGTGCTGCCGGAATGCCTCGGGGAGCTGGATATCAGCGCCGGTGTCGACGTTCGGCCAGCGGTTGATCGATGAGCTTGAAGTGGTCGTCCATATGTAGTCGCCGCAGGCAATGACCTTCCCAACGCCATCGTTCTCCTGCGCGACCGCCAGCGACAGGCCGTCGTCCATCTCGCCCAGAGTGCCGCGGACGTCCGTTTTGACGACCAGGCCCGAGCGGTCGCTGCTGTAGAAGATGCCCAGGTCCGGGTCATCCGAGTACAGAGACCAGACGCTGTCGTTGTGCATGGTCAGGGTGTGAATGCAGCGACCGGCTGTGACACTCCAAACCTTGATGGTCTGGTCGGAGCTGGCGGTCATGACGGTGTCGCCGGCCTGATTTACCAGGATGGCCCGGATGTTGTCTGTGTGCCCGACGAACTTGGAGATGCGCTTGCCTGACTTGGGGTCCCAGAGCCGCACAATGGACTCCGGACCGCCGCTGGCCAAGATGGTATCGTTGACGCTGAGGGCATAGACGGAGCCTTTCTCGGTTATCTCCTCACCCGAGACATCGATCTCCAGGGTCTTGCCACCGCCATTGAGGTCCCACAGGTAGATCTTCCGGTCGAGTCCGCCCGAGGCCACCCAGTTCGCCTGCTGGTGTGCCGGGGTCGCAACGCACTTGACGTAGTCGGCGTGCTGCCCGATGGTCGCCGGTTCGCGGTCGCGGTCCGTGTGAGGCCGCCATACTTTGACCGTGAGATCCGAGGAGCAAGATACCAGGGCACTGTTATTTTGAGCCAGCACGATGTCATTGATCCAGTGTGTATGCGCCTGCGTCTGGGTGCGGAACGTAGTCTTCGGTTTGGGCTGGGCGGCCGCGCCATTCGGGGCTCCGCTGCTGCCGTCGCCGGGGGCCGTGGAATCGAGCACCGAGGAGGATGAGGAAGAGGCTCGGAGGTCTAAGTTGAGGTCCCAGGCGCATACGACGCCATCGCGACCGCCGGAGTAGCTGGATTGGTCAGTTTCTGTGCTCGTCAAGGCATTGGGCGGCGTTGGCGACGCTGGAGAGTGGAGGCTCACAGGATGGCGTTATCTCGGTCGACGGCGAGGCCATTGACGCCGAGTCTGTGGCCACCAGACTGCGATCCAGCTAGCGGAAGAACTGCAGAGCGAAGGCGACAGTGTCAGTTGAAAACTGCAAGCAAGCCGCATTCATCATCGCCAGCCCCGGCGACACAACACACAGCAGCCAGCAGAGGAGGGCCAAGTGTGGCCACCCGCGTGGTTGCGTGCGGGGTTTCAGCAGGCCAAGAAGCAGAAGGGGAGCACGAACCGTAGCTGATCCTTTGGCGCGCCTTCTTGGCCATCGCGATTAGAAGGGCGAGGGGCGAATCATGTGCAGCGGTCTGTCATGTGTGGAAGATATCGATACAGAGAAGCAAAATGGCTGCGAGTGTGGAGAGAGAGCTGTGACGACCGTTGAAGGCGTGCGTGTGCGTTCGTGCGTGCGTGCTATCGCGGTCGAAGCTTAATCAAGAGGGAGCCGGGCGCCGGGGCAGGCAAAGGCCTTACCGATGCCAGAGCGAATTAGGCGCGATAAGGCGTACTCCACCAGATCCCACCTGTATACAGCATACAGAGGTACTAGTGAGTACCTACTCTAGAATGCTGCATTCTCGAAGGATCACCAGTTCATCTCTTCTCTTCTCGATTCCCGGTTTGGGTTCTACACTGCAGACTCCTCCCCTCCACGTTCTCGAGTCCTCCGGTGTTGGTCCCTACTGTTAAATGAATTCTGGTGATCGCTCTCAGAATACCGTCGACCCGGAACTCGTCTCTCCCAGCTGGACTTGACGATCAACAGCACGAGGTACACATACAGCTGTTGCAGTTGGTCCTGTACAGCATGGGGTCGCACACCACATGGCCCGAATGACCTGCAGTCAGGTCACGCACTAAGCAACCTCGTCTAGAAGCACCGCGCTTGGGACGAACTGGTCTGGTAGCGCTGGGACGGGCGGTGATAGGCAGGGACCGCACGAGTCTCTGCGCTGGCTGGGCTGGAACGGGGCAGACCCAGCATCATTGATCAGCCATCATCACTAGCGAGGCGTTACTCCGCATCGTCCACTCCCACTTGCAGCCTGCCACCGTGCCAGCGACGCTTGCGAGCTTCCTGATTGACGAATCCACCCCGGCCGAGACCCTGCAAGTCGAGACTAGCTCAGCAGTCTTACGGAGCAACAGCATCGCCAGTCCGGGGTTGTTACGCTGTTACGTAAGGCGGTCAGTAGTCCTAAGTCCGTTGTTGAACGACTGTCTTAACAGTCTAAGAACCATTCCGAGGTGCTGGACTACCTGACCACCTGGGTATTCAAGGAGTCAAGGGGTCAAGAGGCTAAGTGGCCTAGGATTTCCCCTATTGCCTGATGTTTGCACCTCCAGTTACGTGTCGTCTCCTACTGGAGAAGCTTCTCTTCTAACATACAACATGTGTATACAGCTTGCTTGCATCTGGTGTGCTTGTCTTCCCGCGACCCTCATGGCAGGTCGACGTACTCTCCAAACAGCCAGATCTTCTTGGGAGGCGTCGGGCCTTGGACAGAGCATTGTCAGCGCGTTTCTTCCTTCTTCTCCCACAAAGGCGTGACTCCGTTATTGTTGGGCAGGAGAATATTCTTACTGAACTCGATGTCCTCGCGTGTCTTCCTGGCCACTCCCTTAGCGCGTTTGCTCTCGCTGGGCGATGTGGCTGCCTCATCAACCTCTGCGCCGTTGCCTAAGTCCTCGCTCACTGCCTTCTGGCTTCCATGATCCTCCGCCTGTTGGTCCTTTCCCTTGTGTTGACCACGACCGCTAGGTCCGGCAACAGTTTCTCTTCGTTGGTTGGGTCCTGGAGCACCATCCTAAGGTGCTGATGTCGAGGGTGTCACTGACGCAAAAGGTGCTGCGAATGATGCGGACGCTGCATAGGGACGGTACCTGGCCGTACTCATGCTTGGAAGTCGTGGTATCTCAAGGTTTTGCCGACGCGGCCGAGCCGGTGGTAGGATAGGCGAGACGGGGGACAGGTACTGGTTGTATCCTGCTGCTGTTGCTTGCAGGTAAGACGCGCCTGGTGAGGGATCCTCGCGAGTTGTGGGTGTTGGCGGTGTGATGACGGGTAGGATGACTGGCGGGGGAGAAGCGACTGGTGATGGCTGGCCGCGTCCCCTTCGACAGTTGTCACAGAGGCTCTGCACCGGTCGTATTGCCTTTCTCTTCTTGCAGGAAGACCAGGCGTACATCTGCGGGTCCGTCTTTGTATCAAAGAGGAAGACAGCTTCCTCCAAGACCATGCGTGGGTCGTTCCAGCGACAGTTACGAGCTATGTGGCATGGCCAGGTGTTCTGGTACTGCTCATGCTGGCAGTGCTGGTAGCGCGTGTATATGATGTTGCACATCGTGAGAGAGAGAGGGAGGGAGAGCGAATTGTTGTTGAAGGGAGGCAGATGCGATGTTGAGGGTTTCGGCGCCGTGCTATGAGTCGGTTGTTTGACAAGCCAGAGAGTTTGACGCTGCGGCGAAGAATCGTAGAGTTCGGAAGCTGATGAGGCTTGAAAACTTAGGACGGGGAGATTGTTTGCGTGTGAGTACCTATCAGCTAGACAGGCCTGAAGTCGGCAAGGTGAAAAGGGGGTGAGTTTTGGGTGAATCCCATTGTCTCTTTGATCAGAGTTCACTTGTACCATAGACCACGCACGGGTGGCTCTGTGCGACTCTCTCAGGGTCACTCCTTTCTTGCCTCTCCTTTCTCGTCTTTGTTTGACAGCTCTCTCTGCGTCAGAGCTATTCACGACCATCACGTCTGGGCATCGCACTGATTCAGCGTCGGTCATCTCCATGATGATCTTTAATCACAGGGAAGTTAGATGGGATCTAAGTACGGTTCTGCCCACCTACCATATCACTGCATAACCACTCTCACTTCAACCGACTATATGGGAGACTAACGGGCATTTAGGTTCTGGAATGGCCCTTGACGACCTGTTTGCTTGGATCTCCCGTTCTCCTAGACCGCTGCCATCTGCTGGCATACCGAGCTGTCCTCCTGGAACGCCTCGGCTCTCTCGACAAAGCACTTCTTCCACGCCGCTCTCACGGTCCTTCGTTGGTTCACGACCCCCAAGCCATCGGCCGGACGATGAACCATGGTACTCATATCCTCAATGCCTTCCTTCCCCTCCATTCAACCTGCAAACTCTCCTATCCTCACCGTTCCTCTACTCAAAAGCCATCTGCGCCTTCGGCAAATCCTCCCCGGGACACCCCAAACTCCAACATTCGGATCAACGTTGAACACCTCGAACTCCGACCGCATCTATCCTCCCTCTTCGGAAGCCCTCTTCCATCTGACCTCAATTCTCCTCAACTCCTCGCGAAAGAGCCAGCCTCACCCATAACGATGTGCCAAGTCTTCCACCACATCCGCGTCTGCGCCCTCTGCGGCGCCATCTCGGGCGTCTCCAACTTCGAGTACCGCCCCTGCCGGTACCAGCGGCTGGCCGGCCAGTGCGACAGCACCGCCGGCCGCCGCAGCGCCGCCCGCGTCGAGGTGGTCCACACGCCACTCCACCCCAACCAGTGCTACGAGTGCGTCTTCCACTTCGCGCGCCTGGTCGGCATGTCGCCCGAGGGGAAGCTGATCGTCACGGTGATTGTCAATGACGACGAGGAGCCGACGCCGTAAAGGGAGGAATGAGGAGTCCGAAGAGCCGTTTCTCGACCGCGAGGGGAACGTGGATGGCGTAGGTATTAACGCGCGCGTGTGTCTAAGGTGAGCAGAGAAGGAAGGCGACTTGAGGCTGGTTTCGATCTGAGGGAACTAATATGGCTTAGACTTGCTTCTTTTAGGTTCGGAATATCGGCGGCAGCGTCGAGCTGGAGTGGGACGGGATGTATACCTCGAGGATCATCGGCAGCGATGGTCTTCTCCCTTACGGGAGACGGAGACCCGGAATGGGCATATGGCATACGACGTGTACATAATCTCAAGCACTACGGCAGGCGGCCACCACATCGCTGGGACGATACCATACGGGAGAGATGATTGAAGCAAATCGGTCTATTCAGCTGGTTTGTACTGATATCCTCCATCGGCTACAAGGATAGTGTCCCAAAACAGTCCCTCTTCTGAACGTGACACTCCAGGGTCAACTGGCCACTTGAAGACGTACAAATGACAAAGCACTATTATGTCTAACGACTGTAGATCAATGAAGGAATAGGATGCTACGCTCATGTGTTGCGACATTATTCCAGCAACCCATGGGGTTGAAGCGATGGCATAGCTCATTGTGAGCCGTCCGACAACCCACAAACTCCAGATCAAAAGCACATTATCCCTCCAACTCCAGCAAGAAGCATTCATCACAATCCCTTCATGTTCCCTTTCACATTAGATTTCATCCTTGCCGAAGCACTCTCTCCTCATTTTCCTCTCCATCGTCCTTAGCCAGCCCAGCAAGCCAACGCAGCACCAACCCCCCTCACTCACCGACCTTGAAGTCCACGCTCCCGCTGATAGACTTGATGGTCACCGCGCTGCCGCCCGCGCCCTCTCCCTTGTGCCCGACCACCTTCTCGGGCCACCCGCCCACCTTGTGCGCCACGAGGCCCGGGCCGCCCATCCTGACGCTGCCCGACATGGACGACGCCTCGACGTCGCCCTCCCACGCGCCCGGGTACTGCACGAAGATGCCCGCCGAGCTGGTGCTGTGCCGCGCGTTCAGGCAGCGCAGCGCGGCCTCGTCGGCGGCGGCCGCCG